>CM040126.1:366487788-367690877 GCA_022559845.1 Amorphophallus konjac
CTCTCTCTCTTCTCTCTCTCTCTCTCTCTCTCTCTCTTCAGGGGGCGGACCCCTTCTCTCTCCTCCTCTCTCTCTCCCTAGGGCGCACCTGCCCCTTCACCTTCCCCACTTGCCACATCAGCAGCCACCTCAGCCCCCACCCTTTCACATCCCCTAGGTCCATAACTCCCATTAACACTTCCACATTCCCAAGTGACTCTTCCAATCCCCCACACACCTTCCCCACCTCCAAGGCAACCATCCCTCTCCCCAAGCAACCCCTCCACTTCCCCACATATCCTTTCATATCCCCAAGCAATCAAACCCGCCCCCAACTTCAAACTTGCGCACCCCTCTCCACCCACTCACCTCCCCACTTGCCTTGGCCGACCCCCTCATTCCCCTCTCACCTAGCCGCGGCCTCCTCTCCCCTCCCCCTCTTGGACCTCCATCTCCCCAGCTCCATTCCTCTCCACACCCCTACACTACCTCTCCCATCGACCCTCCACCCCACCATCTCCAATATTGCCAATCCCCATCCCTACCCCTAGTTCCACCACCATCCCTTCTCTTCATCTTGATCAGTCTGCAGGTGACAGAAAAGGGTTTCAACTAGCAGGAGTGTCCCCGGAGTCATAAAGCTAAATGCAGAGGCGTGGCCTACATCGACGGAAAGGTCTGCGAGTCCCCTTCGCAAGCGAGGTGGAATCATCCCGTTCCGAGTTCGTGGCGCTGTTCTACCACGACTGCACCAGACATCCTCTGCAGAGAGCCTGAGCCCGATTGGAAGCAGCTTCACGACCAACAGCGAAGGAACCCGACAGAAAGTTCTTCAACAAAGTTCTTCCTTCCCCTGTCCCCGATCAGGAGCAAGAAACGGGACCTCGTTCGGCATCCAGGAACCAGAGTTCCGAATTTTCTCCCTCAGTCGCGTGGGTCTGCCTCCTGCTGTCTGCAGCGACCAGTGACTGATCGTCGACGTCCCCCAGTCCACCCCTACTTCAGAAAGAGTTTCCGTCAGTTTTTCTGTGCAGAGGCTTCTTCCACGATTCCGGAAACTCTGACGGTTCGTAATTCGGCATCCGGGAGCGTCTGTGGCAACCTCTGCATCCTACTGCCTCAGACCTGAAGCCGTCAGCATCAGAATCCCTCGTCCTGTTCGAGCCACCGCCGCGGCCAGCGACGACGCCAGAAGAATTCGCTAAAATTCAGAGGTGTCACCGTCCCTGTTACGAAGAATTCCCCCTTGTCTCGTCACCGAAAAAATTCCTGAGGACGAACTACGACTGCGGCAGTGGCGACCTGTTCCCTCTCACAGCAAGTGAACAGAACCTTCGACGACTTCCACTCCTTCATCGTTGGCAAGTTTTCCCCTTCCGCCTGGCCGGCTTAGTGCCCCTCCCTGCGTGGAGGTAGTGTTTGATGTAAGTTTGATTTCCCCACCCCTAATCCAACCCTCCTGCGTTAGGAGTAGTTCATGTACTAAGCAGCTCAAGCGACATCGGCGCAGTGTGCGGGATCCACACTTCCCCGCTCGCCCTCGTCTCTGAACGGGGTTGGTTTCTTCAAACCAACCAGGTGAGCTCTAAACTTTGCTCCATTATTCTTAGTGCCTGTTCGTTTAATATCTGTAGACATAGCCCCGTTGTGCATGTGAGCGAGTGTCCGATCCTGGTTCCACCTTCATAGTGTGGTCACCGTGGTTAAAGTAAGCGAGTGGGACCTAGTGCCCCAATTGGCACCGGCCAGCCCCATAAGCGTGGGCTACGTACCCTCGGGAGGGCAACCCTAGCCCTGCTGGCACTCTACCAGCAAGGGTCTTGATCCTTCACCTCCCCTTAGCATCCTATAGTCACCCCGGGCTCACGTGTGTGCGACGGCGTTTTGGTCCGGATTTATCAACTTAATTGTTATGTGATTGTGAATGCGGAATAGGTCCTAAGTTTACTTTTGGCTTGCTGCATACCCCGTAGTGGTGTCACATCAGGTTCACTCTCCATGATTGATGTTATGGGAATTGCCGATTCAGGCGCAATGGTCAGCACTGCGGCCGGTATAAAGGCGGAACCCCTAATTGGGTCCATCTCAGCTCTGAAATCCAGGACCTTGATGAGAGCCGGGCTTTCCCCGAAGTCCTCAAGTCCAACAATGCTAAGTCCGTAGAGGACTGCACCCTCACCGGCACAGGGCGGATTATCTCAGGAACGCCTACCCAGGCTACTGTCGAAGCAGGAACAATGGCCAAGGCGTCAGACAGAGTGGCTTCAAAGGCCGCAGTCATCACCGGGCTAGCAACAGGGGATTCCTGTGAACAGATCAATACAGCATCAAGCAGCAGATAAAAAGAGGAAACAATGAGGAGAAGAAAAGAGACTCACTTCTAATATAATGTCAATGTCCTCAAAGGAGTGCAGAGGAGGAGAAAGTCCCGTTACTGAAGTAACAAAAGGAGGAGTTATATCTGCCTCGGTATCCAAGCCGACGAACTCTTCTTGTAATTCCTCCTCAGGAGATGGCACCAGCAACTTGGAGGGGGTGAATAATGGAATAATGGCGGTGCATACGGATGGGGCCTCTGATTTGGAAACACCCTCCGTCTCGCTCTCGTTGAAACCTGCTTCTTCTCCATCTGCCTCAGAAGCGGTCGCTGGAGCTACTAGAAGAGATTTCTACACTATCCACGGGCGGGACCGCCATTTCTAACATCTGCCTAGAAGAAGACCAGGAAATATACGCCTCACAGGGACGAGGCCCCGTTTCGTCTGGGTCTTATGACCCTCCTGTGGCTGAGTGATATCGCCAGCCTCTCCCGTAATTTCAGTCTCCTCCCCGACCGTCACTATAGGGAAAAGCTTGTGAGAGGGACAATGAAAAGTAATTGAAATATGCAGAAAAAGATGAAAAAGGCATGCTTACCCTCCGCCTCACTAGCCGGCGTGGGAGAAGGCAGCCTGGTCTCCACCACAGAAGATGCCACAACTGGCTCTTGGGCTGTGCAAAAGGGAGGGATCAGATTCAAGGACTTCTTTGAAATCCAGCAAAAGAGGATGAAGAATGCAACTGCAGGCTATTGATGTTACCCTGAACCGATGTCTGAGCAGCCTCCCTTTGAGATTCGAACTCATCAAATGAGGGAATATCAGGGAGAGGGGTCCCAGTGTCCATCGCTACCGAAGCCGACTGCTGAGCATGAGCCTTCTTGGCCTTCCTGGCCTTCCCGACTGCGGCCTTGACTGCAGAAACCTTTCTCTTCTTGCCAGGTGGCAGGGGAGTGGTAGTTGGTGCTGCTGCAGGGACTTCAAAATAAGTAGGCTTCTCAGCCTGCGCAATGATCTTTCTGTATAGCCCCTGTCGCTTTATATCCGGTCTGTCTGTTGAAGACGGTAGAGAAGCAATGAGGTCAGTGAATGCAGAGTTTTAATATTTAGCAGAAAGCAATACAGTCAGAAAAGAAAAGATCATACCTGCGGGGCCATCATAAAAGACAGAGAGCGGCCAGTACAGATAAGCTACCTCCTTGGAGCGGGAAGCAGCCTCCTTGATAAGCCAACAGACATCACCAAATGTCTGGCATTTCTCCACTAAAGCTGCTAGATCACTATGACCACGTGAGTCAAGGCATCGCAATAAGTCGAGGTGGTCCATGCCCCAACCGTCGACATAATGAAAGGAGATGAACAGTGGCTTATTCAAGATGTCGGCTAGCGGGCTTTCCGCAAACAACCCATGTAAATTCAACAGAATGAACAGCCAAGACGTTTGCTTGTAGTACGTCTGAGTCCTGTCCTCCCTACGCACAAACGTCCTATATGGATGAAATCTATCTGTCGGACCCCTCCAAGGGACTACTGCCGGGAGCGGCTCTTCAACAGGAAATGGGTATTGTTGCGCCTCCAAACGAGCGCCCCCTACACGGCTCAGATGTTTCAAGCTCTGCATGAAAGTGTCCTCGTTGATAGCAGCAAAGACAGGAGCAGGCGGGTCAGAATTTTTTTCCTTCAAAGCCCGACGCTGGGCCAGATATTTCTCCGCCTCCCTCTGGTGCTGTGAGTAAAGCCTTTTCAGGTGGGCCTCGGGGATGTCAAACACTGGCCCGGGCTGTTGTTTCAAAAAGGAACGCTCGGCCACGTCCCAGAATGCACCTCTACTATCCCTGTAAAAGCTGGTTCGAATGTTCCACCATTTGATGTATTCTGATGTTACCCGGGGGACACGGTTGGAAACAGTGGGAACTCTGAAAACTGCGCCATCCTGGCGATGATAGAAATCCCACCATAACCGGCCATCGCCGACAATGGTGGACCCATGCTTAGCTCGGCTATCTAGGGGAAATTGAGCAACTGATGTAGGGATATGCTGGTCGTAACCAAAGTTCCGCCCAAAGCGAAATGGATAGTATGGTTCCAGAAGAAGCAGGCCACCCTTTCTAAAAACTAAGACACTAGGCCGAATGGCCATGGCCCATCTGACCAGCTCCGGCTCCAGATAGACCGAGCAGTATTAACCCCTGAGACAGGATGGACATAGGTCTCTACCTCTTCCAGCTTGCACTCTCTCTGAGAATGAATCAAAGGAGCTGAACCTGCCGCCAAGCTCCAGAAATGAATGCTGCCAGGGGCATCCACCGGCACCTTTATCAGTCGGCCCCTTATTTTGAACAGCTGATCATAGAAAGGACCAGGTTCAGCACTGGCAAACTCAATCATTCTGGGCAATACTGTATCTGCCTGCAAAGTTCTGGGAGCCAATTCAGGAAATAGACTGCAGACCCAGGCATTAAAGAAATGAAAAGGACCCACAGTCCTCAAAGAACGCAGAGTTCGATGCTTGTACAAATCTCCCAAAGATTTGTAGATTAAACACAAGGCCACTGGGCAAAGCGACAGCCTCATTCCCCAGGCCATCTGACAGGCCGGGTATATAGCTTCTGGCTGGATGATTGTCTCGTCCCCTTGAGGGAGGGCGAAAGTGCACAACCAGAATGTGAAGTAAGCCGCACAATGTGTGATGGGGTCTACACCTGCTGGGTTGGGACCACCTCTGCCTGCACGGCGCAATGAAGATGGCAGCGCTGACTTATAGCGAGGAGCCCTTATCTGCTTGCTAGCAGCCGGTCCCAGGGAAGGAAAGTCTGCATGTCTTAAGGGACCGTCAAAGAAAGACTGAATCCACTGCCCTATCCGGACCCTCAGCTTGTTGCCTTTCTCTCGGGGATGATAGCCTTTGGAGGACCCTCTACTGTACGCCAGACAGATGGAGCGATATGCCTTCATTAGATACCGGTATGAGAAGCCAAGGGAATACTTGCCTTCACCATCGGAACTATCCTTCTCAGAATCTGCCAAGCAAACTTCTTCATACGGCTTGCCATCAATAGGCAATCTGGAAAGCTGTGATAGACTCCAGAGGTCAAGAGATGTCTCGCCCTCTGCTGTATAAAATGTGTTGAATAAAGGGCAGAATACTTCAAACATTCCACAGCATAACCCTCTGGATATGGGATATCAAAATCTGGAAGCAAAGACACTGTGATATACCCCGGCTCTGATCAGCAGAGGGGCATATTCCTTTAGAACAAACTCAGTAAACTCCACTGCTCCTACTCGAAATAGGTGGGCGTCAGTGATCTTGGTATCTCCAAACCAACCAGCGGCCAAATGATACTTGAACTGAACGGCCGAACAATTCAGCACAAAAGGCTCTTCGCGGTACCCCCACTTTACTGGTGCCAGGAAGAGACCATAGCCAGGCTTCTCCCTATGAACTCGGCCACTGGCATTATCCCACCGAGCAGGTGTGAACTCCGGGGCCCGGGTCAGCATTTTCTTTTCCGGCTCCAGCTCCGATATGCCAAGGACTGCATCCAGTCACGCTTCTCCCCGGGAAGATATATAGCCTTCCCACGATACACTGAATCTTTCAGGCTGTCTCTCTCGACCAGAATTACGGCTTCAACTGCACGAGCTATTCGATAGTCCCGCATTCCACCCACGGTGAAAGTCCAGATAAACGGCATCAAGTGCTTGTCCTTTGGGAAATCCAGACGATAATCAGTGCCCCGTCTGAAGCATGTTTCCATGACAGTGGAGTATACCTAGGATGTTGACACCGTGTCGGTTTCAGAATCAGACGATTCATCAACGGAAGCGATTTTGTCGTATCCGAAGTCTAGACTGTGCACATTCAGCCAGTTTACTGTGGCCCGTGATATATCTGGCTGGGCTGACGAACTGGCCCCAACAGCTCAGAGGATGTAGCAGCGGAGCCGGAAGCCATTACAATATCTGCAGTCAGAAAAAGGAAATGTGAATTAAAAGTCCTAGAACAAGAGGCAGTCTTATAAAGATTGTGATATGAAGCCCTGTAAAGAAAATTTTCAGCAGCACCTCCCCTTGTTCGGGGCCTGCCCAAGAAGAATAGGGAGTCGCCAACCAAGAGGGGGTGATCCCGGAAGCAAAAGGGATTAAATCCCCAAAGAACGTCCTACCTGGGCGAAATCTAATGAGACGGGAAGAAAGCTGGACGGCCGGAGGGGAGGAACTCGCCGCCACCGCCGAGAAGGAAAAGAAACTGAAGAGAGAGAAGAGGCCGTATCGAATGAGAAGGAAGGAGGCTTTCGGCGCCTTAAATAGAAGCCCTAAGCAAAGAGGTTCTCGGCGCGGTCAAATGCGCGCGGAGAACCCCCAGGTCGAGAGCCCCCTTCGGCCGAAAGGCGCGTCGAGAAAAGGCCACCGAGAACCCCAGGCCGAGAGCCCCATTCGGCCAAAAGGCACGCCGAGAAGTGCTGCCGAGAGCCCCCCTTGCCGGGCGCGCCGAGAAGCTCTCCGCCGAGAGTCCCTACCGGTGATTGCGCCGAGAAGCTACAGGCAGAGAGAGCCGTGACGAGAACATCCAAAACAAAGAGATCGAAAGGGGTTGAAAGAAATTACAAGAAAAGTCAATGCAAAGAAGCTTCCAAGCTGCAAGATGAAAGATGATTAGCAATCCCAAGCTGAGAAATGAGATCAGATGCTGAATTGCGCACCTGCAGGCACCGTGTCATTTATTCTGCACTCCCGCTACCTGCAAGTGGGGGGCATTTGTTGACACCGGAAATATAATCAAAGATAAAGATGAGACGAAAGATCAGATTGAATCAGAAATGAAGACCCGAGGAACTCCTGCAAAACTAGGATTACGGAGAGTCCATTACTGAAGCTGTCACCCGGCTGAAGCCCTCCCGGGCCAAGCTGATGTCCGGTATTGTCGTCGCTCAGACGGCAGTACTGATGAAGAACTACAGTCCACTGACTGATGAAAATCCCCAGAAATATTCTGATGAAGCTATGCTAACTCACCAATTGATGGGCCTTCGCCTAGCCTGACGGACTCGAGGGACCGACAAATGAAGGGACAGATTAAGCGGCTTTAACAGCTCAAGCTTACTGATGAGGAAGCATAAAAGACTAAAAGATCTAAACGGGCCCAGCCGTGTGGCGCCGAGAGCCCAACAAGACCCATATGAGGAAGGGGCACCGGGAAGCCTACTGCCTCCGAATAAGGCGCGTCGGGAGCTCATCAACCGTGCGCCGAGATGATCATGCCGATAGGGGGAGAGGGTGGTGTTATAAAAACCCCCTTTCTCTCGAAAATAAGGGAGGCGAACAAAAAAAAAGAAGAGAGATAGAAAAGACAGAAGAGACCCTGCTGAAAAGAAAGAAGAAGAAGAAGAAGCTCCAGGTGGGCTGCTCGGGGGAGGGAGAGGAGTCAATGCTCCACCCTCCCCCCCCCATGTTTGCTTTTATTTTACTTTCCTCTGTATGTAATGGTATAGGCCTTCATGCTTTAGCTATTCAGATGAGGTCGAGAGTTCTTTTCTTCCCTGCCTCTGTTCCTCCCCTTACCCGTTTCTCGGCTTTAGCCTTGCAGTCGATGTAAGTGGTGATAATGAGATGAAATGAAATTTAGTGGTTGCCGTGCTCGATATTAGGCAATCAAAGTTTTGCCCTTTGTCTTTCTATGAATGTATCTTTCATCTGAACGTCCAATATTCTAGACGTCTCAGTTTTCAGAGTCATCCCCGTGAGTCTGTGCTTCAAAGAGGAATGAAGTCAGGGCCCCAATCCTTATCTAATGGGTTATTGGGTCCTGTTTCCCTCTCCCCTCCTGTCTCGATGGCAGATTCTTCGCAGGCATCTGAGTTTCTTGCGAGGCCCCCAAGCTGTTTAGGAATCGGAGACATCAATCTCTTGATTTCCTGAATTGCTGGCTATAGAAGATGTGTCTCGTCTGTAGACGAATGCAATCCCAGGAGGTTCTGATAAGTGATGACCTTGACCCTTCGGTCCCTCAGCAAAACCCTAATGCCATGGCAACGAAGTCAACAGTCCAGACTGATTTGATCCCCAGATACGGTCCCAATCAAATCTGAATTCCAAAACAGGGCTGTCGGAGCTTCTCGGAGCCACTGGGCCTCGGCGGCAGCAACAGCCCTCGGCGCAATGGTGAGCGCGCTGGGAACCAGCGCGCCGAGAACCCCCTTGCCTGTTCATCTTCCTATGCCGAGATCCCCTCTTTGGCTAATCAATCCGCGCCGAGATCCTCCTTTCAGGCCGATACACTCATACCAGGAGCCTGTCTCCTCATCTGCTTTTCAGCCCTTGTCCAACCTGTTATATCGGCTGAAGGGGATATTCATGGTCGCCATATGTACCTCAGGGATGAGATTAACGGGAGGAAACCTCCCCTACATCATCTTAGATCAAATCCATTCATAACCCCATAACCTAAGGGGCCATACCACTGTATAAGCCCCGACGGTTCTTGAGGGGATAGCAAGCATTGCCATGGGCACCTACATCATCAGGGAGCCCAAGCCTTCTTTTCGGTCATCATCCCGTACCCGTGGATGACGGCCTATTTCCTTTGGCATGACCCGAAAGAAGGGGAAACGCTGCCGAAATTCTATCCGGTAGGGTTAACCTCGGAAGGCCAAGGGAGTGTGATCGATACGCACCCCGCTTGACTCTATCCCTCGGAAAAATGAATATCATAGACCCTCCAACCGAGCAGGGAGTTCAAAGGGGAAGATTCCCCGCTGTTTATCTGGATTCCATCCAGTCGCTATGTGGATGGCTTCCTATCCCTATTTGGCATGTCTATAAGCCCGAGGGATATGCCGCCCAATTCAATTCATCCAAGCTCGACACGTTAATCGTCTGCCGGCTCCCCTTTATACGCATGCCTGTTTAAGATGGTACAGAGCTAACAAAGCCCCAATCCTCACTGTAGATTTTCGGGCCTTGTTTCCCCCCCCCTTTTTCGCCCTCAACGCCATCGATGATTTAAACGTCGCGGAGTCTGTGATTTTCTCCAAATTTCTTAAGCCACCAGGGCCACTCCAGGGATCAGAAACCGTTATTTCTCGATCTCTTGGATGGTCGGCAATATGAATGGCATGAAGCCTATTCCTGAAAGTTCGAAGGCCCTGTGATTCTGATCTCTCGAACCCCCTTTCACCTATGATTCCTTGCTGTCAATTTGGTACACCCCTGGCTCTTTCCTCATTTGCCTCCTGAGTCCACCCCCCAGGCCATGTCTGAATCCCGTGAAAAACCCCCAAAATAGGGTACCATAAAACCCCATAAGCCCTCACGGCGCCCAAGCATCAATTCCTTCTCGGCGCCATACCCTCTCGGCGCCATCAATGGCTCCCGGCGCGGCACTCAGTGCGCCGGGAACCCTCAGGCCGAGAGCCTCTTCTTCCTCCCTTTGGCCTAGGCCGATAGCCCCCATCGTGGCGCGCCGGGAACTCCTTTCAGCCCGCACCGAGAAGCCATGCCATATTTTCTGAACCCTCACGCCGAGAACCTCTTTCTTCTTGGTCTGAACCTTGATCCCCATGTTGTACCCACACGAGGAATATACAGAGAGCATTTGGCATCCCTCAGGAAATAAATCAATGGGGAGGACCTCCCCTACATTGTTCTATTCCGATCCGGATTTCTTTATAACCTTATGGACCTAAAGGGCTATGTCACTACATGTGCTCCGACGGGTTCCGAAGGAACATCAATCGGTGCTATGGATGTGGGTGATGGCTCCGGGCCTGGTGCCCCCCCTCTTTCCCGGCTTTCATCCTGGCATCCCGTGGACAATGGCTTATCTCCTCTTGGCATAATCCAGGATAAAGGGGATATGCTGCCAAAATTCATTCATATCACCTTGAGTGATCATGGTATTCTCTCCTAACCCCGCTGGCCCACGGAGTTCTACCCTTGCATGTTCTCCGATGGTCTTCCAAAGGGGGATATCAATAAGACATCGCGCCTGCACAGGGTGTGTCATGTCGCACTGGTCCTTATCCGGATTCCAGGTCAGATATACCCGATCTTTTACGGATCCCATCCTGCCGCTGCACGGGTGGTTTCTTATCCCCATCTGGCATAGTCCAAGGTAATCGGGACATGCCGCCGGATTTGCTCCGCATTTGATGTATCCTTGCTTCACTCAGGCCATTTAAACGCCCTGCTGATGAACCAACCCTCTCTCTCGTTTGAGTCTTATTTTTGCCGCTACCTCCCTCCTATTTTTGGCGTTTAATCAAGGGTTGTCCTTCTTAGGAAGGGCGTAATTAACGTCATAGCCTTTATGGTATGACGGACTTCGGGTCCTGACTCGGACTTCACAATCGACTGATTAAAAGTCAGATCGAGCGCATAATAAAATTGTCACCCCGGTGACTGGCATGCCAATAAACCAATAAATAACAAATCCACAAAAGAAAAAGCAAAAGCGCGTTCCACAGGGGGATCTAAATGCTGTGTTGTTCTTATCTTCGAGGGACATCCGGATCTGGTTATAACCGGACGACTCGTCCATGAAAGATAAGGCTTCATGTCCGGTGGTCATGTCAACCATTGTTTCTATGATTGGAACTAGGAAGTCGTCCTTCGGAAAGGCTTTGTTGAGGTCCCAGAAGTTGACGCAGATATGGACTTGACTACTTTTCTTCTTGACCGGGACTATGTTGGCGAGCCAGATCGGATACATACACGGCTAGATGAAGTCGACCTCTGCCACTTTATTGACTTCGACCGAAACCTGGAGTTCCAGCTCATGGCGCATGCGCCGCTGTGGCTGTTTGATTGGAGTGAATGAGGGAGAAATAGCTAGCTCATGCTCTGCTATTGAGGGGTCTAGCCCTGGCATCTCTTTGTATGTCCAGAAGAAGAAGAACCAACCCTCTCTCTCATTTGAGTCTTATTTTTGCCGCTACCTCCCTCCTATTTTTGGCGTTTAATCAAGGGTTGTCCTTCTTAGGAAGGGCGTAATTAACGTCATAGCCTTTATGGTATGACGGACTTCGGGTCCCGACTCGGACTTCACAATCGACTGATTAAAAGTCAGATCGAGCGCATAATAAAATTGTCACCCCGGTGACTGGCACGCCAATAAACCAATAAATAACAAATCCACAAAAGAAAAAGCAAAAGCGCGTTCCACAGGGGGATCTAAAAGCTGTGTGGTTCTTATCTTCGAGGGACATCCGGATCTGGTTATAACCGGACGACTCGTCCATGAAAGATAAGGCTTCATGTCCGGTGGTCATGTCAACCATTGTTAAAAGACAGAAGAGACCCTGCTGAAAAGAAAGAAGAAGAAGAAGAAGCTCCAGGTGGGCTGCTCGGGGGAGGGAGAGGAGTCAATGCTCCACCCTCCCCCCCCATGTTTGCTTTTATTTTACTTTCCTTTGTATGTAATGGTATAGGCCTTCATGCTTTAGCTATTCAGATGAGGTCGAGAGTTCTTTTCTTCCCTGCCTCTGTTCCTCCCCTTACCCGTTTCTCGGCTTTAGCCTTGCAGTCGATGTAAGTGGTGATAATGAGATGAAATGAAATTTAGTGGTTGCCGTGCTCGATATTAGGCAATCAAAGTTTTGCCCTTTGTCTTTCTATGAATGTATCTTTCATCTGAACGTCCAATATTCTAGACGTCTCAGTTTTCAGAGTCATTCCCGTGAGTCTGTGCTTCAAAGAGGAATGAAGTCAGGGCCCCAATCCTTATCTAATGGGTTATTGGGTCCTGTTTCCCTCTCCCCTCCTGTCTCGATGGCAGATTCTTCGCAGGCATCTGAGTTTCTTGCGAGGCCCCTAAGCTGTTTAGGAATCGGAGACATCAATCTCTTGATTTCCTGAATTGCTGGCTATAGAAGATGTGTCCCGTCTGTAGACGAATGCAATCCCAGGAGGTTCTGATAAGTGATGACCTTGACCCTTCGGTCCCTCAGCAAAACCCTAATGCCATGGCATCGAAGTCCATAGTCCAGACTGATTTGATCCCCAGATACGGTCCCAATCAAATCTGAATTCCAAAACAGGGCTGTCGGAGCTTCTCGGCGCCACTGGGCCTCGGCGGCAGCAACAGCCCTCGGCGCAATGGTGAGCGCGCCGGGAACCAGCACGCCGAGAACCCCCTTGCCTGTTCATCTTCCTATGCCGAGATCCCCTCTTTGGCTAATCAATCCGCGCCGAGATCCTCCTTTCAGGCCGATACACTCATACCAGGAGCCTGTCTCCTCATCTACTTTTCAGCCCTTGTCCAACCTGTTATATCGGCTGAAGGGGATATTCATGGTCGCCATATGTACCTCAGAGATGAGATTAACGGGAGGAAACCTCCCCTACATCATCTTAGATCAAATCCATTCATAACCCCATAACCTAAGGGGCCATACCACTGTATAAGCCCCGACGGTTCTTGAGGGGATAGCAAGCATTGCCATGGGCACCTACATCATCAGGGAGCCCAAGCCTTCTTTTCAGTCATCATCCCGTACCCGTGGATGACGGCCTATTTCCTTTGGCATGACCCGAAAGAAGGGGAAACGCTGCCGAAATTCTATCCGGTAGGGTTAACCCCGGAAGGCCAAGGGAGTGTGATCGATACGCACCCCGCTTGACTCTATCCCTCGGGAAAATGAATATCATAGACCCTCCAACCGAGCAGGGAGTTCAAAGGGGAAGATTCCCCGCTGTTTATCTGGATTCCATCCAGTCGCTACGTGGATGGCTTCCTATCCCTATTTGGCATGTCTATAAGCCCGAGGGATATGCCGCCCAATTCAATTCATCCAAGCTCGACACGTTAATCGTCTGCCGGCTCCCCTTTATACGCATGCCTGTTTAAGATGGTACAGAGCTAACAAAGCCCCAATCCTCACTGTAGATTTTCGGGCTTTGTTTCCCCCCCCCTTTTTCGCCCTCAACGCCATCGATGATTTAAACGTCGCGGAGTCTGTGATTTTCTCCAAATTTCTTAAGCCACCAGGGCCACTCCAGGGATCAGAAACCGTTATTTCTCGATCTCTTGGATGGTCGGCAATATGAATGGCATGAAGCCTGTTCCTGAAAGTTCGAAGGCCCTATGATTCTGATCTCTCGAACCCCCTTTCACCTATGATTCCTTGCTGTCAATTTGGTACACCCCTGGCTCTTTCCTCATTTGCCTCCTGAGTCCACCCCCCAGGCCATGTCTGAATCCCGTGAAAAACCCCCAAAACAGGGTACCGTAAAACCCCATAAGCCCTCACGGCACCCAAGCATCAATTCCTTCTCGGCGCCATACCCTCTCGGCGCCATCAATGGCTCCCGGCGCGGCACTCAGCGTGCCGGGAACCCTCAGGCCGAGAGCCTCTTCTTCCTCCCTTTGGCCTAGGCCGATAGCCCCCTTCGTGGCGTGCCGGGAACTCCTTTCAGCCCGCACCGAGAAGCCATGCCATATTTTCTGAACCTTCACGCCGAGAACCTCTTTCTTCTTGGTCTGAACCTTGATCCCCATGTTGTACCCACCCGAGGAATATACAGAGAGCATTTGGCATCCCTCAGGAAATAAATCAATGGGGAGGACCTCCCCTATATTGTTCTGTTCCGATCCGGATTTCTTTATAACCTTATGGACCTAAAGGGCTATGTCACTACATGTGCTCCGACGGGTTCTGAAGGAACATCAATCGGTGCTATGGATGTGGGAGATGGCTCCGGGCCTGGTGCCCCCCCTCTTTCCCGGCTTTCATCTCGGCATCCCGTGGACGATGGCTTATCTCCTCTTGGCATAATCCAGGATAAAGGGGATATGCTGCCAAAATTCATTCATATCACCTTGAGTGATCATGGTATTCTCTCCTAACCCCACTGGCCCACGGAGTTCTGCCCTTGCATGTTCTCCGATGGTCTTCTGAAGGGGGATATCAATAAGACATCGCGCCTGCACAGGGTGTGTCATGTCGCACTGGTCCTTATCCAGATTCCAGGTCAGATATACCCGATCTTTTACGGATCCCATCCTGCCGCTGCACGGGTGGTTTCTTATCCCCATCTGGCATAGTCCAAGGTAATGGGGACATGCCACCGGATTTGCTCCGCATTTGATGTATCCTTGCTTCACTCAGGCCATTTAAACGCCCTGCTGATGAACCAACCCTCTCTCTCGTTTGAGTCTTATTTTTGCCGCTACCTCCCTCCTATTTTTGGCGTTTAATCAAGGGTTGTCCTTCTTAGGAATGGCGTAATTAACGTCATAGCCTTTATGGTATGACGGACTTCGGGTCCCGACTTGGACTTCACAATCGACTGATTAAAAGTCAGATCGAGCGCATAATAAAATTGTCACCCCGGTGACTGGCACGCCAATAAACTAATAAATAACAAATCCACAAAAGAAAAAGCAAAAGCGCGTTCCACAGGGGGATCTAAAAGCTGTGTGGTTCTTATCTTCGAGGGACATCAGGATCTGGTTATAACCAGACGACTCGTCCATGAAAGATAAGGCTTCATGTCTGGTGGTCATGTCAACCATTGTTTCTGTGATTGGAACTAGGAAGTCGTCCTTCGGAAAGGCTTTGTTGAGGTCCCAGAAGTTGACGCAGATGTGGACTTGACTACTTTTCTTCTTGACCGGGACTATGTTGGCGAGCCAGATCGGATACATACACGGCTAGATGAAGTCGACCTCTGCCACTTTATTGACTTCGACCGAAACCTGGAGTTCCAGCTCATGGCGCATGCGCCGCTGTGGCTGTTTGATTGGAGTGAATGAGGGAGAAATAGCTAGCTCATGCTCTGCTATTGAGGGGTCTAGCCCTGGCATCTCTTTGTATGTCCAGGCGAAAGAGTCTTTGTATTTGAGCAGGAGTTGCTGGTAATCCCGCCTTTCTGCCTCGGTGAGGAGAGCACTAACGAACGTGGACTGGGGGGCTTCATCTTCACCTAAGTTGATTTCAACTAGTTCATCAACGGTCACCTGGCCACCGTCCTCTAGCTCGGGAGGAGTGGGTTGGAAGTCGATGAAATCCTCATCATCGGTGTCGGCTTCGTATATCTCTTGATTTTCGAAATCACCGGTTGACGCCGATGGGGCTGGAGAGTTGTTGTTGCTGGAATCCATGAAGAATTGATCTGGGCCGCAAGCTTCTCGCCAGCAGTTGTTAACTGGGGTTGCTGAGGTTTCCCCAGAGTTGCCTGCTAAAGTTGACACTCCTTTACAGCTAGTAGTCTGGACCCCTCCCTCATCAGGAGAGTTTGTCGAACTGAGTCCTTCGACAAGCTGGGTGGTGGGAGGAGCTTCTTCGGCCCCAAGGTCTTCGCAGGGAGGCGAGGAAGGTTCCTCGACTGCTTGGACTGGAGTGTCAGCTTTGACGGGGATCGAGATTAGGATCTCCTCCTCCTCGTCCCCCTGAGCTGTCGAATTTGGCCTCGACTTTAGCCCGGTCATGAACCGGTTGCCCCAAGCCTCGATGTTAACCACGTAGTAAACACGGAAGTCCGGGTCTTGGTCGTTGCCAAGCCCCCCGGTATCCTTATGAAAGGATGGGGGTTGCCCCCAGACCTGGGAAGGGGTCCATAGTTGGTGAAAATATTCACGTTGTGCGGAACCTTGCCATTGGGGGATGTGTTGCTTTAGACACATTTCATGAATGTGCGGCGACAGGTCGTCCAGTACTTGGACTGCTTCAGGGGTATCATCAGCTCGTTTGGACCAGCCAAAGTCGTCATCTGGTGGGGATTAGGGAACCATGTCTCTCTTATAGAAGACAATGGGTTTATCCCTGTTAGCCTTCTTCTTGTTTCTGAGTTGTCGCTTGAAGGTGACAATGAATGTCACCAGCGAATCCACGTTGTGCTCTTCGGATGCACATGGAAACTGGATGCAGTCTGGTGCCAAGCATATACTCTTGCAATAGCTCAACTAATGAGGTTGGCCTCAAAGTTGATCTTGCGCCTTTCGGGGCGATCTGGGGTTGACTTGGAGCTGAGGCGTAGCTGATGAAGCTTGCTCAACGGAGAAGAGATCATCATCATCTTCCTCTGAGAGCCAGCCATTGCTTTTACTCTTGATCACGGGGTATGGACTAATCCCCCTGAAGTAGAGCGCGGCAACGGCAAGATTGCATTCTGCTGGAGTGAATGGTGACAGGTCTGTGAAGACCGTGTGTTGCGCCCCGCCCTTGGCATACTCGATGCATTAGTGAGAGTTGATAGGACAACCCAATTTTTATGGAGCCAGGGTCTACCCAGTAGCACCTTATATGATGTCTTGGCATCGATGATGTAGAATGTCACCTTGGAGGTGAAATCATCAAGCACCAGGTCGACATCCACCCGGCTGAGAACATCCTCAATGTCTTGGTTAAATCCGGATATCTTGACCGCTTGAACCTTCTGGAGATATGGGGTCAGATATAAAGTCTTGAATGTTTTGAGCGGCATGATGTTAACAGCGGCACCGGCGTCCACCAAGATCCGGTTCACATCATGCCCATTGACCTTCCCCTTCATGTAGAGAGGATGATTATGGCACGGAGGGGATAGCAGCATGTCCCTTTCAGTGAAGGAAATAGTGGCTGTGAAGGCTTCATAGGTAGCCGCCTTCATTTCCGCGACATGTGCTTCATAAATTTTTGGCTCTTGGAGTATCTTGATAAGAGTTTCCCTCAGCTCTTTACTCCAAGCGATGCTTCCCAAATTGTAATGCTGGCGGGGAAGCGCTTCATCTGGTGGAGGACTTTTCGGTTGGCTCACACTCGAGCATCCTCCAAGGAGGGTAGTATGTCAGGCTGAGCTTTCTGCGAGCTACCACGCCGCTCCCCGTTAGGGAGTTGCACTGCCTTGCCTTTGCCACCGGGATCGGACTGACTCTGATCGCCCGTGGACTCCTAGAACAGGGGTGCCAATGATGGCTCTTCTAGGGGTGGCTGGGGAGTTGGCTTGTCCTTGCTGGACGGTCCTGCTGAAGTCCCACGATCAATGACACCCAAGAGGGGGGTGAATTGGGTGATTACAAATTTTAACTAAATTTTAGCCGATTTAAAACAAGTATGAAGAACAAGGTACTTTCAAATTTAGATATGATGCAGCGAATAATAAATCTTACAAGATTAACCACCACAATAGATCTTTGGTACTAGGCGGAGTTACGAAATTCGAGGATTCTCTCGCACAAGGTGTTATCTTCCTGACAAGACTAACCTTGTCGATCTGAACTCACCTTTTGATATACCAGAAATCTAGTGTGAAGTTATTGAACTGTGCTAGATGTAATGCAAGGGAGGCAAATGATTTAACTACGCAAGCATGCACAGAACGGAGATAGGAGAGAAGGATCAAACCACATAAGAGACAACGATTTCTAGGTGGTTCGGATGCAACGATGGCAACCTACGTCAACCCCTCACAATCTGTGTGGATTCACACACTATCTTGCAAAGGATTACAAGATCAACACACACACACACACACACTTGTGGAGAGTTCGGAACTCCCACGACGATGCACACTCACCGAACCACAAACGGATCTGAAAGATCTAAGACACACACACACACAGATCCAAGCAGATCCACACACTAGAATGTTTAGAGATTACAAGAAGCAAACACTTGAAGTTCAAGAATTTTGGAAGAAGAAACACAAAAAAAAGTGCAGATTTAAGCTTCCTCTGAATGGATGAAGAGGATTTTGGATGCAACTCGATCTCCACTTGACTTGGGTTGATTGGCCTCAGATCTTGCTTGAGAATATTGAAGATGGATGAGGAGGTTCTTACACGAAACACTGTTCACGGAGCTACAGTGGCAGCACTCTTTCTCCCCTTGATAGCCTCTTTGATCTCCCTTGAGTAATTAGAGTTTTTGACCCCAATGAGAGGTTTTTATAGATCTTGGATGGTCAAGAGACAAGCCATGAACCAGATCCACAAATCATGGCATGTCTGGTGGCTTTGGGATTAAACAAAACAAAGGAAAGGGGCTTCCCACGTTGAAGAACACAAAGTTAACAATTGCTACCTCGAAGTAGGCGATCGACCGGATGACATGGGGCGGTCGACCATAATTTTACAGAAATGAGGCTTTCGGCGCTGGGAAAACCAGTCGACCGGCACCTGATCGGCAGTTGACCGCTAGCTGGAAAACCTGTATTTTTAACAGAGTTAGCAAATGAATCATAATCTGTGAATGAATCATTTCATGACCATATCTTGTTCCAAACAATATGAGTTGGTTGAGCTTATCCTGGGCATTTCTTGAAGCATGGTAGATTTAGGCATTTGCTTGATTAAGGATGGCTTTGAGAGTAGTTTAAGCAAGTTATTACTTAGGTTGTAATGCCAGGGTTTTGTTATCATCAAAATCATATGGAGAGACTCAACACCTGCTTGTTCTGTAGTAGAAACCGGAACTGGTGCAGGGACTGGGATGCTGGCAGGAATCTCTTCAATGTCGGAAGATTCGAAGATGCCGGGTCCCTTCTGAATTTCTACCTCTGGAATGGAGGCAGGTTCCTCTCCTTGAAAGAGGATGATTCGCTCTGGATCGAAGGTGGACGGGTGAAGGGGGAGCTCGGGAATTCTCCCATGACCTCTGCCATGTCCCCGACCACGACCTCGGCTGTGGCCTTAGTGTTATGGAGCTGGCTGTAGCCCGAGTGGGGCAATGGTTCTTTGTCTGGTTTGAGAGGTCACTGGCTCGCCTCACCGAGAAGCGTTGATGTTATCAGGAGACGGAATGGCCACCATGTTGCAGGTGCAGCTCCGAAGTATTTCTTCCAACTGCTCCGTCGTGATCTCCTTGTCTTTATAGCACAAGGAGAGCTCGTATGGGATCAGGAGTCTTTCGCCGTTCTTGAGCTTTTGGATCATCTCTTGGACCCAGTCTCTGAGGCGGGCTCGTTTCTGCATTTCCTCCCACGGGATATAGCTGTCGAGTGGGAGAGCACCAGTAGGACGAGGAGGAACGTATTCCTTGAGGTCATCAATGAGCCGCTGGAGCCTCTTGAGGGGCGTTGGCTTAGTTGAAGCCTGTAAGACGGCTGCTTGCTTCGCTTATTTCTTGAGCCGCCTTCTGAGGTTCTTCTTCCTATTTTTCTCCTATTTCTTGGCGATAGTCGTCTTCAATGGAGTAGGAGGGAGAGGTGCTGGGGCCAGAGTTGATAAATTCCCATGAGGATATCTCCAAGCTGGTGCCTTAGTAGGGTGAGGTCGATGACCTTTCTTTGCCTGGATTTCAATCCAGGCTCCTTCCTCTTGTTGTATCTGGAAGGTGGCGTTAATCGCCTGCTCGATCACCTCGAGTGGCAACTCCTGGTATGCTGGGATAATGGGACTGGCGTCCGAAGACGTGTGCGCGATTTGGTGCCTTATCCGCGATGCGATAAGAGTCTACCAGGAACCTGCAGGCTGGTGCTGGCATCCGAGACGTATGCGCGGTTTGATTTCTTAACCGCGGTGGCGTCGAAGGTGTCTTCTATTGAGCTGGTACACTGGAGCCAGCGTCCAAAGATGTATGCGTGGTTTGATGCCTTAGCCGCGGTGGCAGTGTTTTTTGTTGAGGAGCAGGCTGGAAGACATGCTTGTTGTCCTGTTCCTTAGTCTTGCCTTCGTGACCATGCCGAGAGCAAGGTCTGGCGATAGCCGAAGGTACTGTGGGATATTGCCGCTCTAGGTAGTTACCCCGACTCTGTGCATTGACTGGGCCTTGTAGCGATGGGCCTGTCGTACGAGTCGAAGTCGCTGAAGACTCCGAAGATGTCCTTCTTGCGATCTGGATTGGGTTAGAGGATGAGCGGGGAGGACTCGATGGCTCACCGGCTGAGGGAGCATGACACGGCTGGGTCGGGACCTCACTCTGCTTTTGCTTCCCCTTCCTATCCCCGGATGCCAGAGACGGAGGTAGGGTAGAGGGATTAGCAAGAGGGACCTGAGGAGCCCATCATCGTCTCACCCACCAAAATGTTCTCTCGGCCAAGAAGGACCCGGAGAAGCCTGGCGGTGTCTTCTTCAGAGAAGGGGAGAGATTCCAGCTCCCGCCAGGGCCGCCATTGCACGGCCGAAGGGACAGGGGCCAACTGGTTGGCTGGTGGTGTCTGGGAGCCAGGAGGGGCCGGAGGAATAGAGGGATGGATGACATTGACCGAGAAGTGGCTCGACTCCGTCTCTTGACTGGCGTCCTGCTCCCTACGCCTTCGCAGTCGCTCGAGAGCTTCTCGATTATCGGTTCGAAACTCGAGCCATTCTGGAGCATGCTGGTAAGGCAGCCCGTGCCCATTTTCTTGAGAGGGATCTGGCCGCTCTGGAGCATCCCTGGCGATGCTCAGGGTTTCTTTGACTGCTTGTCGAAGTCTTACGAGCGCCATGGAATTCCCCTCCGCATCGATCTGCTCCCACTAGATCTATTCTTGGATGAGGTATTGAACTTCTTCACAGGACCCGATCGTGTGGCAGATTCTGGCGTGGAAAGGGCAGTACTGGGGGTGACTAAAGTCCCATTGAGTGTAGTTTGCCGGTGGATCATGGGGCATGATTTGCCCCCTCTCGACGAGGACATCGAAGAGTGGCCGGGTTCTCTCCTTGGGGAAGGAGAGGGGTACGTGACTATGCCAGGGTCTCCACCCTAGATACCAGAGTGAACGCTCGCCCTGACTGGTGCTGGGCTCCCCCACTTCAATGTCAGAGAGGGAGAATACGGCCATCATATGGATCACGCTGGCCGAGTAGTGAACCACACGCACTGCTTTAGCGGGTCTGGACCATGTCTGTGGTTGCGGAGGATCGACGAGACCACTCTTCATTTTAACGAGGCTGTCTCGGATCAGCTTCTGTGCCTGAGTCTTGAAGACATAGCAATCTTCAATTGGGTGACCCAGCATGCGATGATATGGGCAATAGCCGGGATCATCGATCTTTAGAGCCTCGTCTGACTTGCTAATTTCTGGCAGCTCGACAATCTTCTGGGCCATGCAAAGGTCTAAGAGCATCTTCGTATGTTCCTTCTTAAAGGAGAAGGGTGTCTTCATGCGCTCCGAAAAGGAAGGGGCGGCCTGCTTATCCGCTAGCTTCTTATCAGAGCCGCTTGGCTTGGCCTTCTTACTGGCTTTGGCGGCGGGGGTGAACTCGATGATGTTCACCTCCTTACCGGACTGTCGTTCTCGCGTTTGTTTACCCTTCGCTGAAGTATAGCTCAGGTTATCGGTGAAGAACATCTAGATTTTGGCGACTGCCGAGTTGAGCTGGTCGAAGCCTTTGAAATTGGTGCCGAGGAGCTTTTCACTGACCTCGGCTGCCAAGCCTCGACAGCATATGGTAATGGCCTCTTCCTGGACAGGCGGGTTGACACACCTCATGCTGAGGTCTCGCCATTCCTTGATGAAGTTGAGGGCACTCTCACCCTTCTTTTGCTGGAGAGAGCAGAGCTCGGCCAGGGAGATCTTTCGCTCGGCCGTTTGGAAGTGATCAAGGAACTTCTTCTAGAGATCATCCCAGTCAATGACTGAGTTGGGCTTCAGGCGGGAATACCATTGAGAGGCCGTTCCCGTAAGTGAAGTGGCGAAGTAGCAGAGGAGATATGTGATGTGACACCACCTTAGGGTGATAGCCACAAGGCCAATGCACCTTGGACCTATACTCGCAAGCAAGCAACAAATTGGCGAACCAACTCTAGCGGACTTACCCGTGTAGCGCACACTCGGATCCGTAGACGGACTGGCGATGGTGGAGAGGGTCCGAAGTGGGACCTCACCTTTTCGGGGATTTGGCTAGCTTAGGCTGAACCCCTAAGGGCCTAGGATGCCAAATTCCATGGGCGGCCAGCACGCCAAGGGCGTGGGTTGTAGGGTCGCTCTCTTAACTCACTCCGTGGTGGTCGCTCAATTCGATGATAATTTGAGATCGGGCACTCACTCACCGACCGACGGCACTAAGATGCAATACTAAGTAAGAAAAGTGATTCCAGTAGATAAGTGCAATCAGGAGCTCACCTGATCGGTGTGAAGACGCCGATCCCGGCCGGAGACGAGGGCGAGCGAGGAAGCGTGGGCTTACCCGCACGCTGCGACGATGAAGCTTCAACCGGAATAATCAAATTACAATCACTACGCCTCACACAGAAGGGGGATCTCGGGGTGGGGTTAAGAGATTTACAATCAAAATACTACCTCCACGCAGGGAGGGGCTGTAACCCGGCTAGGCGGGGAGAGGGAGTGAAGCTAGAAAGCCGTTATGCTGCGCTCCGCCGGTGCTATCAGCTTCTGGAACTGCCAGACAGATAGTCAAAGATGGCACCGCCACGGTCACTACCAAGATCCGAATGGGCTGCAACTAGTGCCAAAATTATCTGATTTGACCCAGGAGGCCGCCTGAATTTTCTTGGAATTTTGTGACGATGTCGCTGGCCGGGGCAGAGCTTGGAGCAGGGCTGGCCTACGCTGGTTCTGGTTGCTCCCAGGTTGCTGCTGCTGGAGGATGAAGGTGCCACGAATGGTCCCGATGTCTAAATGATGCGGGACCAGAACCACTGTGTCCGTGGCCGAGTCCCCTTCGAGCCGAGATCAACGTGGCTGCCGTCGAATGTGGGAGCTGACCACGAAGAGCAAAAGAGTGGAAGGGGGTCGAATCTATCTACAGTCAGACTTACCTGCGCACTCGGGGTAAGAAATTCAGAACTTTGTGCTTCGGGCTTCAATTGACTCCCCGCTTCTGGACGATGCTAGGGGACTTGGAGGAGAAGAATTCAGCCAAGAATTCACGTCCAAATTCATCCTGGAGCAGCCGTGGTCGCTTCTGTGCTTGGCTTCTGGTTCCCTGGCGGAGCGGTTTTGTGCAGTCGTGGGAGAATGGCTCTCCCGGGCAGCTCGGAGCAGGGACGGATGCGAGACCACCTCGTCTGCGAATCGGCTTCGAAGAGCTTTCTAGAAGTGTAAGATGTGCAGCCTGAATCTACGTGATGATGTCATGGCTTTCTCTACAACCAGCAGCAAGTCTGCTGCTTGCGACCTGAACAGGGTATGGTGGTGAAAGGGGATGATAGTGGGGAGATAAGGAGGGGGAAATGGAGTGGGAAGGGGCTGGGGCGTCCCCTGACTGATAGGGGGTCAATGGGGGGGTCGAACCAGGCTAGGAGAGGGGGAAAGTGGGGCTGGGTGATGGAGTTTGCAGTGGGTGGGAGTGGGGCTGCGAATTTGGGGGCTGGGAGGGAGAGGGGGAAGGTGAGGGGGCACAAGTGGGTGGAGGGAATGTGAATTTGAATTTCCCTTAATGGGGGGGTGATCAATGGTGGCCTTGGGAAGGGGAAGGGATGAGTTGGAGAAGGGAAGGGTGCTTTGGAGATTGAAGAGTCACTTGGGGATGGTGAAGGGGTGTGATGAGGAGTGAATGGGTGTCTAGGAGAGGGGAATTTGTTGGCCCGGTTAGGAGGCAATTGAGAGGGGGGTGAATTGATTGCCCACCCTTATTTCCAAATATAAAAACAACTCACACAAGCCACAGATATGAGGAGAAAATCTAAGACAGAGGCTTGATTAAAACAATTGAAATTAAATCAAGCAAGCTCTCACAACTCCCCAGCGCACAGATATACTCACTCGGACAACAATATTTGGACGGACAGTTGAGAACACTCACGCCTCACCGACACACACTCGTATAGCGAACGGAAAAATAGATAACAACAACCACCAGACAAGCAAACCACGGCACAATATTTTTAGGTGGTTCGGACGCACCAAGTGCCGTCCTACGTCCACCCCTCTCACCTCGAGAGGATTTCACTATAAACGCTGCTCGACGGCAGCAACCACACACACACGGGCTCGACGGCCCACACACGTGGGTTCTCGTACGACGACGAGACAACCCACACACACTCGGAGCAAGCTCCGAAAATGTCTAGATAGAGAAATAGTATGAAAGGAAATACAAGCCCAAATATGAGATGAACGTTCTAAGCACAAGATGACTAAGAAGATGATGAACAATATGAATCTTCCCCACAAATCCTTAAATATGCTAGGAATATAAAGAGGGTAGCACTCAGAACAAAAGAACCGAGGTTGGATGAAGCCGGTGTAGAAGATGTTCGCCCGAAGCTCCGGATGTAGAGGATGCAGATCGCGACCTCCAACTCTAGGCTTGGGCTCGATGGAAGACGACCTAGCGCAGCTCTCCTTCACCTCCAGCCGATGGGAAACCCTCCTCCTCCTGCAAGACAAGAAAAACCCACGTTAGAAGCTCTTGGGGATTGTTCGATCGGAGGGAAGGGGGTGGCTGTATACAAGGGGATTTGATCCCCCAAAAGACATAAAAGCCCACTCTAAACCCCCTTTATAACACATACAAAGTGCAAGGGTCGCCCTAAGGCTATTAGGGTCAAAAGCCATACCAAATGGATCCTCCCTTAAAGGTTTCGAAACAGATCCGAAAAACCCGATCGAATGTTCAGACTTTTTCTTGAAGTTTCTGCCAGAACATATATTAAAGCAAAACCGCGACACGAGTGTCGACCCATGGGGTCGACACTTCTTATGAAGTGTTCTGGCCTGTTAAAAGAACAAAACATTTGTGATGAAAAGTGTCGACACACGAGGTCGACACTTTTTCACGGACATTCTATTTTCACAGAATTGAACATACTTACCTGAAAGTGTCGACCTTCAGGGTCGACACTTTTTCATGAGAGTTCTGCCTTAGCTAAACAGCAGACACCTGGTGAAAGTGTCGACCTCTGGGGTCGACACTTTCTGCCAGCGTCCTATATTTCAACGCAGGGCAAAGACTCCACAAATAAGTGTCGACCCCTGAGGTCGACACTTTTACTGACAGCTGAAAAACTTGAATAACTTCAAATGAAACCTCCACAAATCAAATACATATATCAATGTTGATCAAAGGAGTTCATACAACTCAGATAAACATGGTTAAGCATGAATTTTTACCCAGATCATTCCATTCAAACTCATATCCAAATAGTACAAACATTCTCACCATTGGCCTTCAAATTGTGAGCGAGGTCTCACAATGAACCTGTGTTTTCTATATTTGAATCATTGCCCTGTCATTTGCCTTTTGAGTAACCTTCAAATATGGTCTTTTTATCATTTCCATGTTCTGTGCCTCAAACCCACACTGTACCTGCACAGTATGGATTTCCATTTCACTCAAGGCAGTAAACTTTTCAACTCACTCCATATCAAGTAGAATAAACACTCCATTCATTCAATCTTTAACCAAAGCAACTCATTCAAACAAATTAGTCCAAGTCAGACTTTAGCGTTATGAGCATTTTGCTTGGTATAGCCAAATCAATCAAACACAGACTGAAATTCATAACCTCATCATTCATCAAATATGTATTTCAATGTGAATCAACCACAATGAGAACTGATGACATTTCATACATGATCTCCGTCAAAGCAGTCCGGGGCACAACAATCTCCCCCTTTTTGACGAAGATAAAACTGTTGATAGAACTATAATATTTGCATGAAGGATGACAATTTTTGAACCAAAACAACCATTTTCTCATACACACCAGATGCATGATTTTCAGTCAAGAATTCATAACTTACTAAATTAACATGTAGAGATCAACTCACCCTGTTTGCCAAAAACATAATCAATCAAAAATTAAGCAAGTCATGAATCTTCATTCAAGCAATGCAAGGTTATTTCTCCCCCTTTTTGTCAGAGTCAAATAGGGGATTATTAAAACGGTAAAGTATGAAAGTTAAGCCTCAATATGCACAATTAACTCAATAAGATGAATATGAAACGCAAGTAATGACCAGTCAAGCACATATGCACTCATCATACCATTAAATAGCAAACATGTTCTTTATGAACGGGTTAGGAAATATGCTATAGACCAAGAACATTAATTTCATGTGCAATAGTAAAAGGGTAGTGCTTACAAGAAGTGGTACTGCAAGAGTCATGAAATATGGCTGATTCAAGGTGTACATCCATACAATCACTCCCTAGATGAATATGTGAAATATAAGTAATGAAATCTAGATAGCATGGATTTTCAGATTTTCTGAAGAACACAAATAGGAACTTTTCTTCCCTACACTTTCATACAACGTGCTCGACTTTTGGTAGCTTCACACAACCCCAAGATTATTTTAATTTTTTGAAAGACAAGATGACTAACCTTTTGACATGAGTCATGCCCTTTGTTTCAGGGGCACTTCCCGGTTACTCAGCATTGTCACTTATGATAATGTGGATAGGACACTTTTCAATGCGAGTTTCCTCCTTTATCTCAGGGGGGATTCCCGATTTACTTCATGTCAAATCACACTTATTGACTATTTTTGACGGGGCTGACAGCTTTTTCCTCCCAAGTCACGTGATTTCCATGTAGGGGTTTCAGAGTCCTAAAATGTGTTAAGTGGAATAAGTGAAATCCTTATCAGTTAGATTCATTAACTCACATGTGCAAATTGTGTGAGAGACTACGTAGAATGTAAGAGATGAATTAGCATATTCATGGTGATGTCTCCCCCTAAGTGTATGCACCGTTATAGCAAAAAACCTCCCCCTTAATATGTGCCATGTTAAAACATGTCCTAGTCAAAGCATTTTATTTAGCAAGGGCGAAAGGTCATAGAAGATTTCAACTGAAAGGTGTGTAAATTATATATACATTCAAGCATTTCAAAATGATGTTTTCAAGCAATTTGATTACTGGTACGTGGCGGAGTACTTAGGTCCGAAGACCACACTCACACATGATGAAAGCTTCCAGGTGGACTTGATCCACCTTTCCACTAACACTATTTGATATACCGATAAATCATGGCATTCATGCACACATTGATGAAGTATATGCAGTTATGTACATGCGGATGCAAGAGGATTAAAGCATGTATAATAACCAAAGTTGTTATTCACTGTGATATGGACAAAAGACAAAGTTTTAAGAGTAAAGACAATGAAAAATTTTATGTTCAAATCAAAAGGCAATATGAACGGTTTCTTTATGAAAAAGATGAAAAGAGTGTATGTACAATTCAGCTCAAAATATCTAAGTGTCTAATCTGCACACTCCTAATTCTCTTCTTAGAAAGTAAAATTGTTCAGAATTCAAAGGTTTTGTAAATATATCAGCAAGTTGGTGTTTTGTATCAACAAAAATAAGTTCAAAATCACCTTTATTGATATGATCTCTTATAAAGTTGTGTCTAACTTCTATGTGCTTAGTGCGGGAATGTTCGACATGATTCTTGGACAAGTTTATTGCAGAAGTGTTATCACACATTATGGGAGTTTTCTTTAAAGAAAAACCAAAATCCAGCAACTGATGTTGGATCCAAAGCACCTGAGCCGCACAACTGCTGGCAGCCACATACTCGGCTTCGGCAGTTGATAAAGCCGCACAATGTTTTTTCTTTGAGGCCCATGAAACCATGCAACCCCCAAAAAACTGACAGTGACCGCTTGTGCTTTTTCGATCCATCTCACAACCAGCATAATCAGAGTCAGTGATAGCATGTAAATCAAATGAATTATTCCTTGGATGCCACAAACCAAGGTTAAGGGTTCCATTCAAATACCTGAAGATCCTTTTCACGGTCGCTAAATGAGAGTCCCTAGGACAAGATTGGTATCTTGCATAGAGACAAACACTGAAGTGTATATCAGGCCTACTAGCAGTCAAATAAAGCAAGGATCCTATCATACCCCTAAAAAGTTTTTGATCAACTTTGTTACCTTTTTCTTCCTCCATTTTCTGTGAGGTGGACATTGGTGTTGCAAAGGGCTTGGCAGTCTCAAGTTGAAATTTCTTCACGATTTCTTGTGTATACTTCTTCTGGTTGATGAAAATGCCATCATCCATTTACTTTATCTGTAATCCCAAGAAGAAGTTGAGCTCTCCCATCAAGCTCATCTCGAACTCCCCCTGCATAAGTTGGGCAAATTCATCATTCATTTTTGTATTGGAGGCTCCAAAAATAATATCATCTATATAAACTTGAACAATTAATGAATGATCATCACAAGTTTTTGTAAACAAAGTTGGTCTATGTTACCTCGTTTGAAGCCATTTTCAATAAGAAATGAACTTAATCTATCATACCATGCCCGAGGAGCCTATTTCAAACCGTATAGTGCCTTGTCCAATTTGAATACGTGGTCGGGAAACCATTCATCTTCAAAGCCCGGTGGTTGCTCCATGTACACTTCTTCCTTGATCACTCCATTGAGGAAGGCACTCTTCACATCCATTTGAAACAGTTTCATGTTCCTGTGACAAGCATAAGCAAGTAAAATTCTAACTGCTTCCAATCTAGCCACAGGTGCAAATGATTCATCAAAATCAATGCCAAATTCTTGAGAGTAGCCCTTGGCTACTAATCTTGCCTTATTCCTTACAATCACCCCATCTTCACTAAGTTTGTTTCGAAAAACTCACTTAGTTCCAATGATAGGATGGTCATCAGGCCGGGGCACGAGGAACCACACCTGATTCCTTTGGAATTGGTGTAGCTCTTCTTGCATGGCGAGAACCCGATAATTATCATTCAAAGCATCATCTAATGATTTAGGCTCAATGCTAGAAAGTAAAGCTAGATTATCGTAAATTTCTACTTCCCTCATTGAAGCCCGAGTTCGGATTCCTTCATCCACACCGCCGATCACGTTCTCCAATGGATGGTCCCTGTGCGTAGTCCATTGGTGTGGAAGATTCGGATGTTGCTCTTGTTCTGCTTCTTCTTGTTCTTGTTCTTTTTCTTCTTCTTGATTTGCTGCCTCACCTTGTTTGCTTGACTCTCCCTTTTCAATTTCACCCTCACCTGTAATAAGAAAATGATCATCACTCGATTTCCTCATTGTGAATTCATCAACTATTACATGTGGACTTTCCTTGACAACAAGTGTTCTAGTGTTATACACACGGTAAGCTCTAGATGTTAGAGCATACCCGAGGAAGATCCCTTTATCACTTTTTGCTTCAAATTTCTCTAGATTGTCTTTTCCATTGTTCAAGATATAACAAATTGAACCAAATGGCTTGAAATGAGATATGTTGGGTTTCTTACCTTTGTAAAGCTCGTATGGAGTTTTCTTAAGGATTGGTCTTACCATTGCTCTATTTGTGATGTAGCAAGCGGTGTTCACCGCCTCTGCCCATAAGTACCGTGGAAGACCATTCTCGGCAAGCATGGTACGCGCCATCTCCACGAGCGTCCTATTTTTCCTTTCGACCATGCCATTTTGTTGAGGGGTTCTTGGTGGGGAGAACTGATACTCGTACCCCTGCTTCCTACAAAAAGCATCAAACTCATGATTCTCAAATTCCTTTCCGTGGTCACTTTGAATTTTCTGAATTGAATATCCCTTTTCGTTCTGGACTTTTGTGCAAAAATCAATAACCTCATTGCAAGCATCACTTTTATTAGCAAGATATAAAACCCATGCATATCGCGAGAAATCATCGACAATCACAAAGCCATAAAGCTTCCCGCCAAGACTGCGAGTCCTGGTGGGACCAAATAGATCCAAATGCAACAGTTGAAGGGATTTTTCTGTAAACATAATGTTTTTGCATTTAAAGGATGCGGTCGTTTGTTTTCCTTTATTACATGCTTCACAAATCTTTGAAGTTTCAAAGTTCAATTTAGGAAGTCCTCTGACTAGATCATGACGGTTCAATTTCCTAATAACATTAAAGCTGGCATGCCCAAGACGGCGATGCCACAACCAAACATCTTCACTTTTGTTAGCAACTAAACACAGTTTCTTTGGTGCAAGTTCATCAAAGTCAACTTGATAAGTGTTGTTACATCTCACACCTATGAACTTAATTTTCTGTGTGATAGCATCAATGATCGTGCAGTGTGAAGATTCAAAAATCACTTTGTGACCCTTGTCATAAAGTTGACTTACACTAAGCAAATTATGATGAAGACCTCTAACTAATGAAACATCTTCAATGCAGTGGTTAGGGTCCTTACCAATTCTCCCAATTCCTATGATCTTACCCTTGTCCTGTCCTCCGAAGATTACCGTTCCGCCATTCTTCTCAGCAAGGTCTGCAAAGAGGAGTTTATTTCCAGTCATGTGCCTGGAGCATCCGCTGTCCAGGTACCATTTATTGTCTCCCGCCTTCATGCAGACCTGCACCAATTACCAACCATGCTCATTTTGATTTGGGTACCCAAGCAAGCTTGGGTCCCTTCACGTTAGCGTTCCCAAGTGACTCATAGTATCTACTGAAAAATAATTCATCATCATATTGCATGAGTTGGCATATATACATGTCATGCCCTATTTTCCCACAATAAAAACACGTGGGTCTTCTCATACCAAAATCTTTCCTTTTATTTACATTTTTAAAGGTTGAGAGGAATTTGGAATCAATAGTTTAGTTTTTAAGGTGTGTGTGTGAACATTCTCCTTGATAAAATGAATTCTTCACAGCATAATGAGCATGATTTTTGTTGCTATGCATTACACTTTGATTCTTTTCAACTTATTTTCCTTTCTCTCTCACTACCTTTCCATTCCCAATTTTCAATTTTTCAATTTCAATGATAAAATTCTCATTCTTCTCTTTCAAGTTTTCTTTCTCTTTTTCACATTCACTCAGTTGAACATGCAATTTTTCTAACTCTTTGTTCAAGAGGTCATGCTTTTCTTGGATTTCATCTTTCAGCTTAAATGCATTTTTCTTCTCTATATCTAAGCATGCTATCTCCTCTTTAAACAAAGACAGCTTGGTTTCCAAAGCATCATTAACATTTTTAGATTTTTAATTTCCATTTCAAGCAAATTGCACTTTCCACAAGAATTAGATGTGTGAACAATTTCATGGATCTTTTTCTTTAAAGTCCTATTTTCATTTTTCATTCTTCTATATTTCTCATCTAACTCTTCATAAGCAAGTTCCCACTATTCATTTGAAATGGCCTCAGTGTCAGAAGTTACCTATTCACTATCGCTATTGGCCATCAGACACATCGTCTTCACGAGTTCGTCAATGTCCTGCTCCTCATCATCGGTCGTGGGCTCATCTTCATCTTCATTGCTCCATGTTGCCTTCATGGCTTTTGGCTTCTTGCCCCTGACGACCTTTCCTTTCTTCTTTTGGAACTCGGGGCATTCTCCTCGCATGTGCCCCGCTTTCTTGCATTCATAACAAATGATTTCGGCGGCCTTAGATGGTTCATTTCTTTGTCTTGGCTGTCTCTTCCCTTTCCTGAACTTCCCGCCAAACCTTCTTCTTTGGCGTAGGAATTGTCTCACCTTCCTTGTCAGCATAGCAACTTCTTCATCGTCGGTGGTTCCCAACGATTCCTCTTGGCTAGAGACACTCTCCGGGAGTGCTTTCAAGGCGATTGGTATTTTCTTCTTCGGATCCTCTTCCGTCCTTTTGATCACATTGATCTCATAGGTCATTAATGACCCTATGAGTGCATCCACGGTGAGCGTTGTCAAATCCTTGGAGTCTTCTATCACGGTCACCTTGGTGTCCCAGCTTGGCGACAGTGACCTCAACACCTTCCGTACCAACTCCTTGTTGGTGAACTCTCTTCCGAGTGACTTTAGTCAGTTGGTGATCTCCATAAGTCGCGCGAACATCTGGGAGATATCTTCTTCATCTTTCATTCTAAATAGCTCGTAGTCACGGGTCAGCATATTCGCCTTTGTCTCCTTGACTTCTATGGTACCTTCATAGATGGGCTTGAGCTTGTCCCACATTTCCTTGGCGCTACTGCACATGGAGACAAAAGCATACTCGTTAGGGTGAATAGCACACTGATATATATTCAAAGCCTTAAAATTCACAGTGGCTTTCTTTATAGCATCATCATCCCACATATCCTCATCGGGGTGCACAGCATACGAACCATTCCTTATAACAGTCCATATTTCATGACTTTGCGCTCTAAGAAATATGGTCATCCTATTCTTCCAGTATGGGTAATTACTCCCATCGAAGAAGGGTGGCCGTTGAATAGAATGCCCTTCGGGCATCATCCCCTTGTTGAGGTTGTTGGCCATTCCTAACAGATCACTCTAAAACTGCTAGGTTTTTTGAAAAGCAGAGCCGAGGCTCTGATACCAATTGTTGGCCCGGTTAGGAGGCAATTGAGAGGGGGGTGAATTGATTGCCCACCCTTCTTTGCAAATATAAAAACAAGCCACACAAGCCACATATATGAGGAGAAAATCTAAGATAGAGGCTTGATTAAAACAACTGAAATTAAATCAAGCAAGCTCTCACAACTCCCCAGCGCACATATATACTCACTCGGATAACAATATTTGGACGGACAGTTGAGAACACTCACGCCTCACAGACACACACTTGTATAGCGAACGAAAAAATAGATAACAACAACCACCAGACAAGCAAACCACGGCACAGTATTTTTAGGTGGTTCGGACGCACCAAGTGCCGTCCTACGTCCACCCCTCTCACCTCGAGAGGATTTCACTATAAACGCTGCTCGACGGCAGCAACCACACACACACGGGCTCGACATCCCACACACGTGGGTTCTCGTACGACGACGAGACAACCCACACACACTCGGAGCAAGCTCCGAAAATGTCTAGATAGAGAAATAGTATGAAAGGAAATACAAGCCCAAATATGAGATGAACGTTCTAAGCACAAGATGACTAAGAAGATGATGAACAATATGGATCTTCCCCACAAATCCATAAATATGCTAGGAATATAAAGAGGGTAGCACTCAGAACAAAAGAACCGAGGTTGGATGAAGCCGGTGTAGAAGATGTTCGCCCGAAGCTCCGGATGTAGAGGATGCAGATCGCGACCTCCAACTCTAGGCTTGGGCTCGATGGAAGACGACCTAGCGCAGCTCTCCTTCACCTCCAGCCGATGGGAAACCCTCCTCCTCCTGCAAGACAAGAAAAACCCACGTTAGAAGCTCTTGGGGATTGTTCGATTGGAAGGAAGGGGGCGGCTATATACAAGGGGATTTGATCCCCCAAAAGACATAAAAGCCCACTCTAAACCCCCTTTATAACACATACAAAGTGCAAGGGTCGCCCTAAGGCTATTAGGGTCAAAAGCCATACCAAATGGATCCTCCCTTAAAGGTTTCGAAATAGATCCAAACCCGATCGAACGTTCAGAAAAAGTGTCGACCCATGAGGGCGACTCTTTTTCCCGAAGTTTCTGCCAGAACATATATTAAAGCAAAACTGCGACACGAGTGTCGACCCATGGGGTCGACACTTCTTACGAAGTGTTCTGGCCTGTTAAGAGAACAAAACATTCGTGATGAAAAGTGTCGATACACGAGGTCAACACTTTTTCACGGACATTCTGTTTTCACAGAATTGAACATACTTACCTGAAAGTGTCGACCTTCAGAGTCGACACTTTTTCACGAGAGTTCTGCCTTAGCTAAACAGCAGACACCTGGTGAAAGTGTCGACCTCTGGGGTCGACACTTTCTGCCATCGTTCTATATTTCAACGCAGGGCAGAGACTCCACAAATAAGTGTCGACCCCTGAGGGCGACACTTTTACTGACAGCTGAAAAACTTGAATAACTTCAAATGAAACCTCCACAAATCAAATACATATATCAATGTTGATCAAATGAGTTCATACAACTCAGATAAACATGGTTAAGCATGAATTTTTACCCGGATCTTTCCATTCAAACTCAGATCCAAATAGTACAAACATTCTCACCATTGGCCTTCAAATTGTGAGCGAGGTCTCACAATGAACCTGTGTTTTCTATATTTGAATCATTGCCCTGTCATTTACCTTTTGAGCAACCTTCAAATATGGTCTTTTTATCATTTCCATGTTCTAAGCCTCAAACCCACACTGTACCTGCACAGTATGGATTTCCATTTCACTCAAGGCAGTAAACTTCTCAACTCACTCCATATCAAGTAGAATAAACACTCCATTCATTCAATCTTTAACCAAAGCAACTCATTCAAACAAATTAGTCCAAGTCAGACTTTAGCGTTATGAGCATTTTGCTTGGTATAGCCAAATCAATCAAACACAGACTGAAATTCATAACCTCATCATTCATCAAATATGTATTTCAATGTGAATCAACCACAATGAGAACTGATGACATTTCATACATGATCTCTGTCAAAACAGTCCGGGGCACAACAGAATTCCACCTAGGGGTTGGAGGGGAATTAAGTGGGAGGTATGGGGAAGGGGGAGGGGTTTAATGAGGAGTGAATGGGGAAGAGAGAGAGAAGAAATTTGAAATTTGGGGGAGGGGAGGAGAGAGAATGGGGGTCACCCCCTTTAGAGAGAGAGAGAAAGAGGGAGAGGGGGATCTTCTGACTCCAAAGGAACACTCAATTTCTAGAAATTTCTCAAATATTTATTAATTCATTAGTTCTCAAAAGGTGGGTTGGGGTCCTATTTATAGGGAACCCACAATTTACAAAAAGTCCTTGACTTTTGGACTAATGACAAATAACCAAGGGGGGGAGGGGGCGCCCCTGGGCCAAGCCCATATAATTAGGCCCATTAACCTATCAAACCAACATAATGACTCAAGACTTAGGTAAATAACTACCTAACCTAGGTACTGGACTCAAATAAAGGGAAAATTACAATGATATGACTCAAATAAAATATAAAAATTACATGCCTTGACTCACAAAAAGGTGACGGACACAATAGAGCCATGCTGGCGAGCAATCAGAGCTGTGGAAAAATGTGAAGGGTGAGAGATGCCCCCATCATTCCCCCGGGGTGCGAATGCAGCTTCGGGTGAGCCATGACCTCCAATCTCATCCTCGCATCCTTAGCCGGGGGACGGCTCTTCATCCTCTCAAGGTGGCTTGGGCACACCCTCATGCTGGCGATGGTACCCTGCTTGCCTAGTATTACCTCCGTGTGTACACGTCGGACTCTCAGGTTGATATGTGGAGGCTCTCCGAGAGTATCACTCACAAAGGTGGGGTTGGCTCAAGGTGCTCACTGGGTTCCACCGCGGTGCCCTTAGAGGGTGCCGGATCCGCCACGTAGAAAGTGGGGTGTATCCCAAAATCCATCGGGAAGTCCAACCCGTAAGCTGGGTTTCCAAAGCCACTCGGAACTTGGAAAGGTCTAAGTCCTCGTGCCCTCAAATTAGAGGTGACCCTAGGGTAGAGCCACTCCAAAGTCATCATCGCCAAGTTGCCAACTTGGAATTCCGTGTGGCGCTCGCGAGCTTTTCCCCGCTTCTTGTGATTCTCATCGCTCGTTGCTTGTTGCTTGCTTAAATATTCATGCCATGTACTACGATGCGGTATGAGTGGGAAATGTATGATATGCAAGGGGGGGCCAGGACAACCATATTTGGACCAATCATGTAGAAATGCCATGGAGACTTCGATGGAATTGGGTGGACCGGGGCATCCATATGTGTCCCTCTCATGTGTGGGTGTGATAAGTGTCGGAGGACCCGGACATCCATGAATACTCCTAACATGCCTAAGACTGATGATGAATGAAGGTGGACCATTACATCCAAATATGGACCACTCATGCTTCCTACTTGACATGTGGGTGATATGAATGAATGGACCCAACTTTGAATCATGCCAAGTGGTGCGGTATGCCTAGGCACATGCATTCTAATCCCAAAGATGACTTTCATGTGCATGGTTGTGGGGTGGTCTTTGGACTCCCACGTGAAAGGGTCGAAGGGATCTAGAAAGGTGGATATGGGGTGGGACACTTTCTCGATCTCTAGATAGGTGTTGCCTAAGGTCATGGTTCCTAGGGTGTAACCTGGGTCATGGTTGGGGTGGGCTTGGTCCAACATGGTGGGTGTGGGTAGGAAAGGGTGGGTGGTGGGTGATGTGGGTGGGTCACATAGGTACTCGAGCTCCCAAAGGTAGGGGTCAAAGGGATCATGGAAGGGGGACATCAAGGGAAGAGGCACTTCCTTGTTCCCTAGGTGTAGATCTTCCTTGGTCATGGCTACCCGTGTATCGTCCAAGACTTGGGAGAGGTGGGCGTGGTCTAACATGGTGGGTGAGGGTAGGAAGGAGTGAGTGGTAAGTGATGTGGGTGGGTCACATGGGTCCCATAGGAAGGGATCAAAGGGGTCATGGAAAGGTCTTCCTAGAGGGAGGCACTCTATGTCTTCAAGGTTCCCAAACGGTGAGTCATCCTCCTCCAAGGTAATTGGGCCAAGGTCTCTAGTGGGTTGGCCAATCAAAGCAATTGGAATCTTGATGGGTGAGAAGTGGGCCAATATGGATTTCTCATCCTTGGGGAGAAAGAGGATGATTTCACTCGTATAATGGCCACTAGTGTAGATGGAGGTGATGGAACCGGTGGCGGGGTAAGCTTGGAAGATGGTGCTAGACTCCAATGATCCTATGGCTAGCATATTGGTCAGGTGGACTTGCCATTGTAAGCAGTCCACTAGGCCCCCTAAGTCTTCCACAAGGTAGGAAGTTTGAAGTGTGACATGGGAAGGCCGAGTGGGCACAATTTGGGCTTGATATCCCAAGGGTGAGAGGTATGATGGTGAGCTAGGAATGGTGGGGCCCTGCTTGAGCCATTGGAGTATGGACTCATTCATGACGAGAGTGTGCGGCTCATGAGGACCCGGACTAGGAGAGGTGGGTGGAAGTGATGTTCTCTATGGTGGGAGGTGGATCCGGATTGGCATCCATCTCCACTTGGGTATGTGTGTGGGCCATAACTTCCAAGGATAATGGGGTAGGAAAGTCTATGGTGGGTGGAGTGATAATGGTCGGTGCATGGTACTCCCGGGGTGGTGAACATGGGTGGACTTGGGTTGGGCTTGGTCGGGGAAGTTCTTGGGTTGGAGTTGGGGTTGGGGGTGGAAGATCGGTTGGTTGAAGAGGTTTGGATTGGGGTGCATAGATCTTTCTAAGATCGGCCCTCATTTCATCCCAAGATTCAATGGGTGCTTTGTCACGCCCCAAGCCTTTATTAAAGCGGAAGACTAACTCGGGGAGCGCGAACAGTCGGCATGGTAAGCCTCTTGCAAGTAAGAACGATCAAAGCGCTAGAAAATCACACATAAAAATACAATTGCACAATAATTACTCAAACTCCAACTTTATTTCATTAAAAGTTCTAATACAATAACTTTTCAAACCTCATTAATCCATCAGACTCAAGGAAAAAGGAAAATTACAAAGACTCGATCTAAACAATAGTGACTTTCCTAAGTCTTCACTCTCATTTTGATAAGACTTTCATTCGCACTCGGACCCGTTACTTGTATAACTCGAATCCGAATTTGAATCACTTCCATCTCCTGAAAAGATTGAAAAATAGGTAATGAGCACACTTGCCCAGTAGGTATCTTCGCATCAACATGAAGGCACTATTAAAGTGATTAGCATTTTAGCTCTAAAGAAATAAGGTAAAGTCATGATCAATCATGCGATTACACCAAAGTAACGAAGATGATCAGGTAAGACAGAATGAGAAAGTATGGACTATCAAGAATGTAATAAGAATATGATATGGGCTTTCATGAACAAGAATGCACTAGAAAGTCATGTATTAATCAAGAATGTACTCTTCACTTAGTAGCAAGTACTTCATGAATTTCTGTGGAATATCATGTAACAAGCTAGAAAGTCATGTACGTGATAAGTGTTCATTTTTATGATAATTCATCTCATGTATACCATTTTATGTGCATATAATTAGGTAATTATGCATATTTCATAGTTAACCTCAACTCTGCATTGAAATTGGAGCTTTCACGTAAATTGATTAATTCGGTGATATTATTTAATAATAAATTGAAGTTGAGGGCCATGAGAATTAATTCTCCATTGCATAACTATGAGCATTTGAGATTTATGTGAACATTGTGGTAATTTTTATGGACTAAAGTACAATTATGTGTGTGCAGGACACCGAAGGTAATTACAAAAGAAGCCGAGGGCAAAACTGTCACCACCACTTTGGCTAAGTCAAAAGCACATATTTTGGTTGGAGGGAAATTTTTTTTCAAAAGTTTGAAATTGAGGAAAAGAAACACATATTTTGGTTGGAGGTAAAATTGAATTCAAAGTTTGAATTAAAGGAGAGACATGATGAGCCTTGGGAAAGGGGGTGCCCAAAGTCCAAGAAAGGGGGTGCCCACCTACTTTTCCTCTTCCCCATGTATCATATTCTACCTAAATCTCAGCCATCCATCTCCTTTTGATACAATCTCCACCCTCCATCTACCCAACTTTCCCTATAATTAGCCCATGACAAGGAGGAGAAAAGGAAGATATTGGAGAGCCTGGGGATTGCCATACAGCAGTCAAGTAATCCTCATCTGAAGATCATTAGGTGGATATGTCCACCTGGGCCTTTCCTTAAATTAAATTCTGATGGTGCTTGCAAACTGAATGGAGTTTCTGGAGGTGGAGGGGTCATCCGAGATTGTAGAGGAAACATCATCCTGGCTTATTCTCATTATTATGGACATACAAACAGTCTCATAGCAGAGGCCCGGGCTCTTCTTGATGGCCTCAAGTATCTGCACACAGTCAGTGATCAACCAGCCCATCTTGAATGTGACTCTCATATCCTTGTTCGGATCATTAAAAAGGAAATCCACTGCCCTTGGTCCATTCTTTCCTTTGTCAGAGATATCTGGAGATCCATTACCCCGCATGACAAGATTGATCACATTTATAGAGAAGGGAATAAAGTCGCGGACTCCTTGGCCTCTCTTGCTTGCAATTCCAAATGTAATATTTTCTTCTCTTATAATGAGCTACCCTCAATTATAAAGGGAGAGGCTCGATTAGATAAGCTGGGCTTGCCCAGCATTCGAATGATGTAAACTTTATCATATTCCATTAGTAATAAAATTTACCTCCTAGTGTTCGGATGGTGGAATGGCTCCTCTCTTTACCTCTGGTAAAGGGTGCATTCTCCCATCAAACTCTAGGCAGGGTTTCCAAAAAAAAAAAAGGAGGAGAAAAGGGGAGTTCTTCTTTTGGCAATTTCTACCCTCTCTCTCTCTCATATCTTAGGTCACCGAGTTCGCCCTCTTCCGTTCCTTTTCTCCTCTTGCTGTCTTCATGAACGTTCTTTATTTTTAAGTCCTCTAAAACTTCTTCTTCTGCATCATCTTCTGATGAGGACATCAAGAGCTTATGGGTTGTATTGTATGTATTGGCTTGTCTAGGTGTGTAGTATGGGTTGTATTGGCTTGAAGTGTATGTAATTTTTGATTTCTTTCATTTGGGCCATCCTTATAAGGCTTAATTAAGCCAATGGGCCACTTTTCTAAGAAGAGTCCATTAATAGGTTTCATGTTTTAGGTCCACTTAAGAGTGCTACTTCATATTGGGTCATTTGGTTTCAAATGGGTCATTAAGGCACTTAAGGCCCAAATGGGGTTCCACTCTCTCATGGGCCATCTAAGTGGGAATGGCCCATGCCTAGCATGAGCTATTAGGTGGCTCTTGGCCCATGAATGGCCTTGGCCCATGAAGGGGGGCGCAAGCTTCTTTGGCCTTATTAGGCTTGGTGGCTTGGTTGGTGTGTATTAGGTGGAGTTTGAATGTAATTAGTCTAAGGTTGAATGGAGATGGTCAAGGTAGATTAAAAAATTGTATTTGGTGTGTTATTCACACCTCATCTCAGCCATTCAATCCCCAACCCTTGATCCAAGGGTCCATATTAGATTTGATTGGAGTCATATATAATGTTGTATTTTCATGAGAAATTCAATGAAAAATCAGAAAATTTGTGAGTGTTCTTGAAGCTTGGTGCGCCCCTCTCTCCTCCCTTGGTGTTATTCCTTCCCCAACCCCAGATCTAGAGTGGATTCTATCTCCTTCCTCCCCTCTCAACCTCCGGTGATCGTTTGTGCCACCGCCGCCGCCGTTCGTGCCGCCTTCGAGCCGCCACGGGATCATCTTCGGTTTTTTGTCCTGCTGGACAGAGGTGTAGTTCGCGAATTCCTGAAGCCAGCCACGAGTTCTGATCGACTTGAAATTTTGAGGGTTGGTTCCTATCTTCAAGCCCCTTCTCCACAAAAACATCCAGGTTCAAAAGCCACCGTTTCATATTGTTTCCTCTTCGTTCAACTCTCAATTTCAGATCTGTTCTGTCACTATCTACAGTGACAGTAGCCCTGAGCTCTCCACCTTCGACCACCCTTTTGATTTTCTTTAGACCTCCCAATTTAACTGTGTGTTCTATCCATCGTCCCCTACCACCACAATTTTTCTTAAATTTTTATCATCCTTCTACTTATTTTTCAAAATTCATGTTCTACCGGAGCTACAGTACTTTCAGCCAGATCCCAGATCCGACCTTTGTCCACTGAACAAATCACAGCAAATCATAGATACATCCAAACATGTCCAAACCAACTTTGCCATCTTCCCATCTCAATTTCCAACAACTTTGATGAAGAACGCATCTTCGAATTCGGACATCCACATCACGGTCAAAGGCAATCAACAGTCAAGTCCTCTGCAGGCCTGAGTCTTCGGTTACTGTACAACAGGAGATTGAAAATTCCATAAGTCAAGATCCGAGCAGATCCAGGCCAGATCTTTGGGCCTAGGTTGAAGAACTTCAAGCTAGCTTTCCAACGGAGCCAGTCTCGTGTCGATCCGACATTGGGGCTGATCGTAGCGTCCATTCTCGCCAGAGCGCGCGCTGCAAAACAGCAACCACCAGTCCGTGGACAGCAAACCCGATGGGTGCCGATCGGAGCCGCCCGACCTCCGGGCCATGTTCCAGCCTGCCGCCAGCCCGGGGATCGCTTCCACCAGTGTCCCCACCACAGTGGTGACACCGGGTCCCACACGGTCCCTCCGGACAGCACGTGGGCCCCACCGTCACTAGTTCGGGTGCTGCCGAAGCTACGCGGAAGCCGCCCGTCAACCCGTATTCGGTCCTCCCGGGCCCCGTTGTGTTTCCCTTTGCCTCCCTGCGTGGAGTGGGCATATTTACATTGCTGTAATATTCATGTATTAACTGTCCCGGGAGCACGAGTTCGGCCGGGCCCGTCGTCCCCACGCCGAGCGTGTGGATGTATCGTCTTCGCTCCTACACTTGGCATTTCGCTTATTTCATATATGCTTGTTTATGCCACTGCTAGAGAGCATGTTTTAGGACCTAGCTTGCTATAATTTCATATCACCGCTGCTGCGAGAGAGTGAGTGAGACCGTCCCGTGACCCGATCCGGGCACGAAAGTGCGAGCCGACCACCCTAGCTCTTGCCGATTTCTCAACCGTGCACGTCCGACGCTTCCCTCGTTAAGGGACGATCGCGAGCTTGTCGTGTCCGTGTCTCGTCCCGCATCAATTTGGTATCAGAGCGAGTTGAGTCTAGGATCATCATTGTTTTAAAACAAAAAAAAAGTGTCTTTTACATCGCATCCCAAGAACCCGGTATATCGAAAGGTGTTGTCCGAACGTTAGGCTACGCCTATCGGGAAGGCCGCACACTTGCGCGAGTGACCTTCGGGTCGATTACCTCCGCCGCGTACCGCGTTTTGGTTAAGTCTAGGCGCATCATTTTGCATCAGTGTGTTTTGCTTTAGTCGGCGTCTTCTAGTCGGTGTGTTTGCATGCCCACTCGTCGGGGTACTCAGTGCTCACCCCCACCACCACCTATGGCCAACCCACGGGATACCTCGGGAGACTTCCACTCCCTACAAGAGGCGATGATGGCCATTATGACTAGGTTGGACCAATCCGATGCTAACTTTCGGACTTTCTCCGATAATATGGATGGTCGCCTTAGAGCCATGGAGGGGCGCTTGGAGACCTCCGACAGGTCGGTCCAAGACCTCGTTGGGCGGTTAGAGAGGATGTCACACGGGGACCCTCCAGGGGCAGCCCAAGGCCCACCCGCACCTCCTCCCGCGGTGGCCCAAGTCCAACCCGCTCCCATGGCCCAAGTCCAGGCCGCTCCCACGGCCCAAAACCAGCCACCACAGGCTCCTCCACCCGCCCTTCCTTGGGTTCCCCAACTACCGCACCGTGACCTTGGTCTCGAGGACTATGATTCCGACAATGCCTATGAGGGATATGGTCAACACCGTCGTGGTTTTCATCCACAACGAGATGAGGATGATGATCGGGTCCTTAAGACCGTGCGAGCGGACCCTCCCGCTTTTTACGGGTCTTTGGATCCGAAAGTCTACCTAGATTGGGAGTTCGGCATGGACCGTTACTTTGAGTGGTATGATATGTCGGAGCGTCGAAGGGTCCGATTCGCCACCATGAAACTCATGGGGCAGGCACAAACCTATTGGAAGAATGTGGAGAGCCTGCTACTTCAACGGCTAGAACCCCCGATCGACACATGGGCCGAGATGAAGAATAAACTTCAGCAAAAGTACCTTCCTCCCACATACCGCCAGCGACTCATCGATAGATGGCAAAGTCTTAGCCAGGGAGACCGGTCTGTCTCCGAATACATCGCGGAGTTTGATGAGTACTTTCTACGATGTGGTGTCACGGAGGAGAGTACCATGCCCGTGTCCCGCTTTCGACGTGGTTTGCGGCCACACTACCAGTATGAGCTTTTTCGCCGCAATGCCAAGACGTTGGAAGAAGCATACCAGGTTGCTCTCGAGATGGAGCAATTTGAGGGAGAGTTCGAGTCTAGCCATCGGTTGGGCCCCACCCCTCTCCGTAGTGCCGAGCCCCGTCACTATGTAGGCCCGCATCAGCGGCCTCCCATGGCTCGACCTCAGGAGTCCACCCGTCAGGAGCACTTCGCTCCACGGCCTCGTCCTCCTCCACCCCGGGATCTATTTCCACCCCAACCACCGGCACCCATTGCCCGTTCCCCGGCTCCTATAGTCCGTCCTCTGGCACCGGCACCCCCTCCACTATTGTCCAAAGCACCTACATCTCCCCCATTACACTGCCTACACCCCCTACCCGATGGGATGATAAGGGTAAGGCCCCTTTTATAGGAGAGAGTAGTCGGTCGAGAGTGCAGTGTTTTCACTGTCATGGGTTTGGCCACATTGCCAGCGAGTGTCCCGCTCGCGCCACCCTAGCCTTAGGTGTTGGAGGATCCGTACCTCCCGAGCTTGAGTGTATTGATTACGAGGCCGATGAGGCACTAGCCGAGGAGTACTATGCCTTGGGAGGGGAAGAGCAGGATGGCTCTCCTGCCGCCTAGGATGCAGCCACCTAGTGGGCTTGATGCTACCACCTTCGTCTAGAGTCATGCATAAGTCAGTGTGTTTTCCTTGTGTGGTTTGTTTTGAGTGGTGTGTTTTGAGTCGATTGTTTGTGTGGTTTGCATACGTGTGTTAGTGCATAAGTGAGTCTGCATGTGTCTTGTGCAAGCTCGTTGTCGTTCTCTTGTGAGTGTGAAGCGAGTCGACTCACTGATGAGTATGGGATCGGATCTACTTCTATACCCGGATCAGTCACTTATAGGGACTCAGCGGTGATTCCTAGTGAGTCTTCGAGCTGCTTCCTTCCCTTTGAGAGTGCCTCACCCGGAGTGTCCACCTCTAGCCCATGGCAGCTTGCGCATATCGAGTATATATGGAATGAGCAGGTGACGATCACTTGGAGTGGAGCGTACCCGCGTTACTTGGCACGGTGACGGATCTGCCGGAGTACTCGAGCATCCATACCCCTACTCGACGGGGTCGAGTTCCTCCCACCCGGGGAGAATTGATGAGGACATCAAGAGCTTATGGGTTGTATTGTATGTATTGGCTTGTCTAGGTGTGTAGTATGGGTTGTATTGGCTTGAAGTGTATGTAATTTTTGATTTCTTTCATTTGGGCCATCCTTGTAAGGCTTAATTAAGCCAATGGGCCAGTTTTCTAGGAAGAGTCCATTAATAGGTTTCATGTTTTAGGTCCACTTAAGAGTGCTACTTCATATTGGGTCATTTGGTTTCAAATGGGTCATTAAGGCACTTAAGGCCCAAATGGGGTTCCACTCTCTCATGGGCCATCTAAGTGGGAATGGCCCATGCCTAGCATGAGCTATTAGGTGGCTCTTGGCCCATGAATGGCCTTGGCCCATGAAGGGGGGCGCAAGCTTCTTTGGCCTTATTAGGCTTGGTGGCTTGGTTGGTGTGTATTAGGTGGAGTTTGAATGTAATTAGTCTAAGGTTGAATGGAGATGGTCAAGGTAGATTAAAAAATTGTATTTGGTGTGTTATTCACACCTCATCTCAGCCATTCAATCCCCAACCCTTGATCCAAGGGTCCATATTAGATTTGATTGGAGTCATATATAATGTTGTATTTTCATGAGAAATTCAATGAAAAATCAGAAAATTTGTGAGTGTTCTTGAAGCTTGGTGCGCCCCTCTCTCCTCCCTTGGTGTTATTCCTTCCCCAACCCCAGATCTAGAGTGGATTCTATCTCCTTCCTCCCCTCTCAACCTCCGGTGATCGTTTGTGCCACCGCCGCCGCCGTTCGTGCCGCCTTCGAGCCGCCACGGGATCATCTTCGGTTTTCTGTCCTGCTAGACAGAGGTGTGGTTTGCGAATTCCTGAAGCCAGCCACGAGTTCTGATCGACTTGAAATTTTGAGGGTTGGTTCCTATCTTCTAGCCCCTTCTCCACAAAAAAATCCAGGTTCAAAAGCCACCGTTTCATATTGTTTCCTCTTCATTCAACTCTCAATTTCAGATTTGTTCTGTCACTGTCTACAGTGACAGTAGCCCTGAGCTCTCCACCTTCGACCACCCTTTTGATTTTCTTTAGACCTCCCAATTTAACTGTGTGTTCTGTCCATCGTCCCCTACCACCACAATTGTTCTTAAATTTTTATCATCCTTCTACCTATTTTTCAAAATTCATGTTCTACCGGAGCTACAGTACTTTCAGCCAGATCCCAGATCTGACCTTTGTCCACTGAACAAATCACAGCAAATCATACATACATCCAAACATGTCCAAACCAATTTTACCATCTTCCCATCTCAATTTCCAACAACTTTTATGAAGAACACATCTTCGAATTCGGACATCCACATCACGGTCAAAGGCAATCAACAGTCAAGTCCTCTGCAGGCCTGAGTCTTCAGTTACAGTACAATAGGAGATTTAAAATTCTATAAGTCAAGATCCGAGCAGATCCAGGCCAGATCTTTGGGCCTACGTTGAAGAACTTCAAGCTAGCTTTCCAACGGCGCCAGTCTCGTGTCGATCCGACATCGGGGCTGATCGCAGCGTCCATTCTCGCCGGAGCGCGCGCTGCAAAACAGCAACCACCAGTCCGTGGACAGCAAACCCGACGGGTGCCGATCGGAGCCGCCCGACCTCCGGGCGATGTTCCAGCCTGCTGCCAGCCCGGGGATCGCTTCCACCAGTGTCCCCACCACAGTGGTGACACCGGGTCCCACACGGTCCCTCCGGACAGCACGTGGGCCCCACCGTCACTAGTTCGGGTGCTGCCGAAGCTACGCGGAAGCCGCCCGTCAACCCGTATTCGGTCCTCCCGGGCCCCGTTGTGTCGCCCTTTACCTCCCTGCGTGGAGTGGGCATATTTCCATTGCTGTAATATTCATGTATTAACTGTCCCGGGAGCACGAGTTCGGCCGGGCCCGTCGTCCCCACGCCGAGCGCGTGGAGGTATCGTCTTCGCTCCTACACTTGGCATTTCGCTTATTTCATATATGCTTGTTTATGCCACTGCTAGAGAGCATGTTTTAGGACCTAGCTTGCTATAATTTCATATCACCGCTGCTGCGCGAGAGTGAGCGAGACCGTCCCGTGACCCGATCCGGGCATGAAAGTGCGAGCCGACCACCCTAGCTCTTGCCAGTTTCTTAACCGTGCATGTCCGACGCTTCCCTCGTTAAGGGACGATCGCGAGCTTGTCGTGTCCGTGTCTCGTCCCGCATCATCTTCTAATTCCTTCTGGTTTGAAAGCTATTTTCCATTTTTTTAACTTGCTGTCCTATGATTTCACTGTTCATCTGAGGTGCTAGCTTCTGTTATTTCTCTATTTTGAAGCTCTTTTGCTCTTCTTTTATATCTTAATTTTTCATCAAAGTTCTTCCTCTATCCCTCCTCTTCAACTTATTTTTCTTCGGAATCCCCTAATTCATCTTGGTTTCAAAGTTATTCGCCCTCCAAAGGCTGCTTCAACGACGAAGGTGACTTCCTCCCGGCGTAGACGACATCTTCCGCAAGGTGGTTCGTCATCCAAGGCCAAGAGAGGACGGCGCTGTCATCACCATTGCTGCTACCATCTTCATATCTTAGGATCTTTTTATGTTTATTATTTTAGATTCATTTTACTTCATTGTAATCTCGTCATATCCTTGTTGTATGCTTATCTTGCACTTCATGTACTCTTTCTTTTAAGTTAATAAAAAGAGTTATTCATTTGATCTAGTTCTTGATCTTCTTCCCTCTCTACATCCTTCTTCTATCTCTTCTTTTCACTTCATGTAATTATTTTCTATAGCATAGGCGCATAGTCATAGGTGTTTTTAATTAAGTGTTTGGTTTGTTCATCACTTCATAATTTTTTTAAGCAAAATAAAATCACAAGTGTTTTCTAAAGACTCCAAAGTTTTTAACTCTCAAAATATCTTCTCTCGACCCATGCTTGCCATAGTACTACGTTATCTTTTGATCATTTTGTGCGAGTTCGGTTTTAAGATTGTTATACACGTGTTTTAAATGACGAACTTTCGCGTTATCAATTTTTGGCGCCGTTGTCGGGGAGGAATGATGATTTTTGATTTAAGAACTTTATTTTCCTTGTGTTTATAGTGTACTAATAAAGCTTTCTTTTTTTTTTTTGCAGAAAAAAAATCAAAAAAATAGAGGTAAGTTTGCCTTTCTTCCTTTCATCTTTTGATTTTGTCATTCATTTCAAAAAAAAGAGAACGAGGGATTGCGCTTCAAATAAGTATCTAACTCCTCTCATTTTGTGTTATTTCTCTAATGTTCTTACATATTGTGGTTAGATAGGTTCACTAAATAAAAAAAAAGTCTTCACTTGAACCCAATAAAAATCCTTCTTCCATGAATAGAAATCACACTTTCATGTTCTAAGTCATGCATCATTTAGGATAGAATTTTTTCCCCCCTTGTTGTTTAACATTGGTCATTACATTTTGGAGATTGCGAGGGGTAAGGTGAGTTCTTTTCTAATCTTTTTCTTAATCACATGCTCACGCATACTTGCATAGAACCCCTTGTTTGAACTTGATTTGTTGCATATCATTCTAAAATATTCTAAGGGCAAGACCCATAAGTAAGATAAGGTGGGGATTTCATCACCCTTTGTTAGCCCACAAACCATAATTTCTTTCATCTTTGCATCACCTAGACCCTAAATAAAATTTAATAGACGTTGGCCCTATGTTCACACTGTGGTTCTTATGTTATTTGGGCTTACCCTCTTGTGAAAATCGGTGCCTAAGGCAAGACGGTCGGACGGCAAACGCCTTAAGCGGGCTAGTGGTTTGTAATTAGGTCCCTACGAAAGTAGGGGGAGCCTCCCACTACCCCACCCCTTACCTGGCCGGTGGAAATAGTGAGGGTGAACTCAAGTTGTACTTTAGCCATTTTGTAAAACCCAATTTGTAGGTCTAAGTCACATCTAGGTCATTAGGTAAGTTGTGTGACAACTTGTTCGTGTTTGCATAAAAAAATAAAAAAAATAAAAATAAAAATAAAAATAAAAAATCCTCATCTTCTCTCTCTTCGTCCTAGTTTATGTCAAAACGAAAAATAATAAAAAATCATCATAAAAAAATCTCTCTCATCTCTCTTTTCATCCTAGTTTATGCAAGGAAGAAGATCACAACATCCAAGCCTACTAGGACCCATTCAGGAAATAGAGAGAGTCTTGTATCCAAGAGACGATCTCCAAGAAGATCTTATGGCCGAAAATCAAGGACCTCACCACCAAAATCTGATGGCCGGAAATCCCAATCCTCCAAAGTAAATGAAGGATTATTTCATTCCCAACCAATATCAACCTCCATCTTGCATTTACATTCCTCAAAATCAAGCCATCCATTATGAGATCAAGTCAAGCACAATTCAAATGCTCTCCTCATTTTATGGAAATACCAATGAGGATCCCTACAAGCACATTGATGAATTTTTAGAAATTTGTTCCACGGTAAAAATCTAAAATTTCTCGGATGATGCTCTTAAATTGACCCTCTTTCCATTCTCTCTTAAGGATAAGGCTAAATATTGGTTAGGCACTATAGGGAAGCCAATGAGAACTTGGGCCGAGATACAACAAGAATTTTTGAAGAAGTTCTACCTTATAGGCCGCACCAATACCATGAGAAGGGCAATCACGGGTTTTACCCAAACTCCAGGGGAACAAATGCATGAGTCATGGGAAAGACTCAAGGAATTACTTAGGAAGTGTCCTCGCCATGGGTTGTCTAAATGGCAAATAGTCCAAACTTTTTATGAGGGTCTATCCGATCAATTTAGACAAATGGTAGATGCATCATGTTGAGGGGCATTCATGAGCAAAAGTGAGGATGAAGCATATGATTTGTTCGAAATGCTTAGTGAGAATTCTATTAATCATGCTTCTTTATCATCCCATGAGAGATCCATTGGGCCCTCCAAGCGGGCTGGATTATATGAGGTCAAGGCCCGGGGTGATTTTGAACCAAGATTGGACGTAAGTCTCATCACTCAAAAGTTGGATAAAGTAGAGAGTCTGACTCAAAAGTTAGACCAACTCTTGACTTTGAAAGACCCTTCTTGCCAACCATCATCACATTCCTACTCGGGTCAATCTGTCACTCCACATGAGGCATGCACTCTATGTGCAAGCCCATCCCATCACATCACGGAGTGTCCAACTGTGACTCAATTATCCTCTGCCATCCAGGAGCAAGTCTTTGCGGCCCAAGGATTCTCTAAGCCCAATAATGACCCATTTTTAAACACATACAATCCGTGCTGGAGGAATCACCCGAACTTTTCGTGGAAATCCCAACAAGTTCCACCTCAAGCAACCAACCCCTCTATTCATCAAGCCCAAAAGTAACCCATGCAAAGTCAATTTCAAACCCAACCCAACACCTTCAATCCATTTGGTAGAGGTTCACAAGCTCAATTCCTTCCTATGGGCTATTCACATTTTTAATCTAATCAAGGCCAACCCACTTACCAACCTCCGCCTCAATCCAACTTTGAAGATAAATTCAATCAACTCCAACAAATCATCTTGAATCAACAACAATCCATTTCCAAGTTGGAAAGTCAAATAGGACAATTGGCGGAAGCTACAATGAGAAGAGAAGTGGGTCAACTTCCAAGTCAACTGTGGCCAACCCAAGAAACCAACCCCCGTGTTTTCCTCCACAACAGGGCCTCCTACCTTAACCCATCCCACAAGCCCAACCTAAAGGCCCATAATTTGAAAATGTCAAGGCTATTTCAACTTTGAGGATTGGGAAGGTGTTAGATGACCCATACAAGGATGGAAAGGAGTTGTAAGATTCCATAGAAAAGAATCAAGATAATGAGGATGCAAGCAAGGAGGATTGCACTCAAGATAAGTTGGGAGGAGATCCTAAAGGGAAAGGAAAGGCCCATGAAGATCCTAATTTCTATCAACCCAAGGTCCCCTTTCCTAATGCCCTAGAACCCAAGCCCACTAAGACTAGGTCGGCCCAAAATGAGGAATTCATGGAGCTCTTTTAACAAGTTCACATCAATATTCCACTCCTAGATGCCATAAAACATGTTCCGGCCTATGCCAAATTCTTCAAAGAGCTTTGCACTCCAAGAAGAGGGCCCAAGTCGACCCCTAAGAAAATTTGGCTCTCCGAGGATATTAGTGCGGTCTTGATGAACAATCTCTCTAGAAAGTTGAAGATCCCAGTGCTCCCCTCATCTCATGTGATATAGGTGGTGTAACCTTTGGCTGTGCTCTACTCGACTTAGGAGCTAGTGTCAACCTTTTACCCACCTCTGTTTATGAGTAATTTGATATAGGGGAACTCAAGCCAACCCCCGTCATTCTCCAACTGGCCGATCGCTCAGTCAATACCCCTCGAGGTTTGATAGAGGATGTGATTGTGAAAGTCCATGATTGCTACTTCCCCGTTGATTTTCTCATTCTTGACATGGCCTCCTCCTTGGAGCTAAGTCACACCCCAATCATCATAGGCCGCCCATTCCTTGCTACTGCGAAAGCCAACATAAATTGTGCTACGGGGATGATGGACATCTCATTCGGAGGTCAAAAAGTTTCTCTCAATGTGTTCAAAGCCTCCCAATATTTGGACCTAGATGAAGAATGCCACTTCATAGACATCTACGATGAACTTATTAAGAATGATCTGGGCATGGGTCAAATAAGGGAGGTCAATGCTCTTCAAGATTCTCCTCATCATAGTAGCATTTGGCATAAGGTTGAACCACTTCTAGCTTTGTAAGATGAACCGTCCCTTCCATCACTTGAAAGCCCTCCTAAACTGGAGCTTAAGCCCCTTCCGGACTCCCTCAAATATGCATTCCTAGGCCCCGATCAAACCCTTCATGTTATCTTAGCTTCCAATCTTATCCCTACCCAAGAAACACTTCTCCTAGAAGTCCTTAGTACTCACAAGGGTGCAAGAGGTTGGACAGTGGCCGATCTTAAGAGGATAAGTCCGTCTATTTGCATGCATCACATTTACATAGAGGACAACGCGAAACCTAGTCGGGAAATACAAAGGAGGTTGAACCCGAACATGAAGGAGGTGGTGAAGAAGGAGGTTGTCAAATGGCTCGATGCGGGAATTATTTATCTCATATCGGATAGCCAATGGGTGAGTCCCACTCAACTGGTTTCTAAGAAATCGGGACTCACCGTGGTCCAAAATGAACAAGGAGAAGATGTGCCCACTAGGCCCACCACAGGATGGAGAGTGTGCATCGATTATAGGAAACTCAATGCCATGACCAAAAAGGACCATTTTTCACTCCCCTTTATTGACCAAATTCTAGAGAAATTGACGGGCCAAAGATATTTTTATTTCCTAGATGGATATTCTGGGTACAATCAAGTGGCCATTTATCCGGAAGACTAAGAGAAGACCACATTCACTTGCCCATATGGAACATGTACCTTTCGGAGAATGCCATTCGGTCTTTGCAACGCACCGGCCACTTTTCAAAGGTGCATGCTGGCCATTTTCTCTGATATGGTAGGAGAATTCTTGGAGATCTTTATGGTTGATTTTTCTGTGTTTGGGGAGTCATTTGAAAACTGCTTGGAAAATTTGAAGAAAGTGCTTGCGAGATGCATTGAAACCAACCTTGTTCTTAGTTGGTAAAAGAGTCACTTCATGGTTCAAGAGGACATAGTTTTGGGCCATATTGTGTCCGAACGGGGTATAGAGGTGGATAAAGCCAAGATCGACCTTATTTCTAATCTCTCTCCTCCGACCTCTGTGAGGTAAATTCGTTCATTCATCGGCCATGTCGATTTTTACCGCCAGTTCATAAGTAACTTTTCTAAGATTGTCTGCCCGTTAACTCTTCTCTTGGCCAAAGACACTCCATTCCATTTAGATGCTACCTACCTTGAGGCTTTCAATACCCATAAAGAGGCTTTGACTAAGGCACCCATTCTCCAATCTCCTAATTGGTCTTTGCCTTTTGAAATCATGTGTGATGCCTCCGACTATGCTATCGGGGCAGTTCTAGGCCAAAGAATTGACAAGTGTCCGGTGGTGATATATTATGCGAGTCGCACCCTCACCGATGCTCAGCTTAACTACACCACCACGAAAAAGGAGCTGCTAGCTGTTGTCTTTGCCCTTGAAAAGTTTCGATTATATCTCTTAGGGGCAAAAGTCATTGTGTACTCTGATCACTCAGCTCTCAAATATTTGTTCTCTAAGAGGATGTCAAACCTAGACTTATTAGGTGGATCCTCCTACTCCAAGAATTTGATCTTAAGATCCGAGACAAAAAAGGTTCTGAGAATAAAGTTACCGATCATCTTTCTCGGATTCTCACAACTGATAATGCTCCTTTGCAAGATTCATTTCCAGATGAACACCTCTTATCCATCACCTATAGTCAACTCACATGGTTCGCAGACATTGTCAACTACTTAGCTGTGGGACAAATTTCTAATCGGTGGTCTAAACATGAAAAAGAACATTTCTTTGCCAAAATCAAACACTATTTCTGGGAAGATCCTGAATTGTTCCACGTAGGTCCAGATCAAATAATTAGGAGATGTGTCCCCGAGGAAGAACAACAAAGCGTCCTGAATTTTTGTCACACTCTAGCTTGTGGGGGACACTTCGCGGGAAAGAAAACAGCCGCCAAAGTGTTGCAAAGTGGGTTCTTCTGGCCCACTCTCTTCAAAGACGCCTATGAATTTAGCAAGACTTGTCTTAGGTGTCAAGCCATTGGAAACATGAGCAAACGCGATATGATGCCACTCAACCCCATTCTAGTGGTCGAAATCTTTGATGTTTAGGGAATTAATTTTATGGGGCCCTTTCCGCCATCATTCGGACATGAGTACATTCTTGTGGCAGTCGACTATGTGTCTAAATGGATTAAAGTCATTGCCACCCGGACTAATGATCATAAAGTTGTCATGAAGTTTGTCTGAAAGAATATATTTTCAAGGTTCGGGTGTCCGAGGGCGATCATTAGTGATGGAGGTTCTCATTTCACTCATGCCCAATTCCGAGCTCTTCTCGGAAAATACGGGATTACTCATAAGATTGTCACCCCCTATCACCCCCAAACAAGTGGCCAAGTGGAGACATCCAATAGGGAGATCAAAAATATCCTGCAGAAATCTATTAGACCCTGAAGAGGTGAAATCTCGCGCTTGTATCCTGAGCGGGATGTGGATCACCTGAAGATGAACTGCAAGACAGGGAAACGTATCAGAGGGCCCAGGGGGCTTCCCTGGGGTAAAACCCTCCGATGGCTAAGTCAGTAGAGCTGTGGTGGAAGCAATAATGGGGAGGAGAAAAACTAGTGCGCGAGATTCCTCTCCACCAGAGGGTGAAGCGGATTGCTCAGGAGTTTGGGTATATGAGTACCTGAATGGCTCTCTCTTTCCATCGGAGGGTAGCCCTGGTTTAAATAGTGTGCCGCCTTCAGGAGTCCTGCAAGCTGAGGGGTCTCCGGCGGGAGTTACGTCCTCAACGTGGGCTTTCATGGCCTTATCGTGGGAACGTTATCGCCTTGAAGTCCGGCGATTTCTTGACTCCCCTATCTGTTAGGGACTCTTAACGGCAGCACGAACGGATGATATTTGGTCTGGCCGAGCTCCTGAAATGCCAGCCCTGTCCGGGCGATGGGCATAGCTCGGCGAAAGAGGGGTCGGATAGGTCGGCGAATGCCTGTCTCTCCCGGGCGGGGAAAATGGCTTGGGCCGGACCTTCCTTATGACCTGACCATCACTCGGGCCCTCCGAGCCTAGGGGCCGCCGGGGAGAGTTGGTTCCTCGAGTGTTTGTTTATTGGGCTTTTCTTTCCTGAGTGGGCCCTGTGGGCTGTCACCCAGGTGGGCTTGCCTCGTTGGACCCTGTTGGGTCTAGTTGGGCTGCTCTTTGGGTGGGCTACAGAAATCCCCCTCTCCACTTGTCCCCCTCCTACTCCCGAGCCATGAAGGCTCGGTCGAGTAGCTTTTGAGGCTTTGGACCGGCGTGGCTCAGGTGGGTGGAATTCTGTTGGCGTGATGGAGCCACATGTAGTGGTCGTCTCAGCCCGTAATGATGATCCTGACGGATTTGAACTGAAGGGGCCCCCCTTTTCTCGGAGCACGGAACGACGCACCGCCTTCCTTCAGGGTTTTATAGGCGTTGGGCGCTGTTCGTCGTTCTAGGCTTCTCAGGGTTTTGGGCTTTCCTTAGTTTCTTTACTTCTGGGGCTCCTTGATGCGCCGTGAGGGCACAGTGGAGGCGCAGAGTCTTGCGGCGACGTTTGAGGAGTTGGTGTGGATAACCGCGGAGGCGGTCCGGCAACTTCCTTCCCCTCCGGAGTCTTCGAGCTCGCGCGAGGGATCATCTTCTGGCTCGATGGCTGGTCTGCCTTTGGAAATCGGGCAGGTGAGGCGGGAGCCCGTCTCCAACTACAGCGAGTTGGGGGAGGCCGAGGTGAGGAAGCTGGAGCATCACTTTCGCTTGCCTCTCAGGTACAGCTTTGCTGCCGCCGCCCCGTATGAGATGAGTCTGGACAGCCGTACGGGGCACATTTGCACTTTCCTTCTGGCTTGGAAGAGTGGGTTCCGCCTTCCCTTCGAGCCTCTGGTACTCCAGCTTCTCGAGTTTTTCCGGTTGGCGCCTATTCAGTTGGTGGCCAACTCATATCTCCTTCTTTCCGCCTTTCGGATTCTCTGTCGTCAGCACGATATTTTTCCTTCCTTGGACCTCTTTCATTATTTTTTCGAGTTGAAAGCGCACCCGTCGGCGGGGAAGGGCTTTTACTTCATCCAGGCGAGGAGGAACAGGAGTTGCATCTCCCTCGTTGCGAAGGACTCCTCGCACAAGGGGTGGAAGATCCAATTCTTATGGGTGAAGGCGGAGGCGACGGATGAGTTTTGGAGATGTCCGATCTCGCCCAATTTTCATCTGAATCTTCCCCCTCGCCCGGAGGAGTTCCCTTCCCACGTGGAGCAGCAGGCCGCTCGTCTGCTGGGTAACCGCCAGTCGACCGAGGAGCTGGTGACGTCGGAGAACATCGAACAGTGCTTGCTTACGCGGTTGACGTCGACAGGTACCGCTCTCGAGGCTCTTCTCCTGGGATGGTAGTTACTTTCTTTCTCTTGACCGGATCTTCTTCCTTTGTGGCAGACGTTAGGCGGGAACCTCTGGAGGAAGCTGCTGAGGTCATTGATCTGGGAGATGACTCGGTGGCCGATGAACCAGATGCTTCTGCGAGTCACGCCCAAGCCCGAGATAAGGGCAAGGGGGTGACTCCCGAGGGATCTTCACGGTCAACTGGTACAAAGCGCAAGGATCCCACGGCGGGAAAGTTGCGGGAGGCCGTGAAGGCCAAGAAACGGGCCAAGAAGGCCGGTCTTCCTCCTACCACCGGGGACGACTCCGGCTCGGCGGCGCTCCCCTCTCGGGGGCAAGATGGGGCCGACCCCTCGGGGCCAGCTCCCCCACCTGCCAGGCGAGAGGGGGCCGAGGAGACCGGGGGCCCATCAGAGGGCGGCGATGGGTCGGCTCTCCCCCCCACGGAGGCAGAGGGGGCCGATGTTGAAGTAGATGGCGCCGAGGCCGGGGGATCGGCCGAAGGCGGGGATGTCTCGGTCGGCGAGGTGCGGGCTGAGACAGGCAGGGCTGGGGGTTCGCCCGCTGGGGCGTTGCAACCCCAGGTGCTTGGAGCTCCCGGCGCCGGTCGAGGTTGGGGGTTCGCCCGGGGAGGCGTCGCAACCCCAACCGACCGTGGCGCGCGAGGTGATTGGTTCCGTTGCTCGGGCGGAGTCTTCTGGCGGGGTGTTCCGGGCGGAGCGGTCCCCTCTGTCGGAGCCCTTGGAAAGGCTCGGCATTACGGGCGACCTGTATCGGGTCAGCCGGTCGATTGCTGCAAGGACGAAGGGGGGAGAAAGGCGCAATACCCCCCCCCCCCCCCCGGGATCCTTGATGTCCTGATGGAGGGCGGCCTGGTCATAGCTCGGTCGGCGGCTTTGATGGCGGAGGCGCACGCCCGGACGGAGGCGGAGCGGTCGAACCTTGCCTGGACCCTTGGGGGCTGCGAGAGGAAACTGGCCCGACTCAAGGGGGAGCATAAGGGGCTCCGGCAGGAGTTCTCCGCGTTCCGGGAGGTGGCGCGGGCGAGCCGACTGGAAGCCGGGGTGCTGACCGAACAGCTCGCCAAGACCCAAGAGTCTCTCGAGAGGACAAGCCGATCCCTGGAGGAGGAGCGTCTGCGTCGCCTCTAGCTAGACAATCGCTGGGAGCTCGAACGCGCCGAGCTGCTAGATCGGGCGGAGGTGGCGGAGCGCCTCCGAGCTGAGGCTGAGGCGGACCGGGCCCGGGCAGAGGAGGGTGCGACCGAGGCGGAGCGGGCTCGGGTCGAGCTCGTCGGAAGGGCGGGGCAGGTCGAGGCGGAGGCAATCGAGCGTTACAGCAGCTCGGATGCTTACTCGGCCGACCTGGTGGAAGCCGCCCTACCCTATTACGAGGTAGCACTACGCCGGGGTGCTCGAACGGGGTTCAAGCAGGGCTATCGCCGGGCGGTGGACTACGCCGATGAGCAAAACTCCGCGATCGAGTTCCCCTTCGGCCAGTGTTATGACTCGGATGAGTCGGTTTCCAGCTCTTCCTCGTCGGTCGGGGAAGATTCGGAGGGGTCGCCTCCATCGGGGTCACCGGCTCCGGGCGTTTCAGGAGGGCTCACGACCGAGACAGTTCTCACACAGGCGAGGTCAGTGTCCGAGCCAGCCGTCACCGAAGGCGCCGGGGGTGACGCGTCTCCTTCCGCCGTTCCTGAATGTCAAAGTGGGCCCGAGGCCTGATGTACTTTGCCTCCTTCCCTTTTTGTCTCTCTTCCCTCTTTTTAGAAGGTTTCCTTTTGGTGTGATAATAAATGACTTGCTCCGTTTGAGTACCATCCTTGCCGTGATTTGGTTGGCGGATCTTGAGTGGTTGGGAGGTGCCGATATGTCCTGCGTGGTTTTTGCACGCAGTTTTGGTAGGCTTCTGACGGGGCGTCTTTCCGTTCCCTCATGCTTTGAATGTCAGTCCGCTTCGTGAATCCCGCTAGGGCGGGGGGCGAGGAGTTGGAGGTGGCTGTTGAGGGGAGAAATCCTTTGGCGTGTTTCCGAGGGGGGGGGGTCATTTAAGGCGTGTAGCCTCCTTTGGCCTATAAGAAGGACTGAAAGGTGACCTTTCCTCTTCACTACGTGGGATTTTCTCTAACAGTCTTTCCTCGCTCCTTCCTCTTCACTCTGCGTTGTGCCCTTGTATTCGGAGCATGGAGGATCCTTCGGAGGGCGACGCCGCCGATGACGGGGAGCGGCGGGCTCCCGTTGCCCTGTAATGTTGAACAGGTCCCACGGTCGCCACGCGTGCACGAGACGGGTTCGACGGTCACCGCGCGGATCTGGGGAGGACTTCGGCGTGTGGAAGCACGCCGTTGGCCTCTTCTTAGCTCCGGCGAGGCTTCCGGGTGGACGCCGAGGCGGAGGACGGATGGGGGCATCAGGGGAGCCCGCCGTCACTTCCCTCCGTGTGAGGGGAGGAGGCGTATCAAGCTCCCTCCTCACCGAAGCCTTCCTCCGTTTGGAGCCTCTTTCTCCCTCTTCTGCTCTTCATTTCTTTCACTCTTCGGGGGCTGCTTGCTCTCTCCTTCCTTCCAAGGAGTTGGCAGATTGGAAGAGGGGAGGCTTTCACGGCGCTCCTTTTTCCTGGTTGTTGCCAACTTGGGAGGTAGCCTTCCTCAACGTTTAGAGGTGGCCTTCCTCCTGCAATCCCTCTGTCACCTTTGTCACGGGCAACCCGAGGCAACTGGCTTGACCACCTCTTGTCTGAGCCAGTTTCCGCACGAGGCAAAGTCAGTGGCTGGACGCGAGGAGATCAAGACCGAGTCAGTCGAGCGATGACCCCTTGAGGCAGTGTTAGACGGATTTTTGCTTTTTGCTATGTGATGTACTGGCATTTGCCTATCTGATGTACCAATGGTTTGGAATGAAAAGAAAAGGGATGTATAAAAAGGGATTTATTCCGTCCATCTTGCTGTACAATTTTAAAAATAGAATTTGCGTAGTGCGGCTGCGTTCCATGTCCGAGGAATAGGTTCTCCTTCCATTGTCGCTAACCTGTACGCACCTTTTCCGAGCGTCTCGACCACTCAGTAAGGGCCTTCCCAGTTGGGGGATAGCTTGCCCGCCGCCTCTAGTGGTCGAGAGGCTTCGGCCTTCTTGAGGATGAAGTCCCCTGGTTGGAAACGTCTGTCTCGGACCTTGGCGTTGTAGTATCGAGTGAGGGGGCGCTGGTACTCCGTTGCTCGGACGTTCGCGATCTCTCGGAGTTCGTCTGCCAGGTCGAGGTTCTCGAGTAATTTTTACCCGTTTGCCTCGAGTGAGAAGCTGATCACTCGGAGAGACGGATTGGCGATCTCCAATGGAACGACGGCTTCGGTGCCATATACCAACTGAAAAGGGCTTTCACCGATTGCCGTCTTGGGGGTTGTTCGGTGCGACCACAGTAGGCTAGGCAATTCCTTGAGCCAGCTACCCTTAGCCTTGCCGAGTCTGGTTTTTATGCCTTTCAAGATAGTCTTGTTGGCATTTTCAACCATCCCGTTGGCCTGAGGGTGGGCGACCGAAGTGAAGTGGCTGCGGATATTTAGGTCGGCGCATCTGTCTCGGAAATATCGAGAGTCGAATTGCCGGCCGTTATCGCTCACTATCACTCGGGGGACGCCAAAGCGACAAATGATCGATTTCCACACAAAGCCCCAAACGACTGTCTCGGTGATCCTTGCCGTAGCCTCGGCCTCGATCCACTTGGTGAAGTAGTCGATGGCGACGATGATGAACTTCTTCTGGGACTGGGCCGTCGGGAATGGCCCAAGGATATCGATTCCCCACCGAGCGAAAAGGTAAGGCTCGGCTAGGGTGACAAGTTCCGCGGCCGGTTGATGGACCAAGTGGTCGAACCGCTGGCATCGGTCACATTGTTGAACATAGGCCGAGCAGTCGTGCTGCAGGGTGGGCCACCAGTACCCCTGTCGTAACAGGATTCTGGCCAGCGACCTTGCCCCTGAGTGCGCTCCGCACAGGCCTTCATTAATCTCTTGGATGGCTCGGCTCGCTTCGTCGGGACCGAGGCACTTTAGGAGGGGACCGGAGAACGATCTTCGGTAGAGAGTGTTGTCGAAGACGATGAAGCGCCGAGCTTGATACTTCATTCGGCGGGCCTCTTGAGGGTCGGAGGGCTCTTGGGAGTCTTGTAGCCAGGATAGGTAGGGGGAGCGCCAGTCATTTGGAGTGGCCGAGTCAACAGCGAGGAGCTCCGTGTCGATGCTCGGGCGCTCTAGCTCTTCTAGGAGGACCGATCGTGTACCTTCTGGGTCTAGGGAGGAGGCCAATCGAGAGAGGGCGTCCGCCCGAGAGTTTTGCTCCCGAGCTATCCGAACTACCCCAAATTCCTTGAACTGTTGGGCCAGGCTCCTGACCAGCTGAAGGTATTTGATCATGGGTGCCTCCCGAGCCTCATACTCACCGTTGACCTGACCTGCGACCAGTTGACAGTCGGTGTGGATCCTGACTCGCTCGACTCCCAGCCGTCGGGCCATGCGTGCTCCCGAGATAAGGGCCTCGTACTCAGAAGCATTGTTGGATGCCTGAAAGTTGAATTTCAAGGCGTACTGTAGCTCTATCCCTTCGGGGGACCTCAGGAGTATCCCCGCACCGCTGCCTGCCGAATTGGACGATCCGTCGACGAACAGTTCCCAGGTTGGCCCGGTCGTGGTCGAAGGCCTGTCCTCGGCGGGGATGGTGCTTTCGGTAATGAAGTCGGCGAGCGCTTGGCCTTTGATTGCTGATCGCGGCCGGTACGAGATGTCGTAGGCCCCGAGCATAATGGCCCATTTGACGAGTCGCCCTGAGGCCTCGGGGTGGGCCAGAATCTTCTTCAACGGCTCGCCGGTTAGCACGGTGATGGGGTGCCCCTGGAAGTAGGGTCGGAGGCGCCTTGCGGAGGTAACCAACGCTAGCACGAGTTTCTCGGTTGCGGGGTACCTCCGTTCGGCCTCATTGAGCACCTTGCTGGTGTAGTAGACCAGTCTTTCGATTCCTGAGTCATTTCTGACTAGGACCGAGCTGACCGTGGATGGCGTCGCCGAGAGGTAGAGCAGCAAGACTTCGCCTGGGACGGGCTTGGAGAGCACCGGTGGCGAAGCCAGGAACTTTTTAAGCTCGGCGAATGCTGTCTGGCACTCCTCATCCCATGCGAACGTAGCAGATGCTAGCTTGGGTCCCCTCATCAGTTTGAAGAAGGGCAAGCATCGTTCGGCCGCACGAGACAGGAAGCGGCTGAGAGCGGCCACACGCCCTGCCAGACGCTGAACGTCTTTAATGCATGTGGGCGGGCGCATGTCCAGGATGGCCTGGACTTTGTCGGGGTTGGCTTCGATCCCGCGCTGAGTGACCAGGAAACCCAGGAACTTCTCGGATTTTACTCCAAAGGCGCACTTGGCGGGGTTGAGCTTCATGTTGTACTTCAGGAGGGTGCCGAAGGTTTCGGCAAGGTCGGTGAAGTGGTCTTGGGCCTTGGGGGTCTTGACGAGCATGTCGTCAATGTAAGCCTCGACGTTCCGACCTAGCTGTCCCTCGAACATGTGATTTACCAGTCGCTGATATGTGGCTCCGGCGTTTTTCAACCCGAAGGGCATCCGGGTGTAGCAGTACACGCTGCAGTCGGTGATGAAGGTGGTCTTCTCGACGTCTTCTGGATTAATTCTGATCTGGTGATAACCTGAATATGCATCCAGGAAACTGAGTATCTCGTTGCCCGAGGTTGAATCAACCAATTGGTCGATGCTCGGTAGCGGATAGCAGTCCTTGGGGGTAGCCTTATTCAGATCGGTGAAGTCCACGCACATTCGCCATTTGCCTGTAGTTTTTGGCACCAGGACGACGTTGGCTAGCCACGTAGGGTACAGGACTGGTCTGAAGAGGCCAGTCTCCTGTCCCTTGGTGACATGCGCCTTGATGATCGCCTGCTTCTCGGGCGCATGCTTCCTTCTCCGTTGCTGTACGGGCCTCACAGTGGGGTCGAGGCTGAGCTTGTGCATCACGGTCTTCTCTGGTATGCCAGGGAGTTGATCATCGGACCAAGCAAAGACCTGAACGTACTCAGAAAGGAATTTTTTGTATTGCTGCTGTTCCATGGGTGGTAGGTCGGCTCCGATCCTTACTCCGAGGGCCGGGTCATCGTTTAGGAATACCGTTAGCAATTTGCCACCGGGCTCGGCGGTTACGGTCTTCCCTTCGATTCCCTTGGGGCCCTTATCTCCCCCGTCCGGCCTTGAGGCTTCCACCGAGATGTTGTAGCACCTTCTAGCCGTGGCCTGGTTACCTCGGACTTCCCCCAACCCATTTTTGGTGGGAAACTTCATTTTCTTGTGATAGGTAGATGGTACAGCCTTTATCCGGCTGAGAATTTTCCGACCGAAAATGGCGTTGTACGCTATCATACCCTTGATCACTATGAAGTCCACCATGACCGTAACAGTTTTGGGTGGGGTGCCGATGGTGACCGACAGGCTTAGGGCTCCCTCGGGGTAGGTGGCTAGGCCGCTAAACCCGCAAAGGGGCGTTCGGATCGGGCGGAGCTTGGATGGGTCTTCCCCCATCTTAAGGAAACAGTCGTAAGATAATACATCGGGGGCGCTCCCATTGTCAACCAGAATTCTATCTACGTTACAATGGTTTATTATGGCCGAGATAACGAGGGCATCATCATGCGGGGTGTTCAGCCCTTCCAGGTCTTGGTTGGAAAAGACTATGACCTGGGGCTCCCTCGGCGGGCCGCTGGAGGGTTCTAAGACCTAGCTGGCCCGCTCGACATGATGCTTCCTTCCTCGGCTGGTGTCGCCGCCCGACGCCGTTCCTCCGGAGATGACGTTGATGTGGACCCCTCGGGGGGCGTTATCGATCTCCTCGGCGGCGTCCCGGTCTTCTTTGCGCCCGGCTATAAACCGGGCCAGGTGCCCCTGACGGATGAGACGTTCGATCTCGTCCTGGAGCTGGTGGCAGTCGCCGGTGTGGTGCCCGTGGTCGCCGTGGAACAGGCAATGCCTGTCGCGCTTGCGGTTCTTCGATCTCATTGGTTCGGGCCGGTGGAGGAGTCCCGAGTCTTTGATGTCTTCATAGATCTCGTAGACTGGCGCGGTCAACGGGGTGTACCGCTCATACTTCCGTTTGTGCTCTCCTTCCCGATCGCGCTTCTTGCCCGAGCCAGGGTTTGGCTCGGAGGCTCGCTTCTTTTCCCCCTCCCGACCCGAGCCGGTTGTGTCTCGGCAGGCGCTGAGTACTTCTTCGCACTCGACGTGGCGCAGTGCCAGAGTCACTAGCTCGGCAAGGGTCGAGGGAGGGTGGAGGACAAGTTCGTGGCGGAGGTTCTCGTCTCGGGTGCCCCCTGTCAGAGCGGTCATGGCCGAGGCCACATCCAGGCGGGGAATTCTGAGGGCTTCCGATTTAAATCGGTGGACATAAGCCCGGAGCCTTTCCCCTTGCGCCTGTTTGAGGGCTAGGAGCGCCGCTACTGACCTTGGGGGGGCGCTTCCGGCGAAGCTCTCCTTGAAGACTCGCCCGAATTGCCTGAAGTCCCGGAAGGACCCAGGGGCGAGGGCCCGGAACCATGCCTGAGCGCCTTGGACCAGGGTGGCCGCAAAGGCTCGGCATTTAATAGGATCCGGTGTTCCATGTAGAGTCACCAGGGCGTCGAAGCTGTCGTAGTGGTCGGCTGGGTCGCCCTAGCCATCATAGAGCTTGAAGGTCGGAATGGAGGTTCTGGGAGACACCTCTGCCTTCAAGATGTATTCGGAGAAAGGGGATTTCTCCTCATCCTCCGAGAAAGAGGTTTTCTGCAGGGCGCGGAGGGCGCGCTCTTGCTCTGCAAAACGTCTTTCAAAATCCCTTAGTCAGAGGGAGAATTCCGGCTGCGGTCGTGCCGTGGGACTGGGGGGAGCGTCGTGGCGATCCTCAGGATCGTCAACGCTCGGGCGTGGAGGCCTTGCCCCCTGTATCCCTTTTCTGGGCGTGGAGGAAGCCTCTTGCTCCAGGGGCGGGGCTTGCGAGGGTCCTCCCACGTTGTTGCGGATGAGCTGCTGACCGCGGAGGGTGAAGCGGCCCCCAGCGGTATGCTGGGACGCACTTCGACGGGGGGGCTCCCGGACGGGGCGCGAGACCTGGCATCCCTTGCCGCCTGGGCCCTCATGAGCTCCACGAGGACGTCAAGCTTCTTATTGAGGGCCTGGAAGACCTCGTCGCCACCGTTGGGGGGTGCCCCCGTCGCCGTCGGAGGGGGCGGCGGCTCGTTGGTGGGGATGCTGGCGTTGGAGGGAGGGTTCTGTGAGGCCCTAGAGGGGCCATCTCCTGCCACCTCCACGGCCTTACCCTTCTCGACGACGGATCTCCTCCCTGAGCTTCTTCTCACCATCTCGGCTCTTCGTGCATTTACCACAGACGGCGCCAGATGAAGAGGCGAAATCTCGCGCTTGTATCCTGAGCGGGCTGTGGATCACCTGAAGATGAACTGCAAGATAGGGAAACATATCAGAGGGCCTAGGGGGCTTCCCTGGGGTAAAACCCTCCGATGGCTAAGTCAGTAGAGCTGTGGTGGAAGCAATAATGGGGAGGAGAAAAACTAGTGCGCGAGATTCCTCTCCACCAGAGGGTGAAGCGGATTGCTCAGGAGTTTGGGTATATGAGTACCTGAATGGCTCTCTCTTTCCATCGGAGGGTAGCCCTGGTTTAAATAGTGTGCCGCCTTCAGGAGTCCTGCAAGCTGAGGGGTCTCCGGCGGGAGTTACGTCCTCAACGTGGGCTTTCATGGCCTTATCGTGGGAACGTTAGTGCCTTGAAGTCCGGCGGTTTCTTGACTCCCCTATCCATTGGGGACTCTTAACGGCAGCACGAACGGATGATATTTGGTCTGGCCGAGCTCCTGAAATGCCAGCCCTGTCCGGGCGATGGGCATAGCTCGGCGAAAGAGGGGTCGGATAGGTCGGCGAATGCCTGTCTCTCCCGGGCGGGGAAAATGGCTTGGGCCGGACCTTCCTTATGACCTGACCATCACTCGGGCCCTCCGAGCCTAGGGGCCGCCGGGGAGAGTTGGTTCCTCGAGTGTTTGTTTATTGGGCTTTTCTTTCTTGAGTGGGCCCTGTGGGCTGTCACCCAGGTGGGCTTGCCTCGTTGGACCCTGTTGGGTCTAGTTGGGCTGCTCTTTGGGTGGGCTACAGAAATCCCCCTCTCCAGGCCCGATAGGAAGGATTGGTCCGAAAGATTGGATGACGTTCTTTGGGCCTATCGGACAGCATACAAAACCCCCATTGGAATGTCTGCATGTAGGTTAATCTTTAGAAAAGCTTGTCACTTACCCGTTGAGCTTGAGCATAGGGCCTATTGGGCTATTAAACAGTTCAATTTTGACTTGGCCCAAGCCGGATCTCATAGGGCCCTACAACTAAATGAGTTGGAGGAGTTGAGGAATGAAGCCTATGAAAATGCCAAGATTTACAAAGCCAAGACCAAAGTTTTTCATGATAAACACATTGTGAGAAAATCATTTCAACCTGATCAAAAAGTTTGGCTCTTTAATTCAAGGTTGCGCTTATTCCCCGAAAAATTAAAGTCTAGATGGGATGGACCATTTGTTATGCTCAAAGCCTTTGATCATGGTGCTGTTAAAATTCTAGATCCTAAAAATGGTCAAATTTTCACTGTCAATGGTCAGCGTGTCAAACTCTACTTGGAGAACACACAACTTCCATCAAAGGAATCAATCCCACTGAGTGACCCATGATAAATACAAGAATGTCGTCTAACTGAAGGCGTTAAACTTAGCGCTTGTTGGGAGGCAACCCAACCATTTCTCTTCAAAAATCTAGTTAGTCATTTTCATTTATGTTTGTAGGAGCTGGAAGAAGTTGTTCGTAAAATTGCCTGCCAAAATAGCCACGTCTGCGCACCCCAGGTTGTACCTTTCCTTCCCAAACATTCATATATGCATTGTTTAGTTTATATATTCTACATGCCATTGAGGATAATGTCATTCAAGTTGGGGGGAGAGAAAAATTTTCATGATGCATATAGTACAACCTGATAGGAATTCTGTCTTGCATGTCATCGTTGCATGAAAGTAGAAAAATGTAAATCCCATTTTGAGTTTCATGATTCATGCTTAAATTAAAAGTAATTCTGGAATAGAAAAGACTAGGGAAAAGGATGATGGAAAATTTAGTCAATCTAGCCATGGAAAATTGATATAAAAATCCATTTAAAGTTCATGTGCACTTTGAAAAAAAAAGAAAAGAAATTCATGTTGCACACTAATGAAACAAGCAAGACAAGCCTTCTGCTATTTTTAGTATGCTGTCTGATATTCTGCACTTCTTAAGAAAAGAGATCTTTTTACAAAGCTTTCTGTCAAATTATCTATCAAATAAGCGTAATGGTATAAAAAAAGGGGAAAAAAGAAAAAAACACGTTATGAAAAATGCCCCTAGTCTTAGTAACCGGGCCTACTTTACCTAAGACGTGTTAAGGTTCGCGTAAAATAGAAAAGGGAACCTTGATATGTGAAATCGGGCCTGCTTCTCCTAAGGCAAGAGTCGAGGTTCGCGTTGAGCAGTGAAGGGTAGTGCAACATCATGTGTGGTATAAAAGATCCCAAAGGGACAAAGCAATAAGGCAGATAAAACTCTAATATACTTAAAGCTCTAATCTAAGAGGTGCAGGGTTGAAAGGAATTTACTTAGAATAGCAAATAGGGGATGCAACTATCTAAGCTGTGGATTTGGCAGTTACACATGCACAAGTGCTATTGAGCAGTGATTTGAATTCTTAAATCATTTACTATTAAGTTCTTACATAAGGCTAGTGTGCATTAATGATTCCAGATTCCTAATCTTTAATTGATTCTATGAAGGGAGAACTGGATATGAGAGCATGAATTTTACAAACTCTTGTTAGTCCTAAATTTTAATTTATTGGCATTGCTAAGGGACTAGCAATGAGTAAGTTAGGAGGTGTGATAAGTGTTCATTTCTTATGATAATTCATCGCATGTACATCATTTTATGTGCATATAATTAGGCAATTATGCATATTTCATAGTTAACCTCAACTCCACATTTAAATTAGAGCTTTCACGCAAATTGATTAATACGGTGATATTATTTAATAATAAATTGAAGTTGAGGGCCATGAGCATTAATTCTCCATTGCATAACCATGAGTATTTGAGATTTATGTACACATTGTGATAATTTTTATGGACTAAAGTGTAATTATGTGTGTGCAGGACACCGAAGGTAATTACAAAAGAAGCCGGGGGCAAAACTGTCATCACCACTTTGACCAAGTCAAAAGCACATATTTTGGTTGAAGGGAAAAGAAATTTCAAAAGTTTGAAATTGAGGAAAAGAAACACATATTTTGGTTGGAGGGAAAATTGAATTCAAAGTTTGAATTAAAGGAGAGACATGATGAGCCTTGGAAAAGGGGGTGTCCAAAGTCTAAGAAAGGGGGTGCCCACATACTTTTCCTCTTCCCCATGTATCATATTCTACCTAAATCTCAGCCATCCATCTCCTTTTGATACAATCTTCACCATCCATCTACCCAACTTTCCCTATAAATAGCCCATGACAAGGAGGAGAAAAGGGGAGTTCTTCTTTTGGTAATTTCTACCCTCTCTCTCTCTCACATCTTGGGTCGCCGAGTTTGCCCTCTTCCATCCCTCTTCTCCTCTTGCTGTCTTCATAAAAGTTCTTTATTTTTAAGTCCTCTACAACGTCCTCTTCTGCATCATCTTCCAATTCCTCCTATTTTTCTAGGCATGTCATGTTTTTTACTGTGCCATCCTGTTCATCTATGAACCAGTGTTTCTCTATGTTCTTCCCATTAATTCTCCCCCTTCTAGTCATTTTCATCTCTTACTATCTTCATGAAAGGTCTTTGTTTTTAAGTGTTCTACAACTTCTTCTTCTACATTATCTTCTAATTCTTTTTGGTTTCAAAGTTATTTACCCTCCAAAGGCTGCTTCAACGATGAAGGTGATTTCCTCCCGGCGTAGACGACATCTTCCGCAAGGTGGTTCGTGATCCAAGGCCAAGAGAGGACGGCGCTGTCATCACCATTGCTGCTACCATCTTCATATCTTAGGCTCCTTTTATTTTTATTATTTTAGTTTCATTTTACTTCATTGTAATCTCGTCACATCCTTATTGTAAGCTTATCTTGCACTTCATGTACTCTTTCTTTTAAGTTAATAAAAAGAGTTATTCCTTTGATCTAGTTCTTGATGTTCTTCCCTCTCTACATCATTCTTCTATCTCTTCTTTTCACTTCATGTAATTATTTTCTATAGCATAGGCACATAGTCATAGGTGTTTTTAATTAAGTGTTTGGTTTGTTCATCACTTCATAATTTTCTTTAAGCAAAATAAAATCACAAGTGTTTTCTAAAGGACTCCAAGGTTTTTAAGTCTAAAAATCTCTTCTTCCCTGTAGATTCGACCCGTGCTTGCCATAGTACTACGTTCTCTTTTGATCATTTTGTGCGAGTTCGATTTTAAGAATGTTATACGCGTGTTTTAAACGACGAACTTTCGCGTTATCAGCACGTGTCGTGGATTTTCACTTCACGATGCCGTGGATCTTCACTTATTTATAGAGAAAGTACTCCCAACGTAATGCGACGACAGTAGCATCATACCCCGTGGTTTATAATAGTATGTTTCCGACAATCAGTCGAGGGGACTAGCATAGAGCCCTTGAACACAATCAGTGCCCGATCGCATCTTCAAGTATAAATCAAGCTACTTCCATGCATGTAAACAATATGGCCAAGAATGTACAACTTCAACAATGGGTTCATGATAAAGTAGTCAATCATAAGAATGCTTCTATTTGAAACAAGGATTTTCAAATAACATATTAAAACTAGGTTATGCCATGGAAATAATTCGGCAGCATAATAGTACATTCCTTATCTTCCATAATTAAAAATTAAGTATCTTGAACAATATGATAAATCCTAGACCATCAATAATCTATCTACGTACTTTGGAATATCAACCCTTGGGTCAAATCTCAGGTTAAAGTACTGTGACGGTCAATTAATGGGCCGTTACATCAACGTGACGGTCTATAATTGGGCCGTTAGATCGGGCAGAATCCAGAAAGAATAAATTTGGACTCAGTATATGTGACGGTTGTATATTGGACCGTTAGATGAGCCTGACGGTCTAGTATTAGGCCGTTACACAGTCAAAACCAGAAAATATCGATAGTGCTTTCTAAACAATTGGGTTTTAATGGTACAACCAACTCGGTGTCCTAGTGGGAATCCCAGGCTCGCGGAGAATTACGGAGGCCTTGAAACCAGATTTCCTAGTCTATTGGAAGGAATATCCAATAGAGAGGTCCTCAAGTCCAAGAATATGTTCCTATGTACAAAGTGTGAACTAATGGTCATATACTAGAATATATGTCATGTACTTAGAGAATTGACTCTATAGATAGAAAGAATGTGTAACAATGTGAAACCATGATAAAACTCCATCAATACATCAGTAAAAATCATGTTTTAATACAAAACTATAGAGTTTTAGCAATGAAGTTAACATGTACTTTAAAATAACTCAAAGTGCTTTTAAACATGCATGAATCAGTTTATAAACTCAAGGTTCATCAAGATAGGTTAAAACTTAGATAACTGGGCTTATTTATAAGTAAGTTTGACTATTTTTAACTCTGTCTCGGGTTGACAGAACGTAGTTATTCTAACGGTCGAACATGGGCGCGTCACAGTTCTGTGACGGTTTATCGTGGAGCCATCAGAGTGTTTTAACGCTCCGGTTATGGTCTGTCAGAGTTAACCGAGAAGCTTAAGTATAACAGGGAGTGTGGCGGCTTATTGTAAGACCGTTACGTCCCTCTGACGGTCTAACTATAGGCCGTTAGAGTCCTGTTGACAGCATAAAAGATAAAAGACTATGCTTTGAAACAAGTCATGCTTTAAAAAGATTTAACTATTCTAGTCATGATAGAACGAAGTAAAAGCTATCTAGATGCATAGGTTATAGTGAATTAACAAGAGAATATCTTTTATCTTCAATTAAGGCTAAAGATATGTATGTATGCATGATTCTACTAAAACATGAAATTCATGGTCTATAGTGCATGAAATCAGACAAAACCAGAGGGCTTTTACTCCTATCATGATGTTCTTACCATTCATGAGATGACCTACCTCTTTGCTAGGCTTTCAACTTCCAATTTGTGATTGCAAGACACGCCCTAGTTCTTCCCTTCCTGTGATTTTTCAACAACTTCACGTTGCTCTAACTCCTCAATCTATTGACCTAAGGACGTGAAAGTTTGAGGGTAAGAAGGTGAAACTAAGGGGAACAGAAAGTTCTAAAGACACTTAGGCTAATTACCTCTTTTTGGTGCTTTAATCTACTGATCTTCTGTAGACTTTCGTTCAAGTTCCTGGGTTGCTATGGTCGAACCGGCAACTTTGGAAGCTTTAAACTCCTTGTGTGGTTGATCTCCTAGTATGAAATTTTGAGGAAGATTAGTCCTATGTATAAGGAATAAAAAGTTCTAAAGAACTTACCCGAAATACTATCTCCTTACCTTAGTTCCACGTGAGCCAATGTAGGGGTCACGCAGGTCAAAACTAGGGTCTATTTATAGGTTCTAGCTAGGGTTTTGTGGATTAGATCGATTCTAGGGTCCTTGTTAAAGCATAGATCAACTTCTGAGAGTCCTTAACACGTTTACTAGTCCTCCCTTCTCGATCCCTAAGAGATAGACTAGCAAAAATTTAATATTTTTGCTCTTTCTTCCATTCACGGAACTGACAGAGCGTAACGGTCTAAGCTTGGCGCGTTACATGTCTGTGGCGGTCGCACGATAGATCGCTACATTCACTGTGCACAAAATTCAACTTAATTCAAACTCTTTCATTTGTTTTATCCACATAATTATCTAAAAAAGGGTGTTTATCCTTAAAATTCATGAATAGGCTAAATAACCTTCTAGAATATGGGCCAACTTAATGGGCTTGGTCCTTAAACCTTTTGGGTTTCATTTATCAAAGCTAGATTAATTATTCAACATACTTGGGCCTTATAATCAATTTAACCTTTATAATTCCTAATAAATTTTAGAAAATTCTTAAAATAAACCAGAAAGTATTTATATAAATTTTGGGGCACTACACCCTCTCCCACTTAGAAGAATTTGGTCCCCAAATTCATGGGTTATATGGAGAGTGTACTTACAGTTGAATAATTCTGGGAATCTTTTCCGCATGGCTTCTTCCGTTTCCCAAGTTGCTTCGGACGGCCATGATTTCTTCCATTGAATTTTGATCATAGGAATAGCTTTATTCCTTAGTTGACGTACTTCCCGTTCCAGAATCTTTATTGGTGTTTGCTCATACGTCATATCCTTCTGAATCTCCAGATTGTCGTAAGTGATGACATGGAAAGGATTAGGTACATACTTCTTGAGTATCGAGACGTGAAATACATTATGAACTTCAGATAATTATGGAGGTAAAGCAATCCGATAAGCTACTTCACCAACTCTTTCCAGAATTTCAAAAGGGCCAATGAACCTTGGAGTTAGCTTGCGTTTGATGCCAAATCTTCGAATACCATGACCCGGAGAAACCTTTAGATACGCATGATCTCCTACCTAAAAATCCAAGTCGCGCCTTCGATTATCAGCATAGGATTTTTGCCTATCTTATGCCACCTGCAATCTTTCTCGAATGAGCTTAATTTTCTCTGAAGAATCCCTGATAATGTCGGGGCCTAGAATTTACCTGTGATGACCCGGATTCTGGATACCAGATATACCCGGTAGGACAACCGAATACACCTGATACCACTTGGAACCCGCAAGGCCTCCCAAGAGCGGTAAAGCTCCGAAGGGAAAAAGGATTGTCGTGTAGTACATTGAACTGATAGATATAACAGCAAGAATTAAATTTCATTAGATCGGGTTGCTAAAGTAGCAGAAATAAAATTACATTTTAATTAATAGATTTTAAACAATTATATACCAGAGTCAAGTCCAAAGCTAAAGACAGCAGTCTAGCAGTACAGTCGATAGAAAAAAAAGATGTACCAAGAAGTCGTGGGAAGCCCGACGGAGGTACCAGCTGGCAGCTACGACTCGAACTCCAAGATCCACGGAAGCAGAACGAACACATCACCCCACCTGAAAAGCAGGGGTGAGCCTCGTGTCACTAGCTCAGTAGGGGTCATGCGGATCCCCACTGAAGAACACGCAGTAACACTGAACAACAGGGACAACAGCAAGAAACAACACTAGAAAGCTGCAAAAGAAAGTGAAACAGGAGTAGGGAACAGGTAAGGACGAGGGGAATAACCCGAACATGCAAGCAGGCCTAGAAAGGGAAAGAGGAGTAGGGAGCAGCAAGGAAAAGGGAAGAAGCCAAACAAAACACCCCAACCTACACCTACAACAGGCATGCAAAAGAAGGCCTAGAAAAGACCTAGACAGGCACAGGCAACATGACCGGAGTGTCGTGCACCGGACAAGACACAGACCTCGAGTACAGCCACGGAAAGGCCAACCCGAACAGGTCACGATAACCCCACTAGTGTCTTGACCAACCGCTGCGTGCCACCGACACGAACACGGCCGAGTCACAGACCCACGCGGAACCACAATTACAAGTACTAGTCAGGGTCACACCCGTCGGCACCAGTCCTCTGCCCCTGACCACGTGTGCACACACTGGCTCCTGCCTAGAGCCAGGCCTTTGGCTAGTTTTCTCCCCCCGTAGGACGCTACGGTAACCGCAGGAGCCAACGGAAACTAGCTTACAAACAGTATATCGGGGTCACCCCTCGACTGCAAGACGTCTAGGGCGACGAGAAGAAGAATCTCGAAACGCGGCGCTGAAGTACAGACAGATAAACATGCACTGTCTCCCGTACCTCAAACACCGAGGGCAGCATAAGAAACTACCGACAAACTCGGAAACGTAGTCTTAGCCTTCATAGGAACATCAACCGACGTCCACGGGGAAAGCGGCCAGACCACGGGAGCGACAGACAAAACCACAAACCTACCCCCAAACAGCCCCTAACATCACCTAGAACGGACCCACAACACACGGCCGCACACCGAAAAGCCCAACGGCCATCACGGCCACAACAGGACTGTAACGGCCTAGCATAGGCGCGTTACACGAGCCTGACGCACCAGGGCGGGCGCGTTAGAGCCAACATGCTCAAAAGCAAAACACGAACCATGTAACGCACCAGGGTAGACGCGTTATAGCGGCCTAACGCACGAGCGCAGACGTGTTACGCCAACCTAACGCATGAGGACAGGCGCTTTACGCCAACAAACCCAAGTCTGAAAACTCGGACAAACACCACGTAACGGCCCACGACGGACGCGTTACAACACTGTGACGCATGGGGGCAGGGCCGTTAGAGACAACCGACACAGCCACCCAACCCAGCTAAAATAGAGTGTAACGGCCTGGGGCAGGCGCGTTACACAACCTGACGCAGCAGGGCAGGCGCGTTAGAGGAACCGACTTAACCAAACCGTAAGATGACAAAATAACCGTGATGCACACACCGGGACGTGTCAGAGGGCTGTGACGCACCACACCTGGACCGTCACACTCCCACAGCCACGAAAAATTTAAAATGAATGAACGTTGTGGCGGTCTATCGTAGGGCCGTCAGGGACCTCTGACGGTCTCTGATACGACCGCTACACCGGTCACGGCGGGAAAACAGAGGAATGGCCGAATCGGCCCGTTCCACGCCCCATTCACGCCGAAACACAGGGGAAACAATGCTAGACAACGAACAACAACTTTAGGAGACCAAAAACACCACATGCAAGCGCCGGATCGCGAAAACGGGGTGATTTCATCAAATCGACCCAAAATGAGTCACCAGGGTTCCCGGACCCCTACCGGCCTTGAATGACAACCGATCGACACGAAACTAACATGAATGGGATCCAGAAATCCCAGCGGTCATTTTGACACTAACTACGCCGTGAATGATTGCCGTTTTCCGGTGAACCCTGAAAACCTCAAAAACTACGGTTTTCCCCAAACAAGCCCGATCTAGCCCGTTCTAGCGCCAAATCACGTACAGAAGCAGGGAAAACGTAGAGGATGAAGTGGTGGTCCATCTCCCTACCTCCACCGAAGAAACCGTGCCCCGAAGGGACTAAACCGCATCAAAAATCATGCCGCGAGCTCAAACGCCAGCTTTGAATCCACCGTTCGGGATCGCGCCAAAACTACTCCATCCTCGCCCCATCGCACACCCAACCAGCTCCACAGCATCCCCAGCACTCACCCCTGTTGGCACTCAAAATATAATCCTTCGGCGAACAAGTCGCAAAGACGAATGATACGGCCCACTGAAGCACAGAAGCCGATGAAGATCAACTTACTAAAGATTCCTCAAGTTGCCAGAGCCCCGAGTCACCTTGAAGTGAGCACTGGGGACTTTACCTCAAGAGAGTCGGAATGAATCCACAACCAACCGGTAGCGCGATCAAATGATCCGGCATCGACCTCGTCATGCCGCTACCCTACATCCGTCCCCCGACCAAGGACGACGGTCTACCCGGTGACTCTCCTAAGGAGGAAGAACGTCCTCGGCCCTCCACAACAAGGGGCCGAAGGTCCTGTCAGCAGAAGGCCCCGATCACCCGACACGGGTTCGGCTTCTCGCCATAGTGGGCCCGGTAGTGCCGATTGATCGCCATTCAAGGCGGAATTACCCCAGATGCAATGCCATCCCGCAAGGAAGCTTCGAGCACGAGTCCGTCTCAACTAGAAGCACAAATCACAGTGCCAAAGGCCGTGCCTGCAGGATACCTGTGCACTCGGGCCAGACACACGCGAAGTTCTGATTAAGGCCATCTGTCATATCCAAAGCTTCGTCAACGCCCCGTCAAGGTTTTCCAAGGGCCATGGCGAGAGGAACAGTCAACGGGAGCTTCCGAAACCATCCCCGGACCCATCGGCGACCCACGCCAAGCAAACAAGTTAAAACGGCGCGTGAAGGGTCATCGGCGCCGCTTAATACGGCGCCCCCAGATTCGGCGCGCTCATCCGATCGGGGACTTGTTCCCGGCGCCACCAAATCCGGCGCGCCCCCTTCCCAGGGCGCCGTATTAACAAAGGCTACATATAGCATGCCTTCGAAACAAAAAAAGGAAAAAGAGAGAAAAAGTCAAGAAAAATAAAGAAGATAACAGAAGAGAGCGAATACGAGGGGAGAGGGTTCGTTCAAGAGAAAAACCTTGGGGGAGAAGTAGGGTTTCCACCGAGGGTTCTCGCCACCGTCTTCCTCATCTGCTTGTCTGAATATCTCCGGAGCCGGAGAAGAGAAGCCTGTGGTCTGATACTCTGTTTTGGAGGAAGGGTCTAGGTGGGTTTTCGTGTTTTTCCTTCCGGTCGACCCCCCTTGATGCGGGACGGATGACTCGACCGGGCTAGGACGTACGACGGACACAAGTGCGGCCAGCACTAGCACGTTAAGGCAAGCCAGGCGGCTAGCCACTGTGGTATTCTCTGGGTGGAGACGCCTCTCAATAGCGCTCTCTCTTTAGCCCAGCGATCGTCCCTTGCGAGGGAAACGTGGGGATCGCGGCGATTAAGAAACCACCGTCGCCTAGGGTACCGATTCACGTTCGGTGCTCGATCAGAGCTACGGAACGGGCACTCTCAACTCACTAGCACGGTGATTTAGATACAAGCTAACGGCCCTAATCTCACAAACGCAGCAATATAGAATGTATACTAAATTAGCAATGTGAGAATGGAATGAACGCGTACCTCCACGTCTAGGCGTGGGGAAGAATTCCCGGCCGTTTTCCGAACAACCCCGATATACAAATGATTTAATTTTACAATTTCAGATCTGGAAACCCACTCCACACAGGGAGGTAAAGGGTCACAAAATGGCGTTTGGGGGTTGCTGGGTCCCGGGTTGACGGGCAGCAAGCAACGAAGCCGAGGAAGTCGAGCTGGAGCCGAACGAGCGCGCCGAGGGCGAGTCGACTTGGTTCTGCCCACGCCAGGCACCCTGCGCAGCGATCTTCCGACGACTGTAACTCCTAGCCACGATGTCTGATTGGAGTGCCGTTTGTTGGAGAATGACGGAGACTGGACGTAGTTTCTTCACTCCAGAGGGCGCATTCAGATCCTTTCAGATCTGGGTACAGCAATGATTTCTTTCAGCATCTAATTTGGTGTTCACAGAACTGCACAGACAGACAAATAAATGGTGGAAAAAGGGTTGCCGATGTCGAAATGGAACTCCATCTATGGGAGGTTGTTGGTGACGTCCATAGGAACAAATCCTCTGAAGACCTCTCTCTCAGATATTGGCTGGATGAGGCGGGACAGATGTGGGAAGTCGCCTCTGGATCTGGACTGAGTCTGTTCAGATCTTCTTGCGCGACCTCACGAGAATTGACGGCACGGACAGCACAGACCTTGAAATGCAACGAAACCAGAGGCAACGTGAAGATGACTTGCAATACTTTAATTTATCTTCAGACACCAGCTCCTGATCACGTCGTGGTTGGGCTGCATAAATCGAAACACAGTCACCCTCAGATCTGGACTGCACTCTGGGATAGATCTGCGCGCCGCCACGAGAAAAATCACCGCCGGTGCTCCCGAACTCCAAACGGCATCAAACCAGCGCTGAATTCTTGCAATATTGTAGTAGTATTAAGGATAAATCGGAGGGAACAAGATGATAAGAGGGGGATGGAAAGAGAAGGTCGAGTCTATGACCAGATTTCTGGGAAATTCACACCAAGGGAAAGGGCAAGAGAAAGAGGGAGAATCACTCTCTTAACAATTTTCTTTCAACAAAATATCATTAGCCTCTACATATACAATGTACAAGCCTTTAAATAGACAATTACAAGAGGTATAAGGGGTGGGGAGGTCGTGGGTTTCAAGGGGAGGGGAAGGGGGATGCGCCCATAGCCATGAAAGGGAGAGGGAGGGGACAAAGAGACATGTTGGCTGCCTACCTTTGACATTCAAGGTAAAAGGGGGGTAGGTTGGCAGCCAATTAACCTTGACCAGCAGCCATTTAATACCACATGTTGTGAATGGAGAGAAGAAAGAAGAAAAAAGACAATTTCCTAGCCTAATAGGACAAGAAAGGGGGCGCCCCCCATTTTGGGCCTTGAATGGGCCATTTTGGTCATGGCAGCCCACTCATCCTTCTAGGAATCCAATATGGCTCAAGGCCATTCTCCTCTAGTTGGCCCATGTATGAAGAGCCCATATATGGCCTATGGATCCATCCAAATGGACCAAGGCCTCTCCCTTTCTTAATGAAGTCTTAAGGGCCTTAACCAGTTGGCCCATTTAGAGCCTTACAACCAACCCAATATGAAAACCCACATATAATGTGACATTATAAGCCCAATTTAATGCTAAAAGAGTCCAAATAGAAGCCAAAGTGTCCCCAATTTGAAGGGAAGTCGATGTAGTCAACTTGGTGCTCCGTGTATGGCACCGTCGGTTCGCCGACCGACGTGTCACGTGATCGCCCTGGTGTCCACACCAATTCTCCCCGGGTGGGAGGAACTCGACCCCGTCGAGTAAGGGTCCCGAAGCTTGCATTCTCCGCATGTGATCAAGGTGTTGGTCATCGTAGGGCATCCTCGCCAACGCACTAGGACGTGTGGATATGCGCCATTCCTTGTGGTGATCACCTGCTCATCCAGCATACAATCTATACGCATGCGTTGAGGCTGGAAGAGGTGGACTCTCGGGTGGTGTATCACTCACAATAGAAGGAGAAAGCCCAAAGCTCACTAGGGATCACCGCGGGTTCCAATATGCTACCAGATCTGAAACATGGAACGTCGAACCGTCACCATAGTCACCCGGTAGTTCAATATCGTACGCATTCGGACCCACTTGTTTCTTGACCCGGAAAGGGTGGGGATCGTGGACTTAGAGTGGCTTTCGGTCTCCGGGAGGAAACCAATCAGGTATGACCCTGACCTAGACGTACTCTCCCTTTGAATCCACGAATATGTAGCATGCATCGGCTACCTCCTTATATGTGCTTGATTGGCCTTTTATTGACACGACTTAATGCAAACCATATGAAAGAAAACAAACCATAGAAACAAACACACACACTTGAACTTAGATAAACCTATGGTGATGTAGACCATGCATATGCAATGGTGGACCAGGGCACCCAAATATGTGCCATGCATATACTAGATGTACTCGATGCTTGACGGAATGGACGATTCCTAGACACCCTAAGATGTACCAATCATGCATTGGCGACCTATGGGATTTGGGTGGGGAAGGACTAGGATATCCAAAACTACCCTCGTCATTACCCCTAGACATAGGTACGGCTTGCCAACTAGACCGAGGGGTAGGGACGGGATGGTGAACTCCTTGGAAGAAGTGGAGTGAATATGATGGCTCGGGAGGTTCACTAGTGAAGGGATCAAAAAGGTCAAAGAATTTATGACCCCATGAAGTGGGTTCCACCATGACTCGGTCCCAATTGTGAAATTCTTGAGGGTGTAGGTAGTCACCTTCATCCGTTATGGTAACTGGGATGGTGATCTCATAGAGAAGGTACGGTTCCTCCCTCGGGATAAAAGAAATGAAATCGGGCTCGGCCGGCATAGAGAGGAATAGAAGGACCTCCGTGGTGACTTGACCCACGGTGTACACGGAGGTAATGGATCCTAAGGCCGGATGGGTGAAGCTAAGACTAGCGGGTTGGTCAAAGCCTCGGGCCAAAAGGTGCGTCAACTTCCATTGTGAATCTAATCCCATAATAAGGTCATCCAAAGTATCGACATGGTGACTAGACCGAAAAGTTGTGTGGGAGGAGTTGACGGACACCAAAGGTAGGGTAGGATCCATAAATGGGAAGGGAGGTGGGACCAAGCCATCCTTGAGCCAACGAAGAAGCGGCTCGACTATGTATAGCGTTCCCGTAAGAAACACGGGTGGCTCGAGCTTTGGTAGCTCCAAAGAAGAAGGTTCCGAATGAAGATCGGAAGTAGATGATAATGGAGCTCTAGGGAAGGGGTTCTCCGATTGAGGTGGGGAAGGCCATGGTGTAGGCGGCTGGGAGGTGGATGCTTGTCGAAAGCCACTATACCGAGAAAAGTGAGACTCAAATGGTTCGACCACTAGAGCGACCGTATAGGAGTCCGCTAGAGAGAATACGTTGCGGATAAGACATTCCAACTGGAAGTGAAGGCGCAAACCTCTCCGGAACTGAAATGCAGCCGTGTTGCTCTCCTCTCCCAAGCCATGTTCCAACCAATACTTATGATATGCCCGAATGTACTCGGACACGGACCTATCACCTTGGACGGGTCGACATGGGTTGGCCATAGTTGCCAAACTATGGGAACGGATCCCTAGGAATGGATATGCAAGGCCATTTGAACATGAGACACAAACGGATTGTAACACCGACTAATGCAAACACATACTAATGCAACAAGGATGCACTTAGACCTAACCAATTTCCGGTACGAGGCGGAGTTAATCGACCCGAAGGTCACTCGCGCAAGTGTGCGGCCTTCCCGGTAGGCATAGCCTAATGTTCGTGTCACACCTTTTGATATACCGTTTATTGGGATGCAATTTTAAAACACTTTTTTTTTTAGAAATATGATGATCCTAGACTTAAATGACACTTTTGTTTTTGATTTTGGACACCCTAGACTTAGAACGACGCTCTGATACCAAATTGATGCGGGACGGATGAATCGACCGGGCTAGGACGTACGACGGACACAAGTGCGGCCAGCACTAGCACGTTAAGGCAAGCCAGGCGGCTAGCCACTGTGGTATTCTCGGGTGGAGACGCCTCTCAACAGCGCTCTCTCTTTAGCCCAGCGATCGTCCCTTGCGAGGGAAACGTGGGGATCGCGGCGATTAAGAAACCACCGTCGCCTAGGGTACCGATTCGCGTTCGGTACTCGATCAGAGCTACGGAACGGGCACTCTCAACTCACTAGCACGGTGATTTAGATACAAGCTAATGGCCCTAATCTCACAAACGCAGCAATATAGAATGTATACTAAATTAGCAATGTGAGAATGGAATGAACGCGTACCTCCACGTCTAGGCGTGGGGAAGAATTCCCGGCCGTTTTTCGAACAACCCCGATATACAAATGATTTAATTTTACAATTTCAGATCTGGAAACCCACTCCACACAGGGAGGTAAATGGTTACAAAATGGCGTTTGGGGGTTGCTGGGTCCCGGGTTGACGGGCAGCAAGCAATGGAGCCGAGGAAGGCGAGCTGGAGCCGAACGAGCGCGCCGAGGGAGAGTCGACTTGGTTCTGCCCACGCCAGGCACCCTGCGCAGCGATCTTCCGATGACTGTAACTCCTAGCCACGATATCTGATTGGAGTGCCGTTTGTTGGAGAATGACGGTGACTGGACGTAGTTTCTTCACTCCAGAGGGCGCATTCAGATCCTTTCAGATCTGGGTGAAACAATGATTTCTTTCAGCATCTGATTTGGTGTTCATAGAACTGCACAGACAGACAAATAAATGGTGGAAAAAGGGTTGCCGATGTCGAAATGGAACTCCTTCTGTGGGAGGTTGTTGGTGACGTCCATAGGAACAAATCCTCTGAAGACCTCTCTCTCAGATATTGGCTGGATGAGGCGGGACAGATGTGGGAAGTCGCCTCTGGATCTGGACTGAGTCTGTTCAGATCTTCTTGCGCGACCTCACGAGAATTGACGGCACGGACAGCACAGACCTTGAAATGCAACGAAACCAGAGGCAACGTGAAGATGACTTGCAATACTTTAATTTATCTTCAGACACCAGCTCCTGATCACGTCGTGGTTGGGCTGCATAAACCAAAACACAGTCACCCTCAGATCTGGACTGCACACTGGGACAGATCTGCGCGCCGCCACGAGAAAAATCACCGCCGGTGCTCCCAAACTCTAAACGGCATCAAACCAGCGCTGAATTCTTGCAATATTGTAGTAGTATCATGGATAAATCGGAGGGAACAAGATGATAAGAGGGGGATGGAAAGAGAAGGTCGAGTCCACGACCAGATTTCTGGGAAATTCACACCAAGGGAAAGGGCAAGAGAAAGAGGGAGAATCACTCTCTTAACAATTTTCTTTCAACAAAATATCATTAGCCTCTACATATACAATGTACAAGCCTTTAAATAGACAATTACAAGAGGTATAAGGGGTGGGGAGGTCGTGGGTTTCAAGGGGAGGGGAAGGGGGATGCGCCCATGGCCATGAAAGGGAGAGGGAGGGGACAAAGAGACATGTTGGCTGTCTACCTTTGACATTCAAGGTCAAAGGGGGGTAGGTTGGCAGCCAATTAACCTTGACCAGCAGCCATTTAATACCACATGTTGTGAATGGAGAGAAGAAAGAAGAAAAAAGACAATTTCCTAGCCTAATAGGACAAGAAAGGGGGCGCCCCCCATTTTGGGCCTTGAATGGGCCATTTTGGTCATGGCAGCCCACTCATCCTTCTAGGAATCCAATATGGCTCAAGGCCATTCTCCTCTAGTTGGCCCATGTATGAAGAGCCCATATATGGCCTATGGATCCATCCAAATGGACCAAGGCCTCTCCCTTTCTTAATGAAGTCTTAAGGGCCTTTACCAGTTGGCCCATTTAGAGCCTTACAACCAACCCAATATGAAAACCCACATATAATGTGACATTACAAGCCCAATTTAATGCTAAAAGAGTCCAAATAGAAGCCAAAGTGTCCCCAATTTGAAGGGAAGTCGATGTAGTCAACTTGGTGCTCCGCGTATGGCACCGTCGGTTCGCCAACGTGTCACGTGATCGCCCTGGTGTCTGCACCACCCCTTTTCTTCTTTGGTTTTCTTCCCCTGATATAATGTAAGTGAGAGGGGGGAGGGGCGATGATACGAGCCTGACCTCCCCCCTCACCATCGCCTCTGCCCTTCTCTTCGTCTGTAATGATCTTCTTCTATTAATGTAAACGGCGGCCGAGCGACAACGCCGGCGCCGAAATATATATGCTGTGCATATCTACCTGTATCGTTCACTGAATGAATGAAATGCGATTGTGGCTGATGCCGTATCTCTCTTTCATTCCCTCTCTAATTTCTTCTCAAATGTGCATTTAATGATTTCCCAGCGTACATATTTCCCGTATATGTTTCCCCGACACTGGATATGCCCTTGGGGCTACATGAATCGTTCTTCCCCCCTCCCCGGGGTTCTCTCTCTCTATTCCAATGCAATGGTCGAGCTCTGCACCATGTATGCCACGGGTTTTGTGATCAGAGGTGCACTTGTGTGCATATCTCTGTCCATCCCTGTCTAGGGAGCAGACCCTTCGCCGTCCCTGTGCCCTTCCTCATAGGCCAGAGGGGAGGGGAAGATCGCCTCTGCCGTTCCCTCTTCATCCTGTGACGAGCCCCTATTGGTTTGTTTCCAAATATGATGTATACATCCCTTCCCCGGATCTCTATGCTAATCATATAGCGTGCCAGTATTAACTTATTTAGCCCGCGGGCTTCGCCGTTCTAATATGTTTCTGGCAGTTCGTTTGCCCACTTGTTGTCAAACGATGTCTTCCGCCGCTCTCTCCACCCCGTTCGCATCTTAACAGGAGTATGCTCTGTGGCATCGCTCCAGTACCCGGGGAGGGGGATATTCCCCCAATCTTCTACATCAGCCACTCGGCCGACAGGGGACTCATCCATCGATGACGAACATCCCTATGGGCCATTGAGTGCACAGTAACAGGGCTAAGCCCTACAGTTCAAATCCACGGTCCTTAATGGACTTTGTGGTGGCCGTGGGTTGCGTTCCCCTCGTAGGCTAGCCCTCGGGGTTTCCTTCTCTCTATCGATCGTCCCCATTTGAGCATTGTGTCGACTCGGGTCACGTGCCCCTCGCAGGCTAGCCCTCGGGGTTTTTGCTCCCATAATGAGTCACCTCATTCGTTCACTATCGCCCACGGACTCGGTGCCCCTAGCAGGCTAGGCCTCAGGGTTTTCCTTTCCGTTTGAGTTTGTCGGCCGCCGTTGCGCCACCCGGCTCTTAGGGGTTGCTCCGCCACGTGAGTACTCCCCGCTTCTCCCCGACAATCCTCTGGGATGGGGAGATGCTGCCGAAATTTCGGCTCGAATGAGTCTGACTCGGAAGAATCGCCGCGCTCGAGTGTGAACCTTGCACGAGCCTATGACTCGACCCTCGGAATGCCCCGGGGTCGATCCTTTGAATCAATAACTTAAATAAACTTTCAAAGTTTCCCAAAGTACTTTAATAAGCCCAAGAAAAATGAATAAAACCTCAGTTTCCGAGAGATCGGGCTAAACCGGCGCCGTTTATATACGGCGCGCCTTAAAACGGCGCGCTCTTCCCGGCGCGCCCCAAACGGGCCACACCGTTTCAACCTCCCTCATTTACCTACGGTTTCCCACACCGTTTTAAGTCCTATACCTATGTTTTCTGACGCCGTTTCTGATCGTTTTGCTGTCTAATCCCTGGCTCGCCCCCGGGGCAATCCTGACCGCCCGTGGTCGAGATTGGCAGCCCCAATTAGCAGTAGATTGAATAAGGTAAGGGTTGTTTATGCCCTGAATAACCTTTCTATCATGTTCGCTATCATGTGTATTACCACTTTGCCTTCGTTATTACCCTTTCGTTACCGTTTCCCTCCCTTCTGACGGGGATTAATGAATGTGATCAAGCACTGCTTACTGTCATAATTCTGTTGCCATGCTTAGTACAGTTCTCAGCGTCATGCATGCATACTTGCATAGACCCTCGGGTATATCAAACGGCGTTGACAGAAAGTCAGGTTACGCCCGATTGGAAGTCTCCGCTATACACGATGGTGGTCTTCGGACCTACGCCCTCCGCCACGTACCACGGGTCTCCAATTAAATGAACCATGCCTCTCCTGCAAGATAGATAGATGCATCTCGCATCATTTCGTCATGTTTGTAACGTCGCATCCTTTATTCTGGCCTCGACAGCCCACTATCTTCGTAATTAATCAAAGGTGTTCCCTCCTCGTGGGGGATGTAATTAACGCCATAGCCTTTATGGTATGGCAGACTGTAGGTCCCGACCGAACCTCACATTTGTCTGACCAAGTCAGAACGAGCGCACAATAAAGTTGTCACGTTTGTGACTGACACGCCCGCGCAGTCAATCAGTCAGTTAACTACCAGTTAGTTAATTGGTTGATCGACGCATGAAATAAGATGTATATATGTACGTGTACACACACACATATATATATATAAAAGAATAAAAATAATAATAATAATAAAAAGATCGCAAACAAGTCTGGCACGCCCGGTGGGACCAGTGTCATCTTTCATCTCTTTGCCGAGATACTTGGGCTTCGAGGCCCTCTCAAAGGCTACTGATCGTTGGCTTGTTTGTCTTTGCAGGCGAACGATGACAATAAATGGATTAACTGGCGTCGGCTTCGGTCCTTCGATCATTGCTGGGCATGCACAAGGGTACCTGGTGGTGCCCATGGAGTTCGGCAGCTTCCCTGCCGCCGTCGGCTTCCCCAACTTCTTGGGGTTGGCCTTCGTGGACATGCTGGAGATTGAAGCCTCGGAACCTGTCGAGGAAGCTGTGGGGAAAATGGAACCTCTGAAGGCTCCTTGCTACAACGACTCATCCAAGAGTCTGGCCCCGGCCGCTAGCTGTCTGGTGCACCACGCCATATGTGGGGCCCGCCCCAATATTGTCAACAAGCACCCTGGAGGACGTCAACGTCGCCAAGCCCACAGGAGTGCTGCTGTAATTACCGGGACTCTATCTCAGTCCGAGAAATCTATGATGGTTGGCGGCATGCGCATCTTCCTCAACGGACACAATGCACGGGTGGCCCCAGATCGAGTCATCCCCACCATCCCTGTCCACAATACATACCAGGCCCTCGCTGGAAGGAGGGCAGAAAGAGAAGAAATCGGCCACTATGGCCAAGGAAGGTCGGCCCCCAGGCTGAGAAAGTTCAAACAGGTGTGGGTTCCCAAGCGGGCCCAACCTGTCCACCAGCTGACACCCATTCGCCGTCGTCCTATGTATGACGGGGCGGAAGAGAGAAGAGAAAGGGGCTTGCCCCCGAAGAAGGAAGAAGAAGTGGTTGCGGATCCTCCGCGCCGCAAAAGTTTCCGGGCTGCTGGCCGTCAAGCCAACGTCCCAGCCACGGGATGAAGATTCCAACAACCTGCCGACAGAGTTCGGCTGGCTTATATCCCTCCTGCAGGAGGTTGACAATCATCCCCCGTGTTACATCAAGAGCGGGGTCAAGAAGAGATGACCTGTCTGGTCAGAAACTATTTTCGAGGGTTAGGCAACCCCTCGCTTGGGCAACAGCAACTGATGCAGACAGTCGCCGCCAATGAAGACTGCTGCCCGTCAACGGCAGATGAAGAATATATAGAAGAAAGAATGATGGTGTCGTCAGTCGACGACAATGGATATGATAACGGCTTCGAAATCGAAGCCGATGAAGCCATCCCCAAGCGGGAAGAAGGAAGAGGAGTTTCTGTGTTCGATAGGCTGACCTTCCTGCAGCAAGTTAAAAGGAGGGTCCATCGACAGAGGAGAAGAATGCAGGTCTTCACCTGCAACATGGCTGGTATATCCAACCGATATGGGGGGCTTCCCGAAGATCCCCGAGAATTGGCTCAGTTGGCCGCACGGCCAGGGCCGAGCACTCGCAGAACAGAAGCAGCAAGGGAGCTCCTGATAATGATTAAAGGAAAACAACCCCAGGTTTACCACCACTGGGATGATAAGGCCCCCGTCCTGACCGCTAATGTGGTGACGGCAGAGGAAGAAGACAACGTCCCCCTCGACATCCTGCCCGAGGGTACGTCCGGGGACACAACAGAAGTTATCCCCACTACAGCCACTATAGACCCATCGGTCTTGATATTACTTCAGAAATATCGGCAGGAGATAGACTTGCTGAAGAAGCAGCTGATGGAGAAGACTGAACAGTCCTCAGCTTCCAAACCACCCGAAGTCCAAGGTGAATAATCTCGGGGAGCAGTCCGTCATGATGGCCCTCCACCGCTCTACACACTGCCCCAGTCGTCAGAACCAAGCATGGCGACAATGCAACAGTGGCCACCACAGCTCCAGGCGCTGCTACCACCGGTGCTCCCTCAAGTGCACCAGACACCCCCGCTACCGCGTCCTCCACAGGCGACCACCCTGGTCACCCCGTACCTGCAGCCGGCATACTTCTATCCAGAGCCGGTTGACCCTGTAGTCATGAACTGGATGATGGTGGAGAGAATAATCGAGCTGAAGCTCGCAGAAAGGGGTGAAGATGACTACGTCGCATTTGATGCATACCGGGTGCCATACCCGCAACACCATGCTGCTAAGCGGCTCCCCCCGGGAATCAGCAAGCCGCCCAAGTTTGATAAATTCAACGGGAAGGGATCCCCGAGAGAACACATAGCCTAATATATGACTGTTATGGGCGACTTGGCCACCGACGAGTCATATCTGCTGAAGTTTTTCGGGTCCTCACTGACGGGGCTCGCATTTGAATGGTATTCTAGCCTCTCGACCGGGTCGATCAACGACTAGTCAGATATGCAGAAGAAGTTCAGAGAAAGATTCCATGTCACAGAGAGGGAGGTCACAGTGGCCGAACTCTACTCAATAAAACAGAGGGCCGATGAGACAGCCCTCGATTATATTAAGAGGTGGAGGAACCTCGGAATGAGGTGCAAGCGGCCCCCGCATCAGGAGGACGCTGTGCAGATATGTAAACAGAATCTCAGAAGGGAGGTTCTGGAAAAGATGATCAGAATGGAAATACGGTCGTTCGACCGATTGAATAATATCGTGGCCGAGGTGGAAGCTTTCCTGGCCAGACCTGCCCCTACATCTGCTGTCAGCACGACCCAAAAGGGCAAAGCGGTAGAGCGGCGCTCCTCACCTAGAGAAGCGAACGCTCTTGACATAAAGGCGTTCGAACAACAGAAAGGTGAAGGCAAGAAGGGAGTCACCCCACAGCCTGCAGAAGCCCCAAACGGCAAATAAGGTCCTTCGCTGAGGGACAAGATGAAGAAGGCCTATTCCTTTCCAAAAGACAAGACCCGAGTCCTGTTCGACTGGGTAACAGAATATAGCATGGTCACCCTGCCAGAGCCAAGAAGGCCGGAGGACCTAAAAGAAAAGACAGTCCAAGATTCTGCCCCTACCACCAGAGGTTGGGACATCCAATCGAAGACTGCTATGTTTTCAAGGACATCATCGAAGGGATGGTGAAGAAGAATGAAATTGAGCTGGGAGAGTACAAAGTGGACCCTCCTCAGCCACATGAAGCCCCTCGGAGGAGGGAAGCAGTTAACATGATCTCCCTATACCAGGCATTGCCCCAGGAGATCTCCGAAACAAGCACGCGGAGCACCTATGAAACCCATTTCTTGGAGCCCGCAAAAGAACAGCAGGGATGGCAGCAGGCCCCTGTAAAGCACAAGAAGAAGAGGGCACCCCACCCGAAAGAGGGGGCACAGATCTGTGGTGTTACACCCCGGCCTGCTCCGCCAGTGGTAGCACCCGCATGGGCCACTCCACCTACAGCTATCAGGATACATACACATAATCGGAGAAGACAAACTCCGCTGCCAGTGATTAAGGAAAGCAATCCTGGGGTCCTTCGACTGTAAAACCTCATTGAGGGGCTGGACGAGTATGTGCAGCCCGAATTGAAGCCTTTGCTGGTGTGGGACCATGTCCCGTAGCAAGAATTAGAGCAGCTCTCACTTGGACAAAAGGAGGAAGCTGAAGAGGTACCCGATAGAGAGGGCAGTCTATTCTGGGGGCACCCGCCCGCAGAAGCAAAAAAGAAGAAGAAACAAAAGAAGAAGAAAAGGAAGGCCGCTGAGGCCGATAAAGTGCAGATTGTCTCCTGTAATACTCTATCAGCACTTTTCAACCTATCCGGAGAGGAGGAAGAAGAGGAAATTTACTTCACACCCCATGTTGGGGGAGGCAAGGCCGAGGCTGCAACTACTGCACATGCCACCCGGTCAGGCCAAAAATGTGGGCGCCAGCCGCCATCCAACCAGAACATCATGTTCAGAGGGGAGCAACCCTACAAGACACCTCCGCCGGAGGTCAAGGGAGTCCAAATCCCTCCTCCATCAGGCCTATATAACAAGAGTGGGGGCAAGGGGGTCCCTTCATTTCTTGAATTCATGAAAATGTCCAAGGGGAAGCAGCCTTGTCAGGAGGCTAACCCTACACCCGGGGATGTTCACCCGCAGCTGGCACAATCTGCCGAAGAGCCAAATGCAGACGGAGCTTGCCCCGCAGCAACTAACAAAGAAAACCCAGAAGCTGGTACCAGCCAGAAGGGCGCCAAATCTGAGAAAGATGAAGCAGGTCCGTCAGGGCCCGTAAATCAAAACCTCCCAAAGCCCAGATGGGCTGAAGAGATTAAGCTCTCCAATGTCAGAGCTGGGAGCCGAATAATGAAGCTACTCAAGAAGCTCCCTACTCGATTTACAATCTGGGAGATCCTTTCTCTGAGTGAAGAGACCCGGCATGCGATTATTATTGCTCTCCAGACGCCTGCTCATTTTGAGACATGTCTGGCTGAAGCAATGCCGGAAGCTAGTATGACCTTCACTCCAGAAGACATGCTACTGCCTACCAATCAGCCACAACAGGCTGTTGTATATGAAGGGGCACCTAAATGGAAGGGAGCTAAATAGAATTCTGGTTGATCCCGGTGCAGCGGTGAACATCTTGCCATATAGAATATATGAGAGGCACCACTTTAATGTGCATCTCGAAAAAGTCGGGGATATGCGTATCGCCGGCTTCAATCAAAAATGTGAGGTGTCCATGGGAGTGGCAGAGTTCACCCTCACCTTAGCAGATTTCACTACGACGGTGCAGTTCCATGTCATTGACTCCCGCACCTCGTACAAGGCACTGCTCGGTCGCCCATGGCTGCATGAAAACATGGTGGTGCCCTCTACGCTCCACCAATGCATCAAATACACTCTCCAAGGGAAGGAGGAGAGGATATTTGCATACCCCCACCCGTTCGATGTGTTTGAATGTCATTTGGCAGATGCCAACCTATATACAGGGCCTTCCCAGAAGACCTCTGAAGTTAAGACCCCTGCGGGGGCATCGAGAAGCACATTCGGCAGCAGTTGGTATCCACCACTGCCGCACGGATATGTCAAGCCTAAGGTGGTCTCCCATATCACAGCATCCGGGGACATAGGCAGAACAGCACCTCCAACATTATACCCTGAAGCTAATGAAGTGCGGGTCGCTCGGCGGCACAATCATATTGAAATCCCTGATGGCCTTACCAAGCCGACTCCCGGCCTTGACAACCCTACTGTCGAACCTTTCAAGACTTGGGAGGTGACACAGGAAGATGGACCCAACAGCTTGTTCTATACAGCTGAGGAGCATCCTACTCGGGAAGACACAGACTGCAGCCTCCCCGAAGATATAAGCAACCCACCGGTTCCCGTCCAGGGTCTGGTATTTACAACTGATCGGATGGCCAGGACGTTTCAGAAGCAACACATTCCCCCCGATCAGTCTCAAAAATGTAAGGAAGCTTTCCAGAAAATGTGGTATCCCACAAATCTGGATAAAGAAATGAGACGTGTCTCTCGACATCCGGAGTTGGGTTTCACCTTAGAGGAATATTATTACAGTGGGCGATACAAGGTGGACACCATCTCCGCCTTCTACCCTGCTGAAGATAGCCCGCTAGGAGTAACTTTTGATGAATACCCGGTGGAAGCTGAGCATGTTGAACTGGCTCGACCCGAAAATCAAGAAGCAGAGACCATGGTCCCCTGCCGATGCTGGGAGCAGGTCTATCCTGAAGAGATGGCCCTTCAAGCCAAATTTGATACGGCTAGCAGCAGTGAAGCCGAAGATACTGAAGAAGTAGGAATTTCTCCCTCCAGTGGAGCCCTAGTGATGATAACTTCAACACCTCTTCAACCAATCAGGGCAGCCTCGGTCGACTCCGATCAAGGGGAACCAGCTACCAAGAAAGGAAAAGCCACTTCTACGGAAGATACAACTATCCCAGAAGGCGAGACCTCCTCAACTTATGCTATGAAACCGGGATGCTGTCCCGGCCCGGCAGTAAACAACTATCAGCCCGTCGCGACTGTAGCCTTATCTACAAACACTGAAGCTGCTCTCTCGCCCTTGGGAGCTGTGACGGCAGTGGATTTGCTAATAGAACAATCCGCGCAGCCGCTGGCACAAGAAATAGAGAAACCTCAAGAAGCTCTAGTGGTGTCTGACGAGGAAGTCGAAGTACTCGACCCTCAAGATGGTATTCCAGATTTCGTTGACCTCCAGCCGGCACCTCCGGAGATAGAAGACAGAGGCTAGGCCACAGTCGATGAACTGATAGAAGTCAACTTGGGAAATGAGGAGGACCCTAGGCCCACCTTCCTCAGTGCCCAGCTGTCCCCAGAAGAATAGGAGCTGTACGTCCAGCTACTGCTAGAATACCGGGATTGCTTCGCCTGGACTTACAAAGAAATGCTGGGTCTGAGCCCCGCTGTCTCACAACATGAGCTGGCAATCAGCCTTGAGGCCGAGCCGGTGAAGCAACCACCGCGGCGCATGAGGCCAGAACTCATTACTCAAATTTGTGCGGAAGTCAACAAGCTCATTGACGTGGGATTTGTTGAAGAAAACCAGTACACCACATGGCTGGCGAATATCGTCCCCGTGAAGAAGAAGAATAGACAGATCCGGATATGTGTCGACTTCCGAGATCTAAATAAAGCCTGCCCCAAAGATGACTTTTCGGTGCCAATAACAGAAGTCATGATCGACGCCACAATCGGTCACAAGGCCCTGTCGTTCATGGACGGGTCATCTGGTTACAACCAGATATGGATCGCGGAGCATGACCGGGTCCATACTGCTTTCCGAACCCCTAAAGGCATTTATCATTATAAGAGGATGCCGTTCGGACTAAAGAACGCTGGCGTAACTTATCAGCGTGCAATGACCAAAATCTTTGACGAGTTGCTCTACCACAAGGTCGAGTGCTACATAGATGATATGGTGGTCAAAACCAGAAGAAAAGAAGACCATCTGCAAGACCTCCGAATTATTTTTCAGAGGCTAAGGCAACATGAGCTGAAGATGAACCCCATGAAATGCGCGTTCGGAGTGTCGAGCGAAAATTCTTGGGCTTCATCGTCTGATATCGGGGGATCGAGATAGACCCCGCAAAAATCAAAGCAATTCAGGAGTTACCTCCGCCAAGGAACCTCTCCGAGTTGAGATCACTACAGGGCCGCTTGGCTTATATCCGGCGGCTCATTTCCAACTTGTCAGGGTGATGCCAGCCTTTCCACAAGCTGATGATGAAAGATGTTCCCTTTTATTGGGATGAAGATTGCCAGACAGCCTTCGACAAGCTTAAAGACTACCTGAAGACTCCTCCAATGCTGGGCGCACCGGTGAAAGGACGGCCATTGATACTATATATAGCAGCTACACATAACTCCCTGGGGGCAATGCTGGCCCAGAATAATGAAGAAGGGAAAGAGCAAGCCCTCTATTACCTCAGTCGGAGACTGGTCAGAACTGAAGAGAAATATACTTATATTGAGAAGGTCTGTCTGGCACTGGTCTTCGCAGTTAAAAGCTCCGACACTATATGTTGTCACATGAAATCAGCTTGGTATCCAAAGAGGATCCCCTGAAATATATTATGTCCCAGCCGGCACTCAAAGGTCGCCTGGGCAAATGGGCGGTAATCCTCATGGAGTTTGACATCTCCTATGTACCGCGCAAGGCCGTCAAGGGTCAAGCTATTGCGGACTTCTTCGCTGAAGCACCCAGTACCCAGGGACTGCCCGCTGGAACCGGAGCTTCCTGAAGATGAAACCCTGGAAGCCGTTCAGGTGCAACCCTCCTTATGGCAGCTATATTTTGATGGCGCTTCCAGAATTGACACCTCTGCCACTGGATCGGCCAGGGTCAGGGCAGGGGCAGGCATAGTCCTGAAATCCCCAGAAGGAGAAGTGGTGCACACATCCTGCTCCATAAACAAGCATTGCACAAATAATGAAGCGGAATATGAAGCCCTGATAATCGGGTTGCAGATAGCTCTGTCCATGGGAATTCAGATGCTGGAGGCATTCGGAGATTCCATGCTAGTTATAAAACAACTGGAAGGAGAGTTCGATGTGCGAAAGCAAGAGCTTCTCCCCTATCACCAGCTGGCAACCCGCCTGATGTCAAGATTCTACTTCATCAGCATCAAGCACATCAACCGGGTCGGAATGCTCAGGCAGACGCCCTCGCTAAGCTGGCCAGTTCATTGGCGGTCCCGCTAGATGCAAGCCTGAATATAACAGTGATCAACCGCCGGCAGGTCCCCAGTGTAACGGAGGTCTTGGCAGACGAACAAGAGATTAAGGTGGTAGCCGTCGAGGAGATTCAGCAGCCCGATTGGCGAGAACATCTCCTGCGGTGGTTCCAACACCAACAGCTCCCCAAAGAAAAAGAACAGAGAATGAAGCTCCTAAGGGTCAAGGACTCTTACGAGATGAGAAGCGGAACCCTGTTCCGAATAATGGCAGATGCCCGAAGGAAAGTCCTACTTCGTTGCTTGTCTTCAGCAGAGCAGGACAGGTGATGCAAGAAGTCCATGCGGGATCAGCTGGAGCACACCAGGCTGGCCCAAAGATGAAAATTGAGATAAAGAAATTGGGCTACTATTGGCCCACTATATTTAATGATTGCTGCAAGTTCGCCAAGGCTTGTCATAAGTGTCAAGAACACGCTAACGTGGCAAGGAGACCTCCAGTGCCACTGCATCCGACCCTACCAAGCTGGCCGTTCGCCCAATGGGGCACGGACGTGGTGGGGCCGCTACCAGCATCTTCATCAGGGTGCAAGTATATATTAGCAGCTACAGATTACTTCTCCAGATGGGCAGAGGCGGTAGCACTCAGAGATGTGACGAGAGAGCTAGTTGTGAGATTCTTCCGGCAGAATATAATATTCCAATTTGGGATCCCCAGCCGAATCGTCTCTGATAATGGCAGCCATTTTAGGAACCAGAAGGTTTATCGGTTAGCCGACAAGTACAAGATCGACTGGAGGACATCGTCCCCCTACAACCCTCAAGCCAATGGACTTGAAGAAGCCTTTAACAAGACACTATGCACGTTGCTGGCAAAGACTGTCAAGTCTAATAAAAAAGATTGGGAAGAAAGGATGTACAAAGCACTCTGGGCCTATCGTACTGTCTACAAAACCCCAACCGGCTGTTCGCCTTTCTCGCTCGTCTATGGGTCAGAGGCTGTGGTGCCGATTGAACTGGAAGTTCCTTCGCTGCGAGTTGCCATCCAGCATGGACTAGCCAGCGGTGAACAAACCAATGTAGAAAGAAGATTGGAAGAGCTCGCTGAGCTCGAAGGAAAACACCTCCGGGCGCAACAAAACATCCAACTCTACCAAGCTCGCATGGCCCGTGCTTTTGACAAGCTGGTCAAAGGCCGAGAATTCAAGAAAGGAGACCTGGTGATGGTCAAAAGAAGAGAAGTGATGACCTCTAACCCCAAAGGGAAGTTGGTCGAAAACTGGATCGGACCATATATCGTCTGCCGAGTATATGAAGGGGGTGCCTACATCCTGGTGGACCACAAAGGAGTCATCTAGTTCTCTCCCTTCAACGGAAAGCATATAAAGCTGTATCATGCAGTACAACCAACATTCCCTGAGTGATAGGTCGGAATACCCTTATCTCGGTCTAGTGGGATTCCGCCCTGATCGAGCTACCCTTATCTCGGTCTAGTGGCATTCCGCCCTGATCAAGCTACCTTTCCTTGGCCTAGTGGCACCCTGCCCTAGCCGAGCTACCTTTCCTTGGCCTAGTGGCACTCCGTCCTAGCCGAGCTACCATTATCTTGGCTTAGTGGCACTCCGCCCTAGCCGAGCTACCCTTATCTTGGTTTAGTGGCATTCCGCCCTGATCGAGCTACCTTTCCTTGGCCTAGTGGCACTCCATCCTAGCCGAGCTACCCCTATCTTGGCCTAGCGACAATCCGCCCTAGCCGAGCTACTCTTATCTTGGTCTAGTGGCATTCCGCCCTAATCAAGCTACCCTAATCTTAGTTTAGTGGCATTCCGCCCTAGCCGAGCTACCCATAACTTGGTCTAGTGGCATTCCGCCCTAATCGAGCTACCTTTCCTTGGCCCAGTGGCACTCCGCCCCAGCCGAGCTACCCTCATCTTGGTCTAGTGTCATTCCATCCTGATCGAGCTACCTTTCTTTGGTCTAGTGGCGCTCCGCCTTAGCCAAGCTCTCAAAAGAATACACCACATTACCGTTATGGGCCTTACATCCGAATCAGCGAAAGATCATTCCTTTACGTTAGCACTCAGCCCTTGCTAACGAATGAACCATTCTGCTCGGCATAAGGCTCGGTGCTCTGGTCAACAGTCGTCTACTACCAACCAAGGGTCGGACATCACGCTTCGACCTGCCACCCTTTATATCCAAAAAAAAAAGGGAAATAAGAAAAATGGGGTTAAAAATAGAGATATCTCGCTAGACTTGCTCCTATGTCAGGACAAGTGCAAAAATGGTTATAACCCAGCTGTGGCGAAAACCCGAAAGGGCGCTGTAGGCAAAATCGGGTACCCCGCCACGTGAAAACCCGAGAGGGCGTGTGGGCAAAAGCAAGAGGGGGCTGGCTTAGGCGAAAACCCGAAAGGGCGCTTGGGTCGGTAAAGTGGTAATTTAAAAGTTCCTCTTTTGTTCTCCACCCGATGAAACTCCAAAAGGGACAATTATCAAAAGTCCCATCGAAAATCCTTTAATAAACCCATGTTCGACCCTCGTCATCATCGGCGAGATCGGTCGATCTCTATCCCTAACTTGGACCCTCCGTCCCTGTTAGTAATCCTACCTTTGCTTCGGCATGTCACCCATGCTGATGAACAAACCCATGTTCGACCCTCGTCATCATCGGCGAGATCGGTCGACCTCTACCCCTAACTTGGACCTTCCGTCCCTATTAATAGTTCTACCCTTGCTTCGGCATGTGACCCATGCTGATGAACAAACCCATGTCCGACCCTCGTCATCATCGACGAGGTCGGTCGATCTATACCCTTAACTCGGATCTTACGTCCTTGTTAAAACCATGATCTTTGCTTCGACATTTAACCAGTGTCGACGAACTAAGCCAGAGACCAATCCTTGTCATCATCGGCGAGTCCGGTCAGCATTCTCACAGTCGAATTCTTCTGCACCCCGAACTCAAAAAAAAAAGAAAATAAAAGAAAAATAGGGTTAAAAATAGAGATACCCCGCCAGACTTGCTCTTATATTAGGACAAGTGCAAAAATGGCTATAACCCAGCTATGGCGAAAACCCGAAAGGGCGCCACAGGCAAAATCGGGTACCCCGCCACGTGAAAACCCGAGAGGGCCCGTGGGCAAAAGCAAGAGGGGGCTGGCTTAGGTGAAAACCCCAAAGGGCGCTTAAGTCAGTAAAGTGATAATTTAAAAGTGCCTCTTTTGTTCTCCACCTGATGAAACTCCACAATGGACAATCATCAAAAGTCCCACCGGAAATCCTTTAACAAACCCATGTTCGACCCTTGTCACCATCAGCAAGATCGGTCGCTACCCCTTTCGACCCTTGTCACCATTGACAAGATCGGTCGCTACTCTTTCGACCCTTGTCATCATCGGTAAGATCGGTCGCTACCCCTTTCGACCCTTGTCACCATCGGCAAGATCGGTCGCTACTCTTTCGACCCTTGTCATCATCGGCAAGATCGGTCGCTACCCCTTTTGACCCTTGTCATCATCGGCAAGATCGGTCGCTACCCTTCTCGACCCTTGTCACCATCGGCAAGATCGGTCGCTACTCTTTCGACCCTTGTCATCATCGGCAAGATCGGTCGCTACCCTTCTCGACCCTTGTCACCATCGGCAAGATCGGTCGCTACTCTTTCGACCCTTGTCATCATCGGCAAGATCAGTCGCTGCCCCTTTCGACCCTTGTCACCATCGATAAGATCGGTCGCTACTCTTTCGACCCTTGTCACCATCGGCAAGATCAGTCGCTACCCCTTTTGACCCTTGTCATCATCGGCAAGATCGGTCGCTACCCTTTCGACCCTTGTCATCATCGGCAAGATCGGCCGCTACCCCTTTCGACCCTTGTCATCATCGGCAAGATCGATCGCTACCCTCTCGACCCTTATCATCATCGGCAAGATTGGTCGCTACCCTTCTCGACCCTTGTCACCATCGACAAGATCGGTCGCTACCCTTTTCCGGTTCTTGTCACCATCGACAGAACCGTCTACCCTTTCGACCCTCGCCACCATCGACGAGCCCGATCAACTACCCTCTAACATGGGCCTTCCGCCCTCGTTGATCAACAAAGCATCATTGCGTCAACATTTAACCTATGTCGATGGTTATAACACACTTTTCGTCATCATTGGCGAAGTTCATTAGGCACATCCGCCTACGCTACCTATGTCCCGCCCCGGCAAAAATCTTGCTCCGGGAACGGCTGCACCGTGGTGGAGCGAACACCTCACCCCTTCCCTGAAGGCGTGAGCGCTCTACTGCGCCATCAGCACGTATCCCCAGGTTCGGACGGTCAGCCATAAGAAAGAAAAGAAGAAAAGAGGGAAAGAAGTCATGATTGAGGCAACAAACAGAGATGTTTTCATTAATAAAAGCTGTTAGAATACATTGGTGTCTGGGGCATTCCCCAGGGGTACATAAGCTCCGAAGGCAGAAAGAGGAGCAGAACCTGATGCAAGAAGAAAAGCTAAGCAAAGCTACGGCAAAGGACGTCGGAAAATATCTGCCAACTCCAAGAGGCCTAGTGAGGGGTATTGGGTCAATTCCTGCAAACGGGCCTCGGTGGCGGTCAGCTGCAATAGCCTCTCATCTAGTGAGGCAAGTCATCCTTCGGCCAGGTCAGCTTCCTCCGTTGTCTGGACCTCTAGGCGCTCACCTTCCTACAACTTGGCTTCGACCTTAGCAAGTTTCGCGCGCAACTCTTCCATCCGCGTCGTGAGGAACAACCGACGTTATGAGATATTGCCGGCCACGGTTCTCAATTGTTCCACGGTCACCCTCAACGAAGTAGTGGCGGCGCGGCAATCTGCCCTCTCCAGCTTCACAGCCGTCAGCTGATCAAATACCTCTCGGCTGAGGAAATCCTGCCTGTTGGCGTGCTTTAACAGCATTGTAACCCGTGGGGTCCAGTCATCCATTGGGCAGCCGAATGCTAATAATGATCATGAGAGGTGGTCTATCAGGCCTCTCAGCTGCACATAAGTTAGACCCGGGGAAGCTGACATGGCCCGCTGGAGATTGTCCAGAGACTGCTACACCATGTCACTAGAAAATTGTAAGCCTAGTGGCGAAGTCTCAGGGAGCTGAAAGTCCACCTTGCTATCTATCTCAGCCCAGATATCATCGGCCAGCGCGAGGGATGTCGACGGCATAGTCTACACGGCGCCGACGCCCGGCTCGACGATTGTAGCTGCAGCAGCTGAAGGGCTCTCCACGATGGCAACTTCCTTGCCCGCCCTTTGAGGTGAGGCTATGACAGCCGTATCAGCAGCTGAGGGCACTTGCTCCTCCTGAACAGTCTCATCGGTCGCTAAAGGAGGGGAGCTTTCTATGACAGACAAGGCTTTAATAGCATCGGCCTCTTCTGCAATAATTTCTCCCGCCTCTATTTTCGAGGGACAACTTGGCTTCAGCAATAACTCTTCGCCGGCAACCAAGGCTTGAGTCCCTGCAACCTCGGTCAAGTCGCCAACTTCAGCAGTTGCACCGGGCTCCTCTGAGGCCGCTGCAGAAGCATAGGTCCGTGGAAGCCGTAGGGCGATGGGCCGCACAACAAGTGGAAAGGCTGACTGGCTCATGCCCAAGTCAGGGAAGAGTATGCGAACCATCACAACTGGCGGTACCACCTCAGCCTGCATCACATGTATGTACATCAGCCAGCTAGCTTGGAAATAAAAAGAAGTGCTGCGGGCGGGAGTCGGAACATTTCCTACCTCAACCGGCACTATATTTAGGCCTCCAAAAGTGGCCTCTGAAGATTCTGGCCCTTCTCCTGCGGTCGGGTATGATGGCATGTGCTCGGCTCCCAGTAGTCTCGGAGGGCTGAATGTTAAAAGGTCGCTTTCATAAGCTGAAGAAGCCCCGGCGTCTTCGGCCTCGGTGTCAACCGACGGGAACCCCTCGTCATCGCCGGAGCCGCCACCGTAATCAACTCGCTCAGAGGAGGATGATTCTTCCGCCTGTTCTCGAATCTCCAGTATCTGAGCAGAAACCATGCTGGTAGGAGAAGGCCCCTTAGCCGGAACCTCCTCGGCAATCTCCGCCTCGGAAGTACCCGTTGGCTGAATATCTTGGGACTTCTCCCTTGGAAGCACCTGCTCGCCAGTGGCAGCTCCTGCCGTGGCACTGACCTCGGGGAGCGTCGTGGGTCGAATGTCGACTGCAGATGGAAGACAATAGACAGTCAAGACCCGACTGAAAGCACGATAAACCGTCGAGCTCTATGGGCAAGCTGCAAAGTTACCTTCTATCTCCTGATGGGGTGTCGGTGAAGGCAAATCGCCCTCAACAGAGGCTGAGGGGGCTTCCTCCTCCCTCTCTTCGACCGCGGCTCCAGTCACCGCCTCCAACCCGACAATGGCGGAGGTAGTACCAGCAGCTAATGAAAGGAAAGATGATCAGCCAAGGTGACAGAAATAAGCAAATAAGCCATATAAGAGCAAGAAGTTACCTTCGCCCTCAGGCCCTTGCATCCAAGCAGCCTCAAACTCGGAGAATGATGGAACCCGAGGAGGGGTGACTATGGGCTCATCTTCAGCGGCCTTCCTCCGGCGCGCCCGGGTGGCGCGGGAATCCGCCCTCTTGGCCTTCTTCGCCCTGCTGATAGCCTCCCTGACCTGGGACCTGGTTCGCTTCCGTGAATCCCTAGGGGGTAGTGGTGTTGTGGTCAGAGCTGGCTCTGGAATATTAAAATATGAAGGCTTCTGCGCCTTAGATATCAACTCCCTGTAATGTTTGGTCGCCTCCACAGAGAGGTGAGCTGCAAACATGCGTAGGTGAGAAAGATGCATGCTGACTATAAAGGAGCAGCTTCAAGGCTGAAAGGAAAGACAAGCATTACCTGGTGGCCCTGTGTATCTGGGACTAAGCGACCAATAAAGCAATACGGGCACCTTGTCCCGGGAAGCCGCCTCACGGATAAGCCAGTACACATCACCAATCTTCTCACTTTTCTCCGCCAGCTGCGCCAAATCTTCATGGCCACAGGAGGATAAGTGATGATATAGGCCCAAGTGGTCGAATCCCCAGCCGTCGACATACTTGAATGATACGAGGAGCTGATGGTCCCGGATGGCTTCTAGTGGACCAGAAATTGAAAGCCCATGAGAATGAAGCATGGCGAATATGTAGGGGGTGCTGGAATACAAGTTAGCCCGTTTATCTTCCCTCCTGATGAAGGTCCAGTAGGGATGAAAACGGTCAGCTTCTGGGCGCCAATCCGCCACTGTAGGAAGAGGTTCTTCCACCGGAAGGGGGATCGTCTGGAGGGCAATCCGGTCACTGCTAACCCGGCACAGCCCCCAGAGAGTCTTGATATAGTCATCCTTCTGGATCTCTGGCATCTTCGGGTCGGCCTTGGACGACCTACCCTTCACGGCTTTCCTGGCTTCCAGATATGCCATCACCTCGGTGTTGGACCAGAACTTCAATTTCTTCAAATAGGATGGATCAACATCCAAAGCAGGCTCCCGGTGGGAATCCAAGAAACGACATTCGGCGACATGCCAACAATCTTTCCGAAAGTTCCGGTAGAAGCCCGTCCGCGCATTCCACCACTTGATGAAGTCCGGAGTCACTCGGGGAAGGCGGGCCGGGGTTGGCACCCTGAAGGATACATCCTCCCGACGATGGAAGTAATCCCACCATGTACGGGCCTCATCCGTAGTCGTTTGACCAGCCTGATGTCTATTTGGGAGATTGAACCGGGCTGAAGAAGAAGGAATCTGCTGGTCATATCCAAAGTTCTGGCCAAAGCGGAAGGGATAGTACGGCTCCAGCCATAGTAAGCCGCTCTTTCTGAATACAAGGACACTGGGGCGGATAGACAGTGCCCAATCAATCAGTTCTGGTTCCAATATTGGCCTCGTGTTCTTGGCCCCGGTGAGCTGGTGAATGAATTCCTCTGTCTCAAACAACCGGCATTGCCGCATCCTGTTGACGAGAGGACTGGAGCTAGCAGCCAAGCTCCAAAAATGCAGAACTCCTGGGGAATCTGTCAGAACTGTAGTCAGCTTCCCCTGAATAGCAAAAAGCTGATCTGCCAGTGAAGATGATTCAGCACTAGCAAATTCAATCATCCGCGGCAAAGGACGATCCGACTGCATTGACCGGGGAGCTGCTTCAGGGAACAAGGTGCAGACCCAGGCATTGAAGAAGTGGATGGGACCAACTGTCCGTGAATTCCTGGGGATGCGTGACTTGTGCAAATCCCCCAACATTTTGTATGTAAGGCATAAAGCCACCGGACATAGGGACAACTTTGTCCCCCAAGCCATCAGACAGGCAGGGTAGATGGCCTCCGGCCTGATTACCGTCTCGTCTCCTTGGGGAAGGGTGAACGAGCAAAGCCAATAGGTCAGATATGCAGCACAATATGTGACTGCATCAACTCCTGTGGGATTCGGGCCCCCTTGCCGCCCTCTCCCTAAAACAGCAGGGTATGTCGCCTGGCGTCGAGCCCTCTTCTTCCGCTTCACCGCTGTCGGAACTACCGTGGGGAAGTCCTCATATTGCTGCTCCCCACCAAAGAAATATTGAAGCCATGTGCCCATCCGCACGCGTCTCTTTTCACTAGGCTTCCGCGCTTCCCGCGAGTCAAGCGTCAAGCGCAGCAGGGTGCGGTATGCCTTCATCAAATAGCGGTAGGCGAAGCCCATAAAATATTTTCCTTCGCCATCTGTCTGGTCTTTCAGCCAGTCTGGAAAACAAACTTCTTCATACGGCTCCTCGTCTATCGGCAAGCCGCTCAGCTGGGAAAGGCTCCAGAGGTCCAGTGAAGTCTCACCCTCTGTAGTATAAAAAGTGTTGTATTCCGGGCAGAAGACTTCAATCATCCCGCAACACAAGCCTCAGGAGATCGGATACCTGTACCGGGAAGCATATACAGTCTGATAAACACCGGCATGTACCAGGATGGGAGCATATTGCCGCAATACAAAATCTGTAAATTCAACGGCGCCCGGTCTGAAGGCGTGAGCATCGGTGGCTTTGAGTTCTCCGAACCACCCTACTGCGACCTGATGCTTGAACCAGACCGCCAAGCAGTCCAAAAGGAAAGGCTCATCTCGGTACCCCCAATGAAGCGGGGCGAGGAACAAACCATATACGGGCTTTTCCCTGTCGACGCGCCCGGCAGTCTCATTCCAGTGGGCTGGTGTGTACTGCGGTGCTCTCGTCAGCAGCCCGGCCTCTGGAGATAACTCCTACACTCCAAGCATGGCCCCCCATTTTCTAGGCTCGCTCGAGATATATATAGGCATACCGTGAGTGACTGACTCGGTCAGGCTGTCTCTCTCCGCCAGTAAAGCTCCCTCGGCTTGACGAACGAGAATTATATCGCGCTTCCTGCCAAGGTTGAAGCGCTCAAGGAATTCCATCAAGTGTTTGTCCTTGGGATGGTCCAATCTGACGCCATCCCCTCGCTCATACTTGAAAGGATTACCGTCGAGAATCAACAAGCGGCCGGTGTCGACGGTATCAGTCTCCGAGTCCGAAGACTCAGCTACCACGGCTATCCGTTGGGGCCCCCGATCAAGGGAGTGGACATTCCCCCATGTCACAGCGACCCGGGATGCAGAAGAAGAAGGGCCGGAGGCCATGTTATCTGTAAGACAACATCCAGAAAAGAACAAGCAAAGTCAGAAATCAGTTGATCAAAGCAAGACTTCTGACAAAAGTTCGGCAGCATCTCCCCAGCTCGGGGGTTTGCCAAAGAAAAATGGAAGCTGTCCACTAAGGGAGCAGCCCCTAAAAGTAGCCATAGGCGTAAGCCAAGGCCAAACGGGACACCCGGGGGATTTAGCTCCGAGGACAAGTCCTACTAGAAGCCTTCCGGGGCCGGAAGATGGTATCTAAACCCATAACAAAAACCCCTCAACCCACCTTCGACTCAGGCTCGCTCGCTCGTCGCGGTGGAAGAGGGAGATGAAGAGAGAGAAGAAAATTTCACAAATGAACAATTGTGAAGAAAAAATGAAGAAGAAGCCAATATATAGGGGGGCTCCGCCCCTGTTAAAATGGCGCGCCCCGGGGCGCGCCATTTTAAGCAATTTGAGCGCCGTGAAGACGGCGCGGTTTTAACCTCCGAAGCTCAGGGGCGCGCCAGATTTGGCGGCGCCGTTTTAACCTCTGAATAAATGGGCGCGCCGTTTTAAGTGGTGCCGTTCAAGCTTCCTACCGCGTCGGATTAACGTCCGAAGCCGGAATTAAGTGTCGTTTCGAGCTTCCGTCACCGAACGAAGCTCATCCGTAGGTCCCGCTGCACTCCTGCCTCGCTTGCACCACCCACGTCTGGGGAGCATTTGTTGGCACTCAAAATATAATTCTGCGGCGACCAAGCCGCAAAGACAAATGATACGGCCCACTGAAGCACAGAAGCCGATGAAGATCAACTTACTAAAGATTTCTCAAGTTGCCAGAGCCCCGAGTCACCTTGAAGTGAGCACCGGGGAATTTACCTCAGGAGAGTCGTAATGAATCCACAACCAACCGGCAGCGCGATCAAGCCTGCCCAATGATCCGGCATCGCTACCCTACATCCGTCGCCCGACCAAGGACGACGGTCTACCTGGTGACTCTTCTAAGGAGGAAGAACATCCTCGGCCGTCCACAACAAGGGGCCGAAGGTTCTGTCTGCAGAAGGCCCCGATCACCCGACACGGGTTCGGCTTCTCGCCATAGTGGGCCCGTTAGTGGTCGATTGATCGCCATTCAAGGCGGAATTACCCCGGATGCAATGCCATCCCGCAAGGAAGCTTCGAGCACAAGTCCATCTCAACCAGAAGCACAAATCACAGTGCCAAAGGCCGTGCCAGTAGGATACCCGTGTACTCGGGCCAGACACACGTGAAGTTCTGATTAAGGCCATCCGTCATATCGAGAGCTTCGTCAACACCCCGTCAAGGTTTTCCAAGGGCCATGGCGAGAGGAACAGTCAACGGGAGCTTCCGGAACCATCCCCGGACCCATCGGCGACCCGTGCCGAGCAAACAAGTTAAAACGGCGTGTGAAGGGTCATCGGCGCCGCTTAATACGGCGCCCCCAGATCCGGCGCGCTCATCCGATCGGGGACTTGTTCCCGGCGCCACCAAATCCGGCGCGCCCCCTTCCCAGGGTGCCGTATTAATGAAGGCTACATATAGCCTGCCTTCCAAACAAAAAAAGGAAAAAGAGAGAAAAAATCAAGAAAAAAAAAGAAGATAACAGAAGAGAGCGAATACGAGGGGAGAGGGTTCGTTCAAGAGAAAAACCTTGGGGGAGAAAGGGTTTCCACCGAGGGTTCTCGTCGCCGTCTTCCTCATCTGCTTGTCTGAATATCTCCGGAGCCGGAGAAGAGAAGCCTGTGGTCTGATACTCTGTTCTGGAGGAAGGGTCTAGGTGGGTTTCCATGTTTTTCCTTCCGGTCGATCCCCCATTTCTTCTTTGGTTTTCTTCCCCTGATATAATGTAAGTGAGAGGGGAGAGGGGCGATGATACGAGCCTGACCTCCCCCCTCACCATCGCCTCTGCCCTTCTCTTCGTCTGTAATGATCTTCTTCTATTAATGTAAACGGCGGCCGAGTGACAGCACCGGCGTCGGAATATATATGCTGTGCATATCTACCTGTATCGTTCACTGAATGAATGAAATGCGATTGTGGCTGATGCCGTATCTCTCTTTCATGTTGTGACTCCTATGTGTTGATGGTGTTGACATGTAACTTTACTTCATATGGCAACACATTGTTTTGATTGATTGGCAACACTGTTTATGTTTTGATGAAATTATTTTATCAGATTGTCTGTGTGTAATATGCATTTTATCTTGTTTTCACACTGAACACACACTCAAAGTCTCAAAGTTTATACATCGCTGTTGGGCATCAAAGTCTGCACATGAGCATCAGGCAGCAAGTGTGTACAATGCCCTGTATAGGCACGACAAGTCCATACACTGGTTGCACATTGCACAACATGCGAAGTCACCAAGTGTGTGCATTGCATAGCCTGCAGGCGTCAAAGTCGATACATCCACAGTGCATTGGCCAAGTCTATACACTGTCCGTCTCATTTATAGTCTAAGGCAAAGTCTGTACAGTGAGCGTCTCATTGGTGAAGTCTGTACACTCACCAGTTGAACTTCAAAGTCATACATTGGACTGTAGCTTGCACAATGCTAAGCCCATACATCGCTCAAGTCTGTACAGAGTCCAGCGTCTTAGTTAGCGTCTCATGCATTTGGGCAAAGTCTGTACATCGGTCTTTCAGCAAGTCTGAACATCGTCCGTCTTTGTTAGCGTCTCAGGCATTGGGCAAAGTCTGTACAGAGTCCAGCGTCTCATTCAGCGTCTCATTTAGCGTCTCATTGCATGGGCTAAGTCTGTACAGCATTCAGTGTCTAGAGTTTCATGAAGTCTGTACATCAGACTGTTACAGCAAGTCTGTACATTGTCCGTCTTCCTTAGCGTCTTGATCTTTCAAGTCTATACAGACGTTCTTTCAGAAAGTCTATGCATCGGTCTTCACCTCAAGTCTGTACAGTCATTTGTTGACAAGTCTTCACATCGTGAAGTCTACACACTCAACTCCTTCACATATTGCAAGTCTGTACATTGCATTCATCAGCTGTGAAGTCTATACATCGCTTGTCTTCATTCGAGTCTCATGAAGTATGCACATCGTGCATCAGTTCTGAAGTCTATATATCTTCTGTCTTCAATTGAGTCTCACTGAAGTCTACACATTGCATCTTCTCACTGAAGTCGACACATTGCATCTTCATTTATTAAGTCTACACATTGCATTGATCTTCACTTAGTCTATACATTGACAGTCTTCATATCACCTAAGTCTGTACAGCGGTTGCTTCATACAGCAAGTCTGTACATAGCTTTCACTTATATGAAGTCTATTCAACGCAGTTCTTCTGATAAGTCTATACAGAGTTGTTATTTAATCTAATCATCCGATACTCTGTCTGACAGGGATTCTCTACTGAGATTGCTGACATGGCTCGTGATCCCAGGAGGACGAGGTGACCAGATGCTGCCACGTGGATGGAAGCTCCTCGAATCTGGAGAATTCCTTGGGCGGGAAAACGTGGAAGCCACGCGCCCTTATCCACCTGCTGCTGTTATATATATCAGTCTTCATCTTCTGTAAAGGCTGATCGAAGTTGGCGAAGTATATACATCCAGTCTGAAGCAGCAGCCACCGAGATCCACTGTGAGAGAAGAAAAGCAGAGAAGAAGAAAAGGAGAGAAGAAGAAGAAGAGAGGAGATGAGTTGAGAGAGTTATTGTGAGAGCTTGTGAATCAGTCTCTTGGTCCAGTTACCAGAGCTGATATTGCTCAACTTTGAGCTACAGTCATTTTGGTTTTCTTCCATTCGATTGTGTGTTTTGTTTATTTTCAGTCTTGCTATTTTCTCTTTAAAAACTCTTGTTCTATCAAGCTGTTAGTCAGCGGTTTCAAGCTGTGAGGCAGCGGGTTGCAGAGGTGTTCCTCTGGTCGGCTAAGCTGTAGTGCCCAGCAGAGCAAGTTGTGATGCTCAGCTGTTGCAGAGGGTGCTCCTCTGGTAGGGATAAGCTGTAAGCCCCAGCCGTTGTTGGCAAGCTGTAGAGCCCAGCAGATTGAAGCTGTGTATCAGCAGTAATCCACATTCGAGTTGAATGTGGGGTGGACGTAGGTCGGATTGACCGAACCACCTAAAAGCCTTGTGCCTCTCGTGTGTTTGATTGCTTGTTCAGCAGATCTTGTGTGTTTCATTCGGTGCATTGGCTGTGTTCGTTTAGTGTTCTTCTAATTCCGCATTTGATTCTAGGCCTAATTTTTAAATAGCCAGTTGATCTATTCACCCCCCCTCTAGATCCACATCCTGTGGTGATAGAGCCTTCCATCTAACTTCAACATTTGGTATCAGAGCTAGACTCTTCTACAGGGACTTACCGCCCGAAGAGGATAAGCACAGATGGACGGAAGAGGGATGATAGCTGAAGGACACTCCACATCCAAGCCCCCGTACTTCGATGGAACCAACTACGCATACTGGAAGCACCGTATGCAGGTATTCTTGAGGGCTAAAGATTATGAAATTTGGAAGGTGGTTAGCAAGGGACCTTTCGAGCTGTCCCCAAATGAAGATGTATGGACCAAGGAGGAAATTAGAAGGTCCACGCTCAACTGGAGTGCAATCAATGCAATCCAGTGCTCTCTGCATCCCACCGAGTTCTCACGAATATCTGCCTGCTCCTCAGCGAAGGAAATGTGGGATGCACTTGAAGTCATCTATGAGGGAACTTCACAAGTCAGAGAGACTAAGACTAATCTACTGGTTTCAGAATACGAAGCTTTCAAGATGAAGCCTAATGAGACGATCAAGGAAATGTATGCTCGGCTGACTATTATCACAAATGGTCTCAGAGGCTTCGGAAAAAATATTCTGAGTATGATGTAGTCAGGAAGATCTTGCGATCCTTGACTCCAATTTGGCACACCAAGGCCACAGTTATGGAAGAGTCAAGAGATCTGCATAATACTAAGGCAGATGAGCTGATCGGATCTCTAATGGCTTATGAGATGAATATGCCGAAGATAGAGGAGGCTGACAGAAAGAGGAAGCCTATAGCTCTGAAGGCTGGTGCTAGCAGATCCAGTCGATCCAGCCCCAACGGATCATCAACTGAAGAGAGCTTGTCTGAAGAAGAAGTGGCAAATGCTGATATTGCCATGATTACTAGGGAATTCTGGAGATTTCTCAAGAAGGAAGGAAGAAGATTCAGCCGAAGAAATCCCAACAGTGGCCGCCGAGACACAAGGTATAAATCAAACCCTGTAAAGAAAGCTGAAAGTAATGTTTACTATCAATGCAGGAAGGCGGGTCACTTTAAAGCTGAATGTCCGACAAATCAGAACCTCAAGGATAAGTCCAAGAAGAAGAACACAAAAGGGAAAGCTATGGTGAGTACCTGGAGTGATGAGGACGAGGGATCTTTGAGTGTCACTTCGGACAGTGAAGTTGAAGCTGAGAAGCCAATCTGTCTCATGGCAACCAGCTCAGAAGATAGAGAGGAAGAATCTGATGAGGTATCCTCTCGCTATGAAAATTTTACTATTACTGATTGGATGGTTGCTTATGATGAACTTACTGATAGAGTAGATGAGGTCAGAAAAGAAAACATGCATCTACGAAGAAAAATTAAAAACATGCAAAATGATACTTCATTGTCTGATAAAATTGCCTGCTTAGAAACTGAGAATAGTAAGCTGAAACTCACATGTTTTGAAGTTGAAGAAATCAATAAAGAACTAAAAATTTCTAAGGAAGAAAATGTGAGATTAGACAATGAAATTGATGCATGGAAACTGAAAATTCAGAATTATGAAAATGAGATAAAAATTGTTTCTGAAAAATATGAAGCTGTCCTCAATGTGAATAATGAGTTAAAAAAATCTATTGATGAAGTTCAGAAAGATAATGAGGATAAGCTAAAAACAATTGAGAAAATGACCCAAGGATCTGAAAATTTAGATGCATTATTGGGGTCAAAGGTAAATTTCATAAGAGAGGGCCTAGGATTCAACTCTAGTGCAACTAAAAGCTTTGGAATGAAAACTATTTCCTTTGTTGCACAAAAGGAGAAAGGACCTCTGATCAACATGAATTCTAATAATGCTGTAAAGACAAATTTGAATCTGAAAAGGCTAAATGCAGAGGAGAAGGGCAAACAGAAAGTAGGTGAGCCTAGTAGAATTGGGACTTCCAAACCTAGCTCTAGTGCTCAACCCAAGGTTAGGGGTCAGCCTGCTCAGGTAAACAAACCCCAGGTCAATGCCAAAAAGTCTTCACCACCATCATCACAGAAAAGGACCCAACCAAAACCTATGAATAGGTCAGCAGGGTCAAGGGTGCAGGGAAGATAAAATATTTTCAGAAGTCAGCCTAACAAATTCAATCCACCTAGAGTTCAGTCCCACTACCCCACACAGCCAATCTATCCTAATGGGCGTGGGTGGACTAGAACTCAAGGGATGTATACAGGGTATGTTCATCAACCTACACACTTTTACAGACCCTATGTCAGAAATTGGGAAAATGGGTATGGCAGTCGGATGCCTAGGAATTACCAACATTTCCACAGCCAGCCTAGGAACTACTATGGCCAAAACTTTATGAATGCAACCTGGCCGAAGCATTGGCACAATAACAACAATTATGTGAATAACTCTGTTGGTGCATATTAGAAGAAAGTCAACAAGAAAAAGTAAAATAAAAAGAAATCTGGAAAATCCACTGAACAGAACTGCTTCAAACAAATGTGGATTCCCAAAACCATGCTTTCTTTCTTTACTTGCATTTCATCTGCATTGGAGCCCAATCAGACTTGGGTTCCAAACTCTTTGCCCTAATTGTGTGTGCAGGTATGCTTGGCAGCCAAGAGCAACTTGTGGTACTTGGACAGTGGCTGCTCCAGGCATATGACAGGAGATAAGGCCAAGTTTTGTATGCTAACTGAAAAGCTAGGAGGCCTTGTCACCTTTGGAAGCAACACAAAGGGTAGGATCATTGGATCAGGTAAGGTAGGTAAGTGTTCTACCTGCTGTATTGATGATGTTATGCCGGTCGAAGGGTTAGCTTACAATTTACTTAGTATCAGTCAGTTGTGTGATAAGGGTCATATGGTTTTATTTGATTCTCAATGCTGCAAGGTTTTTGAACCTGATTCAGAAATTGTAAAATTCTCTGGAAAAAGAATAAATAACACATACATGATAAATCTGGATGATATTCAGCATTCTAACCTATGTCTTACTGCCAACAGAGAAGATTTAGCAGTTTTATGGCATCGTAGGTTAGGCCATGCTAGTTATACCATTTTGCACAAACTAAACAAGCATAGCATGGTTAGAGGACTTCCTGAAGTTTCCTTCAAGAAAGAAAATAAAATCTGTGATGCATGCACTCAATCAAAGATAACTAGAAAGTCATTTAAGTCTAGAACTGAAAATCTGTCTTCAAAACCCTATGAGCTGATACACATGGATCTTTTTGGGCCAACCAGATCTGTCAGCTTATCAGGAAGGAGGTATGGGTTTGTCATGGTAGATGACTTTTCTAGGTATACTTGGGTTTATTTCTTATCTAATAAGAGTGATGCCTTCTCAGAATTTCAGGAGTTCTATGTTAAAATAAATCAGAAAATTGAAAACATTTTGACTGATCATGGAGGTGAGTTTGAAAACTCACAGTTTGATGAACTCTGCAGGTCAAATGGAATCAACCATAGGTACTCCTCACCAAGGACACCTGAGTAGAATGGGGTTGTAGAGAGAAGGAACAGAACTCTAGTGGAGATGGGTCGTACACTTCTTGTTGAAGGTGGTCTACCAAGGAAATTTTGGGCTGAAGCAGTGAACACTGCCTGTTATGTAATTAACAAAGTCATGGTAAGACCTTCTACCCAGCAAACACCATATGAGATCTTAAAGGGTAAGAAACCTTCTATTGCTCATTTCAAGGTTTTTGGTTGCAAATGTTTTATTCATATAAATGATAAAAGAGACCTTGATAAATTTGAACCTAAAGGTGAACCAGGAATCTTTCTTGGTTATTCTGAAAACACCCGAGCATATAGAGTGTACAATCTGAACTCTAAAACTGTTGAAGAATCTCCACACATAGTTTTTGATGAATCCTTGGTAAATTCTAACGTTGGTCAATGCAGGAATGAAGACAATGGTGAAATCTTGAAGGAAGGAGATCCTACAGACAAATCCGAGGATGAAGAAGGACATACAGAACTTAATGAAGAGGAGCCTACAGTTCAGGGGGAGGTAAATCAAACACATGACAATTCAATTGTTAACATTAGATATCTTAAAGATCATCCTGTAGATAATGTAATTGGAAATCTGCATGACCCCCCTAGGACTAGAGGCCACCTGAGAATTCAACATGAATTAAATGCATATGCTCTTGTCTCTCAAATTGAACCCAAGTCCATTGACTGTGCCCTCAAGGATATACATTGGATTAATGCCATGCATGAGGAGCTTAATCAGTTCGACAGGAACAAGGTGTGGCACTTGGTCCCACCTCCTGATCATGGAACAGTCATAGGGACTAGGTGGGTCTTCAGGAATAAATCTGATGAATTAGGGAATATTGTTAAAAATAAAGCCAGACTTGTTGCTCAGGGGTACAACCAGGAGTTTGGTATTGACTTTGAAGAGTCATTTGCCCCTGTAGCCAGATTAGAAGCTGTTATAATTTTATTAGCTTATGCATGTTCCCAAGGTATAATCCTCCAGCAGATGGATGTAAAATCTGCATTCTTGAATGGGGAAATTAATGAGGATATCTATGTTAGACAGCCCCCTGGATTTGAATGTCTAGGTTTTCCTAATCATGTTTACAAATTAAATAAAGCTCTCGATGGTCTTAAGCAAGCTCCCAAAGCTTGGTACGACAGGTTGAGTAAGTTTCTCACTGATCAAAATTTCACTAGAGGAGTAGTTGATCAGACCTTGTTTACAAAGGTGAGTCATTCTGAAATTCTTATTGTACAGATTTATGTGGATGATATCATTTTTGGGTCAACTAACCCCAAATTGTGTGTGGAATTTTCTAAAACAATGACTAATGAGTTTGAAATGAGCTCAATGGGTGAGCTCAAATTGTTTCTTGGACTGCAGGTTACACAAACAAAGGATGGAATGTTTATCACTCAGTCCAAGTACACAAGGGATCTACTCAAGAAATACAAGATGGATAACCTTAAAGAGATAGCTTCTCCAATGGGTACCTCTACAAGCTTGGATGAAGACACTAAAGGTAACCCATTTGACCAGAAGTTATACAGAGGTATGATCGGATCCTTTCTCTACTTAACAGCATCTAGGCCTGATATTCAATTCGTTGTAGGATTATGTGCTAGGTTTCAGGCCAGTCCTAAAGAAAATCATTTTAAAGCAGTGAAAAGGATTTTTAGATATCTGCTAGGCACCCAAGAGCTAGGATTATGGTATCCTTCTAGGTGTGAGTTAGAGCTTCTAGCTTACACTGATGCTGATTATGCTGGGTGTCGAGTAGATAGAAAAGGCACTAGTGGCTACTGTCAATTCCTTGGTGGCTGTCTAGTATCTTGGGCATCTAAGAAGCAACACACTGTAGCCTTGTCTACAGCTGAGGCTGAATATGTTGCAGCAGGTAATTGTGCTGCCCAAGTACTTTGGATTAAGCACCAACTAGATGATTATCAGATAAAACTGGAATGTATTCCAATTCTATGTGATAATACTAGTGCCATATGCCTTGCTAAAAATCCTGTTCATCATTCTAGGACTAAGCACATAGAAATAAAACATCATTTTCTGAGAGATGCTGTGAACAAAAAGGAAATTGAACTGGACTTCATTGAAACAGACAAACAAGTTGCTGCTATCTTTACTAAGTCACTTGGAAATGAAAATTTTAAATTTTTTAGAAGAGAACTTGGCTTGTGTAAATTTCAGCATAATGAATGAACTTTTTGTTGACTTGAATAAAATTTTTGAGCTGCTTTGAATAAACTTCTGATTTGGACTTGCTGTTGATAGATTGAATAAACATTGTGCAACAGACTTATGATAATGCATGACTCTCATATTTTTATTTGCACTCATGATCATCATCGCATATATATGTCTAGATGCATGATATGTCTATATTTCTGCATGGGTCATACTGCACAATAAGATAGTCTGAGTAAGCATGAACTTCAAAAAATCATCTGATCTGTCATCTTTTGCAAAAATTGCATGCATATAGACAGGGGGAGTCTTGTCAGTAATTTCAAGGTGACCTGCTGCGTCGACGCTGCTATAATGTGGCGTTGACGCAGTGAACTAGATCTGTGAATATCTCTGTCTCTTTATTCTGATGAGTTGACGCTGCAATAGTATGGAGTCAACGCACTGACACTATCTCAGTGTCTTATACTGTTGCCTCTTCAACTGATGCGTAGACGCCTTGAACTCCCAGCGTCGACGCTGTCTATTCAATTCTTGACTCTGAATGATTGAGTCTGACAGTATGGCAATCTTTTAGTCAGTTCTAATCTTAAGCTATAGAAAATAGATTTCTTCTTTCATAAGAACTTTAATTGCTTAAATACTGACTTAATGGTTTAAAATTTATAATCTTTAGAGTTGAAAGACTACAATCAGTAAATAAGGATGCTGAAAATTGATAAAGCTCTCAACCTTATCTTATTTCATGTCAGACAAAGCTAATTATATCTGAAATCTGAAAACTCATCTGAAATCATGTTAGAGAAGCTAGGTATGTGTATTGTCCTTAAACAAGTCATTCTGAAACAAATAAAGGGCAGCTAAGAAAGATATTGAAAAGCATTGAAAATCATTTGAAAAAAAAACATTGACAGAGCAATGACTGGTAAATCACTGAGAAACTGAGTGATCCATAAAAGAAGTGGACACCACTCATGTCATGAGGTGTATCAGCTATCTCTGTATAAAATGATCAAAATAGTAGGTTGTTTTCACTGAGTACCTGGGGGTAACTGGCGTCTAATAAACGTGTACCCTCACACAAAAAGGTGTCAATCAATTCTACTGAATCTGATCATAGGCAAGATGGTCCATCATGTTGAGTATCTAGGGGTATTGACATCTGATAAACGTATACCCTTACGCAAAAAGACTTTTAGTACCTGAATGCCCTAAATGAAATAATACTGAAAAATGTTATTCCTTGAAAGAAATTTCATGGATGCCAATTGTTTAATTTCAATACATGACATAGTTTCTCTTAACACATTTTACTGAGTCTATGAAAGTAAGATATTCTGAAACTGAATCTCTCATGTAAATATGACTCTGGTTTATTGTTTTATCATGCACATATACCTTATCCAATGAATGTAGTGCATGAACTCTCATTTAAACCTTTAAACCAGAATTTCAATTTCTAAGCCGTTTCTCAGTTCATATGACTGAAGGTTCTGTGCTTTAGCTGCTTAATTTCTGAACTACTTACTAAGAATGCCAGTCAGCTGAACTTTCTTTTTCCTTCACTTGCCCCCACTTTCCCTCCTATTTGTTGATGGTAAAGGGGGAGAATATTCAATTTAGGGGGAGAATTCTGATTGAGGGGGAGTGTATGCATCTGCATCATGGTATGGCAAAGGGGGAAATTTTTGTTAGCAGGGAGTTGCTTACATTTTGTAGCATGCAGCATGTCATTCATAGCATCTACATGCATCTGCATAACAATCTGAATAACAAATCATGTCCTTCATCAAAAATTGCATCTGTATGACAGGATGTTGCTACTCTACATGATAGGGGGTTGCCATCATCAAAAAGGGGGAGATTGTTGTGACTCCTATGTGTTGATGGTGTTGACATGTAACTTTACTTCATATGGCAACACATTATTTTGATTGATTGGCAACACTGTTTATGTTTTGATGAAATTATTTTATCAGATTGTCTGTGTGTAATATGCATTTTATCTTATTTTCACACTGAACACACACTCAAAGTCTCAAAGTTTATACATCGCTGTTGGGCATCAAAGTCTGCACATGAGCATCAGGCAGCAAGTGTGTACAACGCCCTGTGTAGGCACGACAAGTCCATACACTGGTTGCACATTGCACAACATGCGAAGTCACCAAGTGTGTGCATTGCATAGCATGCAGGCGTCAAAGTCCATACATCCACAGTGCATTGGCCAAGTCTATACACTGTCCGTCTCATTTATAGTCTAAGGCAAAGTCTGTACAGTGAGCGTCTCATTGGTGAAGTCTGTACACTCACCAGTTGAACTTCAAAGTCCATACATTGGACTATAGCTTGCACGAAGCTAAGCCCATACATCGCTCAAGTCTGTATAGAGTCCAGCGTCTTAGTTAGCGTCTCATGCATTTGGGCAAAGTCTGTACATCGGTCTTTCAGCAAGTCTGAACATCGTCCGTCTTTGTTAGCGTCTCAGGCATTGGGCAAAGTCTGTACAGAGTCCAGCGTCTCATTCAGCGTCTCACTTAGCGTCTCATTGCATGGGCTAAGTCTGTACAGCATTCAGTGTCTAGAGTTTCATGAAGTCTGTACATCAGACTGTTACAGCAAGTCTGTACATTGTCCGTCTTCCTTAGCGTCTTGATCTTTCAAGTCTATATAGACGTTCTTTCAGAAAGTCTATGCATCGGTCTTCACCTCAAGTCTGTACAGTCATTTGTTGACAAGTCTTCACATCGTGAAGTCTACACACTCAACTCCTTCACATATTGCAAGTCTGTACATTGCATTCATCAGCTGTGAAGTCTATACATCGCTTGTCTTCATTCGAGTCTCATGAAGTATGCACATCGTGCATCAGTTCTGAAGTCTATATATCTTCTGTCTTCAATTGAGTCTCACTGAAGTCTACACATTGCATCTTCTCACTGAAGTCGACACATTGCATCTTCATTTATTAAGTCTACACATTGCATTGATCTTCACTTAGTCTATACATTGATAGTCTTCATATCACCTAAGTCTGTACAGCGGTTGCTTCATACAGCAAGTCTGTACATAGCTTTCACTTATATGAAGTCTATTCAACGCAGTTCTTCTGATAAGTCTATACAGAGTTGTTATTTAATCTGATCATCCGATACTCTGTCTGACAGGGATTCTCTACTGAGATTGCTGACATGGCTCGTGATCCCAGAAGGACGAGGTGACCAGATGCTGCCACGTGGATGGAAGCTCCTCAAATCTGGAGAATTCCTTGGGCGGGAAAACGTGGAAGCCACGCGCCCTTATCCACCTGCTGCTGTTATATATATCAGTCTTCATCTTCTGTAAAGGCTGATCGAAGTTGGCGAAGTATATACATCCAGTCTGAAGCAGCAGCCACCGAGATCCACTGTGAGAGAAGAAAAGCAGAGAAGAAGAAAAGGAGAGAAGAAGAAGAAGAGAGGAGATGAGTTGAGAGAGTTATTGTGAGAGCTTGTGAATCAGTCTCTTGGTCCAGTTACCAGAGCTGATATTGCTCATCTTTGAGCTACAGTCGTTTTGGTTTTCTTCCATTCGATTGTGTGTTTTGTTTGTTTTCAGTCTTGCTATTTTCTCTTTGAAAACTCTTGTTCTATCAAGCTGTTAGTCAGCGGTTTCAAGCTGTGAGGCAGCGGGTTACAGAGGTGTTTCTCTGGTCGGCTAAGCTGTAGTGCCCAGCAGAGCAAGCTGTGATACTCAGCTATTGCAGAGGGTGCTCCTCTGGTCGGGATGAGCTGTAAGCCCCAGCCGTTGTTGGCAAGCTATAGAGCCCAGCAGATTGAAGCTGTGTATCAGCAGTAATCCACATTCGAGTTGAATGTGGGGTGGACGTAGGTCGGATTGACCGAACCACCTAAAAGCCTTGTGCCTCTCGTGTGTTTGATTACTTGTTCAGCAGATCTTGTGTGTTTCATTCGGTGCATTGGCTGTGTTCGTTTAGTGTTCTTCAGATTCCGCATTTGATTCTAGGCCTAATTTTTTAAATAGCCAGTTGATCTATTCACCCCCCCTCTAGATCCACATCTTGTGGTGATAGAGCCTTCCATCTAACTTCAACATTTCATGCCCTCTCTAATTTCTTCTCAAATGTGCATTTAATTATTTCCCCGCGTACATAGTTCTCGTATCTATTTCCCCGACGCTAGATATGCCCTTGGGGCTACATGAATCGTTCTTCCCCCCTCCCCGAGGTTCTCTCTCTCTGTTCCAATGCAATGGTCGAGCTCTGCACCATGTGTGCCACGGGTTTTATGATCGGAGGTGCACTTGTGTGCATATCTCTGTCCATCCCTGTCTAGGGAGCAGACCCTTCGCCGTCCCTGTGCCCTTCCTCATAGGCTAGAGGGGAGGGGAAGATCGCCTCTGCCGTTCCCTCTTCATCCTGTGACGAGCCCCTGTTGGTTTGTTTCCGAATATGATGTATACATCCCTTCCCCAGATCTCCATGCTAATCATATAGTGTGCCAGTATTAACTTATTTAGCCCGCGGGCTTCGCCGTTCTAATATGTTTCTGGCAGTTCGTTTGTCCACTTGTCGTCAAACGATGTCTTCCGCCGCTCTCTCCACCCCGTTCGCATCTTAACAGGAGTATGCTCTGTAGCATCGCTCCAATACCCGGGGAGGGGGATATTCCCCCAATCTTATACATCAGCCACTCGTCCGACAGGGGACTCATCGATCGATGATGAACATCCCTACGGGCCATTGAGTGCACAGTAACGGGGCTAAGCCCTACAGTTCAAATCCACGGTCCTTAATGGACTTTGTGGTGGCCGTGGGTTGCGTTCCCCTCGTAGGCTAGCCCTCAGGGTTTCCTTCTCTCTATCGATCGTCCCGATTTGAGCATTGTGTCGACTCGGGTAGTGTGCCCCTCGTAGGCCAGCCCTCGGAGTTTTCGCTCCCATAATGAGTCGCCTCATTCGTTCACTATTGCCTACGGACTCGGTGCCCCTAGTAGGCTAGGCCTCCGGGTTTTCCTTTCCGTTCGGGTTTGCCAGCCGCCGTTGCGCCACCCGGCTCTTAGGGGTTGCTCTGCCACGTGAGTACTCCCCGCTTCTCCCCGATAATCCTCCGGGATGGGGAGATGCTGCCGAAATTTCGGCTCGAACGAGTCTGACTCGGAACAATCGCCGCGCTTGAGTGTGAACCTCGCGTGAGCCTGTGACTTGACCCTCGGAATGCCCCGGGGTCGATCCTTTGAATCAATAACTTTAATAAACTTTCAAAGTTTCCCAAAGTATTTTAATAAGCCCAAGAAAAATGAATAAAACCTTAGTTTTCGCGAAATCAGGCTAAACCGGCGCCGTTTATATACGGCACGCTTTAAAACGGCGCGCTCTTCCCGGCGTGCCTCTTCCCGGTGCACCCCAAACGGGCCACGCCGTTTCAACCTCCCTCATTTACCTACGGTTTCCCACGTCGTTTTAAGTCCTATACCTACATTTTTTGACGCCGTTTCTGATCGTTTTGTTGTCTAATCCCTGGCTCGCCCCCGGGGCAATCCTGGCCGCCCGTGGTCGAGATTGGCAGCCCCAATTAGCAGTAGATTGAATAAGGTAAGGGCTGTTTATGCCCTGAATAACCTTTCTATCATGTTCGCTATCATGTGTATTACCACTTTGCCTTCGTTATTACCCTTGCGTTACCGTTTCCCTCCCTTCTAACGGGGATTAATGAATGTGATCAAGCACTGCTTACTGTCATAATTCTATTGCCATGCTTAATAAAGTTCTCAGCGTCATGCATGCATACTTGCGTAGACCCTCGGGTATATCAAACGGCGTTGACAGAAAGTCGGGTTACGCCCGATCGGAAGTCTCCGCTATGCGCGATGGTGGTCTTCGGACCTACGCCCTCCGCCACGTACCACGGGTCTCCAATTAAATGAACCATGCCTCTCCTGCATGATAGATAGACGCATCTCGCATCATTCCGTCATGTTTGTAATGTCGCATCCTTTATTCCGGCCTCGACAGCCCACTATCTCGGCAATTAATCAAAGGTGTTCCCTCCTTGTGGGGGATGTAATTAACGCCATAGCCTTTATGGTATGGCGGACTGCTGGTCCCGATCGAACCTCACATTCGTTTGACCAAGTCAGAACGAGCGCACAATAAAGTTGTCACGTATGTGACTGGCACGCCCGCACAGCCAATCAGTCAGTTAACTACCAGTTAGTTAATTGGTTGATCGACGCGTGAAATAAGATGTATATATGTATTTATACACACACACACACACACACACACACACACATATATATATATATATATATAAAAGAATAAAAATAATAATAATAATAATAAAAGATCGCAAACAGCCCCTAGGTCCTCCGTCTGCAGCCGGAGCCGAGAAGGCGAAAACGGGAGAGAAACGGAAGAGAGAGATGGCGGCGGTGTGAATGAGAAGGAGGAGAGAGGAAGGAAAAGAAAAATGAAAGAAATTAGGAATTTTTCCTAATTTCCGAAAAATCTAATTTTTGGCCCGAACTCCGAAAAATACGTAAAAATAGTCAAAACGATCGGCTCGATGAGTACATCGCCACTATGTCATCCACGAGTCGATGAATTGAGAAATAAACTCACCGCAGGGTTCCGTAACTAGTACGAGAGAAAAACCCACACGGATCGTAAAACTCAACTCGGGAGCTACAAAAGTAAACCGAAACTCACCGAAAAGGATCCGAAAGATCCAATAAGGATCCAACAAAGATCCGGGACATTACATTACCTTTCCCCTATTTCATTCCAACATATCTGTGATCTACAACTTTTTCCATATAAAGCTTCAAAAGGTGCCAGCTGTATGCTGGCCTGATAACTGTTGTTATATGCAAATTCCACCAGAGGCAAGTGATCGTGACAACTTCCTCCAAAATCAATAGTACAAGCCCTGAGCATATCTTCTACCACCTGATTTGTTCTTTTAGTCTGACCATCAGTTTGTGGATGGAATGTCGTGCTAAAGTTTAATCTAGTCCCTAGTGAATGTTGTAGACTCTTCCAGAATTGCGATGTGAATCGAGGATCTCTATCAGATATAATAGTGACAGGAACACCATGTAATTTGACAATTTCATTTATGTATAATGCTGCTAAAATATCCATAGACCATCGACTTTTGATTGGTATGAAATGTGCAGATTTTGTCAATCGGTCTATGATTACCCATATACCGTCGTGTCCACCCCTTGTCTTTGGTAAACCCATAATGAAATCCATTCCTATACTTTCCCATTTCTATGCTGGAATATCTAAGGGATGTAATTTACCTGCGGGTCTAAAATGTTCTGCCTTTACTTGTTGATAAGTGAGACATCGGGACACGAAATCAGCTATATCCCTCTTCATATTAGGCCACCAGAAATTTCTTTTGAGATCTTGATACATTTTTGTACCACCTGGATGAATGGTGTACTTAGATTTATGTGCTTCTTCTATGATCAATTTCTTCATATCCTCATGATCTGGTACACACACTCGGCCTTTAAATAGCAATCTTCCGTCATTGGAAATAGAAAAATCTGGCCTCTGTTCTATGTTGGCTTTAATCTCCAGTAATACAGGATCATCATTTTGCAGCTTGACCAGATCTTCTATTAATGTAGGTTGAGCTTGAATATTAGCTATGAAACAATCTTCTTCCTTCATGTCAATATCTAAGTTCAACTGAGCAAATTGAGGAATAAGATTAGTCATACTAATCATAAGACTTGATAGCTTTCCCATTGATTTTCTGCTAAGTGCATCTACTACAGCATTAACCTTTCCAGGATGATATTGAATAGTAAAATCGAAGTCTTTGAGATATTCTAACCATCTCCTCTGCCTCATATTTAACTCCTTTTGAGAGAATAAATATTTTAAACTTTTGTGGTCCGAGTAGACCATGAATTTCTCTCCATAGAGATAATGACGCCAAATTTTTAAGGCAAAAATGACAGCCGCTAGTTCTAAATCATGCACGAGATAATTTTCCTTGTGATATTTCAACTATCTTGAAGAATAACAGATTACCTTTCCATTTTGCATAAGGATGCACCCTAAGCCAATGTCAGACGCATCCGTATATACTTCAAATCCACCACCTTCCACCGGTAGTGATAGAATAGGAGCTGTAGTAAAATGGTTCTTAAGAGTTTGAAAATCCTTTTCACATTCCTTTGACCAGACGAAAGGATTTTCTTTTCTTGTGAGTCTAGTTAATGAAACAATAATTTTTGAGAAGTCCTTAATGAATCTTCTATAATAACCAGCTAGACCCAGAAAGCTCCTTACTTCTGATACAGTCGTTGGCCGGCTCCAGTTTCTGACAGCTTCTACTTTAGAAGGATCTACAACGATACCTTCTTTTGAAATAATGTGGCCTAGGAATGAAACTTCCTTGAGCCAGAATTCACACTTGTTAAGCTTGGCATAGAGTTTATGATCTCTAAGTGTTTGCAAAGCTATCCTCAAATGTTCTTCATGTTCCTCTTTTATCTTGGAATATACCAGGATGTCATCAATGAAGACAACGATGAGCTGGTCCAGATATGGCTGGAAAACATTGTTCATAAGTTGCATAAATGCTGCTGGGGCATTTGTTAATCCGAACGGCATTACCACGAATTCATAGTGGCCATAACGACTTCAAAAAATCGATTTATAAATGTCTTCTTCTTTAATTGTAAGCTGATGACAACCTGATCTGAGGTCAATCTTGGAGAAATACTCTACTCCTGAAAGCTGATCGAAGAGCTCATCAATACGCGACAACGGATACTTATTTTTTTATTGTGAGTTGATTCAATCGCCGGTAGTCTATGCATAACTTGAGAGAGGCATCCTTCTTCTTGACAAATAGAACTGACGCACCCTAGGGGGATGTGCTAGGTCTGACGAAACCTTTATCTAGTAGTTCCTGCAACTGCCTTTTTAGTTCCTTAAGTTCCGTGGAAGACATCCTATAAGGGGCTATAGAAACAGGTGCTGCTCCTAGAATGAGTTTAATAGTAACGTTTACTTCCCTCTCGGGTGGTAAATTGGGTAATTCAGGTGGAAACACATTTGGGAACTCATTTACAATAGGAATGTCTGCTATGATGATTTCCTTAGACTCGGTAACAATGACAGAGGCAAGAAAAGCTTCACATCCTTGCGAGATAAATTTGCAAGCGCGAAGAGAGGATATGATAGTGGGATGTTTCCTATACTTGATGCCAAGGAAAGAAAATCTTGGAAGATCGGGTTTTCGAAAGGATATAATCATATTTCGGCAGTTAATATCAGCATCATGATCTATAAGCCAATCTACCCCTAGGATGGCATCATAACCTTTCATGTCAAGGCATACTAAGTTTGCGGGGAGATTGTGACATTCTACTATTACATCGCTATCAGGATAATACTCGGTAAGCTTAGTTCCAGAACCTAAAGGTGTAGTAATAGCAAGATCTGAAGGTAAGGGAACGGATGCAATTGGTAATGTTTTTGCAAAAGTAGTGGAGATAAAAGAATGAGAGGCACCAGTATCAAATAGCACAAATGCAGGACGGGAACAAATTTGAAGGGTACCTTCCATAAGTCCACCATCCCTGGGTGCTTCTTCTTCTTCTAGAACAACATTGAGGCGAGCTTGCCTCTTACGTCCTCCACCAGACGATTGATCCTTCATAAGGGGGCAATCTAGCATATGATGCTCCCTGCTTCCACAACGTAGACACGCACCAAGGCGCTTCCAACATTCTTCAGCCGAATGGCCGAACTTCTCACAAAATGTGCAAGCCGCCATGACTTGCTCCTTCTCCTCCTTGACTTTCTTGTTCTTTTGGGAACTTCCACCGTTCCTGCTCCTGGATCTTTTCTTACTATCACGGCTTTTATGAGGTTCCGTGATGCTGAATTTTTCCCTCTTAAAACGCCGATCAAATCGTCGGCTAGACTCTTCTCCCTTTCCTTTCAATTTATCGACCTTCTCTAAGGTCCTCTCACACAAATATGCATGCTGAACCATCTCCGCATAGGTACGGATGTTTTGGGTCCCGAGCTGCTGAATGAAATCGGGTCGTAACCCGTCCATAAACCGATTAGCCTTCAATAAATCGGTACTGATTAAATGCGGTGCATAGGGTGCTAGCCTGGAGAATTGAAGTTCATACTCCACGACTATCATCATTGCCTGACGAAGAGAGGTGAACTCCATAGCCTTTCTTTCTTTAACATGCTCAGAAAAGTACTTAGCATGGAATAGAGTAAGAAAACAATCCCATGTATGAGGTGCATCTGCCGGAGGTGTAGGTACTGATTTCCACCATGTGCATGCATCTTTATTTAGTTGAAATGTTGCAAGACACGCTTTTTCTTGGTCTGTGCATTGGATAACATTGAAGATACGATTCATCTCATCTATCCAGTTTTCTGCCTCATCTGGGTTAGAAGAACCGTAGAAACGTGGAGGGTTTAAGCTCTAAAAATTACGACGCAAGTCACCAGCCCTCGCCCCTACGCCTGCCTGGGCCATAGTTTGTAACGCCTGAGTAAGGTCGGCAACCATTTGCTGCATGCCACCCCAATCTACGCGATGTGCCATTGTAATAATGAGGTACCTAAGAGAAATAACAAATTGTTAATTCTCATGGAATTAGAAAGAGGTTAATCTTAAAACTAATTAACTATCCTTTCCCGAGCTCTACCCAATTCTTGCATAGGTGAGGAAATTTCTTCTTTAGTTCATAGGTAGGGGTCCTTAAACCTTGGACTTATCCTATGACATGACTCTTTACCCTAAGTCCTGAGACTTAGGCTCTGATACCAACTTAACTGTCACGTCCCGAGCCTTTATTACAGCGGAAGACTAACTCGGGGAGCGCGAACAGCCGGCATGGTAAGCCTCCTACAAGCAAGAATGATCAGAGCGCCAGACAATCACACATAAAATTGTAATTGCATAATAATTACTCAAACTCTAACTTTATTTCATTAAAAATTCTAATACAATAACTTTTCAAACCTCATTAATCCATCAGACTCAAGGAAAAAGGAAAATTACAAAGACTCGATCTAAACAATATTGACTTTCCTAAGTCTTCACTCTCATTTTGATAAGACTTTCATTCGCTCTCGGACCCGCTACTTGTATAACTCAAATCTGAATTTGAATCAATTCCATCTCTTGAAAAGATTGAAAAATAGGTAATGAGCACACTTGCCCAGTAGGTTTCTTCGCATCAACATGAAGGCACTATTAAAGTGATTATCATTTTAGCTCTAAAGAAATAAGGTAAAGTCATGATCAATCATGCGATTACACCAAAGTAACAAAGATGATCAGATAAGACAGAATGAGCAAGTATGAACTATCAAGAATATAATAAGAATATGATATGGCATTTCATGAACAAGAATGTACTAGAAAGTCATGTATTAATCAAGAATGTACTCTTCACTTAGTAGCAAGTACTTCGTGAATTTCTGTGGAATATCATGTAACAAGCTAGAAAGTCATGTACGTGTCGTGGATTTTCACTTCACGATGCCGTGGATCTTCACTTATTTATAGAGAAAGTACTCCTAACGTAATGGGACGCCAGTAGTATCATACCCCATGGTTTATAATAGTATGTTTCTGATAATCAGTCGAGGGGACTAGTATAGAGCCCTTGAACACAATCAGTGCTCGATCGCATCTTCAAGTATAAATCAAGCTACTTCCACGCATGTAAACAATATGGCCAAGAATGTACAACTTCAACAATGGGTTCATGATAAAGTAGTCAATCATAAGAATGCTCCTATTTGAAACAAGGATTTTCAAATAACATATTAAAACTAGGTTATGCCATGGAAATAATTCGGCAGCATAATAGTACATTCCTTATCTTCCATAATTTAAAATTAAGTATCTTGAACAATATGACAAATCCTAGACCATCAATAATCCATCTAGGAACTTTGGAATATCAACCCTTGGGTCAAACCTCGGGTTAAAGTACTATGATGGTCAATTAATGGGCCGTTACATCAACGTGACGGTCTATAATTGGGCCGTTAGATCGGGCTGAATCCAGAAAGAATAAATTTGGACTCAGTATATGTGACGGTTGTATACTGGACCGTTAGATGAGCCTGACGGACTAGTATTAGGCATTACATAATCAAAATCAGAAAATATCGATAGTGCTTTCTAAACAATTGGGTTTTAATGGTACAACCAACTCGGCGTCCTAGTGGGAATCCCAGACTCGCGGAGAATTACGGAGGCCTTGAAACCAGATTTCCTAGTCCATTGAAAGGAATATCCAATAGAGAGGTCCTCAAGACCAATAATATGTTCCTATGTGCAAAGTGTGAACTAATGGTCATATACAGGAATATATGCCATGTACTTAGAGAATTGACTCTATAGACAGAAAGAATGTGTAACAATGTAAAACCATGATAAAACTCCGTCAATACATCAGTAAAAATCATGTTTTAATACTATAGAGTTTTGGCAATGAAGTTAACATGTACTTTAAAATAACTCAAAGTGCTTTTAAACATGCATGAATCAGTTTATAAACTCCAGGTTCATGAAGATAGGTTAAAACTTAGATAACTAGGCTTATTTATAAGTAAGTTTGACTATTTTTAACTCTATCTCAGGTTGACAGAACGCAGTTATTCTAACAGTCGAACATGGGCGCGTCACAGTTCTGTGATGGTTTATCATGGAGCCGTTAGAGTGTTGTAACGCTCCGGTTATGGTCCGTCAGAGTTAACCGAGAAGCTTAAGTATAACAGGGAGTGTGACGGCTTATCGTAAGACTGTTACGTCCCTCTGACAGTCTAACTACAGGCCGTTAGAGTCCTGTTGACAGCATAAAAGATAAAAGACTATGCTTTGAAACAAGTCATGCTTTAAAAAGATTTAACTATTCTAGTCATGATAGAACGAAGTAAAAGCTATCTAGATGCATAGGTTATAGTGAATTAACAAGAGAATATCTTTTATCTTCAATTAAGGCTAAAGATATGTATGTATGCATGATTCTACTAAAACATGAAATTCATGGTCTATAGTGCATGAAATCAGACAAAACCAGAGGGCTTTTACTCCTATCATGATGTTCTTGCCGTTCATGAGATGACCTACCATTTTATTGGGCTTTCAACTTCCAATTTGTGACTGTAAGACACACACTAGTTCTTCCCTTCCTGTGATTTTTCAACAACTTCACGTTGCTCTAACTCCTCAATCTCTTGACCTAAGGACGTGAAATTTTGAGGGTAAGAAGGTAAAACTAAAGGGAACAGAAAGTTCTAAAGACACTTAGGCTAATTACCTCATTTTGGTGCTTTAATCTACTGATCTTCAGTAGACTTTCATTCAGGTTCCTGGGTTGCTATGGTCGAACCGACAACTTTGTAAGTTTTAAACTCCTTGTGTAGTTAATCTCCTAGCACGAAATTTTGAGAAAGATTAGTCCTATATATAAGGAATAAAAATTTCTAAAGAATTTATCCAAAATACTATCTCCTTACCTTAGTTCTACGCGAGCCAATGTAGGGGTCGCGCAGGTCAAAACTAGGGTCTATTTATAGGTTCTAGCTAGGGTTTTGTGGATTAGATCGATTCTAGGGTTCTTGTTAAAGCTTAGATCAACTTCTGAGAGACCTTAACACGTTTACTAGTCCTCCCTTCTCGATCCCTAAGAGATAGACTAATAAAAATCTAATCTTTTTGCTCTTTCTTCCATTCACGGAACTGACAGAGCGTAACGGTCTAAGCTTGACACGTTACATGCCTGTGGCGGTCGCACGATAGACCACTACATTCACTATGCGTAAAATTCAACTTAATTCAAACTCTTTCATTTGTTTTATCCACATAATTATCTAAAAAAAAGGGTGTTTATCCTTAAAATTCGTGAATATGCTAAATAACCTTCTAGAATATGGGCCAAACTTAATGGGCTTGGTCCTTAAATCTTTTGGGTTTCATTTATCAAAGCTGGATTAATTATTCAACATACTTGGGCCTTATAATCAAATTAAGTTTTATAATTCCTAATAAATTCCAGAAAATTCTTAAAATAAACCAGAAATCATTTATATAAATTTTGGGGCACTACATGCTTCCCCTTTGGCTTCTATCAAACCTACAATGTTCTCCCATTCTTTTCTAGCTTGGCGCCAGAGCAAACTCTTGACATAGTTGACTTGCATAGGCCATGATAGAGTGAACCTCCCAAAGTGTCGATCTATGGAGTCCTCCCACTCTAGATATATACTAGGGTGGGTTTCGTCAAACACAAAGGCTTCTAATTGGCCTAAGAGTGGTGAATATGCCAAGTATGAGGTAGTCATGATGGTGGACAAGGGTGATGCACCGGGTGACTCAAAAGGTAAATGCGCCCTAGGACCAACTTGATAGAGATAAGTTGTGAACTTGTTCTGATACCAAATTGATGTGACACCACCTTGGGGTGATAGCCACAAGGCCAATGCACCTTGGACCTATACTCGCAAACAAGCAACAAATTGGCGAACCATCTCTAGCGGACTTACCCGTGTAGCGCACACTCGTTTCCGTAGATGGACCGACGATGGTGGAGAGGGTCCGAAGTGGGACCTCACCTTTCCGGGGATTTGGCTAGCTTGGGCTAAACCCCTAAGGGCCTGTGGACGCCAAAAAATGACGATGATGATGATGGCGACATTCGCGTCTACACATTAGAGCGCGAGTCGAAGACAGAAATGCCGAATAAACCTCATGCCTCGCCCGATCAGGACGAGAACTCACTTGGTGGTCCGCTACCCGCTAAGGAAGCCCCCTAAACAGAAGATACAGCTACAAGGCTCTGATCAGCCATGCCGAGAGCTGAATCAGAGAAGAGTCGGGAACTCCGACACAGTCTCGGCATGCACCGAAAGTCACGCAGAATCTGGGACCGAGTCCCAGAGGCTACAAACGGAATATTATGGAGGCCATACGTCGCAACCGGAGCGTTCTCAGAATGCTGACATTCATATAAAGGGCCGCGACTTCGAAAGGAATCCGTTTGGTGCTTAAAACGGCGCGATATGCACTTAAAATGGCGTGCCTTAAAACGGTGCGCCCCCCTCTTAAAACGGCGCGCCCCTCGTTGTCTTTGGCTATCCGGCGCGCTCCGAAGGGATGCTTCCCATTTACATTGCCGTAAAATGGCGCCACCCCTTCAATACCTTAAAACGGCGCCACCCTTTATATGCTATTACGGCATGACCATTTTGAAGGCCAAAAACTTAATACGGCATGCCAATTACACTTAGGTTTAAACCGGCGTGGTCACTATTCCCCCGCGCCGTTTTAACCCCTCATTCTGTTCTCTGAAGCATTTCTGCGGCGCGCTACTTTTGGACAAGCCATCACCATATGTTCTTCTTAAAACGGCGCGTCGAATGAAAATGAGTTTAACCTCATCCTGTCCCGTCTGCCGACCGATACTCTGTTCTGCATAAATGAGATGCACAGAGAACATTCAATGCCCCTGGTTCTGTCTCAGCCTCCGTTCGACAGCACATAAGCAGCAGCAGCAAGGCAAGCTCCGACAAATCTCTGAGCGTCCCATCCTCGGATGAGCAGCAGTGTACGAGATGAATCAACGGTGTCCAACACAGCCAGTCAGCTCTGAGCTTCATCGCGGATGAGGTGGAGGTGGCAGGAACCTCCCCAGGCTGGCCAATATATAAAATGGGGGCTACATTGCAAGAAAAAAGAACAGAGAGGAGAGGAGGCACCAGTAGGAGGGAACAGAAGAAGAAGAGAGAAGAGGAAAAAAGGGAAGGCTTGCTGGTTCGGCTAGGGTCTCCGGCATCCGAAGAGAAGAAGAAGCTCCATCCATTCCCACCTTTAAGGTGAAGAAAAAGAGTGAGAGGGGAGAGAGGGGGAAGAGCTTGTGCTCTGTTCCTCCTTCTCCCCCTCCGATCTATCTTCTTTCCCCCACCTCAACATTTAGCTTTTTCCTTATCTTCTCTGTTGTACTCCCCCCGTGCTTTGGGGGTATATCTCCTTTCCCCTTGAGGATGAATAAAAGAGTGACTCTTGTGGGCGCAAATGGCATTCTATTGCTCTAATCCTTTCCCCTTTGCTTCCGTTTTCTTCCTTCCGGTTTCCAACGTCACCTGGGGTCCTCAGAAGCTTGCCCTTCTATGGCATGAACTCCGAGGGAACCCGTTCGAAGGGTGAACATTCATGGCCACCTATGGCCTACATCTGTCCCGTGCCACGAAATCATCACCCGTGAGCTGTGGTCGTTCTTGTAGGCTGGCCCTCGAACGTTCCATACTCACATTTGGGTTCGGACCGCCGTGAGGCTACTCCGATTTTTGAGGGTCCACCCCGGAGCAATCTGATTGGTGACTCTCCTTTATCTCTGGCAAGTCCCGGTCCGGGGGAGGTGCTGCCGGATTCTCGCCGTGGCCGAGAACGCTCAAGATCAAATGAAGAAGATGCCCTCCAGAGAACCAGTGAACAAACCACTTCTGAGAACGAGAACCACACACAGTAAAAAATCTGTGAACTAAACCCCTTGAATGAAACGCTTAAAGTACATACTAAGTCACCCTAATGAACAGATAAACGCCTAAACTTCCTCCCTGCCCACTTAATCTATCAAATGGGTGAAGAGACGCATCATGAAAATCTTTCTACAGGTGAAATAAAAGAAACGCAAAGTTAAAAGTGATGAATAAACCCTCGGGAGAGGTTAATCCGGCGCGGTTATGTTCCCCCCGCGCCGTTTCAGTCCCTCTCACAAAAGCCCAATCTTCTTCGGCGGAGCCCAATTCCGGCGCGCCGGTTCAACCTCTCAAAACCATTTCCTATATCCACCCGGCGCGCTCCTCTACTCTCACCCATCCTTGCAAATTGCTAAAATGGCGTGGTCAAACCGGCGCCCCCCCCCAATTTGCCACCTTAACCGGCGCGCTTCCCCTTTGTTCCGGCGCGCCCCTCCTTCGAGATCCTTAACCGGCGCGCTCCCCCCTTGGCATCCCTATTCCGGCGCGCCCTCTCCTTTGCCAACCTTAAAACGACGCCCCTATACCCAGTGCGCCCTCCCCCTTTGTCTACCTGTTAAGACCCTAAATCAGCGCCATCATCTTCCTTCCCATATCCGGCGCGCCTCCTTAACAAAAAAGGGATAAATGGCTAGTAAAAAAGGGAGAGAAAGGTTCAAAAGGGAAAAACAAGAGATCAATGCCATTAATAAAAGAATGAATGAAAGGAGCTCCATCACCCGCGCCTTAATTGAATTTTTGTTCCGGGGGCGCTGCCCCCCGGAAACCCCCGCAAGGGGCGCTGCCCCCTTGACCCTCGCGACCTGACCGGGCAGGTCGAACCCCGCGACCTGACCGCGCAGGTCGATCCGCGTGTGAGGGCGCACGCTGGCGAGCTCGGGCTACGCATTAAATAATTCACTCCCTCGGACTGGGTGCAAAGAGAAAATCAACGACGCCTTATGGTATCGAACGTGGTTTACGGAATTTCCGACATGGCCATAGTCCGAAATCATCTCCGGCCAACAGTCTATCAACTTGACCCGTCTCTACCGGGATCCAATCCCGCATTCTCATTAAACTTGCCTTGTTCATGGCAGACATCTGCGCGGTTTTGTTACCATCTTTTACACTACAAACATGGACCTTCGTCCGAACATGAAGTGGCCCGTGAGTGGCCGACATAGTCCGAACATTCATGTCCCGATACGGGTTTCTAGCATAGTTCGTCTTTCACTATCCTACTACATGATTAGTATTCTCTTTAGGCCGTAGGGCCCTTATTCCCGGCAATCAATCAAGGGTGTTCCCCCGTATGGGGGATGTAAATAACGCCGTGACATTTATGGCGCGGCGGGTTTCGGTCCCGACACGAACCACACAATTGTCTGATTAGTCAGATCGAGCGCACCATGGGCTTCCACGAAGCCCGAATAAATCGTCACTTTGTGACTGGCACGCCCTCGCACTAAATAAACGAATTAACCCCGACCAACAAACGAACAGATTCCCCCCCGAATTTTAGTGTGTCCACAGGGCCTAGGATGCCAAATTCCGTGGGCGGCCAGCATGCCAAGGGCGTGGGTTGTAGGGTCTCTCTCTCAACTCACTCCGCAGTCATCGCTCAATTCGATGATAATTTGAAATCGGGCACCCACTCACCGACCGACGGCACTAAGATGCAATACTAAGCAAGCAAAGTGATTCCAGCAGAGAAGTGCAATCAGGAGCTCACCTAATCGGCGTGAAGACGTCGATCCCGGCCGGAGACGAGGGCGAGCGAGGAAGCGTGGGCTTACCCGCACGCTACGCCGATGAAGCTTCAACATGAATAATCAAATTACAATCACTACGCCTCACACAAGAGGGGGATATCGGGGTTGGGTTAAGAGATTTACAATCAAAATACTACCTCCACGTAGGGAGGGGCTGTAAGCCGTCCAGGAGGGGAGAGGGAGTGAAGCTAGAAAGCCGTTATGCCGCGCTCCGTCGGTGCTATCAGTTTTTGGAACTGCCAGACAGACAGTCGAAGATGGCACCGCCACAGTCACTACCGAGCTCCGAATGGGCTGTAACCGGTGCCGAAATTCTCTGAGTTGACCCACGGGGCCGCTTGAATTTTCTTGGAATTTCGTGTCGATGCCGCTGGCGGGGCAGAGCCTGGAGTAGGGCTGGCCTACGCTGGTTCTGGTTGCTCCCAGGTTGCTGCTGCTGGAGGATGAAGGTGCCACGAACGGTCCCAGTGTCCAAATGATGCGGGATTAGAACCACTGTGTCCGTGGCCAAGTCCCCTTCAAGCTGGGACCATCAAGGCCACCGTCGGATGTGGGAGCTGACCGTGAAGACCAGAAGAGTGGAAGGGGGTCGAATCTATCTACAGTCAGACTGACCTGTGCACTCTGGGTAAGAAATTTAGAACTTCGTGCTTCGGGCTTCAAACGATGCCACGCTTATTGACGATGCTAGGGGACTTGGAGGAGAAACTTCAGCCAAGAATTCACGTCCAAATTTATCCTGGAGCAGCTGTGGTCGCTTCTGTCCTTGGCTTCTGGTTCCCTGGCGGAGCAGTTTTGCGCAGTCGTGGGACAATGGCTCTCTCGGGCAGCTCGGAGCTAGGATGGATGCGAGACCACCTCACCTGCAAAGCCGCTTCGAAGAGCTTTCCATAAGTGTAATATGTGCAGCTTGAATCTACGTGATGATGTCGTGGCTTGCTCTGCAATCAGAAGCAAGTCTGCTGCCTGCGACCTAAACAGGGTATGGTGGTGAAAGGGGATGATGGTGGGGAGATGAGGAGGGGGAAATGGAGTGGGAAGGGGCTGGGGCGTCCCCTGACTTATAGGGGGTCAATGGTGGGGTCGAACCAGGCTAGGAGAGGGGGAAAATGGGGCTGGGTGATGGAGTTTGCAGTGGGTGGGAGTGGGGCTACGAATTTGGGGGCTGGGAGGGAGAGGGGGAAGGTGAGGGGGCACAAGTGGGTGGAGGGAATGTGAATTTGAATTTCCCTTAATGGGGGGGTGATCAATGGTGGCCTTGGGAAGGGGAAGGGATGAGTTGGGGAAGGGGTGCTTTGGAGATTGAAGAGTCACTTGGGGATGGTGAAGGGGTGTGATGAGGAGTGAATGGGTGTCTAGGAGAGGGGAATTCCACCTAGGGGTTGGAGGGGAATTAAATGGGAGGTATGGGGAAGGGGGAGGGGTTTAATGAGGAGTGAATGGGGCAGAGAGAGAGAGAGAAAATTCAAACTTTGGGGGAGGGGAGGAGAGAGAATGGGGGTCGCCTCCTTTAGAGAGAGAGAGAGAAAGAGGGAGAGGGGGATCTTCTAACTCCAAAGGAACACTCAATTTCTGGAAATTTCTCAAATATTCATTCATTCATTTGTTCTCCAAAGGTGCGTTGGGGTCCTATTTATAGGGAACCCACAATTTATAAAAAGTCTTTGACTTTTGGACTAATGACAAATAACCAAGGGGGGGAAGGGGGCGCCCCTGGGCCAAGCCCATATAATTGGGCCCATTAACCTATCAAACCAACATAATGACTCAAGACTTAGGTAAATAACTACCTAACCTAGGTACTGGACTCAAATAAAAGGAAAATTACAATGATATGACTCAAATACAATATGAAAATTACACGCCTTGACTCACAAAAAGGTGACGGACACAATGGAGCCATGTTGGTGAGCAATCAGAGCTGTGGAAAAATGTGAAGGGCGAGAGATGCCCCCATCAATATGACTCATCCAACGCTAACTCGCCCATGGTCATAACGTAGTAGGCCAAGTGCTCGTGTAGAGACCCTCGTCCGTAGAACTTCTATAGCTTCGGGGGCTTGGTGTACTCCGGACGGAGCTTTTTCAACTGGTGGTGAAGCGGGTAGGGCACACTATAGAGATCTATAGTGGCAACCCCTTCGCCATACTGGGCGAGCTTTGTCTTGACAATCCGCTCGATCATCTAGCGCTGTGCCATGAGACTTTCCGGCACTGGCGTGTTGGAGGCTCGTGGTTGAGCTTCAACTGGGGGCGTGCCGAACCCGACTGCTGTCGGGGTTCGGGCAATTGCCGCTGAGGTGTTGGCACCATCTCCCCCAGCTGGCGGCGCCAATGCTTCGGCCAGAGGCCTAACAGGTGGCTGAGGGTGAAGGTCCCGTTCCTAAAGGAGATCCTGTAGGAGGGCCTTCAAATGTTGGTTCTCTTTAAAGAGAGTCTCGAGGGTCACTTCTTGAACCTCGCTTGTTGGAGGGTCATTATTGACCAGCTCCGTGTTGATAGGTGGGTCACGGTCCTCAGCTGGGACTTCTTCTACACGTTCCGATGCCTGTGGCCCGACAGAAGTGCCAATGTGACCTGTTGGGGCAGGCTGCTGGGCCTGGTGACGCGGCCTCCTGAAATGGGATAGGGGCTGGTTCAGGTCATCGGATTGGGTGTCGGGTTGGTGTCCCGTGGTATAGTACGCGAAAACCCGAACCGCGTCGTTGATGAATCGGGCCATCCGCTTCCTTCGAGGGTGTTCCTTAGGGCCGACAGGTGCCCCCAGCCTATCAAAGACCGAGGTGCGTTGTAGAGGAGCCTCCCTCCCAATGTCGGCCTGAGGAGAACTCGGGATGGGTTACTGGCGGGTCCGAGAACGGGCCCTTCTTTGCCTCCGCTTGCCCGATGCCGCATCTGAGAGCTCGCATGGGGTTTTTAATACGCGCCCTCCGAACGACTTGAGCTTCTTCCGAGGTGACCCATATTTTTCTCAAGTCGAGTTGCCGGTCTCTCTTGTCGCTGTCTCTCCGACGAGTTGACTTGGGAGCTTGTGAATCAGGCTCGGGTGGATGCCGTCGGGCTACCACCGGGGCTCCCACTCCTTTGAGCTTTGCCTTGTCCTCTCACGTTTGCCACAGGAGGTCAAAGCGGTTGGAGGTAGGAACCATAGGAACGGTCCTTTCCAGAGGTAGGATTGGTTCGCCTCCATTGAGATGAATCCATAGGTCACCGACAAGAATAGTCTTGCTTGAGTTGCTGGTTGCGGCTACGAGTTGCCTGCCTTTATGGCCGTGGCAACATTTCTTCTGGGGAGCTGAGGAAGACCCTGACCCAAGGTGATAGACCGAGAAGACCTGATCGATCGTTGCTGACAGCGTGAGACTGCCAAGAAAAAGTATTGGGATCAACCTTCGAGATGCGGAGCCCGTACCGGGAGTCAATGGCTGAGTGACACGAGAGTAATCTCTCGCACGCGCTGACAGGGGTGTCATCGATGCCCGAGGCGGTGCTCTTGCACTGGGAACCGATGTTATGGAAGATACTGGAGGGCTGACAACCCGAGGTCGTAAGCCTGTGTCGAGTGTCGGCATAGCTGAAGCATGGGGTTGAAGGCCCATAGTGGGCGCTGAGGTTGCCGTGTGCCAAAGGGGAAGACCTGTGCTGGGAGTTGGCATTGCTGGATTGTAGAGGGAAAGACCTCGTGGTGGGGCTGGGAGGCCAGGGACCCGGTGAAGACAACCCACGTTGGATGTTGGCCTTGACAAGGCCCGGGGTTGTATGCCCGGGCTGAATGCTAGGGAGCCTTGAACTCGGGGTTGTGAACCCGTGTTGAGTGTCGTCTTGGTCTGGGCTCGGGTCGGAGGGCCCGAGTAACATGCTGGAGAGCCTTCAACCTGGGATCGGAGATCCGTATCGGGAATAGGCTTGACCGGGACTCGGGGTTGGAGGCCAGGGGAAGATGCTGAGGAACCTCGTCCCCTGGGTGGAAGACCCGCGGGGAGGGCAGGTTTGGTTGGGAGTCGGAAGCGGGAGCCCGAGTAAGATACTGAGGAGCTGCGAACCCAGGGCTGGGAGCCAGCGTCGGGTGCCGGCTTTGTTGGGGCTCGGGGCAGAAGTCCCGATCGAAGTGTTGGAGTAGTGACCGAAGTCTGGGGCACGGAGCCGGTGCAGGTGGTCGGTCGGAGCTGGGCCCGAGAGTTGATCCATGTCCCGGCTGGAGACGGCCGGGGGCCCCTAGGGGGGCCAGCGGTGGAGGTCCCGAACCTGGTGCTATGGTGGGCCACCGGTGCTGACGATATGCGTGGGGTATTGGCCACAGGAGCCAGCAGAGGAACTGGGGTCGGCTGCGGAGCAGCCATAGGGATCATGCCCAAGAAGTAGAACGATCCAATGACAGGGGCGAAGCTGTCGAAAGCAATCGGTGTCACCAAATAACCCACCTGTGCATGGGTGGCGATGACAATGGGGCCATAAGTAACGGCCGCCATGGTTGCTGAGGTACTGGAACACTGGTGACTGGGGAGGCGACGGTCGCTGACAGTCACTGGGCGGGGTCTGGCAGTCGAAACGTGAACTGAGAGATGCTGGAAAAAAATGCCCACGAGTACCCTCCTCCGCCTCTCCTACAAGGATAAGAAAAGGGCACCAGGACTTCAGGGCTAGCACAGGCTTTTCTTCAGCAAAAAGAAGGAAGGTGGGAGACGTCCCACTGGGCGTGCCATCCTCTTTGTTACAGGGGTTTTTATGCCGATGATCGAGATGAAGGAAGGAATACAACAGGGAACAAAAATACGGGAGTTTGATGTATCTCGGGTATCCTCCTTTATGGTTGTACGCCCCTCACGGTGGTATCGGGCACTCTCCTCTTACGGAAAGTTGAAAGGGGTCAAATGGCACATAAATATTAGGGTGTAGGTTAACTGGACAGGGTGCGGGCATGCCAGTCGATTTCTCGACAATCACCTATGGAACCAAGGGTTGACCGGGGGAACAGTCTCCAGGACGCGGCACGTGGGCTCGAGAGATCTGGCGACACGTGGATAAAAGGAGTTCCACGGGTGCGAGTGCACAGATGATTGTACGAATCATGTACTGGATGTCTTTCCCCACCGACCGCAAGCAATCAATATTTATTTACATCGGATTGGATCCAAACACCTTCATTCTGTGCTGAAGAAGAGTCTGTATGTGTCTGAAGCCATGGGTAGAGGGCTGGGAGCATTCTGTAGTTGTGGGTGCTCTTTCAACTTGGAGATGTTTGCTGGGATTAGGGATATTTTACACACATGCTGAGTGGTGTAGGTAGAAAGCTGGGGCCCGCGTACGGGCGCTTGTATTCAACTGGTTTAGTGCTGTATGAGAGCCACATAGGCCTTACAAATGGGCCGAGGGGCCCAAAGTATAATGGGCGCAAGCCGCGGGACAATTTTGACACATGAGTCGATCCCCGGGTCAATGCGTAATAAAGCGAATATCCGCTTGTTTTACAGAGGCTCTATATGAGGAGATTGAGACAAGCCCGATGGCCTAGGTGGCAGGGGCGGTCGTGGGGTGGTGCCTAACGGTGGTTGGACGCGGCTCGAAAATGAGCAGTCGGGTCCAGGCCTCGGAAGGCGAATGTCGTCATGCTGGGAAGTTGAGGCCGGCCTCGGGAATATTGTTCCTGGGCCAGTGGTTCTACTAACTCGAGTCATCAGTCAGAGTGGTCGGCGGATAGCTCAGAGCGAGCAGTGGGTGCGCGGTTCCGTGTCAGAAGTAGGTGCGACATCATGGCGTGTGCATAGCCACCATGGGTTGTTACACACGGGCGGACCCGAGATGCGTGTGTATTTGCCATTATCATAACGCCTTGCGTGCGACGGGAGTGGATAGGTGTGCGATGGCTAGTGATGAGGACATCTCACGCCACTCTCTCTGGCTTGGGTCGCCAACTCCACTGTGAGGTGGACCGACTATGATTCTCACATGTTATCTTTATTGTTGAGTCTTATATCATGTAATTTTTTATTTTAAGTGAGTCATGTTTGAATCCTGTTCCACTGTTTGAGTCAGTCCATTAGGGTATTGGGCCTTTAGGTTAAGTAATTGGGCCCAACTAGTGTGCTAGGCCCATGGGCACCCCCTGGGATAGTCTTGGTCTTTTATCTATTTGTCAAAGGCCTTTTGGTCATGAAAAGAGTGGATGCCTATAAATAGGACCCCTCTCTCCCCCATGTAAGCACTTTAGATGAAATTTGAAAGAAGAATCCCCCTTGGCTATTTTCTCCCCTCTTATTTCTCTCTCTCTTTCTCTCTCTCCTCAAGAGAGGGGCACCCCCCATCTCTCTCCTCCCCTCCCCTCCACCCCACTTCCCCTCTCTCTCTCCTCCACCTCACCAAGAATCTTTCTCACCCGATTTTTTTCAAACCTCCAAAGGAGACCCTCTAGCCCTAGGTAGACAACTAGCCCCCCAAGTTGGACTTCTCCACCCCTTCCAATCACCTTCCCCTGTTGTGACTCCTCTATGTTGATGATGTTGACAATATGCTTTACTTCATTGGCAACACCTTATTTTGATTGATTGGCAACTGTTTATGTTTTGATGAAATTGCTTTTATCAGATTGTCTATGTGTTCTATGCATTTCACAAGTCTACACACTACACATACACAAGTCTTCACACTCAGCATAGTCTATACATCGTGTTGTGTTTGTGTTGTGTTTGTGCATCGTTGAGAACACAAGTCTATACACTGTCCGTCTTATTTAGTGTCTCATGCAGCGTCAGCCAAGTAAGTCTATACATTGCATTGGCTAAGTCTATACACTGTCCGTCTCACTTAGCGTCTTATGCATTGGGCAAAGTCCATACACTGCAGCTCACATAACTAGCAAGTCTATACATTGCATTATGGTGTTTGTGCTCAAAGTCTATACAGTGCTTGCACTGTCATTCAAAGTCCATATATTGGACTGTAGCATGCACGAAGCTAAGTCCATACATTAGTGAAGTCTGTACAACGTCATGCATCATTCTTCAAAGTCCATACACTGCACTGTAGCTTGCTCGAGGTGAAGTCTGTACATCCATCAGTGAACTTCCAAGTCTATACATTGGTGAAGTCTGTACATTCACCAGTTGAACTTCGAAGTCTATACATTGGGATCTTTACCTACGTTCAGTTTTGCAAGTCTGTACATTGGGCTTTAAGATAAAGTCTATACATCCCAGAACTGTGCAAGTCTGTACATTGTGAACCTTCAAGTCTGTACAGACTTTGCTTCGCTCAAGTCTGTACATCGTCCAGTTGTCTTTGGCAAGTCTTCACATCGTGAAGTCTATACATTCAATTGCTTTGCTTTGCTCATGTTTGTACAGCCTTTTCCTTCGCAAGTCTATACATCGTTCATGAAGTCTGAACAACGAGCAAGTCTGTACATCGGACTAGTCTGCATCGGCTAAGTCCATACATCGTCCAGTGCATTGCATGCATCATTCATGAAGTCTGTACATCGAGCTGAAGGCTGGCTAAGTCTATACATCGTCCGTCTTCCTTAGAGTCTCATGCATAACATGAAGTCTGTACATCGCACAGCATTCAAGTCTGTACATTGTGCATCATTTTAGTTGAAGTCTGTACATCGTGCATCTAGTGTTTCAAAGTCTATGCATTGTTGCACGTTGTGTCTATCTAAGTCTACACATTGCTCCTTCATGCATTGAAGTCTGCACATTGCTGCATGCTCATCAAGTCCATACACTGGCAAGTCTTTACATTGCCTTAGTCTATACATTGGCTGCTGAATATTCTTCAAAGTCTTTACATTGCATCTCCAAGTCTGTACATCACTGATTGCATGCATTGGGTTAGCGTCTCATTCAGCGTCTTAACAAAGTCTAGACATCAGTTGGGTTCATAACGCTAAGTCTATACATTCATTTGGCATGACAGTGCATTCAGTTGTAATGTATATACTCTGCTATCTGCAGTTGAACATGCATTGCACTCTAACTCTATACACTACTTCATGCATTGCATTCTAAGTCTAGACAACATTGCACGATGAGTCTGCATATTCATATGGCATGTCTATACAACCATCTTCTATGTTCTTAGCATTGAATACGTGAAGTCTGTACATGCTTCAGTGTCATATTCACTAAGTTTGTACACGCTTCAGTCTCGCATACATGAAGTCTGTACACGCCTTACAATGCCACAGTCCTGCATGCGTGAAGTATGTACAAGGTCAAAGCACTGCATATATGTAGTCTGTACATGGCATTGTTCTGCATTCACCAAGTCTATACAATGTCATAGCCATGCATTCATAAAGTCTGAACATTGCATTGCATTCGCATTCACAGAGTCTATACAGTGCAAAGTCTCTACAATGTATTACACCCAACAAAGTCTGTACAGCGTTTTAGACTTAAACTGATAACTCTGTTCGTCTGTCTGACAGGGACTGCTGGCTGAGATTGATGACTTGGCTCGTGATCCAAGGAAGGATGAGGTGCTCAGATGGTGACACGTGGAAGCAGACCATCCAGGATGCTGCCATGTGGATGAAATTTCCTCGGATCTGGCGAATTCTTTGGGCGGGAAATGTGGAAGCCACACGCCCTTATCCAATCTGCTGCTGGTATATATATGAGCTTTCTTCTTCAGAAGGAGGCTGATCGAAGTGTGGTAAAGTCTATACAGTGAGACTGAAAGTCTGAAGCAGTAGAGAGCCACCGAGATCCACAGAGAAGAAAAGTAGAGAAGAAGAAAAAGAGAGAAGAGAAGAGTGAGAGAGATGTGTTGAGAGAGTTTGTTCGAAAGCTTGTCTGATTGTTCCTCAGACTCTTGGTTCAGATACCAGAGCTGAGCTTTGCTCATTCCGAGCTACATTCCCAATTGGGTTTTTTTATTTTCGTTTGCTTCTGTCTTTTGTTTCTGAAATTATTTCTTCAAGCTGTGAGTCAGCTGTTAGTAGAGGTGCTGCCTCTGGGCGGGTAAGCTGTAAACCCCAGCGATTATAGTGGAGGCTTCCACTGGACAGGTGAAGCTGTAATCCTCAGTAGGCGAGACTTTTCTTGGACAGCAAGCTGTGTTGCTCAGCGGTTTGTAGGCCAAGCTATATTGCCCAGCGGACGCAAGCTGTACTGCGTAGCAGTAAGCCATACTCGATTGAGTGTGGGGTGGACGTAGGTCTCCTGACTGAACCACCTAAAAATCGTGTGTGCCTTGTGTTTGCTTGTTTGTCTATGAACTGTGTGCGATTGGATTTCCTATTCATCTTCACAGTTTGATTCGCCTCTGTTCAAATCTAGCACTCGAGATAGTGATTCAGTAGATTTGCCTATATTCCGCTTTAGAGCCTTATACTGATTTTAAATTAGGCAGTAGATCTATTCACCCCCCTCTAGATCCACACTTCGTGGAGATAGACTGCGTCCATCTAACATAACATCTCCCACCCAACTTAGACTTCCACACCTTCCCCATCACATCCCACCCACATTGTAGACTTTCTTTCCCCTCCTATCACATCTCTTCATAAATTTTCCTAGATTCCCTCAACTACTCCACCCCCTTTAGGACCAAAGATTTCAAACTACACAACAACCCTTACTAACTCACAACTAAAATTCGTAGCTCCCCTCCCACCCCTTAGTAGAACCGCCTCCAACACCCCCTTTGCCCCTCCCACATGCTTGACTCACCCCCCCCCCTTGACCCCCTATCTGCTAGGGCTCTTCCCAGCCCCTTTCCACCCCATTTCCCCCTCTCACTTCCCCCATTACCACCTCCCATCCCCACCCACCACCCTGTCCACCACTATAGCAGAATTGGATGCAACTTGTAGCGTCGGTCCTGCCTTGTCAGAGCAGATCCAAGCGAACATCCCAACAAGAACAAGATTCTTCTCCAAGGTAGCTTTCCAACGAGGGGTCTTCCACCTTTGTCCGATGTCCGAGCTGACCAGGAGCCCTATTTTCGTCAGGCTGCGTAAGATCTACTCCTGCTGGGGATAGAGACAAGTTGCAAAAGCTGCCACGGTTGCTCCTCCGAGTTTCCTAGCAATCCCTTGGGCCGAGGTGATCCTCTTTCAGCTCCAAGAAGAAAGAGGTCATTCGGAGCCCGGAGCACCCCGTGCCGGTCTTCTTTCCCGGTGTGCACAGACTGTCCCTGCTTGAACCAGATCGGACCCCCTCTACTTCCCCGACCACTACGCTCACCTCTGACCTCAGAACGAGGTCACGTCAGTTCCTTTGCTTCGCCAACTTGTCCACGGTCGTGTCAGCACCAGTCTTGTCTCCATCAGAGGTCTGTGAAGCCCGTGGCAACCTCTGCAACAGCCCGCTTCTATTCTGATCTAGGCAGGAGCAATCTGGACCGGCTCAGATCCCAGAGTTGCAGCAGCCTAGTTCGAGACCCAAACGGCCCCAAATTCCTACTGGGGGTTCTCTGACCTCCCAGCGGCATTTCAGCACTAGTCCCGCTATCATCAGAGGCCAGAAGAGTTTGTGGCGTCGTCTTCTTCAACCTACTGTCCTTGCCCAGTCTGCCCGGATAGATTCGGGTCTCGTTCATTCCTCGCCCCACGCTTGGTCGGCTGAAGGCCCCTCCCTGCGTGGAGGTTGTTTTTATTGTAAAGTTAACTTCCCTACCCCACGATCACCATCCTGCGTGAGGTGTAGTGTTGTACGTTTCATAATTTCAGGATAGAGCGACACCGACGCAGCGTGAGGGCGCGTACCCACCCTTCCCTACTCGCCCACGTCTTCGGCCGGGATTGGTGTCTGCACACCGATCAGGTGAGCGCCCAGTTTTTCCCTTGTTGGTTGAGCTTTGCTTGTTTAGTATCGCTTCTAAATGCCCGTCGGACGGTGGGGTGAGTGCCCGCTCTATATTCATCTTATTGTGTGACCACCGCAGAGTGAGACACAAGAGCTTTCCCCACACCCGCGCCCACGGCATGCCGGCCGCCCACTAGTTGAGAATCCTAGCCCCTTTGGGGGCATACAGCCCAAGCAAAGCCAAGTCCCTGTAATGATTAGGTCCCACCCTGGACCCTTATCACCATCCCCCGGTTACCTTCGGGAGATAGTGTGCACCGCGCAAGTAAGCCATCTACGTGAGTACGATGCTCGATCCCGTATCCTTGCGAGTTTAAGTCCAAGGTAGTCAGCGTCACCCCCATCATCCCTAGCTGTATCACATCATGTGGTATCAGAGCGGTCATATGCTTGTTCCCACAATTCTAGTCCTTGGGCATTTTCACTCTAGGTCACACCTAGGTACACACCCGTGCATAGCCAACCGATTGTTTCATGAGCACGCGAAGAGGGACCCATTACCAACCCGACCCATCTTCTTAAAACCCTCCAATGGATCCCAATCTCCAAAGTAACCCCGCTGCCAACAAGCATGAGCTCTCCGACCAAGTCGCCTTCCTCTTGGAGGCCATTACCAATGTCTTAGGGCGGTTTGATGACATAACGAGCCGACTCAACCACATAGTGGAAAATAGGCCAGCCCCAAAGGCGGATGATAGGAGGGCACCTCCACCACATGAGGAACCAGCCCTATGAGAATTAAACCCCGACCATCCACCCGAGCATGGAAGGGATCCACCCCCTAGGAGGAATGATAGGAACCTCCGGGACAACCCGGATGATCACCTATTAAGGCTTGTAAAAGTTGATGCCCCCACCTTTGATGGGTCCTACAACCCGAGTGTCTACTTGGATTGGGAGGCTTCAATGGACCAATACTTTGATTGGTATCCTATGTCCAAAGATAGGAGGGTTCGGCTTGCCAAAATGCAACTTACCAAATTGGCCAAGACCCATTGGTTGAACATTGAAGGGTTAAGGATGGTCAGAAGGCAAGCTCCAATCACCAAGTGGGGAAGCATGAAAGAACAACTTAGGCTCAAGTATGTTCCCCCCTCCTACCACCAAACCCTCCTAGATGAATGGCAGGCTCTAACCCAAGATGGGAGGACCATGACAGAGTATATCGAGAAATTCGATTATTATCTCCTCAAGTGCGGAGTCCAAGAGGACCATGCGGTCACCTTATCTCGGTTCAAGAATGCCTCGGATTTTTTGGATATTTTTTGGATCATTTTCATGGGTCCTGGAGTGTGTTTTGTGCTTTACACGTGCTTTTCCCTGTTATGCCTTCGGAACTTTACGCAGGGCGAACCGTGGCGTTCTCCAACTCTGGGACAATACTGACGTGCTGTGCTCCTCCCGAGGATCGTGGAGGTAATTTTTCATATTTTTTGAATTTCTAAAATTTTTGGAATTTTCTATATATATTAACCCTTTAACCCCTCTCTCTCTCCCCATTCTCTCTTTCTCACTCTCTCTCATCTCTTTCTCTCCCCCTCTCCCCGGGCGGCCGACAGTGGCGGAGGAGGGCGAGGCGACGATGGCGAGAGACGAGGAATTAGGAATGGGTCGAGGATCGAGGGCCGGTGGCGCGTTGAAGCTCGGCCGCGGGTTCGTGGAACGGCGAGGGTTTCATGGCGTTTTCTTCATGGATCGGCGTCCACGGCGTGTTGAATCTTCGGTGGAGGTAGGGAGATGGACCCCCAGCTCGTGCACTTCCTTTCCCGTGAGTTTTGTAGGCCGTGGCGAGTCGAGCGTGGATTTATTACCGTTTTGGGGAACAACCATGATTTTGGGGAGTGAGCCGGATCTCCCATTTTTGTGGTGTTTTTGGCCGATCCAGGGGTTTAGATGCATGCTAGGGGCTTGGGGATGGATTCCCCTTTGTTTCCCCATCACCCGAGGGTGATTGGGGCGTGGAACGGGATTTTGGGATTCTTCCCGCCGGTCCCGTTCTCGGGAGGGTGTAGCAGTCCTTCCAGAGACCGCCACAACCCTGGCGGCCTAAGGTAGGCTCGCCACGAGTTACTGTTTTGTCAGCAGGGCTGGCACCGGCTGGCGGCCACACGATAAACCGCCAACCGGGGTGGCGGCCGAACCTTCGACCGCTTCTTCTGTTTTTAACCGTTGCGCCTTGGGGCGTGTGTTTTGACTATTGGGGGCTTTTGGGTCTGGCAGCCGAGGGTACGCCCGCCTCATGCCTTTTGGCGGCCCTATATAGGACCGCTTGTTCTCTCGTGACCCAGGGGGTGGCAGACTATCGTTGGACCGCTACCGTCCCTGTGGCGGCCTAATGTTGGACCTCCAGCTCTTGTGGGGGCCCAAAAGTAGACCGCCAGCGGTTCGTGTCCAACCGGAGTTATCTTTTGCCAATTCGACTACCGGGTGAGTGGACCTCGACCCGCGTGCTGACCCGTGGTCTGACTGATGCTGGGCATCATGTGGGGGCCACACGTTAGGGTGTCGTGGGATCCCAAGAGTTGGTGTTCTCGATTCGAGTCACCGTGTATCGATGTGTGTGCGGTGGGGTCTCCCCCGCATGTCGTGAGTTTTCCCCGGAAGATGATTCCCGAGTGGGCCACGTGTTTGGCCTTGGACTGCGAGTCTAGTCATTCAGCCTGGGGTTGAGGTTTCCCACTTTTCCCTGGGGTGCGGAATCGACGTGGAGGCTTGTGAGTTGCCTTGGGAATCGTGCTTCTACGCTTTCCGTGTTAACTGTGTGTGTGGCCTGTGAACTGTGAGTCCAATTACCCAGCCTGGGGTTGGAGGGTCTCTTGAGTTCCCTTTTGAGGGGATGGTCTCGGCGGCTTGTGAGCTGCCTGGGTATTCATGCTACCATGGTTTTAGACCTAGGGATTAGGCTAGATTAACGGCCTTGTGCCATTGCGTACGATGGTCTTGACCCCGAGTCTTGTGACTCAAGGACCGTTGGATTTAGTGAGTCTAGAGGACCGTCCAGAGTCCAGTGGCTCATCGCCACTTGGTCCTTCTCGACTTTCGTACAGGGTGCGTGCGTATTTCTTAAAGTTTCTCCTTGGAGAGTTGTCACACCAGTAACTCCCCACTAGTCGTAGCCTTCCGACACGCGAGTGGTCCCACCACGCTACCCCAAGAGACGGTTTTTAGGCTAGTTACCATCGGGCCCCACGTTTGACGCCAGAGTCCGACTGAGGGGAAAACCAGTCAGAGGGCCAGACCTAGGACGTATGTGTAGACACGCCAAAACTGACGCTATGTCGAGTAAATCTCATGTCACCATGTGACACCCCAAAGTGAACTTCAATATTGCTGTAATATGAAGTTTTTTCTATTTTTATGTGTTTTCTGTGATTTTCTTAGCATTTTTTTTTTTGAATTAATGACTTGACGTGGGGCGTCTTTTAAATAACGGCTTAGCCTTGGGCGTCTCTTAATGAAAGGACGACCTTCGTCAGAGGCGTCAGTTTCTGGAATTTTACGTATCCTAAACAAATTGGAAAAGCAAGAATTGACGTCCCCCACATGGTCGTTTATCAACTAACGCCCGTTTGTACAGGCGTCATTTCATGATTTTTATTAAAGAAAGGATTTTGTTGCTAAAATTAAATCCATGAATTGACGCCTTTGTCCAAGTCATTATTTTAATTAACGCTGTAAGGCAGGTCGTCAATTTCAATTGACGCCCTTACGCGAGTCGTCTTTTCTCCTTCCGTGTCCTGTTCGAACGACCCTTTCCTGGAGAGTTCCCTGCTCTGTTTTGATCACTTGGTTGGATTAGGGAAGTAGAGGCCTTGCCGTAGATGAGTGTTGCAAGTTTTAATCCTATTAAATCTATAGTTTGTACCCTATAAATAGAGCCTCTGTTTTGCTCGCGCGAGAGAAGAAGAGGGGAGATCTTTTTTTAAACAGAGAGATACACACAGAGACACATGGATTGCTGTTGTTCGTTGCTTCTTCCTCCTCCCTGTTGCAGCAGCTGAAGGCCCCTCTATTTGGTTCTTTCCCTTTATTATTGTCAGGAACAGCAGGGAGTTATTGCATTTAGCTTGTTGCTCATCCCATCATTGTTCACCATCGTCCTCTACCACATAGTGGTTTGATTCTTCATACGTCTAAGGTTTTAGTCTTTGCATCATATCTCCTCTCCCTAATTCTCTTAGGGGTTTTAAAAATACTAAAAGGTGTGTTCTTCATGTTCATATTTCATTATCTTATTCTTATTGTGGATTGATACTACACTTGGCTAATCCTCTTCTATTTTGGTTGTTTGTGTTTTGTTTAAGGGTAATCAAGAAAGAGAAACCCCCTTCATCGGCCGGCTGATAGAAGGAGGAGGAGGAAAATCACAATCCATCCCGCATCACTTTTCTTACCAGGTATTCGCGATCATTCTCCTTTCCTTTTGAGGTAATCCCTCTGGCGATCACACTCCATTAGCAATCTCTTGCTCCTTTTCTTTTACTTAATAATTTCTTCTTAATTTTTTTGATGTCAGTGTGACACGGTTCACAAATTGGCGATCACGGTGGGACCTCCACTGTTTTTATTTTGATTACCCTCTCCTATTGGCACCCACGTGTGCCCTTTCCCTTGGCACCCACGTGTGCCCCTCCCTTTGGTACCCTCGATACCCCTCCATTGTGCCCCACGCGGCACCCTCCATTGTGCCCCACGCGACACCATCCACTGTGCACCACGTGCACACTCCCCATCGGGATTATCCAATTTGTGATCATCTAAAATTTGGTTACTGATTGCTATTTTCTGTCATTTTCGTAATTGACGCCTCCCCCAAAGGCATCTTTTCTCAATTTAACGCCTTCATCAAAGGCGTCTTTTTAGCATATCTCGTGTTTATTTCGTCTCTGCATGTGATTTCACGCCCTGTGCTGCGGGCGTCAGTTGTCCATTTAACGCCTAACTCCAAGGCATCTTTTATATGGAGGTTGTGCCCCCATATCTTTTGACGCCCTCTGTCGGAGGCGTCCTTTTCACATTTAGCGCCTCACACCAAGGCGCTGCTTCTGCACTGTCGGTGCAACTTATAGCGATTCGCGACAGCCCCTCTGTCGTGTTTTCTGCTCGTAGCGACTTCTGCCAAGTCGCTAGTTTCCTATGTGTTAACAGGAACCTGATTGCTGCGGCTATTTCTGCTGGATTGATTCCTATGTTCATTATTTGATTATACTTGTTTGATCTGATTATATTGTCTTGCATTTTGTGGCATTTGGTTGAGAGACCTCCTCTCTCTACACTAGGATCCCACACACCTCTCTTGGAATTGGAACGACCCTCCATTGAGCATTCCATCTCTTTGGATTGGAAATTCCTTTTCTAAGACCTCCGTAAGTCCCCGCACCCGTGGATTCCCTCACGGACGCCGAGCTGGTTGTACCTTGATGTACCCGAAGTTTAGATAACCCATCGTTGGTAAGGAGAGAGAAAGAACCTAGTTAATCCAGAGATTACACTCAAAATCTACAACTAGGATTCACGTTGCAAAGGGAGTGAATTGCTCTTCAATTTAATCCACCCTAACCTCAAACACAAATCTAAAAGCTTGCGTTCATTACAACTTGTTTGCATAAGCTTGATTGGATTGAGTGATTGTTGTGGTTATATTTCCTTCAAAAAAAGAGGCTTTCTTTCTTCTTAAAAATGCAACTTCGTTCAGGTAAAATCATCAACATGGCAAGCTACGGGTACTCTTATGATGATACGGAAGAGAATGCTTTCAATCAATCTTATGAGGTCCCCCTCCAAGATTCCATCTACCATGAGGGAAATTCTCCTCCCTCTCATGCATATTGTTCTCAAGTCCATGTGGTTGACACCACAACTCAAGAGGTCGACACCTCTTCTCAAGCTCTACCCTCCAATCAAAACACCTCGGGGAACACCTCCCCATCATTCAATGTTAACGATTTAATTCAAGCTTTATCACAACTGGATGATTCCCAGCGACAGGCAGTTCAGGCCGCTTTGAAAGGGAAAGCTATTCCCTCTTCATCTTCCAACCCCCCTCCGGCCGCGAGTGGCCATCATGTTGCTAATGACCCGACGGTCTTACATAAAACCCCTTCACGTCCACCAACGCCTGTTGTGGCCATGCCGGACCAACAGGCAAGTTATTCTGCGGCTAGGTCCCAATTCCCTCCACCTCCTCAAATTCTAAGGACGCCTATGCCGAATTCTTTCATTCCAAACTCGGCCCCAGTCGAGTCGGACACCAATGTTCTACTTCTTCAAAAGTTGGCTAGCATGGAAGAACAACTCAAGAAGGTTACTGCGGCGAAGAATGCCACGGAGATTTCTCTCCCTACATTGCCAGTTTTTCATCTACCACCATCTGAGATGCCAAATTTTCGGCGATATAACGGAACTGGCAATCCGTTTATTCACTTGAAGGACTTTATGTATGAAACTTCCTTTTAGCAGGGCAACAAAGTCTCATTGGCTTATCTGTTCAGACGGTCTCTAGAGGGGCCAGCCCTCTAGTGGTTCTATTCCTTAGAACCGGCAGACGCTAGTGACTTTGATGTGGTTCAAAAGAAATTCTTGCAGAAATATAGGGACCGGGTCGGACCCTCCCTATCAGTTACTGATCTGGTCGCTGAGAAAATGAAGCTCGAGGAGGACTTCATTATATTTGCTGATAGATGGCGATTGATGGTCGAAAAGTTGAAAGATACACTGTTAGAGCTGGAACATGTTAAGATGATCATTTCAAATGCAACCCCTCAGTTCTGACACATATTGGCCATGAACAGGCTGACTACCATGGAAGAGCTCTATGAGAGAGCTCGATATATTCAAACTCAGATGAAAGATTCACCCATCATGGGCATATTTGAACATAGACCACGGTTGGTCAAGAAGAATGCAAATGTCAACAATAGCGGCGCCACAACTGAGGGCACCGTCACGAATGAGCAGGTTGGCGTGGTTGGCCACCCCACCCCTTTCCGCCAATCTAACCCACGACCTCCATAACAAAACCCCTTCTTCAACGCACCCCCACAACACAAATTTGCTCCTCAACATTCCTTTGCTCCTCCACAATACCAAATGCCTCACCCGGACCCCCAGCTCCACAACAATACCACCAAGTACCACCACCCGCCAACTATGGCCCACCACAACAACAACAAAGGAGACCACAAGGCCCCAAAAGGGCCCAGTATCCACCAATGCCGAAAAGTCTCCCAGACATATTCAATGCCCTCATGGCTGCCGACCTGCTCATATTGCCAAAAGAAAGAACGACGTGGCCCGCTAACGTTGACACGTCCCGCTACTGTGTTTTCCACCGCTCACCTGGTCACAATATTGACCACTGCTTTCATTTCAAGGACTATATTTATGATTTAAATGACCAAGGCGGTATTAATTGGGATGAGATGAGGCAGTTTATCGTCACTCTAAAAGCAAGAAGGCCTCCTCGGCAACACCAGGCTCAGCAGCCGCAGCAACCAGCTCCACAAGCACAACAGCAAGCTCCAGCACCCCTGCAAGATATGGGGATTGTCCACAATCCACTGCCGGAGCACCTACCAAACCAGCATGTAAACCTTGTCACAACCCTCCACGAGGTGGATAGAGGGCAGGGATGGCACGAAGAGAACGCCTCTGTTGGGGCATTTAATCACAATTCAAACCAACCTCCGTGCCTCTTACGCACACTTCCCACTTCTACTCCCCAGTTGGCCCGCTCCCTTCTACGCCCTGTTAATCAAACCCCATCTACTCCAATTAATTCCCCATCCTTGCCAACCCGGCCTCTCCTTATCCGTCCTCCGCCATCGCGGCCTTTGACGCGACAAACTCCACCACCCCTCACCAACCCTTCACCCTTGCCGTCTAGGGCACTCCTCATCCGCCCATCATTGACATCCGTTACATCCCCCGCCATTACTCCTCCACCGGCAAGGATACCTTCACCGTCAGTCCACCCCCCATTTGTACCCAGACCTCTCCTTGTTCAACCAACTATTCCCTCCCACACTCAGGCGTCCCTTGCTCCTCCTGCGCCTCCTACGGGGGCTTCTTTTTTGAACCCTCCTCCGACACCCCCTACGGGAGCTTCTTCTTTGAATACCTCTCCACCACCTGCCAGCACTAACACCCCTTCTTCTTCCGCCAACCCTCCATCCACACTTAGCCCGACAAAGGAGTCACCGAACCAAACCATGGTACTCCGCAGTGGACAGATATTCCACCGCATTTTTCCTCAGAGGGAGCAAGAGCCCGTACAAGGGCCCAATGAGCAAGAACAGGAGCAGGAGTCTGTACCAGGCACTCAATATGATTTATTGAAACATCTGGACATGACTCTAGCAAGAATTTCTATTTTAGAGCTGATTAAAAGGTCAACAACCCATCAATTGGCCTTAAAAGAATATCTGCAGAAGGTCATGGTTAATGAAGACATTCCTGCCGAGCACATAACCACAGTCCTAACGCCCGCTAGCGGTCAGCCGGCAATTATTTTTCATGAACATGAACTAGCACCTCAACCAACTAGAAAATATGCTCTGTGTATCACAGTGGACATTAACAAGGTGGCAGTAAAACAATGTTTGGTGGACACTGGGGCATTCATCAATGTATTGCCGCCCAGCACTTTAAAGATGTGCGGCATTCCGGGAAGTCAGATTCGGCCGTCCACTATAACAGTCACAGCTTACGACAACACCAAGAAGCCTCCTTTGGGCATGATAACATTAAAGGTCAGTTTGGGCCCAGCTACAATCACAGCAGATTTTCACATCTTGGACATGGATCCAACATTCAATGGCATCCTGGGCCGCCCCTATATTCAACTGCTAGATGCAGTGCCCTCTACAAATCATCAATGCCTCAAGTTTCCACACAAGGGCCGCATTATTAAGGTTACAAGTATGCCGATTCTGCCAGATGAAGACATACACTTAGCAACGTCAGTTCCTTCTATTTGGCCTTCCAATAAACCGTTGCTATCAGTGTTATATATTACTGACCCACGGCCGATGCCATCCAAGACAGTTACAACAGTTGCCATGACACCCCTAACTTCCAAGGGGAAGAAGAAGAAAAGCATACTGAACACCCCTGGCTAAAATATTCTGATGAAAATGGGGTACCAGGCCGGTAAAGGCCTGAGTGTTAATTTCCAAGCCAGAACTAAGCCCATTATGCCACAAAAATTAATGGTACGGGGCGGCCTAGGCTATAAACGGTCGAGTAAGAATGAAGAAGAACCATGGGCAGTTATGACATCCACTTTGAAGATAGATCGCCAACCGCTTACCTGGACACTGCAAACACATTTTCTCAAAGGTGGCGACCAAAACAATGAACATACTATAATAGTCACTTCTATACTAGACTGCCAAGATGTGCATGCCAGGTAGTTCGCTCGTCATATTGCTCCATTGGCCACATACAAAGCCCTGGAGTCTTTAAGGCCGGACAAAAGAAGGAAAATGGATGATCCAGAGTGTGATTGGTATAGATGGTTTGATATGAATGATATTACTATTGCCTTGAGCCGTCTATTTATGCCAACTGATCCAGAATGGCCGCCGCTGATTCATGAGCTAATTGAGAAGCCAGCAGTGATCACGGACAAGAGGCAGTTGCTAAGTGATTATACAGATACTGGAGAGCCCGATGTGCCGTTCGAGGAGGGCTTCACTACAGATAGGCTGTGGGCCGGCCTTTTCTTTACCAAATCCATTCACACGACGGTTGTTGTCTGTCTGATTGATCGATTGTTTTTCTCAGACATTCCTAGACCACCCGCGGTCTTAATAAACTTTTCTCCAAATTCACTCCAAGTTTCTCCTCTAATGCCCCCCTTGCTCCTCGAGCAATTCTCCAGACTCTCCATCACACCCACGCGCGGGTCATCACTCGTTCAATCTTTTGCCAACTTGTCAATTTCAACTCCACCTCCTGTTTCCTCCTCGCATTGCTTCCTCCTTGAAAATGAAAAAGAAAATAAAAATAAAAATGAAAAAAATGCCAAAAAATCAACTTTTCAATCCTCCCTCTCCATTGAGGAGACCTCCTATCTCCTTTCTGAGTGTGTCCCGACCCAGGGGCCGCTCTTCCAAGATTCGTTGATAGGTCTTTTCTACCCCTCTGGCGAGGGGTCTTCATCTATATTCCCTTGTGTACCCGCTTTTTCTCCTCCTTTCTCTTCTTTGTCAGGTTCTAGTGATCAAGCTAGTTGCTCTTACTCTTCTGATAAGATTCATGGGGTAGCTTCACATAAGAAATCCAAGGGTAAGCAGATTCCCCATAGATTCTTGTTGGAATTGGCTAGAAGATGTCAGGCTTGCTTAGCCATCCCCGAATTTGTGGAGAACCCGATTATCCTGCCGGAGTTGGAATATGAGAATACTTGTGCTTCTTTTGAGGGTTTTGGTGTTTATGAGATTATGAATGATGAAGACCCTATTGAAGAGGGAGATGAAGGTTATGAAGAATATGAGGACGAGGCTGATGCTTTTGCCAGTGGCATGAGGAGATTTGATGAACCATCAGCCTCAGTAGAAGAGCCTACCAAAGAGATAAATCTGGGTACTGAAGAAGACCCTAGGATTGTCCTTATTAGCAAAAACTTGCCGCCATCCGAAGAGGAGGCGCTTATTTTGGTACTTCAAGAATATAAGGACACGTTCGCATGGAGTTATGAAGACATGCCTGGATTAGACCCTGCGCTCGTTGAACATTGGCTTACACTTACGCCAGGGTCTATCTCGGTCAAACAACGGTTGAGACGTTTCCATCCTAATATGGCTTTAAAGATGAAAGAAGAGGTCGACAAGCTTCATAAGGCTAGATTTGTTAGAGTTGTCCTCTATCCCAATTGGGTGGCTAACATCGTCCCAGTCATGAATAAGGACGGAAAGGTCAGGATTTGTATAGACTTTCGGGACCTCAATCGTGCGTGTCCTAAAGATGACTTCCCCCTCCCTCATATTGATGTTTTGATTGATAATACGGCAGGATATGAGACTCTCTCCTTCATGGATGGTTTTTCAGGTTATAATTAAATTTGCCTGGCTGAGGAAGACCAAGAGAAAACATCGTTCATTACACCGTGGGGTACATATTGCTATGTGGTCATGCCTTTTGGACTTAAGAACGCTGGAGCCACCTATCAGAGGGCTATGATGGCAATTTTTCATGATATGATCCACGTTTATATTGAGGTGTATGTGGACGACCTGGTAGTAAAATCAAGAACAAGGATTGAGCATCCTGGGGTTCTAGCTAAAGTCTTGCAAAGGTCACGAGAGTATCAGTTGAAAATGAACCCCAAGAAGTGCGCATTTGGCGTTTCATCAGGGAAATTACTCGGATTTATTGTCAGCAAAAGGGGAATTGAAGTTGATCCTAATAAGGCGAAGGCCATCAGAGATATGCCTCCTCCCAAGAAATTGAAGGAAGTTCGAGGATTAATCGGGAGGTTGCAATTCATTCGCCGCTTTGTCTCCCAGCATTCACAAAGATGCAGGCCATTTTACGAGCTTACTAAGCCGGGAGTCAAGTTTAATTGGGATGACAAATGTCAGGCAGCTTTTGACGGACTGAAGGACTATCTGGCCAATCCTCCTATCCTGAGGCAGCCAATTCCAGGCAAACCGCTCATTCTCTATGTCTCTGTCCTGGATGACTCTGTAGGTGCTGTCCTTGCGCAGGTAGATGAAGAAGGGAAAGAGAGGGCAGCATACTACTTGTCTAAACTTCTCAACTCCTGTGAGTAGAGGTACTCAGCTATGGAGAAGACTTGTGATGCTTTAGTCTGGGTAATTCAGAAGTTAAAGCATTATTTCTTAGCTCACGAGGTTCATCTCATTGCTCGCATGAATCCAATTAAATTCCTTCTTGAAAAATCTGTCCTTACCGACCGATTAGCACGCTGGCAAAGTTTCCTTTCCCAATTCGACATCACTTACATTCAACAGAAAGCTGTCAAAGGCTATGCCATTGCCGAACATCTTACTCACCACCCTCTACCCCGATTTGATCCAGTCAATTCAGAGTTTCCAGATGAGGAACTAATGTCCATTAATCAACCCCACGATCCTATGTGGACATTACATTTTGATGGAGCTCTAAATTCCCAGGGAAAAGGGATCGGCATGGTTCTATTAACACCAGAAGGGGTCACCATCCCATTCGCTGCTCAGCTTACTTTCCCTGTCACAAACAATATAGCTGAGTATGAAGCTCTTTTGACCGGCCTGTAAACCGCTCACGAATATGGTGTTACCCAATTACGAATTGTTGGTGATAGTCAGCTCATTCTACGCCAGGTGCTTGTCAAATACCGCATTATCAATCCTAAGCTCAAGCCATACCAGGAACTTGCTTCAGCTTATGCCAAGCTCTTTACCAAGTTGATTTTTGTCCATGTCCCTCGAAGCCAAAACATCTTAGCTGACGCCTTTGCTTCATTGGCTTCTACTTTAGTCTTCCCTCCTGAACGAGATTTCCATGTTCCCCTCATTCATCAGCGTGACATTCCAGCTATTAAAGATCGTGCGTTCCTCGACATTAGGGACAAGGTGCTTGAGAAGGTCAGGCAGAGTGAAGTTCTTAAAAACAAGGAGGTCATGTTGTTAGATTGGGAAGAGGAATTGGCTGATGAGGAGAAACCATGGTATTACGAGATTGCCAGATATTGCAATGATCAGTCCTATCCCGAGGAAGCCACTGCAGAAGAGAAGAAAGCAATTATAAGAGTGGCTCAACGTTACGTTTTGGTTGGAGGTGTGCTCTATAGAAGAGGGCTCACAGGTGTTTTATTAAAATGCCTAGATGATGATGAATCTTGGAAGGTCATGGAAGAGGCGCATTCAGGAGTGTGTGGTGGTCATGTGAATAGCCATATGCTAGCTAAGAAGATCCTTAGGCTAGGCTTCTATTGGCCCACTTTAGAAGAGGATTGTTCTATCTATGTCCGAAGGTGTGTTAAGTGCCAACTGCACGCCGATAAGATCCATTCTCCTGCTTCTTCACCCCATCCTATGTCTTCCCCATGGCCTTTCTCCATGTGGGCTTTCGATATCATTGGACCTCTTGGTGATTCCAACCTCCTTACAAAGCAGAAGTCATTCATTCTCACGGCAACGGAGTACTTCACCAAGTGGGCAGAAGCGGAAGCTTACGTGGAGATTAAAGCGTCAACCGTTTGCAAGTTTATAATGAAGAACATCATCGCAAGGTTTGGCATCCCAAGTACCATCGTCACCGACAATGGACCCCAATTCATCTCTCAGGAGCTTAAAGATCTCTGCAACAGGTATAACATTGCATTGCATCATTCATCTCCTTATTATCCGCAGGGCAATGGCCAAGCAGAGGCAACTAATAAAACTTTGATTAAAATTGTTAAGAAAACGTGTGAGGCTAATAAATTCGCGGATTGGCCAGAAAAGCTGGTGGAAGCTCTTTGGGCCTATCGCACTTCCATTCGTACTCCTATTGGGCAGACCCCTTTCGCCCTCACTTATGGAATGGAGGTGGTAGTTCCTTATGAGATTCTCATTCCCTCTCTGCGAGTGCAATTGGACAAGGAATTCTATATTGATGAACGGCGTGAATCTCTCCTTGCCCAGTTGGAACTCCTGGATGAGAATCGTTTGGTCGTCGCTGAGCATGCGTGTATTTATCAAAACAAGCTTTCACGTTTTTACCAAAAGAAAGTAATTGAGAGAAAGTTTAAAATCGGTGAGATGGTAATTAAAAGAATCTTTGTAAAACCTGGTGGACCTCATTCAAAACTCCAACCAAACTGGGAAGGACCCTTTATCATAAAAGATGTTTATCCTAGAAATGCTTATAGATTGATTAATGCTGAAGGCGAAGAGCTAACTCATCCTTGGAATGGTCTCTATCTAAAGAAATACTACCCCTAAAAATAAAAAAAAAGAGAAAAGGACAAAAAGACAGAAGACAAAAAAAAAGAGGAAAATAAAAAAATTCGAAAGAAAGAAAAATAAAAAAGAAGAAGAAAAAAGCAGAAAAATCTTTGAGGCTGGTATGGTACGTGGGCCACGATGCCGAAATAATCAAAATCCTTAATTCATTCTTCAGTCTCGACGGTTTAACTCTTGGGTCAATTCACGCACACACTACACGCTTTATTCTTAAACTCGAGTAGCCCGGAATTCGAGGAAATTCTGACCCAAACTAAGAGTGTAAAAGCCTTACCTATTCTCTTCCCTTCGGCTCGCGAGAGGGAATACAAGTTAGGGGTTACTAACCAAGCCTGCCCGCCGCCTCAGTAGGTGGAAGTCAGGGCCCAAAAGGGAACAAAATGCTTAAAGCCCAAGTACAATTAGGTCTTTATTTGTTTCAAAAAAAAGAAAAGAAAAGAAAGTTATGATAAAAGAAAACATGACAAGAGGGCAAAGTCCCCGCAGGGAAAACCTTGGTCGTAAGCATGCATGAATAAGGGCAAAAAGAGTAACAAAATTTCCCTAAGCCAAAGACCGAATCCCAACAGGCATTAGGGCAGGGGAGGAGCGTGTCCCATTCTTGAAAACCTTTCGTGAGCTTCCTTAATCATTCTTCTTTTCTCCCTCCATAGTGGGTTGTGAACTCGAAGAATGGCGAAGACCGATTAAGAAGAATGGGCTGCAAGAGAATATGAGTAAACGCCTAAGTACAAGTCACGTTGACTCTTTTGTTAAGTCTCTTGAGAAAGTCTAATGAATTTTTGATTATGATGGTAAAGGTTTCAGAGCTCTGTACTATACTTACCTCCAAAACAAAAAATTTGCAAATCAAAATTCACGCCTCTTAGAATAAGCATTCTTTTCAAAACTAACAACCCTATCGAGGGCGCCACTTTCAAAACAAAAATACAAAAACTATATATATATAAATAATAATAAAAAAATTATGGAATTTCAAGCCTTTTGTTTCTCATATGCTTGGTTGCATTCTTGTATAGGGCATCTTTTGATTTCAGTTAGCATTTGCTTGCTTGCATGGTACATTTTATATCTATTGTTTGCCTTCATTGATTAAAGGCTTGGCCCCTTGACCCGTTATCAAGGTCAAGGTAAAGACATCCCTTGCTTATTGAGCAAGGGGCCAAGTCGAACAGATGGATTAACCTGTTTGTTCAAGTGTGAACTACAAGCGCAGGGCAAAAGTAAAAGGCGAGAAGGAAAAGAAGATACAAGTACACAACTACACAAGTGCTCAGGTAACAAAAATTTCAATCTCATATATATATACATCATAAATATCTGAGTACAGGTGTGAGGGTGGAGGAGTACAAGTACAGTCTCTCAGCTCTCGCCTCCACCCTCCTCTCTCCTACTCTCTGCCTCACTCTCGTCCTCCCGACGAGGCGCTGGTGGAGGGGGCATGGACTCGCGGGAAGTAGCTGGAGCTCGAGCCGGCTCATCTGCCTCGCTCCTCTGTCGGAGAGAGGAACCCGCCACAAAAGTAGAACTGGTGAAGGTGTACCCTGCAGCTCGCGCCCGCTCCCGGCCTCGCTGAAGCCTCTCCTTGGTCGCTCGTAGCCGCTCTTGTGTAACGGCTAGCTGGGACCTCAAGGCTGTAAGCTCCCGATCGCAAGCTGACCGCTTCTCTCGATCACGGGCACGCTCCGCCTGGTGCTGCTCACGATCCCGGGCACGCTCCGCCTGGTGCTGCTCACGGTCCCGGGCACGCTCCGCCTGGTGCTCCTCGCGCTCCCGAGCACGCTCTCTCCGCTCCATCTCGAGGGCGACTCGTAGCTCCGCCACGTCTTGAGGTAGCTCCTCTCGCCGCCTCAAGGCCCGCTCAAGCTCCACGACCCGCTGCTCGCGGATCGCCAACTCTGCCCCGGCCAGGGCAGCCCTGGTATGTGCCGACTGTAACTCCGAGGTCTGCAAACATTCAAACAACTCATCAGTTCCACAGTTCAATAATTCATGAAATAGGCCATATACAACTGAAAATAAATAAAACTCACCTGCATGGCCATCGCCTGCTGCCCCTCCTCGATGCAGGTAAGAGCGGCACGGAGCTCCTCAGTCTGTGAACACAACTTTTCATAAGCATATCATACAATAATTGAATGAAATTAAGTTTAAGGTTTAAGGCATACCCATGTGGCGAGGTCGCGCTCTGCCGCCTCGGCCCGTGTCACTACTCCAGCAAGCTGCTCTGCTAGTGCAGTCGCCTCTGCACTAGGCCCTCTCGAGCTAGAGGCCTCTCCCGTCTCTCTCCCTATTGCTCCCTACTGGGCACGCTATATTCATTGAGATTGTCAGTGGCTAATCATCAAATAATCCAAACATTCATGTGCATATAGATAAATTAAACACTCACCAGGGTCTCAAGGTCTGCCCGTGTGGCAGCCAATTGGGCTTCCAAGCTATGGAGGTGGGTCTGCATGTCCATCGCTGCTATGTCCCGTGCATCCTGCATTCACCACATATTAGTCGCATAATAGATATACATAAGCATTTGTATTAAATAAGTGCATTCATACATACCCCTAAGACCCTCATCTGGGCTCGGCCGGCGTAAATCTCCTAGTAGCGTCGGAGGTACTCGGAGCTGTCCGCTGCCTGGGAAGTGACTCGGGTCCCGCCGCGCTGCCAGTCGGCGTACTGGTCGGAGAACCGCACTCTCCAGTCGATCACCTTCGTGCGACCGCATGTCTTCTTGTCTATCCCACGCGGCTCTCCTACCTCAATCCACTTCTGGTGTAAGTCTAGTGTCCTCATCACCAGCCTAAGCCGTAGCGGCTCGATCTCGCTCAAGCAATGAACCCAAAGCTCATACCCGAAACGAGGTCGGCCCGCTACAACCCACGGCTGGCCCTCATCAGTCATCCCCTCGTAGGGTCTCCACCGCACCTGCATCAATAAACATGCATATCATCATCGTCTCATCATAATTAATAAAAAAAAAATGCATCATATTTAGTCATGCATACCAGTGAGGCAAGGAAGTCTCGGAACTCCCTCCGTAACACTCGCAACTCGTAGGCGAGTGGGGCTCCAATCACCACTGGTAGCCAGCGCTGAGCCAGAGGAAAGGATCCCTCAGCTCCGGGCTGTGGGTCAGTGCGCCCCATCGACATGTACAAATGGCTCCAAATCTGCATTCATGCATCGCATTAGCAAAGAATTCATATGCATATGCATTCTAACAAGAAAATAACAAAAAATGCATACCTGATGAAATGGTGAAAAGCCACTGATGGTCGTCTCACGACCAGTCCCCTTGGACAGGTCGGCTATCAAGTGCGCCAGTAGCGCTGCTCCCCAGGCGTATCGGCCGACTCCCTCCAAGTCCTCGAGTATCCCCAGGAAGCGGCAGTTGATGACATCGCCCTTCGTGCCAAGCAGCAGCCTCCCGAGCATCAAGAATAGAAATCTCCTCAAATCTCTGTCTACCATCTCTCTGTCAGCTGAGTCCTAGCAATAGGCAGCCCTAGCCCCATCTATCAATCTCTGCGAAAACTGCTCTAAGGACTCCCTAGACCTCTGCCTAGCATCACCCAAACCCATGGCCATGGTAAGGTCGGTGCGGAAGATGGTCCTACACTCGCTAGGTGTCTCATAGACGGTCTCTAGCCCTAGCAGTCTCTGTGTAAGCTCGCTATAGTCGGGCAGGGTGATCCCGCTCACTGCCTCGCCGTCTACCCTCAACCCGGTAATCCTAGCCACATCCTCTAGGCTAGGGACCATGTGTCCCCACGACATCAGAAATGCCCGGCTCGACCTATCCCATCTCTCTCTCAAAACCTGGATCAAGGGTAGGTCGGGTCTGACTGGCTCAATACTAAGGAAAGCCCCAAACCCCATGGCGTCTACTCTAGCCCTCTGGAACTCGGAGAGGCCGTAATACGCTGCCCGGACCTGGACCCAAGAAATCTGCGTCCTCATCAGCCCCTGCATATTTATAAAAGAAATTTTGCTTAAGTTTTCATGTGGAAGTTCATTTGATGAAATATTTGTTGTTTGGTTAATTAACGACTTACCTTGGATCGTGGTTTTCATAATTGACGCCTCTGAGGGCGGCGTTATTTACAAATGGGTTTCTGGTGATGTTGTGCGTTCTTTGAATTAACGACCCAGCATGGGTCGTTGTTTATTTAAAATGCACCCCTGTGGGTGGCGTTGTTTTGAAACTAATTTCCTAATTTCTGAGAGTTTTTTGAATTGACGCCTATCCCTGGGTCGTCAGTTGTTTAAGTAACGCCCCAGTGGGGGACGTTGTTCAAAATGAGCAATTTTTGGCCCGAAATAAAATTCTGGAAATTCTTAATGGACGACCACTCCAATGGTCGTTGTTTATTGAATTGACGCCCTTGTATGGGGCACTGGTTTAAAGGGGTTATTTTATCCTAAAATGCGTTTCTGGATTTTTTTTTTATTTTATTTGGCGACCACTCCATTGGTCATTGCCAAATGAATTGACGCCCCGATGGGGGGCGTTGTTTTCCCAGGGTCTTTAAAATAAAAAAAAATAGCATGCGAAATAAATAAGCAGGGGCGTACATATATTGAAAATAAAAAAGGAAGCATTGAAAATAACAGCATGAAGCTAATACATGATAATTTCTAAATAACAACATGCTGCAGGGCGTGATTCATGAATTATCTTTTTTCATTAAAAATTAATTAATTGAAATTGACGCCCCGGTGGGGGGCGTTGTTTAATTGGCGACACCCCTGGGGGCGTCTTTTCTCTGTGTCACCCGAGAGCTATGGCGATCATGGAAAATGCAAATAAAATTGAAGAAAAATAAAAAATTGGGTTTGAGGCCTACCTTTCGTCGCTCGGGCACCACCAACCCTCCCCGGAGTTGAGGGCGGGGTTGCCGTGGCCGTCGGGGTTGGCCGGGGCGAGGAATGACCGCTGCCATGACCGGTGGTTCTTCTCCTCCTTCTTCTTGTTCTTCTCCTTCTTCATCTCCTCCTTCCTCTTCTTCTTGTTCTTCTCCTTCGTCTTCCTCTTCTCCGTCTTCCTCACCGTCATCTTCTTCTTCATCTTCTTCAACTGCTTCTTCCTCCTCGCCGTGCTCCGCCACCGGAGCTTCCTCGGCCGCCGCGGGAGGAAGCTCCTCCACGGCGTCTCCGCCTTCCAAGTCCACCACGTCGGGGGCCGAGACACGTTGGCGTTTGAGTCCACCGTCGGCCATGGCTGCCAGTAGAGAGTGAGAGAGATAGTAAGAGTGAGAGAGTTAGAGAGGAAGGGTTTTTGCGGTTAGGGTTATAGAAGAGGGAAAGAGGGAAAGAGGACGAAGGAAGAAGAAGAAAGGTGGGAAAAAGAAATCAAACGGTCGAAATTAATTAACGACCTAAGGAAAGGCGTCTCTTTTGGAATTGACGGATATACTCTGGGCGTGATTTCAACATTTGACGACATGCATGGGGGCGTCATTTTATCTTTGCGTGGGAATCTGTAACCGTCGTCAGGCGCATTTAATGGAATTGATAGATGTGATTGAAGTCATCATTACAGCTTTTTAATTGACGACTTCGTTGCAGGCATTTTTTACATAAGAAGTGGCTCATCCGAAGGCGTTATTTTTAGATTTTAACGGTTAATCTTTGGAATTTGAATCAAATTGACGCCTTGACCTGAGATGTGAATCAATTAGCGCCACTTGCTAAAGGCATCAATCATGGGAATTGATATTTTGGATTTCGGAAATTGATTAATGATTGACGACGTGTGTGAAGGCGTTACTTTTGGAATTGACGCCATTCTCTAAGTCGTTATTCAGAACAGAAACACTGTGTGTTGGAGGGATTAATCAGAAGCATAATGATTGGCTCACTCAGAAGATTATCATTGTTTTATTGATGAAAAGATTACAATCCATCTAATGAGCCATTTTGGGCTTTAGACTTCTTAAAGCTATTACATATGCTTTCCACTGATCTTTGTCTTCTTCCAAGTATTCCACAGGTTGATGTGCTTTGCTGATTCTCAATAAAGCTTGAATTGTGGTGGTTTCTTCTCCATCTTCATTGCTGCCAATGTCCCTTGTCTTGATAGGAGGGAGATGAGATAAGTCCTCGAACAATCGCCGTGGAAGCCCGAGTTGGGGAAGGCATCTATGAGAGTTGTATAGTGCAAATTCCGTGGCACCTATTAGCCGAAGATCCGTCCCGGGAGAGAATCATGCGCGGAGTTCTTAAGCCTTGAGTAGTCCCGGGGCGCATGTGAAGAAATTCTTAGGCATCACCTTGAGGTGCTCCCTCCATTCCACTCTTTTCTTGATTTGAGGAATCCGGTTCATCACTCTATTGCTCAACCCCAATGAGCCGGTCATATAGGAAAGAGGGCTTTTAGAGAATATCCTTGATGGTTGTTGGGCCTCCTCGCATGAGTCAAATTTAAAATGGAGATCTACCCAACTAGAAAGAATGATCATGCATCCATAAATCGGTCTCCCCATTGCCGCTGAGGTGAGCCCACTATATAGGTAGGTTAATATCGCCGGTCCCACTCTCTCTCCTTCCCAAAGGCTAGCTATAGCACTCAATTGGGACTCTTCTAGAAAATCTTCCATGGAGGGGAACAAGATCGCTCCCGCCAAGCATACGACGAAGGCCTTTGCCACCCGCTCTACCTCATCATCCTCTTTAGCTTGGTCGGCCCTTTTGTAGACCCATGAGGCAAGCTTTAAAAGGTTAATCCCTTTGGTGGCTTTGATTTGGCTCACTAGGTTGGGACTAGGAATCAAGCTTGATAGTAATTCATGAGAGGTGATTTGCCTTGGCATGATGGCCATCTTCTCCTCATCCCCTTATTTCATCTCTTTAAGCCTAAGATCATTTCTAATTCTTCTAATAAAATTGTGGCTTCAAAGGTAGAAAAAAGGAAGGTGTGGGTAGAAGGGTGCCATATCTCCACAAGAGCTCCTATAGCTGCCCAATCTAGGTGAATTTGGTCATAGTGTTTGGCATGGGTGACTAAACCTAGGAGATGCCATCTAGATAGGAAAACCCTCATGTCTGAGCTAACTTGGAAAGCAAGAGGGGAAGCCATTTATTCTTTGTGAATCTCCTTGCTCCTGGAATGTTTGGATAGTCCTGAAAAGAAAGAAAAGGCAAGCATGAGAGTTGAAGGGAATAATGTATGAATAGGAAGCAATGGAAGAAGCACCGAAACAAGCAGCTCAAGTTTTAAATACCTGGTTCATGGTAATTCGGTTGCTGATATGACTGTTAAATTCGGAAAGCCTGGGAGTGGAAGTCTTCGGTTTCTTAATAGCTCTCTGCATACTTCAAGAGTGTGTTGCGGTACTGATCTTCATGAAGACAGCAGCAGCTTGCAGCACCTACACCTGTGGATGAATGAAAAGAAGAAAATAACATAACAGAAAGGATCTCATTGAATTGTTGAAGGAAAACTCCTCCTTTTATAGAAGTTTGAAGGTTCTGATGGATGTTCGAAGTTGAGGGAAGTTTGAAGGTTCTGATGGATGTTCGAAGTTGAGGATTTGAGTACGAATAGGATTGTGTTTCAAGCTTTCTATTTTTGGAACAGAAGCGTGCTAATTCAAAATTACAGTTAATTAACGACAGCGTTCAGGGCGTCATTTACTGAATCAACGACTTGCTTCAGGTCTCCTTTTATTTAACGCCTTTCTGAAGGGCGTCATTTGCTTTCCAATTCCTAATCGGACCTTCAATGCAATTAACGCCTTTATGCTGGTCGTCTTTTATTATTTGGACGCCGCTTCCTATGGTCGTCAATTTCTGGGCTTATATGTTGGATTGCTTTATGACATTTTTATGAACTTAAGTTCTATCTTTTATTATTAGAGGCCTTTATATTATGCACTTATGATCATTTTAAGTTGAGAATTCTTTCATGAGTTGATCATTTTTTTATGGGGACTGATGAATCTTTAAGTGCAGAAGAGTGCAGATCTGGAAATGCGTGGTTGACTCATTGGGGTAACATCACTCCATCTTTTATGTTTTTCCTGTAAGCATTGTTATCTATATGGTATCTACGCTATTATAGTATATCAAGGACCTTGTGGTTCTGATGAACCTGGAATTTGAGTTCCCCTTCATCAAAAACAGTGATAATTCCAGGAAAGTCTTGATCGCACGGATAGGCCGTTGAGTCATTAAAGGTCTGGGACGACGGTTCCACTTTCTGAGTTGACGCGTGGACAAACGAGCTTTGGCTTAGTGTCAGCTTAGAGATCTGGATTCTTGACCAAATCTAGATGGCTTAACAATATTATCCTTGATTATTTTCTATTTTTAGTTTTTTTTAATTTTTCTTTTAACCCAGCATGCATCATGTAGGACTTTGAGCTTAATGATGAAAATCCTCATATTGCGCCAATAATGAAGGTCACTCGCTCCTAATCAAGTTGGCATGAGATATTCCATTCCAAATCAAGTACTTTATTCTCCTTGAAGTCGCTCAGGTTGGTTCCTTGAAAGTGTTCATTTGTTGGGTCTCTATCTCAATTCATTTTACCTTTTTCTTGCAAAATCCACCTTGGTTGTAGCACGTCCACATTGGCTGGTAACCGCTCTCCAATGGTGTCTCCCTTTCGTGCCCTCGCGCACATTTTTAGTTTCTTTAGCTTAATCCTTTCGGCCCAGCTAATCAATGCTTTCTTGTAATCATCCAGAGTTGTTTCATTCAGAGTCTTGGAAAGATTTCCAACACTTAGTGTCGGAGGCATGTCACATCACACCTTGGCATCTACTTATCAGTCCGTTCCACTTCATTCCGCTTGTTGCACTTTCGCTTTATTCCATCTCACTCCCTTGCAAAGCAGACGCCAAGGCGGGGCAGCTGTAGACACGCCAAAACTGACGCTATGTCGAGTAAATCTCATGTCACCATGTGACGCCCCAAAGTGAACTTCAATATTGCTGTAATATGAAGTTTTTTCTATTTTTATGTGTTTTCTGTGATTTTCTTAGCATTTTTTTTAGAATTAACGACTTGACGTGGGGCATCTTTTAAATAACGGCTTAGCCTTGGGCGTCTCTTAATGAAAGGATGACCTTCGTCAGAGGCGTCAGTTTCTGGAATTTTACGTATCCTAAATAAATTGGAAAAGCAAGAATTGACGTCCCCCACATGGTCGTTTATCAACTAACGCCCGTTTGTACAGGCGTCATTTCATGATTTTTATTAAAGAAAGGATTTTGTTGCTAAAATTAAATCCATGAATTGACACCTTTGTCCAGGTCGTTATTTTAATTAACGTCGTAAGGTAGGTCGTCAATTTCAATTGACGCCCTTACGCGAGTCATCTTTTCTCCTTCCGTGTCCTGTTCGAACGACCCTTTCCTGGAGAGTTCCCTGCTCTGTTTTGATCACTTGGTTGGATTAGGGAAGTAGAGGCCTTGCCGTAGATGAGTGTTGCAAGTTTTAATCCTATTAAATCTATAGTTTGTACCCTATAAATAGAGCCTCTGTTCTGCTCGCGCGAGAGAAGAAGAGGGGAGATCTTTTTTTAAACAGCGAGATACACACAGAGACATAAGGATTGCTGCTGTTCGTTGCTTCTTCCTCCTCCCTCTTGCAGCAGTCGAAGGCCCCTCTATTTGGTTCTTTCCCTTTACTGTTGTCAGGAACAGCAAGGAGTTATTGCATTTAGCTTGTTGCTCATCCCATCATTGTTCACCATCATCCTTTACCACATAGTGGTTTGATTCTTCATACGTCTAAGGTTTTAGTCTTTGCATCATATCTCCTCTCCCTAATTCTCTTAGGGGTTTTAAAAATACTAAAAGGTGTGTTCTTCATGTTCATATTTCATTATCTTATTCTTATTGTGGATTGATACTACACTTGGCTAATCCTCTTCTATTTTGGTTGTTTGTGTTTTGTTTAAGGGTAATCAAGAAAGAGAAACCCCCTTCATCGGCCAGCCGATAAAGGGAGGAGGAGGAAAACCACAATTCATCCCGCATCACTTTTCTTACCAGGTATCCGCGATCATTCTCCTTTCCTTTTGAGGTAATCCCTCTGGCGATCACACTCCATTAGCAATCTCTTGCTCCTTTTCTTTTACTTAATAATTTCTTCTTAATTTTTTTGATGTCGGTGTGACACGGTTCACAGTATGGTCTGTGTGTGCACACATGGTTGGGGGCAGTAGGACCAGCGCTGACGAGCGCGACCCCAGCTAGTCACTTGTTCTATGGTTACTTGTGCGGTGTCTCAGTTCCGGCTCGGCCGGAGGGAGACACCCGAGGCGCGGTTTAAGTCGTCAGTTGACGCATCTGGCCTTGCTTCTGGTGGGCAGGTACTCCTGTCACGTGAGACGTGACTCTCCTATTTCTGGGTTCCGTTTCCCGTCTGCGAGATGTGGTTTTCTGGACCGTCTGGTGTTTTTGAGGTAGTAGCCAGGGTGCTAGTAGCTTTACCGAGGTTGCGTCTTGTTTGTGCGGTGCCCACGACCAGGTGGTCGGGGTTGCACTTTGGACAGCGTGTCTAGGTTGGCCTTGTCTTGGGAGACAGGCCTCTACGGCGGAGTTGCGGTAGATTTTGCCTCGGTAGGTGGTGTTAGTGTGGTCCGGTTCCCGATGGCGAGATCGGGATTTCTCTTTCTACTTGACCGGTACAGTAGGAGTAGCTGTAGTGTCGAGTTTTGACTGGCCACCGTGTTTACTGTTCCTACTGCTACTGTTGTTCTTGTAGTTACTACTTTTTGTGCCACCGTTGTTCTCAGTTGGGGTTCCGCAGGATCCCTACTGAGCTAGTGACAAGAGGCTCACCCCTGTGTTTCAGGTGCGGCGGTTCTTCCTCGAGGTTCGAGAGTGCAGTGCAGAGGTTCTTAGTTGTCAGCTCGCCGGGCCGAGTGTTCACTTGGCATGTGGTACATTTTACTGCTTTAGACTATACTTTCTATTGGACTGGACTCTGTTGTAGTAGTTGTTTATTTATTTCCGTTAATTGTTGAATTGTCCTGCCTTATTTCCTATTTCTTTGTACCTCCACACTCCTTTTAGCCCTTCCGAGCCCTCCCGGCTCGTGGGCAGCGGGCCAGGTTTCGAATGGTATCAGGTTCTTCCCGGTATCCGGATCTTGGGTCGTTACAGATGGTATCAGAGCAGTGGTTGTGGACGTACATAGGAATTTGAGACATTGCAGTGATCAAAGTCCATAAGGTCCAGTACAGTCGGCAGCTAGCTTAGGGTTTTGTGTTTGTTTTCTGCCTTGTTTCTCGCTTGACGGCTTGAGTGCGTTGCGCGGCGTTGTTGCGGTGATTGTTGTTCGTGGCTTTCGTGTCGGCGTAGGATTTAAGGATCGAGGTTGAGAGCTTTCTCCCTCATCTGTGGTGACCCCAGTTGTCCAGCGTTGGGCAGAGGTTGCTGGCAGGCGTAAGTTTGTGGTGCTGCGTTCGAGGCATTTGTGGCGATGTCAGGTGGCTGGCAAGGACTATTTGTGGTTAAGTGGCCATGAGCATGCTCTGAGGGAGCTGTTGTCGAGTTTGGCCACTTTAGCTTGAGGTTATCCAGCCCTTGAGGCGTTGAGGTCATGGTTTGAGGTGGCAGAGTAGGTGCTCTGATCGAGAAGTGTGCTCTGGTGAGCAGAGGATCTTCTCGGTGAGTTGTTGATTTATCGAGCCCGATGTTCTTGTCATGCTCTGTGGCGTCAGAAATGACGTGTCGGTCCCGATTGTTTTTGCAGATTTCGAGCCAGGATTGGGCGGAGTTGTCCAGTAAGCCTTGCTCATGTGCTCTTGCGTGCGAATGGGTGGTGTTTACACTGGGTTTGGTTTGAGATGTGAAGGTTCTGCGGTGAGTTTGAGACTCGAGGATGAGCGTTGACGATTGTCGATTATGGCTCGTGTTGTAGCTCTTGGAGTGGTGTGTTGCAGTTCAAGGAATTGCAGCGGTGGTGCATCGAGAGATGTTGTGATTGTGGTCCGTCTTGACACTCATCGAGTGTGTCGGAGGTGCTGACCTGATGGAAGCGATGGTTTTCTTGGTGCTGGATGGTGTTGTTCCTAGCATGTGTGAGATTTAAGGTTAGGTCGAGTGTGGATATTTTTCGTTGGTTGGAGGTATGTCGATTTCTCCTTTGGTCGGAGAGATTGTATTTAGCTAAGGTTCATCATCTTGCATTGCATGTTCGGATTGGTTGGCCTCGTGTGCCATGAAGTCCATGCGAGACGTGATCCGTGTTTTGGCCGGATGGTTGCCTGCGAGAGTTGTGCCCATTTTCCCTGGTGTGTAAGGGTGCTGGCGCTGTTCCGGATGGACGAGTGCTGGTTGGGCGATGTTCGCATTCTTGGCTGGTGCTGGAACTTTCCAATGCATGGCAGTTCAGAGTCTGCAAATTTACGGAGGATTGCTTGTTTGGGAGTGAATCTGTGCTTGGCGTTCGAGGTAATGGAGCTTTCCTCACCCTGTTTCCTGAGGTTGACCAGCCGAGTTATGGGTTGTCAGGATGGCGAGTCCCGAGTTGCCGTGTCTGGCTGTGCGCGTGGATCTGAGTACGCAGCGGAAGCGTGGTGGGCCCATAACCCACTGGTTCAGGATCGTAGCGTTGGTTGCTACGGGTGGATTTCCTGAGGTTGCGTTGAGCATCGGAGGATTGGTTCCTCGGTGTGAGACGTATTGTTGTCGTGCCGTTGCTCGAGGTGTTGTGGTTCTTGGCACTGGCAGGACGGAGTGTTGGGGAATGCGCTGGCTAGTGTGCCGCATGAGTACCCTGTTCCTGTGATGGAAGCTGTGTCAGGCGTCGGTGTGACCTAGATGGGGTTCTTGAGGATGTCGCCTGACGGAGGTCGAGGACGTGTTGGTCAGAGTTGGTGGCTTGGTGCACGACTCGTATTGGAGGTTGTGTCCTCGGAGGAGATCGTGTTTTAAGGAAGTGATCTCTGATAGATTATGGGTCCCAGTTGGCAACTGTGAGTGGCTGGTGAGCCTAACCGTGTAATCGACCACAACAGTATCTGTTGGTTATATGGTCGTGTCGGATTGTGTCGGTGAGATATAATTGACTGGGGACCCAGTGTGCATTGGTCATGGTGTTGGCGACCTGGTTATCGTAATATTGGGTGGCACTTTCCTCCCCTAGAGACGTGTGTCATGAATTATTCTGGTGGTGTCCCGTGGCTCTGTGGTGAGGGCGGAGGCCTTTTAGTGAGATTGGTGTCGGCTTGGTGGTCCTTGATAGGACGTTGGAGTTGGAGTGGTTATCCCTGCTCTAGTGACTAGCATGGAAGGATTTCCCTGTAAGTCTGAGTCGAGTGAGGTGATGACCGAACACTCCTGAGTCTTGTCGTTGGTTTCATCGTGCTCCCCTGCAAGGGTAGAGTTGGCACGATGCTCGAGATCAGATGCGATGTCCGAGAGAAGTTCAGCTCGTGATGAGACAATTATCTGTGTGTGAGTCAGCGGATGGTCTCTTGTGAGTTGGATCGTGCCCGTTGGACCGGTGGGAGGTTTCCCGTTGACGAGCAGCTGGTGACCAGCGTGTGGTCTTTCACAGACAGAAGATGCTGTTGGTTGTGCATCATGAATGGTGAGAGCCATGTATCGGTGAGACCTTTCGTGGTCATTTCCGTGATGTGTTTTCCGGATGGGACCTGGGCCTTGTCGGAGTTGAGTTCTGACAGAGTTGGTCATGTGCTGTTATGAGTGCTTGGCTTGCCATGTATGAGTTGGTGGAGGCTCTGTATCGGTTGTTCCCTTGAGCAGGGTGTGAAATCTGTCAGCTGGTTGTAAAGCTGACGTGTGTTTTGTCTGCCGACCATAGGATGGATCGGTAGCTGTTTCTCGTGTCGAGGGCTATGTCTCCTCGGTGAGTGAGATGGTGACAATGATGCCATGATTGGTTATCCGTTGTGACTGAGGTGATGCCGGACTGTGTCCTTTAGTGTATGCCTGCTCTGATGGCCGGTGCGCGGCATGCTGAGCGAGGTGTCGTTTGTGATTGTAGTCTGGCTGTGTCCCTCAGGATCGATGCTTTCGTGAGAATCGAGGTTTTCTATCCTGGGGCCCTGACAGCGTTGTCAGTTGGTTAAGGCTTTCTTCCCCTGTGTTCCAATGTTGTCCTGAATTTCAAGGATGAAATTTCCTTAAGGGTGGAGGGCTGTAATGCCCTGGATTTTTTGGATATTTTTTCGAATCATTTTCATGGGTCCTAGAGTGTGTTTTGTGCTTTACATGTGTTTTTTCCTGATATGCCTTCGAAACTTTGTGCAGGGCGAACCGTGGCGTTCTCCGACTCTGGGATAGTACTGACGTGTTGTGCTCTTCTCGAGGACCGCGGAGGTAATTTTTCGTATTTTTCTGAATTTCTGAATTTTTGAATTTTTCTATATATATTAACCCTTTAACCTCTCTCTCTCCCCATTCTCTCTTTCTCACTCTCTCTCATCTCTCTCTCCCTGGGCGGCCGACCGTGGCGGAGGAGGGCGAGGCGACGATGGCGGGAGGCGACGAACTAGGAACGGGTCGAGGATCGAGGGCCGGCTTCACGTTGAAGCTCAGCCGTGGGTTAGTGGAACGGCGAGGGTTTCATGGCGTTTTCTTCGTGGATCGGCGTCCACGGCACGTCGAATCTTCGGTGGAGGTAGGGAGATGGACCCCCAGCTCGTGCGCTTCCTTTCCCGTGAGTTTTGTAGGCCGTGGCAAGCCGAGCGTGGGTTTATTGCCGTTTTGGGGAAAAATCATGATTTTGGGGAGTGAGCCGGATCTCCCATTTTTGCGGTATTTTTGGCCGATCCAGTGGTTTAGATGCATGCTAGGGGCTTAGGGATGGATTCTCCTTTGTTTCCCAGGGTGATTGGGGCGTGGAACGGGATTTTGGGATTCTTCCCACCGGTCCTGTTCTCGGGAGGGTGTAGTGCTCCTTCCAGAGACCGCCACAACCCTGGCGGCCTAAGGGAGGCGCGCTACGAGTTACTGTTTTATCGGCAGGGCTGGCGCCGACTGGCGGCCGCACAATAAACCGCCAACTAGGGTGACGATCGTACCTTTGACCGCTTCCTCTATTTTTAACCATTGTGCCTTGGGGCATGTGTTTTAACTATTGGGGGCTTTTGGGTCTGGCGGCCGAGGGTACGCCCGCCTCATGCCTTTTGGCGGCCCTATATAGGACCGCTTGCTCTCTCATGACCCAGGGGGTGGCGGCCTATCGTTGGGCCGCTACCGTCCCTGTGGCGGCCTAATGTTGGACCGCCAGCTCTTGTGGCGGCCCAAAGGTAGACCGCCAGCGGTTCGTGTCCAACCGGAGTTATCTTTTGCCGATTCGAGTCTCGGGTGAGTGGACCTCAACCCGCGTGCTGGCCCGTGGTCTGACTGATGATGGGCATCATGTGGGGGCCACACGTTAGTGTGCCGTGGGATCCCGGGAGTTGGTGTTCTCGACTCGAGTCACCGTGTATCGGTGTGTGTGCAGTGGTGTCTCCCTCGCATGTCGTAAGTTTTCCCTGGAAGATGATTCCCGAGTGGGCCACGTGTTTGGCCTTGGACTATGAGTCTAGTCATTCAGCATGGGGCTAGAGGTTTCCCACTTTTCTCTGGGGTGCGGAATCGACGTGGCGGCTTGTGAGCTACCTTGGGAATCGTGCTTTTACGCTTTTCGCGTGGGCTGTGTGTGTGGCCTATGGACTGTGAGTCTAATTACCCAGCCTGGGGCTGGAGGGTCTCTCGAGTTCCCTTTTGAGGGGATGGTTTCAGTGGCTCATGAGCTATCTCGGTATTCGTGCTACCGTGATTTTAGACCTAGGGATTTGGCTAGATTAACGGCGTTGTGCCGTTGCATACGACAGTCTTGACCCCGAGCCATGTGACTCAAGGATCGTTGGATTTAGTGAGTCTAGACGACCGTCCAGTGGCTCGTCGCCACTTGGTCCTTCTCAACTTTCGCACAGGGTGCATGCATGTTTCTCGGAGTTTCTCCTTGGAGAGTGGTCACACCAGTGACTCCCCACTAGTCGTAGCCTTCCGACACGCGAGTGGTCCCACCAGGGAGTGGTGGCGAGACTACCCCGAGAGACGGTTTTTAGGCTGGTTACCGTCGGGCCCCATGTTTGACGCCAGAGTCTGGCTTAGGGGAAAACCAGTCAGAGGGCCAGACCTAGGACGTATGGTCTGTGTGTGCACACGTGGTTGGGGGCAGTCGGACCAGCGCTGACGAGCGTGACCCCAGCTAGTCACTTATTTTGTGGTTACTTGTACGGTGTCTCAGTTCCCGCTGGGCTGGAGGGAGACACCCGAGACGCGGTTTAAGTCGTCAGTGGACGTATCTGGCCTTGCTTCTGGCGGACATGTACTCCTGTCACGTAAGACGTGACTCTCCTGTTTCCGGGTTACGTTTCCCGTCTGCGAGACGTGGTTTTCTAGACCGTCTGGTGTTTTCGAGGTAGTTGCCAGGGAGCTAGTAGCTTTACCGAGGTTGCGTCTTATTTGTGCGGTGCCCGCGACCAAGTTTTCGGGGTTGCACTTTGGACAGCGTGTCCAGGTTGACCTTGTCCTGGGAGACAGGCCTCTACGGCGGAGTTGCAGTAGGTTTTGCCTCGGTATGTGGTGTTAGTGTGGTCCGGTTCCAGATGGCGAGATCGGGATTTCTCTTTCTACTTGACCGGTACAGTAGGAGTAGCAGTAGTGTCAAGTTTTGACCAGCCACCGTGTTTATTGTTCCTACTGCTACTGTTGCTCTTGTAGTTACTACTTTCTGTGCCGCCGTTGTTCTCAGTTGGGGTTCCGTGGGATCCCTACTGAGGTAGTGACAGGAGGCTCACCCCTACGTTTTAGGTGCGACGGTTTTTCCTCGAGGTTCGAGAGTTCAGTGCAGAGGTTCTTAGTTGTCAGCTCGCCGGGCCGAGTGTTCACTTGGCATGTAGTACGTTTTACTACTTTAGACTGTACTTTCTGTTGGACTGGATTTTGTTGTAGTAGTTGTTTATTTATTTCTGTTAATTGTTGAATTGGCCTGCCTTATTTCCTATTTCTTTGTACCTCCACACTCCTTTTAGCCCTTCCGAGCCCTCTCGACTCGTGGGCGGCGGGTCAGGATTCGAATTGTATCGGGTTCTTCCCAATATTCAGATCTTGGGTCGTTACAAGCAACCCCCCTAGCCACCGACCCTCACCTTGAAGTGGTTAGGTGCACCCTCACTCAAACCCAAGAGCATGATTAGAGAAGGACCACCATCTTCCACACCTACATCTGGAAAGGGGACCGTGCCCGGAAGGTCATCTTAGATAATGGGAGTAGCGTGAATGTGGTGTCCCCCGACACCGTCAAGCTTCTAGGCCTTGCTGTCTCACCAAACCCGAACCCATACCGAGTAGCTTGAATTGATGCCACATCCGTGCCTGTTAGCACCTGCTGCCTTGTCCCCATCACCTTCCAATCCTACCATGGCCAAGTATGGTGTGACATTCTACTTATGAAAGTAGGGCGTATACTTCAAGGGTGGCCTTGGATCTATGATGTGGATGCCACATTCCTTGGGAGGATGAACACTTGCATCTTCACACATGAAGGGAAGAGAATTCAACTCAACCCATCACAACCCCGTCCCCTCCCCAAAAAGACACCTCCCTCCCTAGGAGGAGCCCCCACCCGGTCCCCCATTCCAACTCCACCCCTCCCTTCGCCAAAACCCACACCTTCGAATCCTAGTCCTAGTGTGACCATTGGGACTACTAGGAGCATACACCTCATCACCAAGCAAGAGCTTGAAGAGGAAGTCAACCAAGGGGCACAAGTGTGTCCCATTGTCATTTGTCTTGGGGAATCCACCCCAACCGACCCACACCCATTTGAGATCCAACAACTCCTTGAGTACTTCCACGATGTGTTCCCCGATGAGCTTCTGGATAAGCTACCACCCATGCGCGATATGGAACATGCCATCGACTTTGTACTCGAAGCTACCTTATCCAACCTTCCACATGTTGAGTAGTGGATAGCGGATCTAGAGGGGAGGGGTGAATAGATCTGTCCCTCTTTTCGCAATGCAACCCTCTTTAAAGTTAGATAATGATAATAACATCAGAATATAACTAGTTTAACAAAGGACACAATGATTTGCTTAGCAAGATGATTACTAATATATCGATTCGAACCTAAGCATGCATCTAGAACGAAACAATCACACAAACAAATCACAACACATGAGGTTTTAAGGTGGTTCGGACTGAATCCCCAGTCCTACGTCCACCCCTCACCAAATCCGGTGAGGCTCAACTAGTGCCACGCACTGAACCATAAATCGGAAAGACCTCCGATTGCTTTCCTACTAACCACAGGTAGGGACGTCAACATCGCAGATTGAACAACTTCCGATTACCTTCCTACTAACCACCGGTAGGGACGATCTTCAGTTTCAAATGTTTGAAAGAAATCGAAAGAGAACAAACATGAAAACACTCAAACAAGATATAGAATATGCTCAAGGAGAAAATATCTTGTCTGAGATTCGATGTTGATCAGCAACAAGGGCTTCTTCTCTCTTGCAAAGACTCCTCTTGATTCAGCAACAAGGGTTCCTTCTTCTTTGCAAATCGATCTTCCTTGAATCTCCTTCTTTGAATCTCCTTTGAGTTGATGTGAGAGATAATGGATGCAGCCTTGAACCTTGATTGCTTCTACACCTTCTTGGAGGTTGATGGCTTCAAAAATAAACTTGAATCACCTTGGATGGATGAAGAACTCCAGCCCGAAACACTATTCACGGAGGTGCTATAGTACCCGTAAATCACCTCCTCTAGCCTCCCTTGATCTCTCTTGTTCCAATTGAAGCATTAGGGTTTCTAACCCCTCAAGTGTTTGTTTTATACCATTTGAATGGTCATTGGACATCCTCCAGACCAGATCCACAATTAATGGGGGATTGGGTGACTTTGGGGTTAAATAAATATGAGGAAAGGGGCTCTTCTCGAAGTGGAAAACAAAGTCAACATTTGTTGGCTCGGGGCTGGCGGTCGACCAGAACCTTCTGGCGGTCGACCGCTACTGAGAAACGCTGTAGAAATTTAGTCCCTGGTATTTCCAATCGACTGCCCCTAGGCTGGCAGTCGACCACCACTGAGAATCCTACTGGCCTTTGGTTACTGGCAGGAGCGGTCGATCGCTCCTGGGCTGGCGATCGACCGCCAGCTGGGCAATTCCTGGGTTCCCCCAGTTCAGATTGTTAACCCTTTAGCTCAGTCGCTTGACTCCTTTAGCAGCCTGTTCTCATCGGTGACATCAACCTTGATAGTCTTGAAGATGTCAACTGATTCTTTGACCTTGGGTTCTCTTGGCTATGCTTCATTGTACATCGACCTTGGCTATGTGAAATGCCGAATGTGAAGTGTCGACTTTTGATTGTAGAAGAGATTTGCATCCATGCTTGGGCGCGATCAATGAGCTTTCACTCTTGCCATCGCCACTCAATTTCTTGTCCATTCATTGACATATCTGTCATGAATAAAACATCACGTATGTCAGTCATATGAGAGTGGAAAATATTAATGACTTATAGTGTTCAGCCATTATCAAAACCAAGGATATCAAATAACTCAAATGACCACAGGATGATGTCGAATGATTCAAATGACCACAAGGGCACAACATTCTTTCCCCTTTTGATGATGGCAACACTGTGAGTCATTTTGTGACAGTAATTTTCAAGATGGCAAAGTTAATTTCCAAGATGGCAAAGTTTGATAACATATACGACATGTGCAGCTCAAGATCCATGATAATTAAAGCATGTGAATGCAGATATGAACACAAAGCATATGAATGAATGCGAATATGTATGCATGAACGATCAAAGCATATGAATGCTATGCAATTATGCAAACCCCCATCAACACTCAAACACACAACGGTTTCTCCCTCTATGACAACCCTCGTAGATCGACAACGCACAACTCTTACAAAGGACTCACACAAAGAATTCTCTCCCTTTGACAACAGCAAAAAGGGAGGGATAAGGTAGAGAATGCTACAAAAGTCTGAGAGACCATAGCTAAATGGAAGTGAAGAGCAAGCCATTATATGCAAACCTGAAACATGCCGTGAGCAATATATATGGTTCAAAGCTAATGAAATCCGAGATTAACAATGGAGTTCGAAAAGTAGCTACATCTAAGTTTTAATAGAAATGAACCAAAAATACATATCATGGCAGTGTTTAACCTTCCCTTGTCTTATATATTCATATTCAATAACTATAAAGGGAATAACACAAAAACTAGTATGGAGGCTAAACAAGCATGAGTAAAGCATGGAATTTTATGAGTGCAGCAAATTAGATTTTCAATATCTTTTGAATTTGAAGGCACATGAGTCATATTTTACGAGCAATCAAGTCTAGTACATGCCTCCTAGCCGTAAGAATACACGTTGTTTAGACGCCAGTATCCCTAGGTATTTGGCAAGACTGACGGTTATGCTTCAGACTGAACAGAGATAGCAAAGTCACGTCATGACATATCCAATCTCATTTCTTTGATGAGAAGATATATTTCTCAGCAATTATGCCAATGCTCTGCCTAGAGTCTAAATATAATTAAGACAGAGATAACAGGGGCACATCATGACATATCATTTGTCACTTGATTTGATGACATGACATGTTCCTCCGTGCAACAATATCATTGCTCTGTCAAATGGATTTCCAAGAATTCCAGCTCATCAAGATGTTTAAGCACAATACTAAGCCTGAGTGTATCACCAAGATGGTCATTAATTTTGAATTTTTAGATTTCAGGAGAGTCATTCAATGCACAACATGCAATCTCTAGTTAAGATCTATTAAAACCACAGAATATACATGATTTCGAAAGATATATCAGAAATTCAAGAAATTATTAAATCTGAACCATTTTCATTGGATGGACAATCATCAGTTCATATAATAGAAAGCTCTTACGCCGTAGTTCTGTCGGTCTCATGATCTCATTTTCAACCTGGAGGCCAGTGAAGTTCAGATTGCAAGAGATTAAGAAAGGCAACAAGACTCCCCCTAAGGATATGCAATGAATTCACTCAAGGAGTTATGTTTGCAAGTGAAAAGACAATTGTCAAGGAGAGGTTGACTAGAACCATGCAGGGGTTGACTTGATCAAACATGAAGTTGGCAGACATGAAATGCATGACCCAGCACATGGTTGTACACTTATTAAATGCAACAGAATGAAGATGAAACAAATGCATGAATGCTGCAAAGAGACAACTCTCCCTTACTATATGGCCTATATGCGACAGTGACGTATGGTACTTGACGGAGGTGAAACCTCACGCATATTGAGCGCTTCTAGACAAGCATAGCCTACCTTTCCATACATCAATATTTAATATACCATGGCCATGCAAGAATGATGCTACACAAATCATGCAATGCATCGTGAACATGAATTTAATTCATTATTATGCATCATGACTACATGCAATGCCACACCATATGCAAAATGACATATTTACATATAAACAATGCATGGAACACCAATCTGTAAAAACACACACTAAATTGAACAAGAGCTTCATATCAAGTTTTATTGGCCTGAGGTCGGCAAAGACCAAGCTCCCTTCTGAGTGTTGAAAACCTGTCATTACACATGGGCTTAGTGAAAATATCAGCAATTTGATTTAGAGTATCAACAAAATGCAGTTTAAAATTTTTCTTAACGACATCATCTCTAATGAAGTGATGCCTAATCTCAATATGCTTAGTCCTAGAGTGCTGGACTGGATTTTTTGTAAGGTTGATAACACTAGTGTTATCACACAGAATCGGGACACAATCAAGATCCACTAAGTAGTCTTGGAGTTGGTGTTTAATCCACAACACTTGGGTGCCACAGCTCCCCGCAGCAACATATTATGCCTCTACGGTTGAGAGGGCAACCTCGTGTTGTTTCTTGGAGGCCCAAGAAACTAAACACCTGCCCAGAAACTGGCAGTAGCCACTAGTACTTTTGCGATCCAACTTGCATCCAGCAAAGTTCGCATCAGAGTAAGATATAAGAGATAAATCACATGATGACGGATACCACAATCCCAAATCTTGAGTGCCGGCAAGATATCTAAGGATACGTTTGACGGTAGTCAAGTGAGATTCTCTAGGACTAGCTTGAAATCTAGCACAAAGGTATACACTAAACTGGATATCTGGTCGGGATGCAGTTAAGTAAAGCAAAGAGCCGATCATACCTCTATAGATCTTTACATCCACTAATTTACCATTTTCATCCGAATCCAGTGATGTTGTGGTGCTCATAGGAGTTGTAATTATTTTACTGTTTATCATGTCAAATCTTTTCAGCAGCTCCTTGATGTATTTGGCTTGACTTATGAAGCACCCATCTTCTCCTTGGTTGACCTGCAAACCGAGAAAGAATTAGAGTTCTCCCATTAGGCTCATCTCAAATTCGCTAGTCATGAGGTTAGTAAATTTCTCACACATTTCAGATTTAGTAGAACCAAACACAATATCATCAACATAAATTTGAACAATCAAAATGTTCTTACCTTGCTTCTTGGTGAAAAGTGTTTGATCTACCTTACCTCGTGTGTACCCTTTCTTAATGAGGAATGAGCTTAGTCTCTCATACCAAGCTCTTGGTGCTTGCTTCAGTCCATAAAGTGCCCTATCTAGCTTGTATATAAAATCTGCATGGTTAGTGTTCTCAAAGCTAGGGGGCTGCTCAACATAGACTTCTTCTTTGATCAAGCCATTCAAGAAAGTACTTTTTACATCCATTTGATACAGCTTTATTCTAAGGGAGCATGCAAAGGAAAGTAAAATTCTGATGGCTTCGAGTCTAGCAACTGGGGCATAAGATTCATCAAAGTCTATCTCAAACTCTTGATTATACCCTTGAGCCACCAATCTAGCCTTATTTCTTATTATCTTGCCATCCTCACTGAGTTTGTTCCTAAAGACCCATTTAGTGCCTATGACAGATTGTTATGAAGGTCTAGGAACAAGATGCCAAACTTTATTTCTCTCAAATTGGTTTAACTCGTCTTGTATTGAATTTATCCAGTTTTCATCATTTAATGCTTCATCAATATTTTTGGGTTCAAGCTGAGAGACAAGAGTAAGTTGATCTAATTCTTCCATAATTTTAAAATGTGACCTTGTTCTAGGTGGGTCATTCAAGCTTCCAATGACATTTTCTAAAGGATGATCCTTAAGAATTCTAATGTTTATAGAATCATTACCTTCTCCTGGAGCTTGATCCCTTGCATTGCTTGATTCAGCTCGGTCACCATCTTCTTTTGTTTCTTCTTGTGGAGGATCACTCTTGTCCTTCATGCTTAGGAATTCTCCATCTTCATCATTTCTCCTGCAAGAGTTATCGTTGTTAGAATCATCATGATATTCATCAAAGGAAACATGGGGTGATTCTTCCACAGTTTGACTCTTGATATTGTAAATTCTATAAGCCCTAGATCTATCAGAATATCCAAGAAATATACCTTCATCGCTCTTGGGCTCGAATTTATCTAAGTCTCTTTTATCATTATTGTGGATGAAGCATTTAGATCCAAATACTTTCATGTGTGTGAGAGAAGGTTTTTTACCTTTCAGCAACTCTAAGGAGTCTTTTTGGTGTGTGGCCTTACCATAGAGCAGTTGATAATGTAACATGCCGAGTTTACCACTTCAGCCCAAAATTTCCTTGAGAGTTACCGGTCGGCAAGCATTGTTCTTGCCATCTCTATGAGTGTTCGATTCCTTCTTTCAACTACACCATTTTGCTCCGGGCTTCTTGGTGAAGAAAACCGGTGTGAAATGCCTTCAGCCCTGCAAAGATTATAGAAGTCAGCATTTTCAAATTCACCACCATGATAAGATTGAATGTTGAAAATCTTAAACTTACCGTCTTGCTTTATCTTCATATAGAGTGCCTGAAATTCATCAAAAGCATCATTTTTATGTGTGAGAAAGAAAACCCATGTGAACCTAGAGTAATCATCCATCAAGACATATCCATATTTTCTACCACTTAAACTAGCAGTTCTGGTTGGACCAAATAAATCCATATGAATCAGCTTAAGTGGTTTAGATGACATGTTTACAGATCTAGTCTTGAAGGATTTTTCTTGTTTGTTTACCTAGGGCACATGCATCACACAATTTGTTTTCTTGTTTAAAAGAAAGTTCAGGCAACCCATTCACCATTGAATGCTTTAATAGTTTATGTAAGACATTGTAGCTAGCATGACCTAGTCTACGAAGCCATAACCATGCAAGTTCAGATTTTGGTGCAGCAAGATAAAGATTTATGTGAGCAGGATCATCTAAGTCAATCCTGTAAACATTGTTGACTCTTTTTCCATAAAATTTTACCTTGTCAGATTTTGGTTCAAGGATTCTACATTCATGAGAGTCAAACAACACTTTGTGACCCTTATCACAGAGTTGACTTATGCTAAGCAAGTTGTATTTCAAGCCTTCAACTAGCAGCACGTTACAGATGGAGTTGGAGAGGTTCTTACCTACATGATCTGTTCTAATGATTTTTCCTTTGTTATTCCCTCCAAATGTGACGTATCCTCCTTCCTTTTCTTCCAAGAGATAAAATTTCATTTTGTCTCCAGTCATGTGTCTTGAACAGCCGGTATCAAGGTACCTCCTATTATGCATGGCTGCAAGACACTCCTGCACAAGCAATTAAGCAATTATGTTTGGAACCCAACCAAATTTGGGTCCCATCAAACTCTTCAATTTTCAAAACATGAAATCATTTCTTTTAGAATCCAAACCTTCCTAGCATTCACGTTTTGTTTGCTTAGAGCAGGGATTTGATTTTTCTTTTCAGCTTTGACATTCACTTTCTGTTTACAAGCTCTTTGTTGGATTTTGTGGAACTTTAAGAAGTTTGCTTCTTAAACCATTGAGGCCGTTGGTTGGTTTTAGGTTGAAAGCGATTGTTTTACCACCTAGGAGATTGAAACTTATAGGGTTGGTGAACACATGAATCACAATTTCCCCAAAAGCAAGGTGGTGTTGGCCTATATGAAGGTACAATCCAGTTATGGTGATATCTGGAAGATTGAGCAGGCAATGGCCAAGGAAGTGTTGACCTATGCTGCGGGGAAGGTCGACCTTTCTTTGGCTTTTGGACAGACTTTTTGGTAATTTCAGTGACTGCCTCTTCAATCTTTTCTTTCCCTTTCTCCTTTTATTTTTGCTGGTTTTGTGTGGGAGTTGTGTTTGAGGTGGAAGCTTCGGAAGATGAAACAAATGTGACAATTTTAACCCAATCGGCCTTTTGTTTGTAGGTTCAAAATCTAACCATTCCTTGTTGAAGTTCATTCTAGTACCTAGCAATGCATCTAGGTTTTCTTTTCCATCTACAAATTTTCTAAAGATTGTTGTTTGTCCTTCAACTCTTTTTGTAGGTTTTCAATATTTTGCAGTAGTTAAATGTTGACTTGATTGACAGCTTCATACTTCTCATTGCTTAATTTGCTATCTTTTTCATAAGTTTGTATTTTGAGCTTCATGCTGTCAATCTCATTTCTCAAATCTTCATTTTCAGTTTCCAAGTCAGCCATTTCTTCTTCCTTCCTCCAAGTTCTCAATCATTTTCTTAAGATCTTCAATTTCAGTTTCAAGTAGAGCATTCTTATCATTCATATCATGAGCATGCACAAAGAAGTTAATTTTCTTTTTCAATGATTTCTTCTCCTTTTTGTACATGTCATATTTTTCCATGAGCTGTATATATGCTTCCTCCCAATCATCAAGTGTGTAATTTTTAAATAGAGAGTTTACCTCAGTTTCTTCATCACCTCTAGCCATGAGACAAAGATCTTCTTTTTCCTTGTCCGAGGAGTTAGTTCCACCATCACTTTCTTCCTCGTCACTCCAGGTGGACACCATGGCCTTGTTCTTCTTCTTGCCCTTCCATTTGTCAGCCTTTTTGAATCTGTCAGGACAATCAGTCTTGAAATGCCCTGGTTTGTTGTAAGAATAACAAATGATTTTATCAGATTTCTTAAAGTTTTCAGAATTAGATTTGAAACCATTTCTTACCTTTGACCTTCCTCTCATGAAGCTCTTACCTTCCTTTCTCAGAAATTTTCTGAACTTACGTGTGAGCATGGCTACGTCATCCTCATCTCGCTCACTTGTCGAATCCTCACCTTCATCAGAAGTGCCTTGACCGCTGGGTCCTGCTTTAAGAGCTAGGGGCTTTTTCTTAGACACATCAGCCTCTTTGTTCTTAAGGTTGATCTCATAGGTCATCAATGACCCAATGAGTTCATCTACCTTGGTAGTTGCGAGATCTCTCGATTATTCAACCACGGTAGCCTTTGTGTGCCATGCGGGAGTCAATGATCAGATAATCTTTCTCATAATTTTTTGTTCTGAGTATTTCTTTCCCAAATCAGTCAGACTATTAGTAAGCACAGTTAACCGAGCATAGATATTTTGAATTGACTCCTCAGGCTTCATGCGGAACATTTCATATTCAGAAACTAAAATGTTGGCTTTTGTTTCTCGTACCTGAGAGGTTCCTTCGTAAATTACCTCTAACTTGTCCCACATTTGTTTTGCCGTTGCGCAGGTAGCCACTCTTGAGAATTCTACTGGATGGAGTTAGCACTGCATGATGTGTTTGGCACTCCAGTTGACAGTGGATTGTCTTATTTGTTCTTTGGTCCATAAATCCTCATTATCCGTAAGCTCATACAGACCTTTGCTGATCATTCGCCAAAGTTCATAGTCTTGGGTGCGAATGAACACCTCCATGCGATATTTCCATTAAGGATAATTAGTTCCAGTAAAGTAAGGAGGCCTATTCACAGAATGTCCTTCAGGTAAGAAACCTTTGGACACTAATCCACCATTTCCCTCAAGGTCGTTGGACCCCATAATGAGAGATTAGGCTCTGATACCACTTGTTGAGTAGTGGATAGCGGATCTAGAGGGGAGGGGTGAATAGATCTGCCCCTCTTTTTGTAATGCAACCCTCTTTAAAGTTAGATAATGATAATAGTAACGGAATATAACTAGTTTAACAAAGGACACAATGATTTGCTTAGCAAGATGATTACTAATATATCGATTTGAACCTAAGCATGCATCTAGAATGAAACAATCACACAAACAAACCACAACACACGAGGTTTTAAGGTGGTTCGGACTGAATCCCCAGTCCTACGTCCACCCCTCACCAAATCTGGTGAGGCTCCACTAGTGCTACGCACTGAACCGCAAATCGGAAAGACCTCCGATTACCTTCCTACTAACCACAGGTAGGGACGTCAACACTGCAGATCGGATAACTTCCGATTACCTTCCTACTAACCACCGGTAGGGACGATCTTCAGTTTCAAATGTTTGAATGAAATGGAAAGAGAACAAACATGAAAACACTCAAATAAGATATAGAATATGCTCAAGGAGAAAAGATCTTGTCTGAGATTCGATGTTGATCAGCAACATGGGCTTCTTCTCTCTTGCAAAGACTCCTCTTGATTCAGCAACAAGGGTTCGTTCTTCTTTGAAAATTGATCTTCCTTGAATCTCCTTCTTTGAATCTCCTTTGAGTTGATGTGAGAGATAATGGATGCAACCTTAAACCTTGATTGCTTCTACACCTTCTTGGAGGTTGATGGCTTTAAAAATAAGCTTGAATCACCTTGGATGGATGAAGAACTCCAGCCCGAAACACTGTTCACGGAGGTGCTACAGTACCCGTGAATCACCTCCTCTAGCCTCCCTTGATCTCTCTTGTTCCAATTGAGGCATTAGGGTTTCTAACCCCTCAAGTGTTTGTTTTATACCATTTGAAGGTCCTTGGACATCCTCCAGACCAGATCCACAATTCATGGGGGATTGGGTGACTTTGGGGTTAAACAAATACAAGGAAAGGGGCCCTTCTCGAAGTGGAAAATAAAGTCAACATTTGTTGGCTCGGGGTTGGCGGTCGACCGCTACTGAGAAATGCTATAGAAATTTAGTCCCTGGTATTTCCGCTCGACCGCCCCTAGGTTGGAAGTCGACCGCCACTGAGAATCCTGCTGGCCTTTGGTTGCTGGCAGGAGCGGTCGATCGCTCCTGGGCTGGCGGTCGACTGCCAGCTGGACAGTTCCCGAGTTTCCTCGGTTCAGACCATTAACCCTTTAGCTCAGTCGCTTGACTCCTTTAGCAGCCCGTTCTCATCTGTGACATCAACCTTGACAGTCTTGAAGGTGTCAACTGATTCTTTGACCTTGGGTTCTCTTGGCTATGCTTCATTGTGCATCGACCTTGGCTATGTGAAATGCTGAATGCGAAGTGTCGACTTTTGCTTGTAGAAGAGATTTGCATCCTTGCTTGGGCGCGATCAATGAGCTTTCACTCTTGCCATCGCCACTCAATTTCTTGTCCATTCATTGGCATATCTGTCATGAACAAAACATCACGTATGTTAGTCATATGAGAGTGGAAAACATCAATGACTTATAGTGTTCAGCCATTATCAAAACCAAGAATATCAAATAACTCAAATGACCACAGGATGATGTCGAATGATTCAAATGACCAAAGGGGCACAACACCACACTATCGCATCAACCCCAACGAGCATGCCGAACTTAGGAGGGAAATTGAGGAGCTTATCAAGAAGGGCTTCCTCTGCATTAGCAAAAGCCCATGTGCCATCCTGGCCCTCCTCACACCCAAAAAGGACGGAACTTGGCGCATGTGCGTGGATAGCCAGGCCATCAACAAGATCACGGTCAAGTATAGGTTTCCCATACACCGGCTAGATGACATGCTACACATGCTCGCGGGAGCCACCATCTTCTCCAAAGATGATCTCAAAAGTGGCTACCATCAAGTTCGGATTAGGCCCGGGGACGAGTGGAAGACCGCTTTCAAAACAAAGGATGGCCTCTATGAATGGCTTGTCATGCCCATTGGCCTTTCAATGCATCTAGCACTTTCATGCGCCTCATGGCCGAGGTCTTCCGCCCTTTCATTGGCATCTTCTTTGTTGCCTACTTTGATGACATCCTCATATATAGTCAGTCCAAGGAATCCCACCTTGATCATCTCAAGCAAGTTTGCACAGTTCTTAGGAGGGAGAGCCTATTTGCCAACCCCGGGAAGTGTCACTTCATAACCAGTCAACTAGCCTTCCTCGAATTCATCGTTTCAGCCCAGGGGGTATCCATGGATCCCGAGAAGGTCCAAGCCATTCTTGAGTGGCCCGAACCCAAGACTCTCCATGATGCCCGGAGCTTCCATGGGCTAGCCACCTTTTATAGGAGGTTCATTCGTGGGTGTAGCACCATAACGGCCCCTATCACTGATTGCCTTAAGAAGGGCACCTTTGTATGGACTAGGGCGGCCTCCAAAGCATTCCTAGAGCTCAAGGGAAAGATGACTCAAGCCCCGGTCCTTTATCTACCCGACTTCTCTAAAGTCTTCGAGGTCACTTGTGATGCCTCTGGGGTTGGGATTGGGGGCATTCTTAGCTAAGAGGGTCACCCCGTAGTCTATTTCAGTGAGAAACTTTGTGAGGCTTGGTCTAGGTACTCCACCTATGACAAGGAACTATATGCCGTGGTCCAATCCCTTCGGCATTGGAGGCACTATCTCCTACCCAAGGAGTTTGTGATCTTTTCAGACCATGAGGCATTGAAGTATCTCAACACCGAACAAAAGCTCAATGCCCGTAATGCCCGCTGGGTTGAACAAATTCAAGCTTACACCTTTGTCTTAAAGTACAAAGCGAGTAGTGAGAATCGCACCGCCGATGCGCTAAGTAGGCGGGTAGCCTTACATTCCACCATCCAAGTTGAAGTCACGGGATTTGAGCAAGTCAAAGAAGAATACCCAAGTTGCCCCGATTGTGGGACTCACTACATCACCCTCTCCACCCAGCCCTCCAAGGAACACGAGGGATTCATACTCCAAGAGGGGTTTCTTTTCAAGGGAGCTAGGTTATGCATACCCCGGACTTAACTCGGGGAATTCTTGGTTTGGGAACTACACAGTGGTGGCCTTGCTGGTCACTTTGGGGTCCAAAAGACCATTGAGTTAGTTGAGAGACAGTTCTATTGGCCCACTCTTAAGAGGGATGTAGCCAACATTATGGGTCAATATTGCACTTGTGCTTCTGCCAAGCAGGTGAAGCAAAACACTAGACTTTACACACCCCTCCCCATCTCGGATCGTCCTTGGGAGGACTTGAGCATGGATTTTGTCCTTGGCCTACCTAAGACCCTTCGAAAGCATGATTCCATTTTTGTGGTCGTTGATAGGTTTTCTAAGATGGCCCACTTTATCCCATGTTCCAAAACTTCAGATGCTTCTAGGGTAGCCCAATTATTCTTTGATGAGGTGGTCCACCTCCATGGACTACCTAAAACCATTGTGACAGACCAGGCTATGAAATTCACTAGTTACTTTTGGAAAATCCTCTGGCATTTGATGGGAACCCTCCTCAAATTCTCTACTATCTATCACCCTCAGACTGAAGGCCAAACTGAGGTTGTCAATCGAAGCCTTGGGAATGTACTCCGTTACCTAGTTGGAGACCACCCCGAGAATTGGGATCTTCTTTTACCTTAGGTCGAGTTTGCCTACAATGATTCTGCCAACCGGTCCATAGGCAAAAGTCCATTCGAAGTGATACATGGCTATAGGCCCAAGAAGCTCTTAGATCTCATTCCCCTTCCCCCGCATGCTAGAGTGTCAGTCTCAGCCGAGTCTTTTGCACAACACATCAAAGAGTTGCATGATAATATCCGCAAGCATATAGGGAAGAGCAACGAGGCTTACAAAAGGCAAGTTGATCCTCGCCGACCCCACTGCGAGTTCCAAGTGGGCGACTCTGTGATGGTGAGAACGAAGCGGCTCCTTCCGGGGCCTACCTCCAAATTAAGGGCGCGCGGGTCGGGACCTTTTCAAGTTCTAAGACGACTAGGCAGTAATGCATGTGAGCTGAACCTACCTGAGGGTTTTGGGGTACATCCTACCTTCAATGTGGCAGACTTGGTACCCTACAAGGGCCCCGCGGTGGGACCCAGTGAGGAGCTCGAGCCTTTACCCTCACTTGTGAGAGACACCACCGGAGGGACTCAACCAATTAACTTGAGAGACCGACGTGAGTAGGTGGAGGCAATACTGGATGTGCAAAACCATTACGAAGAACAGGATTTACCAGCGTTACCTGGTGAGGTGGAAGAACTGTCCCCCGACGTAGGATACCTGGTTATGCTGGGAGGACCTGCTATGCCTTGACCTGGACATTTTGAGCACTACCACAGCCGGGCGGACCCATACTCGACGGGGTCGAGTTCTCCCCACCCCGGGAGATTTGATGAGGACATCTCACGCCACTCTCTCTGGCTCGGGTCGCCAACTCCACTGTGAGGTGGACCGACTATGATTCTCACATGTTATCTTTATTGTTGAGTCTTATATCATGTAATTTTTTGTTTTAAGTGAGTCATGTTTGTATCCTCTTCCACTGTTTGAGTCAGTCCATTAGGGTATTGGGCCTTTAGGTTAAGTAATTGGGCCCAACTAGTGTGCTAGGCCCATGGGCACCCCCTGGGATAGTCTTGGTCTTTTATCTATTTGTCAAGAGCCTTTTGGTCATGAAAAGAGTGGATGCCTATAAATAGGACCCATCTCTCCCCCATGTAAGCACTTTAGATGAAATTTGAAAGAAGAATCCCCCTTGGCTATTTTCTCCCCTCTTATTTCTCTCTCTCTCTCTCTCTCTCTCCTCAAGAGAGGGGCTCACCCCCCATCTCTCTCCTCCCCTCCCCTCCACCCCACTTCCCCTCTCTCTCTTCTCCACCTCACCAAGAATCTTTTCCCACCCCATTTTTTTCAAACCTCCAAAGGAGACCATCTATCCCTAGGTAGACAACTAGCCCCCCAAGTTGGACTTCTCCACCCCTTCCAATCACCTTCCCCCACCCAACTTAGACTTCCACACCTTCCCCATCACACCCCACCTACATTGTAGACTTTCTTTCCCCTCCCATCACATCCCTCCACAAATTTTCCAAGATTCCCTCAACTACTCCACCCCCTTGAGGACCAAAGATTTCAAACTACATAACAACCCTTACTACCCCACAACTAAAATTCGTAGCTCCCCTCCCACCCCTTAGTAGAACCACCTCCAACACCCCCTTTGCCCCTCCCACATGCTTGGCTCACACCCCTTGACGCCCTATCAGCCAGGGCTCTTCCCAGCCCCTTTCCACCTCATTTCCCCCTCTCACTTCCCCAATTAGCACCTCCCATTCCCACCCACCACCCTGCCCACCACTATAGCAAAATTGAACGCAACTTGCAGCGTCGGTCCTGCCTTGTCCGAGCAGATCCGGGCAAACATCCCAACAGCAATAGGATTCTTCTCCAAGCTAGATTTCCAACGAGGGGTCTTCCACCTTCGCCCGACGTCCGAGCTGACCAGGAGACCTATTTTCGTCAGGCTGCGCAAGATCGACTCTGGCTGGGGACAGAGATGAGTTATGGAAGCTCCCACGGCCGCTCCTCCAAGTTTCATGGCAATCCCTTTGGTCGAGGTGATCCTCTACCAGTCCTCTTTCAGCTCCAAGAAGAAAGAGGTCATTCAGAGCCCGGAGCACCCCGTGCGGATCTTCTTTCCCGGCGTGCGCAGATTGTCCCTACTTGAACCAAATCGGATCCCCCTCTGCTTCCCAGACCACTGCGCTCACCTCCGACCTCTGACCTCAGAACGAGGTCCTGTTAGTTCCTTTGCGTCGCCAGCTTGTCCACGCTCGTGTCGGCACCAGTCTTGTCTCCATCAGAGGTTGGTGGAGCCCGTGGCAATCTCTGCAACAGCCCTCTGTTGTTCTGATCCAGATAGGAGCAGTCCGGACAGGCTCAGATCCCAGAGTTGCAACAGCCCAGTTCGAGACCCGAACGGCCCCAAATTCCTACTAGGGGTTCTCTGACCTCCCAGCGGCATTTCAGCATTGGTCCCGCTGTCATAAGAGGCCGGAAGAGTTCATGGCGCCGTCTTCTTCAACCTGCTGTTCTTGCCCAGTCTGTGCGGACAGATTCGGGTCTCGTCCATTCCTCGCCCCACGCTTGGCCGGCTGAAGGCCCCTCTCTACGTGGAGGTAGTTTTTATTGTAAAATTAACTTCCCTACTCCATGATCACCCTCCTACGTGAGGTTTAGTGTTGTACGTTTCATAAGTTCAGGTTAGAGCGATACCGACGCAGCGTGCGGGCGCGTACCCACGCTTCCCTACTCACCCACGTCTTCGATCGGGATCAGTGTCTGCACACCGATCAAGTAAGCGCCCAATTTTTCCCTTGTTGGTTGAGATTTTCTTGTTTAGTATCGCTTCTAAATGCCCATCGGATGGTGAGGTGAGTGCCCGCTCTATCTTCGTCTTATTGTGTGACCATCGCAGAGTGAGACACGAGAGCTTTCCCCACACCTGCGCCCACGGTGTTAAAGCTAGAATTTGGGGAGGCATTTCCACCCTCCTGCTCCCGTTCCCCCCCTCCGAACCCTACTTTGCGGTGGTAAAGCTCCTGCTCCGGTGTCCCTCTGGTGATGGTCGGTGGGGGGGAGGCCCTGGGCCTCCCCCTTCCCCCCTGCTATCCTTTGCCATCGGCTGCCCTGCCGTCCTAGCTCCTGTCTTCCCCGCCACCGTGTCCGGCCTCGACTGCTTGGAAGTGGGAGGTTCACCTTCGACTCCTATCACCGTCGGCATTGGAGCAGGGCTCCACCCTGCCCCAGCCTCATCGTCGTTCCATGCTAGAGAACGTTTGCCCCTCCCTGGCCCTCCCGGTGGGCCTTCCCCTTCCACCGTCGCAGCCATCCATCAACTTGTCCTTCTTCGCCATGGCGCCTCAGACGTGCCCTCGGTTTCTTCTCCGACCACTGCGCCCAGTGCCGTGGATCTGCCTACCCCGCTTGGGCCTCTCCCTGGCCAGTCGCCTTCCTCCCCGTGTCTCACCGGCGATGTTGTGCTTCCCAATGTGTTGCCAACTTTTTCCCCCCGTCGACACATTTTTGTTAGTTCGAGCACGCAACCGATGGCGGGAGTCCCAGCATCGGCTTCCCAAGGCGTTGACCACTTCCCTTCGTTGACCCTTGCCGCTACCTTGTCCTCTATCGCTGCTCCTTCGACCTCCCCATACCCCGACCCCATGGGACGTAGCTGGGATCCGGTGCTCTGTTCTTGTGCGAGCACCCTCCCACACCACCTGCCCCTCCCGGCGATTCTCCGCTTCTGGGCTCCGGCAGCCAGCCGTCGACCACCACCGCTGTTGACCGCTCCCCCAACCCTTCTGCAGCCCCGGACGTGGCCTCTTCTGGAGCCCCCATCGCCCATGGCGACGCTCCTCACCCTCCTCCGGTTGTTGCTCTCCCTGCTGGTTTCTCTTGGCCCTGCCTCCCTTGCTCCCAACTTCCCCCTTGTTCTCCTCTCGCAGCCTTCCTCCTTCCCCCTCGAGCTGCCTTCCCCCGTCACTGCCCTCGACCTACCTCCTCCTCCCTTGCTCCCCTCCCTCTGCCCCTGCCCCACCTCTTGTTCTCTCTTTCTCCCCTCCCTAGCCTGCTGGTCCAGGCTCCCCTCCGTCTGCCCTCCTGCCCTCTTTTCCCTCCCCCCCATCTGTTGCTCCTCCCTTTGGCCTCCCTTGGCCTCTCCCCCCTCCCCCCCCCTCTTCTGCCTCTCGTCCTTTGGCCCCCTTTTTGCTCCCTGCTCCTCCACCTTCGCTGGCCATCCAGGCGTCCCCCCCCCCCCCGTGTGTCCTCCTACCCTCTTGCCTGCCCCCCTGCCTTGCCACATGTTCTCTCTTCCCTCCCTCGGCCAACCTCCCTCGACCGTTGCTGGCCGTCCAGGCATCCCTCCCCCCCGTCTGTCCTCCTGCCTACCCCCTTGCTTTCCCCCCGGTCCCCTCTTCCCTCCCTCACCCCCCTCCCTTGGCCACCACCCCCTCTCTTGGCCCTCCTGTCTCCCTTGCAACCTGGCTGCCCTCTGCCAGGCTTCTACCTCCGTCCCCCCTCCCCTTCAGTTCTCCTTTGGCCCTGTCTGCCCTCCTGGTTCTCCCTTGGCCTTGTCTGTCCTCCCCCCCCCTCCGTCTCTCTTCTCCCTACTGCCCCTTTGCCGTTGGCTCCAGGCTTCAGGTCCCACGGCTACCCTACTGCCCCACGTGCCCTGGTCGATGATGCACCCTCCCCTTCTGCCGTTCAGGTCGAAGCACCTCCCGTTTAGGTCGACGCCACTCATGCCCAGGTCGTTGCACCTCCCCGTTCAGGTCGATGCTCCCACGGCTCCCCTGCTGCCCCACGCGCCCTGGTCGATGCTCTCGTTCAGGTTGATGCACCCTCCCCTGCTGCAGTTCAGGTTGAAGCACCCCATGTTCAGGTCGATGCATCCCACCCCTGCTGCCATCTTTCCCCAGCATTCGGTTGCTGCTGCTTCGCTTACCTGCTGTCGCTGGTGGGCTCTCGTCTATGCTCCGGCGTGGTCCCTCTCACCACCCTCGTGCCCCCGTTCGTGGTCTCGCCCACTGATGCGCACTCGTCTTCAGGGTGGGTGGCCCAACCCAGGCGCGCGCCTACTGCTGCCCATGCTGCAGCCACCGACGGCCGTGTTCTGCTATAGGGCCCTTCGCCCCTTGTTTGGGCCTCGTTGTAGTTTTCCTTTTTGGGCTTTTTGAGCCTTGCCCACTTGTTGTTTGCCCCCATCTTTTGGGCCTTGTCTCAGGTCTTCATCTTTTGGGCTTAGTGGGCCTTGCCCACATGTTGTAATTGGGCTCCTCCCCTCCTTAGTAGGATGCCCCCCCTCGACCTTCGTGGTCCTATGTTCCCACAACCCCTTTCCTTTCTGCTTATTTTATATAAAATTTCTTGGAAGGTGGCCGGGGTCGAGTATCTCCCCTTGCCCCTTGCAAGTATGACTTTACTGAAAAAAAAACCTTTAGAAATTTTTTTTTTTCGTTTACGGGGTGGGGGAGGGAGGGTTTAGGCAGACCAGCCCAAGTGGCTGGTCTGGACTGCCTAAACCCTTCCCCCATGGGGGGTTTAGGCGGACATGCCCAAAGGGCTGGTCTGCCTAAACCTGCCACGGAGTGGTTTTTTTATTAAAAAAACTTTTTTTGGTTTGGGATGGGTTTGGGCGGACCAGCCTGGGGGGCAGGTTGGTCCGCCTAAACCATGGGTTTAGGCGGACTGGGCAAGGGCTGGGGTTTTTTTGTTTTTTTTTAAAAATTGTTTAGTGGGGGTTTAGGCGGACCAGCCTAGGGGTGAGGCTGGTCCGCCTAAACCCCCCGAGGGGGTTTAGGCGGATTAGAGTTAGAGGGAGAGAGGGGATGGTCCCACCTGTATAAAAATTGGGGTTTTTCCTATTTTTGTCCTAAGTTGATCAAGAGCAAGAGGACAAAAGGATATTGGAAGGATACTGGCCGCTGGAGGATACTGGGATTGATATTGCCCGCGTGTGTGGACCCGACGTGTGACGTTGTTGCAGAATCCTTCCGCACACCGTATGCCGGTCAACTTTACATGATCTTTGCACGAAATGAGAGCACGAACCGGAAGCGACTGGGACTGGGGCCGAGAAATGGTCGGGAGGCCATCGGACTGGGAGGAGGGTGCACTCCCCAAGGGAGGGGTTCACCCTCCTAGGGCGCGGCCGCACTCGGGGTGAACTCTCCCCGGGTGAGCCGCGGCCCCGAGGGGTGGCCCTTGAGGGTCTTCTTTTGTTGTCTGGAGGTGTCCTTTGAAGGAAAAAGGGTTCTCGGATGCTGGGATTAGCCTATGGGGGTTGTTGTTGTGAGGTCATAGTTGCTGCTCGCAAGGTGTTCGGGTAAATGCCCGACACACCCCGGGTTGTTGAACGGCCTGGGTAGCTAGCTGAGGGGCCTTGGATTTGACCTGGGGCTGAGGGTATAAGCTCGTGGGATCTGGGAAAAGGCATCTTGGGTACGTGGGCTTGGCCTCATGATGCGTGCCATGTTGCACGGCGGGCTGGCAGAGTAGCCCCGGGTTGGTCCGAGAGCTAAAGATAAACCGCTTGTCGCCGCGTGTCTGAGGGTCGGGGGTGGTCCCGACTTGCTGGACGGTTGTTGTAGGACCTGACTGGTGTGTTGGAGTTGTGGGTTGACCCACGATTCATTGTAGAAGGGCTGGGATATACGTGCCCACAAGGTGTTCTGGGATATGCCCGACACATGCGTGTAAGTCGTATATAGGCACTGCGGGCCTCCAAAGCCTGTGGTTGACTTAGATGAGTATTCCTTTGACCTTGGATGACTGGGAGAAGGTGTCTCGGGGTAGGCCCCGGCCTTGTTGCTGGGTGCCGCGTGGCACGACTTGTAGTCGGGGCGCCCCCGGGTTGGCCCGGGTGGCCTTGTAGAATGCAGGAAAAACCCGCCATCGAGTGATCGGGTGTAACACCCGAAAAATTTAAAATTGAAATGTATAAAAAAAATTAGCCATTTCAACCATTTAATTAATAATTCAAAAACCAATGGATACTTTAGAAGAGGCCAAATTATATTTCAGGAAATGTCAATTTATATTCACTTAAGAAACTAATAATACATCTTATTACACTATGCTAAAGAAATAGGAAACAAGTTATATAGATAGAGTTTTAAAGGATAAACATCACTTTTACAAGATGCCAAATCATATTTTCATATATTATAAACTTTAATAATTTAAAATTTTCATTTATATCATTGCTTGAAAGAAATAAGGATATATAGATGAAGAATTAAAGATAAACTAATTTAGGAAGTAAGAAAGGGTATATAGATAATTTTGGTTAAGTATAGGGTGAATACAAAAATCTCCGTTTAAAATAACGACCATTGTTAAGTCGTTACTTATGAAATAACGACATGGAAGATGTCGTTATTCAAGCAAAGTAAATACACAAGGTTTAAAGAGATATATATCTAATTTCGGTTCTTTGAGGGGGATGGGAAAATGCTCCAAGTGATTCACGTGATCGTTATTCACAAACAAGTCATTATTTCCTAACGTGAATAGTGCCATGAATAGTACCACTTTTTATTTTAAAAAAAAATTTATATGTAAAAAGAGAAAAAATATAAGGATCTTATCCATGAAATTTCATAAACTAACTCCATCAATCTTTAAAGATAAAAATCATTGAAGTTAAGTGGGAAGTTTATACATCCGACAACTTTTACGATATTTCATCACCAACAGCCTGTTTGAGTTGGCATCTCACTCAGATCCTATTATTCCGGATCTTGTTTCCCCACCTATCGACCTTAATGCTATAATATATCCCCGTATTCCCCTTCTATCCTGTTAGCTCTAAGGCTTGCTGCAAGGGAACACTCTCTGAAGTTGCAGAGGTGTTGCAGAGGTTGCGGAGGTGTCTCTCTTCTTCCTGTGCCTAGTTTCTCATCCCAAAAAGGTAGGTGATCTCGAGCTTTAACCAAAGCATAGCTAATCTAGGTTATATTAGCATGTAAAATTAGTGATTAGTCTCATCTCCATGCGGTATTTAGTGGTTACACATCATATTCTAGTAGGTGTTCTCAAGTTTTTAACCAAACATTAGCTAATCTAAGATAGCTAATTTAGGATAAAAATTAGTATTAGCTCATCTCCATGCGATGTTCCATGCGATAAATCATGTTTACAGTAATTTCTATCATGCTTTCACATAGATCAAGTAAACTGTTAGCTAATCTGTTAGAATATGTTAGCTAATCAGTTAGATTACCTAATCTAATCACATTATAAACTAAATATTCATGTTACTTATTTTACGGACATGTTTTACGTTAAATGACTACACCATATTCTATATACACTATGATAAAGATGTTATATTAGAGTTAAAATAATCTGTTAGCCTACCTAACCAAATAACATGTTAGGCTAAATCTCCATGTTACTTGATTTACCAACACGTCTTACGTTGAATGACCACATCAGATTTGATATAGTTCATGCTTTAGTAAAGGGCCTGTCATTATGTCAATTTCTGTGAAACTGAAACCACCATGTTAAAAATGTTATATTAGAGAAACTAAAACCTAAAAATAGCGAAAGAAGAAATTGTAGCCAAGAGAATGAAAAACGTGGAAAAAGACCAAGTTGAAAAAGACCAAGTTGAAAGCACAATGAAATTATATTGAAAATAGGGGGTTCTAAGAAGGAGAATAACGTAAAATCTAGAGAGAATGAGAATATGTGAAAGAAGAGAAAGTTGTAGATTGGAGGGTTAGGAAGAAGTTTTATGAAGAGTACGGAGAGAGAAAATGAGAGAAAGAAGGTGAAAAATGTGAAAAACTGAGATCTATAGGCGCAGGTGAACAGTGACTGAGTAGAAAACAGAACCGTAAAAAATTAATTATAACTTAAAAACAAAGAAGAATTGGAGGAAGTGATAGAAGAAGAAAATCTAGATCTACAAGAGAAGAAGAAGTTTTGTGAAGAACTCAGAGAGAAAAAAGGATTGAAAGGAATGCAAACTTGGGAACAAAAGAAGGTATCAACTAGGATGAACAGTAATGTGCCAGGACAGCAAGTGGAAAAATATGTAATAACTTAAAAACGGAGAGGAATTAGAGAAAGAGGTAGAAGAAGGAAATGTAAAACACTTAAGGATGAACAAGTTTCCAGAAGACATGAAATTGAAATGAAGATCCGAAAAGTATGTAAAGGGCTAAGAAAGACTAAAATCTTAAGAACTTACATTAATAACAACATAAACATACAAACCCAAAACCCCTCTCAATTGCATGTTTAGCAAATAGATATAAAGTATATACAGCATGTTTCTCATGTATTAGCCTTATACCCAGAATAATTAGCGAGTATTAGTCTCATACCTAGAATAATTAGTATGTGTTAGCTTAAATCTAGGATGATTAGTATGTATTACCTTCATACCTAAGATGATTAGCATGTATTAGCTTTATACCTAAGTTGATTAGCATGTATTAGCATCATACCTAAGATAATTAGCATGTATTAGCCTTATACCCAAGATGATTAGCATGTACTAGCTTCAATCTAGGGTAATTGGTATGAATTAGCTTCATATCCATACGATATATCCGTATAACGCAAGTTTTATCATTTAACTAACCTATTAAAATTTCATGGTAGCCCCTAGGGCGCCTTCTAATAGAAGGTGGCAGACCCAAGGGCACTTTCTTCTAAGAGATGGCAGCCCCATGGGCGCCTTCTAACTGCATGATGTTAAACTAATCGTCCAGTTAACCCTAGCTTAATCAAAGATTAATACCTTAAGCCATTTTGAGATTTGAACTGAGGGGTTGACCCAGCCTGTTCACCGCGTTGACGCGATGAACTGTCGAGTCGACCTAGCCTGTTCACCGCGTTGACGCGATGCACTGCTGAGTCGACGCAGCCAGCTCAGTGCGTTAACGCGATGGGGCATTCCAGAAAGCCATTTTAAGCAGATTTGAACTGCAGAGTCGACCCAGCCTGTTCACCGCGTTGACGCGATGAACTGCAAAGTCGACCCAGCCTGTTCACCGCGTTGACGCGATGAACTGCAGGGTCGACCCAGCCAGTTCACCGCATTGACGCGATGAACTGCAGAGTCGACCCAGCCTGTTCACCGCGTTGACGCGATGAACTACTGAGTCGACATAGCTGGCTCATTGCGTTAACGTGATCGTTAGGCTTTCACTTTTGCCATCTCCACTGATAGATGGCAGCCTGAGAGGTGCCGTTTAACTCCTGACAGGGTCCTCTTAACCCTGTATTATTCCCAGGAAGGGCATCCCACAGTGAGGGTGTCGTTTCTAAACTTGTCAGGTGGCCCATAAGGCACCTCTCTTATCTAGTTTTTTTTTCTGTGTATCAAACGTGACTGGTTTCCACTCCTAGTTCGTCCCTACACATCAATGCGCCCTTGTATTCCATTCCATAATTCCGCCTTATATATCATACCGGTCAAACCTTGAAATTCCATATTGGCTATAAATGAGAGTAGATGTCAACAAACATGATTAATGTTGTGCATATAGGGCCAGGTCTGGTCCTGGGAGGAGCACCCGAAGGTACTTGTGCCCATGGGAGTTTATTGACCACGGTGTTTGGCATTGCACCGGAGTACTTGCTTGCTAGACTTTAGACATTCCACTCATTCTCGTGATGTTACTTGATTGATTTGACTTGAGACCCGCAGAAGGATAAAGTTTTTGCTTGAATGAAATTGATAAATAGCCAATTCCAGTTTTACATGCTTGAATTTATATTACTTTCTATTACTTGCTTGACATGAGTTCTTACTCTCTTGGAAAGATTTTGTTAATTCCAGTTATTATTTGCTTGAATCTCTTACTATTGCTGCATTGAAGTTGGAATCCTTATACTCTCACTTGTTATTCATTCACTGCTCTTGTCAATTTTTATAATCTTTGATATCTACTCATCTACATGCATAGTTTTACTGACATTAATTGAACTTGTAAACCACTTAAAGTATGTTAAATCTTGAGATGTAATTCCTACTAAGCGATTCGTTCATCTAGTTGCTTCTAACATTTTAGGTGAATTGGATGACAACCAAAACTCGGAAGGGAATGAGTCTGAGTGATGAGTGTAGAATGGAGTCATCAATTGTCATGTTAATTGTGTTGTCAATTGTGTTATTGTAATTCCACTATTTTGTGTTAATTGTGACCCTACGTATGTCAGTTGTGTTATCTAGTTATGTCATTTGTATTTCCTTTGATCAAAACTAATAAAGGAGTGAGGACTAGTTGTTGATTCTACGAATTTGACCTTTTGGTTAGTTGTAAAAATTGATAGCTCAAACTATTTATGTTAGTTTCAATTCTAAGCTTAGTAATTTGCTTAGTCAATTGCGCACACTTTAAATTGTCTAAGGAAGATCTCCACTAATTAGCTAGATCGCTTTGGTTCTATATAAAGGACTGTCGCGCCACGGGTAAGCTTCCGCGCTCGGGACGTGACAGCTCTTTCTTGGTATCAGAGCCTAGGATTTCAATTTCCTAGGTAAAAAACCGAGTCCAAAGATAGAAATGTGTAATAGAATTGTCTAAGGATAGGTTTAGATCTTACCTGGTGAGATGGGTAAAGCCATGGGTTATATTTAATAACGACAATTGATCTTTAACCCAAAAACTCAATATTTATTACACTTTAATTCTTTTGTAGGATTATGGCCACTGAAAGAGCATAATGGCGCGAGGTGCAGCGCACTGTGCAAGGACTTACGCAGGCGCTATAGCAAGTGGCGCAAGGCGGTGCTGGCGGTGCTCACCGTGGAGCTGGTGACCTTCACCGGGTTTTTCGTAACATGAACCCACCAAGATTCACAGGTTCGGTGGACCCCGATGATGCTGAGAATTGGCTGAAGGAAATTGAGAGGATCTTCCGTGTAATGCAATGCACGGATGCAGAGAAGGTTCTATTGGCTACGTTCCAACTGGAATGGGATGCTCGATGCTGGTGGGAATCCGTAGAAGCAACACTGCCCGACAACCATGTCACCTGGGCGGAGTTTGTTGAACACTACAATAGCAAGTATTTTTCTGACCATGTTCAAGAGAAGAAGGCTGCGGAATTTGCCGCGTTAAAGCAACGGAGCCTGAAGGTGGCCGAATATGAGGCCCAATTCTCAAGACTTTCCCGATATGCACCCCACTTGGTGTGTACGGAAAGGATGAGGGCAAGGAGATTCCTCAACGGGCTTCGGCCCCAATATATTACACAGCTTGCGCCGATAGACATCCAAGTCTATTCGGAAATGGTTCGGCGTGCTCAATTGCTAGAAGATGCCACTGAATTCTCTGAAAGGATTCGAGGCAAGGACAAGAAGGAAACCGTCACAAGTCCAGGAAACTTCAAACCACCATTTGGCAAGAAGCAATTCTTCAATGGAGGAGAATTTTCCAAAGAGAAGAGGTTCCAGAAAAGCAACAAGCCCTTCTCCACTATCGGCAATAAGCCTTCCTCTGCCATCATACCTTCCAAGGAAATCTGTAAGTATTATGACAAGGCTGGTCATAAGACTGAGGAATGCTGGAGGAAACTGGGAGCGTGTCTCCGATGTGGGAGTCGAGAGCATCGAATCCCCGACTGCCCCTTGATGAAGGAACAAGCCAACAAAGACGAGAAGCGTCTAGTAAAGAAACAAGGTCGTCTACAAGCCCTTCAAGGGACGGAACCCATGGAAGGAGGAATCGTGGAAGGTACATTAACTGTTTGCTCTAAACCTGTTAAAGTTCTATTTGATACTGGAGCAACTCATTCATTTGTTTCCAAGAGATTTACTGCCTCATTTGCTAAAGAACCTGAATGGTTAGATTTAGTAATATCTAAACCTCTTGGAAACAAGTCTGATATCATGCATCACTACCCAAGTTGTGAGGTTATGGTCCAAGGTAACAATCTGCCAGTCGACCTGATATGCCTTGATATGGAGCATTATGATGTCATATTAGGAGTTGACTAGTTATCCACCTACCAAGCAACGGTAGACTACCGGCATGGCAAGATAACTTTTGCGGATTATTCTGAGTTAGTTTATGTTAGCCCTCGGAATAAATCCCCTCTCATCTCAGCTCTTCGAGCTAGCAAACTTGTGAATAAAGGATGTGTGGCTTTCATAGCTTTTGTGACTGCCATGGAAGTCGAGAAGACTGAAATTGAAGACATCTGTGTAATTCGGGACTTTTCAGATGTTTTTCCTGAAGAATTACCTGGTTTACCCCCGGAGAGGGAAGTGTCGTTCACTATCGACATCATTCCTGGTGCCGGTCCTGTGTCTAAGGCACCTTACAGAATGTCTCCTGCCGAGTTGAAGGAGCTAAAAGAGCAGCTAATGGATTTACTGAAAAAGGGATTCATTAGGCCGAGTACTTCCCCCTGGGGAGCACCCGTGCTCTTTGTTAAAAAGAAGGATGGAACATTGAGGCTATGCATTGATTATTGGCAGTTGAACCATCTTACAATCAAGAACAAGTACCCGCTGCCGAGAATTGACGAGCTGTTCGGCCAATTTTCTGGAGCTAACTATTTCTCCAAGATTGATCTTCGGTCTGGTTACCACCAATTGAAGATAAAAGAAGAAGACATATACAAAACTGCATTTCGAAGCAGGTATGGGCATTACGAATTTACTATTATGCCTTTTGGACTAACAAATGCCCCCGCAACTTTTTTGCAGTTAATGAACAACATCTACAGGCCTTATTTAGACCAATTTATTGTGGTCTTTATCGATGATATATTGATCTATTCAAAAACTGAAGAAGATCATGAAGTGCATCTTAAGAAGGCATTACAGATATTGCGAGACAACAAGCTATATGCCAAATTCAGCAAATGCCAGTTATGGCTTGAAGAAGTGTCCTTCTTAGGCCATGTCATCTGAAAGAATGGAATTTCTGTTGATCCTGCGAAGGTCGAAGCTGTACAAAATTGGGGACGACCAACGAATGCAACGGAGATTCGTAGCTTCTTGGGTCTAGCTGGCTACTACCGGCATTTTATTAAGGACTTCTCTAAGATTGTTGTCCCTCTTATCATATTGACTCGCAAGGAAGTGCCTTATGAATGGAGTGAAGACTGTGAGAAGAGTTTCCTAACTTTGAAGGATCTCTTGACTACTGCTCCAGTCTTATTTCTACCAATTGAAGGAGAGAAGTACGAGGTATATACCGATGCATCTGGGATCTGCCTCGGATGTGTATTGATGCAGAATGGAAGAGTCATTGCATACTCTTCCCGGCAATTAAAGAAGCATGAAGAAAACTACCCTGTGCATGATTTGGAACTAGCCGCAATGGTATTGGCTTTAAAGATCTTGAGGCACTATCTCTACGGAGAGCAATTCACCATATACTCCGATCATAAAAGCCTTAAATATCTATTCTCTCAGAGGGAGCTGAACATGCGACAAAGGCGTTGGCTCGAGTATCTCAAGGATTTTGACTTCACTATACAATATCATCCTGGTAAGGGTAATTCCGTAGCAGATGCCCTTAGTCGGAAGTCGAGAGCCCTAGTAACCAACTGTCTTGTTCAAGAATGGAAGTTGCTGGAAAAATTCTCTGAACTCAATATAAGCATGAATGAGAATGACGGGTGTATTACTCTATCTCTCATAAGTGTGCATCCGGATTTGCTAGCTGAAATCAAGAGGTTGCAAGAAGAAGATCCTACCCTAGTGGAAATAAAAGAGAAACTGGACGAGAAATCTGATTTCAAGTTGGCACTCGATGGCAGATTATTATACCATGAACGGATATGTGTACCAGACAGTCCTGAGCTGAAGAAGAGGATTCTTGAAGAAGCTCACCGGTCGAGGTATACGATCCACCCTGGAGCCACTAAGATGTACCAAGACATAAAAAGAACCTTTTGGTGGCCCAACATGAAAAAGGAGATAACAGACTTCGTGTCTAGATGCTTGACATGCCAACAGGTGAAGGCGGAACATCAGAAGCCCGCTGGAAGACTGCATCCACTAGATATCCCCAAGTGGAAATGGGAAGACATCGGTATGGACTTTATCATGGGTTTGCCCAAGTCTAGGGGCGGATATGATGGAATTTGGGTAATCATCGATCGCCTTACTAAATCGGCTCATTTCTTGCCTATCAAGAGTCGATGGTCGGTTGATGTTCTTGCTGCCCTATATATCAAGGAGGTTACTAGATTGTATGGAATTCCTGTGTCTATAGTATCTGATCGAGACCCGCGCTTTACTTCTCATTTTTGGAAGGGTCTACAACACTCTCTGGGGATGAAACTTAATTTCAGCACTGCTTTCCATCCCCAGACAGATGGTCAGACTGAAAGGACAAATCAGGTTATTCAAGATATGTTAAGAGCATGCATTATAGATTTCGACGGAAGCTGGCATGACCACTTATCCCTAGCCGAATTTACCTACAATAACAGCTATCAAGCCAGTATTCAAATGGCACCTTTCGAGGCGCTTTATGGCAGGAGTTGTCGATCTCCAATATGCTGGGATGAAGTCGGTGAAAGACAACTTCTAGGCCCAGATATGGTTAGAGATTCAACTGAAAAAATACACCTTATTAGAGAGAGACTCAAGGTAGCTCAGTGCAGGCAAAAATCTTATGCTGATAACAGAAGGAGAGATTTGGAATTTCAAGTGGGTGACCATGTATTTCTTAAGGTATCTCCCGGCCGAGATATTAGAAGATTCGGTGTTAAGGGCAAGCTTACACCAAGGTTTATCGGTCCATTTGAAGTATTAGAAAGAGTGGGCGAGGTGGCTTACCACATTGCCTTACCTCCTCAACTATCGGAAGTGCACAACGTATTTCATATATCTATGCTGAAGAAATATGTGTACGACCCTTCTCACATCATCAACCATGCTGAATTGGTGATTCAAAGGGATCTTACTTATGAGCAAAGGCCGATGCGAATCCTCGACCACGAAGTCCGAGTTCTAAGGAGCAAGACGATCCCTATGGTGAAAATCCAATGGAATCGATGCTCGTAGCAAGAAGCAACTTGGGAGACCGAGGAATCAATGAAGAGAAGATACCCAGAACTATTTTAGTCGGTAAGTATCCTATACTTTCCACAGTATCCTTAGGTAGTTGAACTTACCCTTATATAGTTGAATTTGGGGACCAAATTCTTTTAAGTAGGGGATGGTGTAACACCCGGAAAATTTAAAATAGAAATGTATAAAAAAAAATTTAACCATTTCAACCATTTAATTAATAATTCAAAAACCAATTGATACTTTAGAAGAGGCCAAATTTATTTCAGGAAATGTCAATTTATATTCACTTACGAAATTAATAATACATCTTATTACACTATGCTAAAGAAATAGGAAACAAGTTATATAGATAGAGTTTTAAAGGATAAACATCACTTTTACAAGATGCCAAATCATATTTTCATAAATTATAATCATATTTTCATAAATTATAAACTTTAATAATTTAAAATTTTCATTTATATCATTGCTCGAAAGAAATAAGGATATATGGATGAAGAATTAAAGGATAAACCTAATTTAGGAAGTAAGAAAGGGTACATAGATAATTTTGGTAAAGTATAGGGTGAATACAAAATCTCGGTTCAAAATAACGACCGTTGTTAAGTCGTTACTTATGAAATAACGACATGGAAGATGTCGTTATTCAAGCAAAGTAAATACACAAGGTTTAAAGAGATATATATCCAATTTCGATTCTTTGAGGGGGATGTGAAAATGCTCCAAGTGATTCACCTGATCGTTATTCACAGACAAGTCATTATTTCCTAACGTGAATAGTGCCATGAATAGTACCACTTTTTATTTAAAAAGAATTTTTTAAAACATTTTATATGTAAAAATAGAGAAAAATATAAGGATCTTATCCATGAAATTTCATAAACTAACTCCATCAATCTTTAAAGATAAAAATCATTGAAGTTAAGTGGGAAGTTTATACATCCGACAACTTTTACGATATTTCATCACCAACAGCTTGTTTGAGTTGACATCCCACTCAGATCCTATTATTCCGGATCTTGTTTCCCCACCTGTCGACCCTAATGCTATAATATATCCCCGTATTCCCCTTCTATCCCGTTAGCTCTAAGGCTTGCTGCAAGGGAACACTCTCTGAAGTTGCAGAGGTGTTGCAGAGGTTGCAGAGGTGTCTCTCTTCTTCCTGTGCCTAGTCTCTCATCCCAAAGAGGTAGGTGATCTCGAGCTTTAACCAAACCATAGCTAATCTAGGTTATATTAACATGTAAAATTAGTGATTAGTCTCATCTCCATGCGGTATTTAGTGGTTACACATCATGTTCTAGTAGGTGTTCTCAGGCTTTTAACCAAACATTAGCTAATCTAAGATAGCTAATCTAGGATAAAAAATAGTATTAGCTCATCTCCATACGATGTTCCATGCGATAAACCATGTTTACAGTAATTTCTATCATGCTTTCACATAGATCAAGTAAAATGTTAGCTAATCTGTTAGAATATGTTAGCTAATCAGTTAGATTACCTAATCTAATCACATGATAAACTAAATATTCATGTTACTTATTTTACGGACATGTTTTACGCTAAATGACTACACCATATTCTATATACACTATGATAAAGATGTTATATTAGAGTTAAATTAATCTGTTAGCCTACCTAACCTAATAACATGTTAGGCTAAATCTCCATGTTACTTGATTTACCAACACGTCTTACGTTGAATGACCACATCAGATTTGATATAGTTCATGCTTTAGTAAAGGGCCTATCATTATGTCAATTTCTGTGAAACTGAAACCACCATGTTAAAAATGTTATATTAGAGAAACTAAAACCTGAAAATAGTGAAAGAAGAAATTGTAGCCAAGAGGATGAAAAACGTGGAAAAAGATCAAGTTGAAAAAGATCAAGTTGAAAGCACAATGAAATTATATTGAAAATAGGGGGTTCTAAGAAGGAGAATAACGTAAAATCTAGAGAGAATGAGAATATGTGAAAGAAGAGAAAGTTGTAAATCGGAGGGTTAGGAAGAAGTTTTATGAAGAGTGCAGAGATAGAAAATGAGAGGAAGAAGGTGAAAAATGTGAAAAATCGAGATCTATAGGCGTAGGTGAACAATGACTGAGTAGAAAATAGAACCGTAGAAAATTAATTATAACTTAAAAACAAAGAAGAATTGGAGAAAGTGGTAGAAAGAGAAAATCTAGATCTACAAGAGAAGAAGACCTTTTGTGAAGAACTCAGAGAGAAAAGAGGATTGAAAAGACATGAAAACTTAGGAACAAAAGAAGGTATCAACTCGGATGAACAGTAATGTGCCAGGACAGCAAGTGGAAAAACATGTAATAACTTAAAAATGGAGAGGAATTAGAGAAAGAGGTAGAAGAAGGAAATGTAAAGCACTTAAGGATGAACAAGTTTGCAGACGACATGAAATTGAAATGAAGATCCGAAAAGTATGTAAAGGGCTAAGAAAGACTAAAATCTCAAGAACTTACATTAATAACAACATAAACATACAAACCCAAAACCCCTCTCAATTGCATGTTTAGCAAATATATATAAAGTATATACATCATGTTTCTCATGTATTAGCCTTATACCCAGAATAATTAACGAGTATTAGTCTCATACCTAGAATAATTAGCATGTGTTAGCTTAAATCTAGGATGATTAGCATGTATTAGTTTCATACCTAAGATGATTAGCGTGTATTAGCCTCATACCTAAGATAATTAGCACGTATTAGCCTTATACCCAAGATGATTAGCATGTATTAGCTTCAATCTAGGGTAATTGGTATGAATTAGCTTCATATCCATACGATATATCCGTATAACGTAAGTTTTATCATTTAACTAACCTATTAAAATTTCATGGTAGCCCCTAGGGCGCCTTCTAATAGAAGGTGGCAGACCCAAGGGCGATTTCTTCTAAGAGATGGCAGCCCCATGGGCGCCTTCTAACTGCATGATGTTAAACTAATCGTCCAGTTAACCCTAGCTTAATCAAAGATTAATACCTTAAGCCATTTTGAGCAGATTTGAACTGAGGGTTTGACCCAGCCTATTCACCACGTTGACGCAATGAACTGTCAAGTCGACCCAGCCTGTTCACCGCGTTGACGCGATGCACTACTGAGTCGACGCAGCCGACTCAGTGCGTTAACGCGATGGGGCATTCCAGAAAGCCATTTTGAGCAGATTTGAACTGTAGGGTCGACCCAGCCTGTTCACCGCGTTGACGCGATGAACTGCAGAGTCGACCCAGCCTGTTCACCACGTTGACGCGATGAACTACTGAGTCGACACAGCTAGCTCATTGCGTTAACGTGATCGCTAGGCTTTCAATTTTGCCATCTCCACTGATAGATGGTAACCTCAGAGGTGTCATTTAACTCTTGACAGGGTCCTCTAAACCCTGTATTGTTCCCAGGAAGGGCATCCCACAGTGAGGGTGTCGTTTCTAAACTTGTCAGGTGGCCCATAAGGCACCTCTCTTATCTAGTTTTTTTTGCCGTGTATCAAACGTGACTGGTTTCCACTCCTAGTTCGTCCCTACACATCAATGCGCCCGTGTATTCCATTCCATAATTCCGCCTTATATATCATACTGGTCAAACCTTGAAATTCCATATTGGCTATAAATGAGAGTGGATGTCAACAAACATGATTAATGCTGTGCATATAGGGCCCGGTCTGGTCCTGGGAGGAGCACCCGAAGGTACTTGTGCCTGTGGTAGTTTATTGACCACGGTGTTTGACATTGCACTGGAGTACTTGCTTGCTAGACTTTAGACATTCCACTCATTCTCGTGATATTACTTGATTGATTTGACTTGAGACCCGCAGAAGGGTAAAGTTTTTGCTTGAATGAAATTGATAAATAGCCAATTCCAGTTTTACATGCTTGAATTTATATTACTTTCTATTACTTGCTTGACATGAGTTCTTACTCTCTTGGAAGGATTTTGTTAATTCCAGTTATTACTTGCTTGAATCTCTTGCTATTGCTGCATTGAAGTTGGAATCCTTATACTCTCACTTGTTATTCCTTCACTGCTCTTGTCGATTTTTACAATCCTTGATATCTACTCATCTACATGCATAGCTTTACTGACATTAATTGAACTTGTAAACCACTTAAAGCATGTTAAATCTTGAGATGTAATTCCTACTGAGCGATTCGCTCATCTAGTTGCTTCTAACATTTCAGGTGAATTGGATGACAACCAGAACTCGGAAGGGAATGAGTCTAAGTGATGAGTGTAGAATGGAGTCATCAATTGTCATGTTAATTGTGTTATTATAATTCCACTATTTTGTGTTAATTGTGACCCTACGTATGTCAGTTGTGTTATCTAGTTATGTCATTTGTATTTCCTTTGATCAAAACTAATAAAGGAGTGAGGACTAGTAGTTGATTCTACGAATTTGACCTTTTGGTTAGTTGTAATAATTGATAGCTCAAACTATTTATGTTAGTTTCAATTCTAAGCTTAGTAATTTGCTTAGTCAATTGCGCACTCTTTAAATTGTCTAAGGAAGATCTCCACTAATTAGCTAGATCGCTTTGGTTCTATATAAAGGACTGTCGCGCCACGAGTAAGCTTCCGCGCTCGGGACGTGACATCGGGGGTAGTCCCAACCAATTGTTGATGTCACTGTATGTCGCGGGTAACTGGGTGGGACCCTTGGTAGGGCCGAGCATGTCGTAGGTGAGGCCGGGTTGTCTGTGCCTTAAAGGTGTTCGGGATATTTCCGAACCCTTATCCTTTAATATTTTCTGAAAAATTATCTCGGTACAACAAGGGCTTAGATATATCTTATGCATGCGTGTCAAATGTTTGTCTGATTGTTTGCCATTTGGCATTTGTGAGTGTCATTTGCATTAGTTGAGTAATATACATTGCATCCATGTGTCTAGGAGTCACTGTCGTTTGATGTACTGTGTAATGAAATCTTAATGAATGAAATGAAGCACTTGGTTATGTCACGGATATTGATTTCCATTTCACTTCTTCATTCGGAGCTAGCAAATATAAAGGAATGAATGGTTTGGTGTTTACAGAATGAAGGTTTGCTGTTTGCTTGAATACTGGCTTCTGATTGGATTTAATTTGCCTTGTAGGTACTATAACCATCTCGGAGCTATCAAGTTTGTAATGCGTTGATTTCAAGTTCCAAATTTGCTTAACGGTACGCCAATGCATGTAATGTTCGAAACATTTTGTCATTATCAAAAAAGGGGAGATTGTTGGGTTGCGCTAGTAATTTTGATGATAACAAAACTCTGGAATGGCAAATGGTTTTGGTACCCTTCGTAATTGCAAGAGTGCGAGCACAAGTAGGCCGACAAAGCCATTTTCATCAAAAGCTAATGCTCAAACTTATCTTGCTTCAACAATGCCCAAAATCTGTCAAATAAACTCAAAATGAATGGAACAAAAATGCTTCAATAATGCTCAAACTTATTCGCTCAAACTTTTGCTTCAAACCACAGACTCGACTCGAATTAGGAATGCGATCCTCAGACTCTAGACGAGCTCGCGATTGTCCCTTAGCAAGGGAAACATGGGACCGGGCACGGTTAAGAAACCGGCCGTGAGTCACGGGTATCGGCTTTTCCGTGTAGACTCGGATCGAGTCACGGGACGGTAACACTCAAACTCGCTCTCTCGCAGCGGTGATACAAGTATATCTAGCTAGAAACCTACTCTCGCAGCGGCATTCAAAGCTATACAAGATAAACAAATGCGATAAAGAGTGGGGAGCGAGTGTACCTCCATGCTCCGGGCGTGGGGAAGACGTTCCCGGCCAGTTACGGTAACTCCCGGTTAACAACAGTAAAAACTTTAATTATAGCAGTAATTATATTGCCCACTCCACGCAGGGAGGTAAAGGGCTACAGTGGGGCCCGGGAGGACCGACCCTGGGTTGACGGGCAGCAATTTGGAGGCGAACTCAGCACGAACTCGGCCGGGTGGTCCGACTCGGCACTATTCCAACTCAGTGCTGCGCCAACTCGGTAGCTGACTCGGTGGACAGCAAGCAATCCGTTCCAAAGGAACGTTGCCTTCCTGATGTCTTCTCGAGGCGCCGCTTGTCTGGGACGTTGGCGGGATGTCTCTGATCCACTCCCTGAAGGGGCGGCTCCTGAAGTTGACTTTTGATACTTGTTCTTGAATTTTTTTCAGACTGTAATTTCGGACCTGCACACAGGACAGATCTGCAGGCCTTGACGGTAAAAATGCTTGCGCCCAGATCCGGAGTCCGATCGAGGTGTGGCTGGTACCGTTGAAAATAAGACTCAGAGATCTACAACATAATGTTTTTACAGCTTCATCCACCACACGGATTGAAAATGAAAACTTCTGTAAACTGACTTTTTTTCTTGACCCGGACTGACAGACACACAGGGTAGCAAGCAATTTGCCTGAAACACACCTTTGACTGAGGGGTAAACGATTTTTATAGACTCCACGAAAATTATGGTGTAAGGGGATATACGTGGGGAACACGCAGTATTGTTTTGGGATTTTCAAAAAATAGATATGGGGGTGGAAAAAATAGAACAAGACGACTCTGTACTGTAGAGCTGCAGAATGATAGGTTGATAGGGGTGGTATAGAAATTGCGGGAAAAATATCAAACGAGATCAAAATGGGGCATAAGATATATGGAGGGAAAGCTAACAAAGGGAGGAACATGCTCTCAAAATTTCAGCTCGATCAAATAACAGCATAAAAATATAGATCCACGGAGGTGGGGTTCTGTCCTGATGGAGATAGAACTCCAGTGGCGGTGGCGGCGGCGCGACGGCGGTGCGGCGGCAGCTTCGGAAAGGGAACTCAGAGGATGAGAGGGGGAGGTCGAAAGGGTCTCCTACCCTAGATTTCTGGAGAGAGGGGAAGAACAGCAAGGAGATAGGGGGAGAGGGGTGCACCCTCCAAGAGCTCTCTTGGGGCAAAATGTCAATTTTTCCTTCATTAATCTAACTAAATCACAAAATACAAGCTATATATATGAAATGGCAAATGACTCAAATTGCCCTCAGACCTAGGGTTTAGATAATATTAAATGTTTCAAATAAAATAAAAAAAATCCTAATTATATCTAATGGGGGGGCGCCCCCTTGACCAAGGGGGGGTGGTAGGTGGAGGTGGGGGTAAAATGTTGACATTTTTCACCCTTTGTCCCCCATGTGTAAATTTGACATTCAAACCTTCTAGATGGCCACCTACGATGGTTGACCAGCCCCACATAGCTTAAGTGGCCCAATGGGAAAGGGCTGGGGGCCCCCTTACTGGACCTACTGCACATTTGCATAAAAACCCACACAATCTTAGGGAATGACACATTGGCTTACAAAACCTTATAATTGCACATATACTTTTCCAAGGATATAAAAGTAAATAAAAGGACTCAAATGTAAAATAAAAAGTTAGTACTCGGCGTCGATTCCCATCAACTCTCCTCGGGTGGGAAGAACTCGACCCCGTCGAGTAAGGGGTGCGGCTACTCGAGTAGCTCCGGCGGATCCGTCATCGTACCTGGAAGCGCGGAGTACGCTCCACTCCAAGTAATCGACACCTGCTCACCCCGTATAGATTCGATATGCACACGCTGCCATGGGAATGAGGCTAGAGGTGGACACTCCGGGGTGGGGTCACTCTCAAATGAGGGAAGGCGGCTCGAAGACTCACTAGGAATCACCGCTTGTCCCTTATGTGACTAGATCTGATATGAGGTAGAACCGATCCCAATAGTCCGACAAGTCTCGAACTCGAAAGGGCTTAACAACGCGAGCATACAAACCGACACGACTCGATGGATGCACAGACACACAAGACCCTAGACACACCTAATGTTAGTCCGACCCGTACATGGGTGACGGCGGACCAGGACACCCGAATATGTGCCATGCATGCACTAGTGGCAACCGATGGTTGGCGGAGAGTGGGACTCCTAGACACCCTACTTTGTCCCTAACATGCGACTGCCTATTGTATTTGGGAGACTCAAGAGGGCTAGGTGAGCCGGATGTAGGTGTATCGTGGACGGGCTTGGTGGGTATGGAGGACCCGGCCCGTAGGAAAGGGGTATGAAAGTGGACTTCCCCGACAATGTAGAATGGAAGTGATGGATCACTAGGCCCACTAGAGAAGGGGTCGAATGGGTCCAAGAATGTGTGACCCTTTGATTTCTCCATTACATAGTCCCATGGGTGAAATTCATGAAGGTGATGATCACCTCCATCCATCGTGGTAGATGGGACCGTGCATAGGAGATATGACTCCTCTCTCGGAAGAAAAGTAATGAAGTCGGGCTCGTCCGGTAGCGGGAGAAGTAGAAGAACCTCCTTGGTAACACAACCCACGGTGCATACAGAGGTAATGGACCCTATGGCCGGATGGGTGAAGCTACGACTAGTGGGTTGGTCAAAGCCTCGGGCCAATAAATGCGTCAACTCCCATTGCCAACCTAAACCAAGAATAAGGTCACCCAGTGTGTCAACATGGTGACTAGATCGGAAGGTTGTATGGTAGGAGTTGACGGGCACTAGAAGTAAAGTGGGGTCCATGGAGGGATAAGGAGGTGAGACCAAGCCATCCTTGAGCCAACTAAGAAGCGGCTCGGCTATGTATAGCGTACCCGTTAGAAACACGGGAGGCTCGGGATGAGGTGGCCCCAAGTTTGATGGCTCCGGATGAAGATCGGAAGTAGATAGCAATGGATCATCCACGGGTGGTGAAGGAGCACGTGTCCTTTCCAACCAATCCGAAATCATTTTCTCGATTTCCTCAAAGGTGCGGGTTGGAGTAGGGGGTGGCAATGGAGCCCTCATGGGTAAGGAAGAGATGTCCACCTCGTGGAGAAGGGGTCCTTGGGGTGGCTCCGGGAACATCCGATCTACCCCGGTAGACAATCGATCTAGGCTAGTACTAAACCGATCTAGGCTTGTACTCAACCCTTGCACTTGTCCCATCATGGCTTGGAACATTGCGGCCACAGCTGACGCATCGAGACTAGTGGCTCGGGGTGCGGTCATGGTTGCCAAAATGTGGGAATGGATCCCTAGGAATGGATATGCAAGGCCATTTTTTTTATTTTTAGTAATGCAAGCACCTAGACATGACTTAGAATGGGATGCACATGCAAAGTTAAAATGAGACTAGACTACAACCTAGACACAACCAAGACTCAGTACGCGGCAGAGTTAATCGATCCGAAGATCACTCGCGCAAGTGTGCGGCCTTCCCGATAGGCGTAGCCTAACGTTCAGACAACACCTTTTTATATACCAGGTTATTGGGATGAAATGCAACTCCTAAGACCGACTTAGACACTTAGACTTAAATGACACTTTTTTGTTCTTGTTGTTGCTTTTACTACCCTTGACTCAAACTGGACGCTCTGATACCAAACTGATGCGGGACAAACCACAGACTCGACTCGAATTAGGAATGCGATCCTCAGACTCTAGACGAGCTCGCGATTGTCCCTTAGCGAGGGAAACGTGGGATCGGGCACGGTTAAGAAACCGACCGTGAGTCACGGGTATCGGCTTTTCCGTGTAGACTCGGATCGAGTCACGGGACGGTAACACTCAAACTCGCTCTCTCGCAGCGGAGATACAAGTATATCTAGCTAGAAACCTACTCTCGCAATGGCATTCAAAGCTATACAAGATAAGCAAATACGATAAAGAGTGAGGAGCGACTGTACCTCCACGCTCCGGGCATGGGGAAGACGTTCTCGGCCAGTTACGGTAACTCCCAGTTAACAACAGTAAAAACTTTAATTACAGCAGTAATTATATTGCCCACTCCACGCAGGGAGGTAAAGGGCTACAGTGGGACCTGGGAGGACCGACCCTGGGTTGACGGGCAGCAATCTAGAGGCGAACTCAGCACGAACTCGGCCGGCTGGTCCGACTCGGCACTATTCCAACTCGGTGCTACGCCAACTCGGTAGCTGACTCGGTGGACAGCAAGCAATCCGTTCCAAAGGAACGTTGCCTTCCTGACGTCTTCTGGAGGCGCCGCTTGGCTGGGACATTGGCGGGATGTCTCTGATCGACTCCCTGAATGGGCGGCTCCTGAAGTTGACTTTTGACACTTGTTCTTGAATTTTTTTCAAACTGTAATTTCAGACCTGCACACATGACAGATCTGCAGGCCTTGACAATAAAAATGTTTGCGCCCAGATCCGGAGGCCGATCTAGGCGTGGCTGGTACCGTTGGAAAGAAGACTCAGAGATCTACAACATACTATTTTTACAGCTTCATCCACCACACGGATTGAAAATAAAACTTCTTCAAACTGACTTTTTTTCCTGACCCGGACTGACAGACACACAGGGCATCAAACAATCTGCCTGAAACACACCTTTGACGGAGGGGTAAAAGATTTTTGTAGACTCCAAAAAAATTATGGTGGAAGGGGATATACGTGGGGAACACTCATTATTTTTTGGGGGTTTTATAAAAATAGATATGTGGGTGCAAAAAATAGAACAAGACGACTCTGTACAATAGATCTGCAGAATGACAGATTGACAGGGGTGGTATAGAAATTACGAGAAAAATATCAAACGAGATCAGAATGGGGCATAAGGTATATGGATGGAAATCTAACAAAGAGAGGAATAAGCTCTCAAAATTTCAGCTCGATCAGATAACAGTATAATAATATAGATCCATGGAGGTGGGGTTCTGTCCTGATGGAGACATAACTCCGGTGGCGGTGGCGGCGGGGCGACGGCGGTGCGACGGCGGTGGCGGCAGCTTCAGAAAGGGAACTCAGAGGATGAGAGGGGGAGGTAGAAAGGGTCTCCTACCCTAGATTTCTGGAGGGAGGGGAAGAACAGCAAGGAGATAGGGGGAGAGGGGTGCACCCTCCAAGAGCTCTCTTGGGGCAAAATGCCAATTTTTCCTTCATTAATCTAACTAAATCACAAAATACAAGCTATATATATGAAATGGCAAATGACTCAAATTGCCCTCAGACCTAGGGTTTAGATAATATTAAATGTTTCAAATAAAATAAAAAAAATCCTAATTATATCTAATGGGGGGGCGCCCCCTTGACCAAGGGGGGGTGATAGGTGAAGGTGGGTGTAGAATGTTGACATTTTTCACCCTTTGTCCGCCATGTGTCAATTTGACATTCAAACCTTCTAGATGGCCACCTAAGATGGTTGACCAGCCCCACATAGCTTAGGTGGCCCAATGGGAAAGGGCTGGGGGCTCCCTTGCTGGACCTACTGCACATTTGCACAAAAACCCACACAATCCTAGGGAATGACATATTGGCTTACAAAGCCTTACAATTGCACATATACTTTCCCAAGGATATAAAAATAAATAAAAGGACTCAAATGCAAAATAAAAAGTTAGTACTCGGCGTCGATTCCCATCATCAACCGACTGGACATTTCGGTCGACCGAACCCTTCGAAGCCCCTTTTGTTGACTTTGTTTCTCCAACGTGTTCAAAGCCTTTCTTTAGGACTTTTGGGTTCCAAAGCCACCAGACATGCCTAGATTCGTGGATCTGTGTTTTGGCATGTCCCTTGACCAACTCAAGACTTATAAAAACATCTCTTTAGGCAAAATAAATCCTAATCACTTAAGGGAGATCAATGAGGCTACCAAGGGGAGAGAGAGAGCTGCTACAACACCTCCATGAACAGTGTTTTGTCTAGGGATTCTTCATCCATCTCCAAGCTTTTCAAGATTAATCTGAAGCCATTCAACCTCAAATCAATTGGAGAAGCAAGCTTCATTTAAAATCTGCACATCTACTCAGGGGGAGCCTAAATCAGAAGTTTTTCATTTGTGTTTCTTCTTCCAAATTCCCTAAGCTTCAAGTGTGTGCTATTTGTAATCTTTAAACATTCGTGTGTGTGTGTAGATCTACCTAGATCCATGTGTGTGTGTCTTGTTTCCTTCAGATTCGTGTGTGCTTCGGTGCGTTTGCACCTTCGTGGGAGTTCCTATCTGCTCACGAGTGTGTGTGTGTGTTCTGATCTTGTAATCTTTTACAAGATAGTGTGTGAATCCTCACAGTTTGTGAGGGGTGGATGTAAGTTACCGTCGTTGCATCTGAACCACCTAAAAATCTCTATCTCTTGTGTGGTTTGATCCTTCTCTTCTACCCCCATTCTGTGCTAGCACTCTCATATATTATCTCTATTGTTTTCTTCATTCAGATCTAGCTTAATTGATCATTTTCACTTTAGATCTTTGGTATATCAAAAGGTGGGTTCATATTGACAAGGCTAGTCTTGTCAGGACGATAACACCTTGCGTGAGTAGGATCTTTGGATTCATATCTCCGCCCAGTACCAAAGAATTATCATGGCGATTGGTTTTGATAGATCTAATTGGTATTGCAATAGATCTGAACCTCTTAGTTGCTCTTTCATCATATTTGTTTAAATCGGCTAAGGTTTTTCTAAAAAATTGTAATCACCAAATTCACCCCCCTCTTAGGTATCATTGATCGCGGGACTTCAATTGGTATCAGAGTCTAGGCTCTAACTTTCACAGATCTAACTATCTAGAGAAAGATCTAGATCAATGGCCAACAACGAATGTTGCCTGAGGGTCACTCTATCCAACGTCCTCCCTTCTTTGATGGCTCGAACTACTCATACTGGAAAAATAGAATGCATGTTTTTCTTAGGGCCAAGGAGTACGAGATCTGGAGGGTTGTGACAAGGGTCCTTATGACCTTCGTGATGATGAGGATAAATGGACACACGAAGAAATTAATAAATACACAATTAATTTTAATGCAATGAATATCATGCAATGTGCCATCCATCCTAATGAATTCTCTCATGTCTCTATGTGCAATTCGGTAAAATAAATGTGGGACAAGCTGCGACTTATTTATGAAGGAACCTCCGAAGTCAAGGAGACCAAAGCCAACATGTTGGTCAGAGACTATGAGCTATTTAAGATGAAGCCTGAAGAAACGATTTTAGAAATGTTTACGAGATTAACTGAGATCACCAATGGTCTCAAGGGCCTTGGGAAGGAGTACACCAACTCCGAACTTGTAAGGAAGGTTTTGAGATCCCTTCCACCTGTGTGGCACACAAAAGCCACAGTTATTGAGGATTCAAAACATCTATCCATACTTTCTTTGGATGAGCTCATAGGGTCACTCATGACCTATGAGATAAACATGAAGAGAACTGCCGAGGAAGAAACCAAGAAGAAGAAAATGGTGGCCTTGAAAGCCCACCAATCTGATGATGACTCCCAAGAAGAGGAGTCCTCTGAAGGAAGTGACCAGGAAGAAGACTTGGCCATGTGGACTTGCCAAGTGAAGAAATTCTTGAGAAGAAAGAAAAAATTTCAAGGAAATTTCAGAAAGGGGCAAAGAAGGCCGGCTCAAACCAAGGGCGAGTCGAGCAAGCCCAATAATGTTATTTGCTATGAATGCAAGAAATCCGGGCACATGAGAGGAGAGTGCCCAGAATTGAAGAGAAAGTTTAAGAAGGACAAGTTTAACAAATCCAAGGCTATGGTCGCCACCTAGAGCGATGAGGAGGACGAGCAGTCCGAACAAGAGCTCGGGGAGCTCATGGAAAGCCTGTGCCTTATGGCACATGAAGACGACTCCAATGAGGTGAACTCTGATCCCGACTTTATTTCAAATGAACAATGGGAATCAGAGTATGAAAAATTGTATATAAAGTACAGGAAAATCAGATCTGAGAATAAAACCCTCAAAAAGAAAATTGAAGATTTAACACATGAGGATACCTCTGTTAAATTTGAAAAGCTGGAACAAGAATGGTTTGAACCTACAGAAGAAAAAGAAACCTTGTTGTAAACAATTTTAGATATTAAAAAGCCACAGAGGAGTTATCATGTAAAATATCCAAAATAGGAAACTTTTCTGAGAATTTGAAGAGTGAAAAAGAAGTTCTGATATCCATAGTTTCAGAACTTGAAAAGAAAAATGCGAGGTTGAATGAAGAAGTGGCTGACTTGCAGTCCACTTTAGCTAGGTTTGTTAAAGGCAAACAAAACCTAGACAACATGTTGGGAGTTAAAGTTAACTTCCGGAAAGAAGGGTTGGGGTACATTCCCCAAAAGTAAAATTTAATTTATTCACAAAAATGAATATGAAACTCAAAGAAAATAGGATCCAAAAACCTGGAGGCATTACAGGGATGGCCGCCGGGGGAGACGGTGGCACCCAAGGATGTCATGCCCCCTCTTCTGCTTTCGCCTGTAGGGTGCAATACGAAAGGCGTGCCGGCCCGAAGGTGATCATCGGCGAGATGGATTGAATGGTGACGACCGTTACATGTGCCACCCCATGCTGGGGAATGTGATCGCGTGGGCGTGGCTCCAACGACTGTAGCACGATCGTCTCAAATCTCAACTCCGAAGGCTTCGAGTACTTGCAAAGCAGCAAGAGGAATGGTTAGACTCCAATTCGAAAGGAATGGTACCGACAGCAAAGGCCATACCAGGCGACAACGGGGGGCTTAATCCCAGTGACCGAAGGAGCACGAGCGTCAACTTCTTGTCAACATCCTGCAAGGGGTGGTGAAGAATGGCCTCCACCATGGCAGCCTCCTCCTTGGTCGGGGCCAGCAGTGTGCCAGCCAAGTGAAGCTAGCAGAGGGTGGAGAAACCCTAGTCACTCGCTCGACCGGCACCACCAACCTGAGTTAAGAAAATAAAGCACTCTGACTAGCACTTGATATTAGAGACTGCGGGGGAGAAGAAGATGAAGGACCTCCTATTCCAAACACAGAATTAATAGGAGGAGACCTCAGAGCTAGGGTAGTGTTGAATGCTAAAGAACTGGCGAAAGAGCCAGAGGGTGGGGGTGACACCTACCGATGATAGACATAAGCGAAGGCGCAGAGGATGCGCCAAGAATTGGGTGACATCTCCCCTAGTACTCGACCATAGAAGTGAAGGATAGACTCGAACAATGGAGGAATGAGGACATGTAAACCCCTTGGGAGAAACTCCCCTAAGTATTCATCCTTAGTGGGGAAGATGATGTCGACATCCGCCGGAATCTGAAAGGCCACCCTAAGGCCAAGGACCACCCAATATGTGACTTCAAAAAAGGGGCAAATAGGGCTAGGACGAGGGCCCGAAGTACTAGCAATGCCACCATAGCTGCTCTCCTCCTTTCCAGAAGACTCGGTGCTACTAAGGATGATCTTCCTAAGGGGGGCCATGAGTTCAGGGGAGAGTAGGAAAAGAGAAGGAGCCTCACCAAGGCACTAATCAAGCAGCCGAAATGCAATGAGCACTAGCACCGGAGAAGAAGGTTCAGAGGTGCCTCTTTAGGCGCCCCTCTCTTTGCCTTGTTGGGTTGTGCAAGTAATTTTGATGACAACAAAACCCCAGAATGACAAATAGTTTTGGTACCGTTCGTAATTGCAAGAATGCGACCACAAGTAGGCCGACAAAGCCATTTTCATTAACAACTAATGCTCAAACTTATCTTGCTTCAACAATGCCCAGAATCAGTCAAATAAACTCAAAAAGAATGGAACAAAATGTGGACACAAAGCCTTTTGTATGTGGATATGTGGATATGATTTATGGGCTAACAGTGTTATTTTTTCCGGACTTACTGGTTTCGGTCGACCAACTTTGTTGGTTCGGTCGACCAAAGTTTCCAGCACTCAGAACTCTGTAAACTTACAGAGTTCGGTTGACCGACGGTCCAGGATCGGTCGACTGAATTCTCCAGCGTTGAAAAGTTTCAGGTGTTACAGAGTTCGATCGACCGACCGGACATTTTGGTCGATCGAACCCTTCGAAGCCCCTTTTGTTGACTTTGTTTCTCCAACGTGTTCAAAGCCTTTCTTTAGGACTTTTGGGTTCCAAAGCCACCAGACATGCCTAGATTCGTGGATCTGTGTTTTGTCATGTCCCTTGACCAACTCAAGACTTATAAAAATATCTCTTTGGGTAAAAGAAACTGGAGAGGGGGATTTCTGTAGCCCATCTAAAAGCAGCCGAACTAGGTCCATCAGGACCAAACGAGGCCCTGCTCATTCCAAGTGAGAGCCCCGTAGGGCCCACTTAGAATAAAAAGCCCAATAAGTTCACTCGGGATCACCCCCTTCCTCGGCGGCCCTTAGGCTCGGAAGGCCCCAGCGTCAGCCAGGTCAGAGAAAGACCCATGCCCGATCTATCCCCTCGCCGGGATAAGGGTAGGCGCTCAGTGCCCACTCCGACCTATCCTCATCCGAGCTATGCCTATCGCCCGGACAGGGTTGGCACCTTTTATGCTCAGGACGACCGACGATTGCTTATCCATGCTGCCGTTGAGAACCATTTATGAGCAGGAGTTTATGAGGATAAGGGGCCCATGATCCCTCAAGGCTATAAAGATCCCACGATGAGGATGTAAAGATCCCACATTGAGGACGTAACGCCCGCCTGAAATCCCTCAGCTTACGAGACTCATGAAGCCAGTACACTATATAAACCTAGGACTACCCCCAACGAAAGGTAAGGGCAATACACGCCTAAAACTCCCTGAGCAGGAACCACTTCACCACCTTGGTGTGGGGGGACCTCATGCACCTCTTTCTACCTCCCTCCATATCTTCCACCATTGCTCTACTGACTTAAGCATCGAAGGGTTTTCCCCAGGGAACCTTCCCTGGGCCCCCTGTGTTGTGTCTCTGAGGTCATTTGAGTCATTCTGTGGTCTCTTGGGTCATTCGACATCATTCTATGGTCATATGAGCTCTATGGTATTCTTGGTTTTGATAATGGCTTAACACTATTAGTCATTGTTGTTTATCACTCTCCATGTATTTGGTTTCATGATGCCCATTCACAACTTGCCTTATATGTTCTCACATTGCATTAATACCAAGGAACATGTGGTTCTTGAATGCTCACATCAATCTTGAAACCTTGGGTTACTTGATGATCATCCATTCGTTTAAATTCATTGTCATATGAACTTGCTCTTTTGATATGGATGGTTAATTTGGGAATGAGCTTTTCTATCCTTCTTGTTATTGAAATTCCATGAGTGTGTTTCATGGATATTTTATTTGGGGTGGTTGAGCTCTTATTTCTTGATCTTTAGCTCAGAACACTTGTGATTCAAAGTGTTCACATATAACTAATTCATGAGATTTCATATGTGTATTTCATACATTTATTATATGGATTATTGAGCTAAAGTTATAATCCTTTTTATATGATTTTGCAGGCCAAAACACTCAATATATATTCCCCAAGATCAAAGGAGTTTGATGCCACAGAGTTCGGAAGGGTTACAATGACATTTGGAGCTGAATTGTGTTAATCTGGAATTTACTGTAGCTTTAGGTCGACCGGCGGCACTGTAGCTAGGTCGACCGAATTTCCCAGAACCAAAAGGTTCGGGGTCTGTGACATTCCAATCGACCGCCCCATGAATTCCAGTCGATCGGTTTTGCCAGAGCCGAAAAGTTCTGGCTGCAGCAGGTTCCGGTCGACCGGCCCATGAATTCTGGTCGACCGCCAGCCCCGATGCAGCCATGTTTGACTTCGAAATCCACCTCGTGGCCAGCCCCTTTCCATGGATTTGTTTAATCAAACCTTACCTAACTTCCCATGATTTATGGATCTGGTCTGGAGGGTGTCCAAGGACCATTCCAAGGGTTATAAAATCAACATGAGAGGGTTAGAAACCCTAGTTGATAGAGTTGATGAAGTGAATCAAGGGAGGCCATTTCGAGAGCACTGTAGCACCTCCGTGAACAGTGTTTCGGGCAGGAGTTCTTCATCCTTCCAAGGTGATTCAAGGTGAGATCTGAAGCCAAGCAACCTCCAATCAAGCAAGAAGCATTCAAGGCTTGCAAAGGTGATCAAAGTTATATCCATACACCTCTTCATCAACTCAAGGAGATTCAAAGAAGATCAAAGCTACATCCAACAATCTCTCCATCAACTCAAGGTGATTCAAGCTCATATCTCAATCCAGCAACCTCCAAGGAAGAGTAGAAGAAAGCAAGGCTAACAAAGGAAATCAAAGGAGGCTGCAAGGGTGTGTTCAAGGAAGAGGAGTTCGAGTTACTGTAGCGGTGAACAATACTCCGGGAAGAAGTTATTCATCAAATCCTCAAGAGATTCAAGCTCCAACAAACCTCAGACAATATCTTTTCTCTTAAACATATTCTATATCTTGTTTGAGTGATTTCATATTTGTTCATTTTCCATTTCATTCAAACATTTGGAATTGAGAATCGTCCCTACCGGTGGTTAGTAGGAAGGCAATCGGGAGTTCTCCGATTTGGGGTGTAGCCGTTGTGGACTGCCGAATGGAGATCCACTCATAAGGGAACGAGAAACGCGAGCGACGGGCTACAAACTCGCAATAACTAAAAGCTAATGGGGGAAGGGGTCATGCAACATGTCAACAGAGAAAAGAGCATACGTAGGATGCCAAAGGGATGTGATCGCCAGAGGGGTTACCTCAATGAAAAGAAATGATCGCGTGTACCTGGCACAAGACACGAAAACTGTGAATCATCGAGAGCGGGAAATGGTGGGTTGCTTCTTCCTCCCCCTTCGGCCGGCCGACGGGGAGGGCTTTCCTTGAGTACCCTTGCAAAACAACGACAAACAAATAACAAGTGGATCAGAAAGACGAAGGTGCAGCAATCAATTCTAGCGATGCAAGTAACGAAATGACGGCCGGACACACACCTGGTTGGTGTTGTCTTTTAAACCCCTCTCGGACATGAGTAGGAAGAAAATGCTTATGATGGATGGTGATTATACCAACGCAGGAACAGGAAGAGACTCCCCCAAAAGGGGGTGAAAAATGCGATGTGATGAATGTAAGATATCTAAGGAAAAAGAGAGGAGAATGGCTTATTGGATGGCCGATGGCGAGATCCGGCGGAGCCTCGGTAGCGTAGGGATGACGTGGGAGCGCGACGGGCGAAGACGGCCTTTCTCCTGCGAGCACGGGCACCCAAGAATCCGGCAGAACCTCCCCTACAAAACACCCACGGGTTAGGAATGGAATCCGACAGCCTCCCGGCGCTCTTTTTTTCGACCCTTGGACTGAGGGGGGTAGCCCTCTATTTATAGAGTTCCGGAGGATGGAGGCGTCCAGGGGCCTGGACGCCTCCATCACTTGGATCTTTTTTAAACGACAATCTGACATGCTGACGGGTAGTCAGTGGCCAGGGGCACCCGTGACCTGGATGATGGAGGCGTCCAGGGGCCTAGACGCCTCCATTACATTGGATCCCTTTCGAACTACAATCCAGCCAACGGATAGTCGGGGTCTGGGGTGCCCGTGAGCTGAATGATGGAGGCGTCCAGCGGCCTGGACGCCTCCATTATTTGGATTCTTTTTAAACGACAGGCTGAGCAACGGTCGGGCAGTGGCCAGGGACGCCCGTGAGCTGAACGATGGAGGCGTCTAGGGGCCTGGACGCCTCCATGATTTGGATTCTTTTCAAACGACGGACTGAGCAACGGTCAGTCGATGGCCGGGGCCGCCCGTGAGCCGGATGATGGAGGCGTCCAGCCTCCTGGACGTCTTCAAGAATATATATATATTTTTATTTATTATTTTATTATTTTTTTCAATTTTTTTGTGTCATTTATGGAGGCGTCCAGCCTCCTGGACGCCTCCATGATTTTTCTGATTTTTAATTATTTAATTATTTTTAATTATGGAGGCATCCAGGCGCCTGGACGCCTCCATGATTTTTTAATTTTTTTATTATTTTTATTATTATTATATATATATGAATTTATGGAGGCGTCCAGTCTCCTGGACATCTGCACGATTTTTCACGAAAAAATTTAGAAAAATGTAAAAAAAATTAGAAAAATAGGAAATCACCAGAGCAATTAAAAATGTGAAGGCCGCCTTGGGGTATCATAGTGTAATATGAGATTTACTCACTGTAACGTCAAGAACGGCGTGTCTACAGCTGCCCCGCCTTGGCGTCTGCTTTGCAAGGGAGTGTCACGTAGTGAAATGGCATTGAAGTGGAATGGAATGGAGTGAAAATAGACTGAAAAGTAGATGCCAAGGTGTGATGAGACACGCTTTCAACATTACAATTTTTGGAATGTTTTTAGAGTTTTCAACGAGACGACCTGGGAGAAGGTCTTTCGAATTCAACAATTGTTTGGACGGAAATCAAACAAGGAAGGAGAAGATGTGCGCTCAGGCACGAGTAAAAAAAAAGGGGCCAACTTCTCTGTGTGGAAGTACCTGGGTCGTAAACCTGCAGGTTTCACCTTGGGGAGCGGTTACCAGCCAATGTGGAAGTGCTGCGGCCAAGATGGGTCAAACGGAGCAAAAAGTAAAGGAATATTTGAGGATCAATCCAAACAAGGGTCTCCTTTGGAAGAACAGCGTGGGCCTGTCTCAAGAAAACTTAGTACTTCATTCGGAATGGAATATCTCATATTATCGGAATTTAAGCACAGCGACCTTCGCAATCGAATTACTTTGGTGATTTTCCGCAATAGACTCAAAGTCCTATATGAATGCATGCTGGGTTTAAAGAAAAATTAAAACAAACTAAAATAGAAAATAGTCAAGGATAATATTATCAACTCGTTAAGAATGGGTCAGGATACCAGTTCGGTGAGCCGATACTGAGCCGGGGCCCGTTTGTCCACGCACCAACTCACCGAATGGAACCGTCGTCCCCACGCTATCACCAGCTAACGGCCTATCCATGCAACCCGAATTCTTCTGGAATCATCACTGTTTTTTTTAAAGGGGAACTCAAATCCCAGATTTGTTCAGGTCGCAAGGTCCTTGACATGTTCTAATAGCGTAAATATCGTATAGTACGATGCACAACACGGAGGACCAAACATTAAAGGATGGCGTACAGGATAGCGTGAAAAAGCGTCCGTTGGCAAAACCTGCACAGACCATCATAGATTAAATACATCAGAAAGCACAGAAATATCACAGAATCGTACCACAGTACAAGGACAAAACATGACTTAACCACACATGTGAGACGTCCCGTCTCGTAGCACCTCCCATTTCCTATAAGTATCACCCCATAGGCTAGTTTATTCAAATGCACCAAAGGGGGATTTTGAAAATTCAAGAGGAGGAGAAGAGGAGGGTTTAGGGACTTCGGGATGGAAGGAGAGTCTTCCCGCGTCATGAAGAGGGGCAGGCCTAGTAGTGAGATCAGGCGACTTTCCGACCTCGAGGGTCATTTGAGTGGGGCGATCCAGTCACATATGGTAAATTGATTTATTTCAAATTTTACTACATGAACTCTCTTCTCACTTTCCCTCCTTTCTTTTTTTTCTTTCCAGCCGTATCCGCTCTTTCCGGGCCCGAGGAAGTTTTCAAAACTGCCATGGCTCTCAGAGCTAACTTCTAACATCTCCATTGGCATGAGGGCTATACTCTCGAAGTGGCATCTTCAGGGGCTCCTTATTCATGCCAAGCACTACGAAAGAATCCGCATGGACTGGGCAGCTATGGGCGCATTAGTGGAGATCTGGCATCCCCAGACCCACACTTTCATCTTCCCCACGTTCGAGGCGACCATTCTCCTCGAGGAGGTGGAGCTTCTGCTTGGACTGAAGAAGTTCAAGAGTGATGGGAAGACGAAGCCGATGCGGATGTTGACAAAGGTGACTTCCGAGAGCGTCCTTGGAAGCTTCATGCTGCCCGACGCAGTCAGAAAGGTCCGCACTCAAAAGGGAATCGACTTGCGAAGGCTCGCGGTATGGGTCATGGATGCCTTGAAAGGCTCACCAGATGATGAACACTTGGAAGGAGTCATGAAAGGTTTTACCATCTATCTGGCGGGAGCTCTTCTGTTTCCTTATGCCGACAACATAATGGAGGAGGACCAACTGAATGCTATCCACGGGTTTTGGAGCGGCAAGAGGGTGGGGCCGGCCATCCTTGCCTATCTTTACAGCGGCCTTACTGCCTCGAGCATGGGTAAGCCTCCTTATGGTTGCGCACTTGTTTTGAACTGCTGGATTGACTTGCACTTCAAGTTCGACCACCGTGAGGGGATGCCGACCGGTTCGAAGCTCTTTCAACAAAGCCCCCTTTATCACATAGCCGACGTATTAGGCTTCGGTGGCACCATGGCGAACCGAGTTCTATGGCTGAAGAGGCATGAAGACTGGCAGTCTCACTTTCGAATCATGGCACAAACTCTCTTCACTTGTGCTCCGGCATGTCTCCTCTCTCTTGAACTTCTCATGAGGCCTTCTCCCGGAGCCGAGCTCCAACTGATCGGCGCGACCGAGTTCATCCTTTACAACGCGCATCGGTGCTGCCTCCAGATCGGCCTTCCACGCCACTCGTTCTCATCACTGATCGGGATCGTTCCTTTGAAGAAGAGGGAGTTAGGCACGGAAGCGGACGCGAAGGAAGCAAAGGCTATTAAAGCGCCTTGGAAGATGAGCGTTGCGGGAAAAGCCTTAGCGCATGTGGGGGAGAAATGCGAGCTTTGGAGGGCTTATGTATTAAGGCCTAAGGCGCCTAAGTCCCTAATCTAGCTCATGCGGCTTTCTCATGGAATAAAGTGTGGCTTTTGGATGTTTTGGACCCCTGTTCCCCTAATTATTATTTTTGTGATTTTCATTTTTCTTTGTGTTTTTTTTTATTTTGTGCTTTTGCTTGGATTGTACACGCATCTCTCTTTTTGTGTATTTTTGGGTTATTATATTTATTTTTTTTTCAAAAATTTTATTGTGGGGGCGTCCAGGGGCCTGGACGCCCCTAAGTTCTTTTATTTCAAATTTTTTTGTTTTAATTTTGGGGGCGTCCAGGGGCCTGGACGCCCCTACATTTTTTTATTAATTTTTTTTTTGTTTTTATCTTGGGGGCGTCCAGGGGCCTGGACGCCCCTAAGTTTTTTTATTAAATTTTTTTATTTTTTATCTTGGGGGCGTCCAGGCGCCTGGACGCCCCTAAAATTTGAATTCTTTTGAAAAAAAATAAAAAAGGTGGGGGCGTCCAGGCGCCTGGACGCCCCAAAGGAAGTTGATTCTATATATAGGGGGGGCCTCACCCCCCTGCTCACTTACACTGTTCATTCTGACGATCCGGCCATTCCAGAAAACCCATTCCCAGTCCCAATGGAGCAAGGAGGCCCGAGCCAGGATGGGGGGAGACGGAAACGACGAGCTCGTCATTCGAGGGGGTGGAGAGATCATGCCGAGGAGGCTGCCGAGGAGGAGGAGATTACCGTGGAGGAGGAGATCGTTGCGGAGGCACCTATCCTGGCCGTGGAGGGCCCTGCGGGTGCTGGCGACGTGGGGGAGGACGAGCACGATCCGGTAAGCCCCTTCAGAACTTCAGTTTGTTGGTTTCTTAGGCTAAATGGGCGGACGAGAGGCTGTATGGAGAAGACCGGGGAGCGGGGGAAGGAGGCGTCCAGGGGCCTGGACGCCTCCACATCTTCTTTTTTCATTTATTTATTTATTTATTTATTTTAGGTTATTATGTAAATAAACTAAAATTAAAAAATAAGGAGGCGTCCAGGGCATTGGACGCCTCCAAAATAATATATATTATTATTTATTTACTTATCATTTTTTTGTCTTTTGTGTTAAAAATAGGAAAAAAAATTAAAAAAGAGGGAGGCGTCCACGAGGCTGGACGCCTCTAAAAAAGTATATATATGTATATAGATAAATAAAATAAATATTATGTACATTGTTATTTGTTTATCATGATTCTGATGTGTTGTTTGTTTTGTGGTGTGCAGGGGGTGATGAAGAGCCGGATCAGCTGGTCTCTAGTGGTGGCTGCGTACCGGGGACTACCCGACTTCCAGACACTACAAGAAAAAGTGGCTATAGCGACCGACTTAGAGACCGATTAAATCGGTCGCTAGTCGGTCCCAAATAGAGACCAATTCGGCGACCGAAATAATCGGTCGCATATGTGAGACCGTTTTGGCGACCGAATTTAGTTCGGTCTCCAATCGGTCGCTGTTCTTGCGACCGAATTTACTTCGGTCTCCAATCAGTCGCTGATCCCGTTATACTCCCCACTGCGGCCCCCGCCCGCCCGAGCCCCTCTCCGCCCGAGCCCCCCCTCCCGCCCGAGCCCTCCCGCCCGAGCCCCCTCCCCCTGCGGCCCCCTCTCCGCCCTAGCCCCCCCACGCCCCTCCCGCCCGAGCCCCCCTCCGCCGGAGCCCCCCCTCCCCCTGCGGCCTCCCGCCAGAGCCCCCCTCCCCCTGCGGCCTCCCGCCCGAGCCCCCTTCCGCCGGAGCCCCCCCTCCCCCTGCGGCCTCCGCCCCCCTCCGCCGGAGCCCCCCTCCCCCTGCGGCCTCCCGCCCGAGCCCCCCTCCCCCTGCGGCCTCCGCCCCCCTCCGCCGGAGCCCCCCCTCCCCCTGCGGCCTCCCGCCCGAGCCCCCCTCCCCCTGCGGCCTCCCGCCCGAGCCCCCCTCCGCCGGAGCCCCCCCTCCCCCTGCGGCCTCCCGCCCGAGCCAACCTCCGCCCGAGCCCCCCTCCCCCTGCGGCCTCCCGCCCGAGCCCCCCTCCGCCGGAGCCCCCCCTCCCCCTGCGGTCAAAGCACAGTTCACCTTGGAGGTCGACTCCTCGGACACGATCGACAACGTGAAGGCTAAGATCCAGGGCAAGGAGGGCATTTCCCCGAACCAGCAGCATCTCATCTTCGCCGGGAAGCATCTGGAGGACGGCCGCACCCTCGCCGACTACAACATTAAAGGTTCCACCTGGCACCCTCTCTCTCTCTGATCCCTCTCTCTCTGTGTCACCCCCTCCGGCACCCGAACCAGCAGAATCGACTTCAAAGATTTATGCATAGTCATGCATGGTTATGTACTTAGGTGTGGAATTTTTCTGTGAAAGCTAGCACAATCCACGTGCAGAGGTGATTACATGTCTCCCGACAGTTTACGTGCCAAATTCATAAAACAATAAATCTTTGTTCAAACAACTCAACTCTCTGCAAACTATCAGTGGACTGTAGAAGTTACATATTGATTTTAGCTGAAGAATTCAAAACTTTGACTTAAGGTTTAATTTGCTTTATAGACATTGTCATTTCCACATGCATGCATGGAGACTGCCTATAGCATTCTGAAACTGAAGGGTTTCACTATCTTCTTTTTTTTTTATGTGAAAGCCCTGCCTAGTGGAAAGGTTGAGAGAAGAACTCTACCACCTAACCACCAGTGGGTATTTTATTGAGTAAAAGCAATTGTAAAGATAAATTACATCAAGCGGACACTGGGCATACCCAGTTTATCAAGCCTAACAGCACCTCTAATGAGAGTAGGAAGCTCAGAGGAGGAATAGGATGCATTACATTTCAACTTACAAGCTAAAGAAGCTAAGGAATCAGCCACAGTGTTCCCTTCTCTAAAGATGTGATTAATGGTATCTGCAGGATTAAGGAGGCTCCATATCTCCCTGACATAGGACAATATCGACCAAGGGCAGGTGGCTTTCCTTTTGATAATATTGACAATAGTTTGAGAGTCACATTCAATTATTGCTGCTGTGGAACCAGTGATTTTGATATACTTCATTCCATCTAATAGGGCAGGGGCCTCAGCAATGATGCTATTTGAGAATCCATAGTAGTGGCTGAAAGCTAGGATGACATTTCCAAGGTGATCTCTTATGACCCCACCTCCACCAGATTCACCATTGGCTTTAGATGCTCCATCAGTATTTAGTTTTAAAGAAGGCCAAGGAGGGCAAAACCATTTAATGGCTATAGCTCTAAGCTGCTTTGGTTTAGCAAATTGAATTCCTAGAGCATCCAGAATTCTGATATGTTCCTGATTGGCTTCGGGTAGTGAGGAAATCTGACATATTTCTTTGACTTTGTATCTGATTTTGTGGAGGAGACCCTGGCAGGAAGTTTTGGAGTCATCATATTTGTCTGAATTTCTAGCACACCAAATCTCCCACATACTAACTCCGACAGCAGCTAGACCAAATAGGCCAAACATTGATTTTTTCTGAGTGGAGCATAAATTGTTGAGTATCATTGAGGTAGCTGAATTTTCTTCAATTTGCAACCCCTTAGATCTGAAATATGTCCATATGTAAGAAGCCCAATCACCGAAAATAAATAAGTGGTTATAATTTTCAGTCTGTGGGGTCTTGCAGCAGCAGCATTTTGAACAAATTGGAATCCCTATCTTCTGAATGTTGCAATCCAGAGGAAGACACTTGTTGATAATTTTCCACAGATGAATGGAGATCTTGGAAGGCAGCCATGGTGACCAAATGCTAGTCCACTGATTGAAAGTCTGAGTCTCTTGGTTCCTGCTAATAGCCTTTTGGGTGGATGAGACTGAACAGTTCCCCGAAGAAGAAAGGCTCCAAGCAGGTAGGTCATGTTCCTGATTGAGTTTAACATGCTTCAAAGCAGTGCTAATTTCTTCAGTAAAAAACCTGTTAGGCCAATTTGTGTCTTCTGAATTCATCTGTACAATAAAGTCCCGAACAGAGAGCATAGGGTTGATGGTGTTATCAGCCAATGCAAAATCAGCAAGGGTGTGTTGGCCTATCCATCTGTCATACCAGAAGCTTGTCCTGCTGCCATCTCCAATAATGACCCTCTTATGCTGAATAATTAAATTTTTTGCAGTGATCCACCTTCTCCTTTCAAAACCCTTCATATTTGTAAACTGAACCTGGATGAGAGGACAGTTCCTAATATATTTGGCTCTGAAATACTCGGCCCATAATGAATTTGAATGAAGAGCTTGCCACAACATTTTAACACTTAAGGGAGTTTCCATATTCCTTAGTGATATAATACCCAGTCCACCTTAAGAGATAGGAGTGCAGATTTTGTTCCATTTTCTCCAGTGCTTCCTGTGACCATGATCAGATGAACCCCAGAAGAAATTGGCAAGTGATTTTTCAATAGCTTGGTGAGTTCCAATATGCAGTGAAGAAGATGTAAGAAAGTATATGGGCAATGAGATCAGGACATGCTTGATAAGGACTAGTTTTGCTCCCTAGGAGAGCATCCCACATTTCCAACCTGAAATCCTCCTCTGAATATTGTGTAGAATACCAGTGTAGTGAATTTTCTTGCATCTTCCTTTGATCAGGGGAAAACCAAGATACTTATGAGGGAAGGAGTGTTTAACAAAACCAGTGACATCCTGAATTTTCCTGGCAGTAGAGTTATTATTCCTGGAGTGTATGAAAAAACCACTTTTACCTGTGTTTATTGACTGCCCTGAAGCTCTTTCATAATCTTGTAGTATCTTAAGGAGATTCCTTATTGAAATAAGATTGCCATTGCAAAAAATGATGGTATCATCCGCAAACAAAAGATGTGAAATATTCGGGCAATGTCTAGGACTAGCATACCATTCTATGAGGCCACATTGGAAGGCTTTTGTCAGAGATCTACTGAGTACCTCTTCTGCAATGATAAATAGTGAGGGAGCAATTGGATCACCTTGACGCACCCCTCTTGAAGATTTGAAGAATCCAGCAGGGGTACCATTTATAAGAATAGAAAACCAGTTATTGTGCACCATTTTTCTAATAAGCCTGATGAACTGGTCATTAAATCCAAACCTGTTAAGAACATTGAAGAGAAAATCCCATTCAAGCCTATCATAAGCCTTAGCCATATCAATCTTTATCATCACATTAGAGCCCCTTATTTTCATGCCAATTTCATTGGTAAGTTCCTGGGCCAAAGCAATATTCTCAATAATATTTCTGCCTTTGACAAATGCAGATTGTTCAGGAGATATGATCTTAGGAAGAATGCTGGCAAGCCTAGTATTAATGATAGAGGCAATAATTTTGTAAAAGAAGTTGCACAGGCTAATAGGTCTAAACTCAGAAATTCTGGTAGCATTTGTTTGTTTTGGAATGAGAGCAACCAGGGTAGCAGTGACAGATCTGGGTAAGTCTTCATGGGAAGTAAAGAATTCCTGCACAGCTCTTATCACAGTGGAGGCAATTATCCCCCAAGCAAATTGGTAAAATGCACCTGTGAATCCGTCAGGGCCCGGTGCACTATCTTGGGATAGCCTGAAGACATAAGTCTTGGATTTCTGCGGCAGTAGGGATTGAGCAGAGGGTGTCAGTGTCTAACTGATCAACCAGAGAGGGAATACAGTCAAGAACAGTACTATCTGCTAAATGATGTTGGGAAGAGAAGGCTTCCTGAAAATGTGTCACAGCAATTGAAGTCATTTCCCCAGGGTCCGAAGTGAGAAGGCCTGCAGAGTTTTGAAGTTGAGATATGCACATTTTTTTCCTCTTAGCTAAAGTGGTAGAGTGAAAGAATCTGGTATTTCTATCCCCTTCAGTGAGCCATCGGACTCTAGATTTCTGTCTCCAAAAGCATTCCTCCTGAAGCAACATTTTGGACAGAACAAGTTTAGCCTCATCCAGGGCAGTCTGATTTGTAGTGGAAGGCTGGGTGTCATAAGCGTGTTCTGCCTTAATAACATCATCCTCCGCTTTTGCCACATTATTATGAATATTACCAAAGACTTGATAATTCCAAACTTTAAGCATTTGCCTGAGACTCTTGAGCTTAAGATAAAGGGTTAAGGTAGGTGAAGAAGCTAAAGGACTAGTATCCCAACACTTTTTAACATCAGCAAGAAGATGGTCATGATTAGTAAGTACACTTCTACATATATAAATTTTTTGTTTCTATTATGAAACTGTGATTTATTTGAATAACAGGAAGCACAGTTAAAGCGGCCAGCTCAATTTCATGAACTTTTTGATCGAACTCATAAGAAGAAAGGGACAAATGCTTACATTAGTGAGAAAGCTCGGGAGGTAGCGGTAAGTGTATACATTAATAGTTTTCATTTAAGATTAAATTGTAGAATAATTTGGTTTTGTTTTTTTTTGGTTTTTGCAGGACTCATATAGTAGACGAATGGATGAGAGGTACGGGGATGACAGTCAGCGTCCAGAGTTGGATCCTGCCATTTGGGTTGCAGCATCTGGGGCACCCAAGAAAGGACATGTTTATGGTTTTGGACATAGCTTGGGCACGACTAGGGTGTTATCATCATGCTCGAGTTCGGTCTCACATGCGACCTCTCCATTTACCACACCAGCAGCCCCAGATGGTTCTTCCAGTGCCGCCCCGACCATGACTCCAGATATGTTTAGGCAGATCGTCAACGAGACCGTCTCTCAGAATATCTCTCAGAATATCTCAACCATCGTCGCTCAGACCGTCTCCCAGATGCTCACATCCTTGGGAATTGATAGTAGTAGAGCACCTCCTGCACCTCCTGCACAGCAGCCTCCGGTAAGTATTTTATTTGATTGATTTTCTATTTGTTAACTCTAAATATCATCTTACAAAATATAAGAATTTAGATTGAGGAGGGGAAAATATCATTTTCTTAACTCTAAATATCATCTTACACCTATCCTCTGGATATTAGAATCAACAGGCAGACTGTTCTGCAGGATTTTCCATAGGTGTATAGAGATTTTGGTTAGAACTGAAAGTGAAAAGATATGTATAAATTCTATTCACTTGAGTGGGGGAGGATACAGATCTATAAATATTCATAAAGTTAGAATAATATAAGGAAAGTAACATGTAGACATGAATAAAATATGCCAATTTAGGTGAAAAGATCTCCCCAAAGTCTGGTAACTGTCATGGCAGGAAGCCAGGAACAGCACCTCTAAGCAAAGGAAGGGCAGTTCATACAAAGGAGCATAGGTCATAAGTTACCGGTCGGATGGCCGTGCCGGTCATTCCAATACGACCGGGGAGATGAAAGTGACTTGTCAGAACTGACGGAATCCAAATCGGATGCCCGGTTTGAGCTCGGCGCTCAAACTTCATTTTTAAAATACACTTATTTCAAATGAACTGTTAGGACGGGTCCGGGGGTCTAAAATCTGAAATACCGGTCGGATAGCCGTGCCGGTCATTCCAATACGACCGGGGAGATGAAAGTGACTTGTCAGAACTGACGGAATCCAAATCGGATGCCCGGTTTGAGCTCGGCGCTCAAACTTCATTTTTAAAATACACTTAGTTCAAATGAACTGTTAGGACGGGGCATTTGGTTCTAAAATCTGAAATACCGGTCGGATGGCCGTGCCGATCATTCCAATACGACCGGGGAGATGAAAGTGACTTGTCAGAACTGACGGAATCCAAATCGGATGCCCGGTTTGAGCTCGGCGCTCAAACTTCATTTTTAAAATACACTTAGTTCAAATGAACTGTTAGGACGGGTCCGGGGGTCTAAAATTCGAAATACCGGTCGGATGGCCGTGCCGATCATTCCAATACGACCGGGGAGATGAAAGTGACTTGTCAGAACTGACGGAATCCAAATCGGATGCCCGGTTTGAGCTCGGCGCTCAAACTTCATTTTTAAAATACACTTAGTTCAAATGAACTGTTAGGACGGGGCATTTGGTTCTAAAATCTGAAATACCGGTCGGATGGCCGTGCCGATCATTCCAATACGACCGGGGAGATGAAAGTGACTTGTCAGAACTGACGGAATCCAAATCGGATGCCCGGTTTGAGCTCGGCGCTCAAACTTCATTTTTAAAATACACTTAGTTCAAATGAACTGTTAGGACGGGTCCGGGGGTCTAAAATTCGAAATACCGGTCGGATGGCCGTGCCGATCATTCCAATACGACCGGGGAGATGAAAGTGACTTGTCAGAACTGACGGAATCCAAATCGGATGCCCGGTTTGAGCTCGGCGCTCAAACTTCATTTTTAAAATACAAGATGAAATTTGAACTTATATTGTGTGTGTGTATTTATATATATGAAAATGAGCTGGCTTAAACTATTGGCATACTCTTGTTAATGCTTGATTTCTTTATTAAGTCTTGTTAATGCTTGATTTCTTTATTAAGGATTTGATTATAATTTTTTTAAATGATATACAGGATCATCCGTCGCGAGATGTTGGACGAGACGACGACCAGGATGATGTTGGACGAGACGACGACCAGGATGAGACATATGTGGAGGATTTGTGATTTTATTTTAGTTGTGTATGTTGTCATTTTATTATTATGGATGTATGATTAATTTGTGATTTTATTTTAATTGTGTGTAATTTGAGGTTCGTGGAGATTGTGATCCGTGTAGTTGATTTATTATTGTTTTATGAAATTGTTATTTATCAGGTGCTTGTATGTGATGAATTTGAGATTTGTCGATATTGTTGTCTGTGTAGTTGATTTTATATTTATGTTATGAATTTGTTATTTATCAGGTAATTTATTTATCAGTTTAAATAAATTTTTAAAAAAAAAATAATGCAAAATTAGCGACCGTATGGAGACTGAATTGCGACCGAATAGCGACTATACGTTATATTTCTTTTATTAAATAATTATACTTGGCGACCGACTAGCGACCGAATTGAGACCGAATAAATCCAATAGGTTAATTTTATTTTTAAAAATACAACATAATTAGAGACCTAATAGCGACCGAATTGAGACCGACTTATTAGCGACCGATCAGGCGACCGATTATAATCGGTCTCTGGTAACGACTGATACTGCGACCGAATTATGTCGGTCGCTATATAGCGACTAGTATATAGCGACCGACGTATTCGGTCGCTAGATAGTCTCTGTTCGGTCGCAATGCAGATTTGCGACCGATCTACGACTGAATAGCGACCGCTAGGTCGGTCGCTATCCGCGATTTTTCTTGTAGTGAGAGGGCGCGTGTAGACGCCATGGGTTTTGGACCCTTTCTCAGGATCGAGCCCTTCCGGCTCGACCTTCCTCTTATCCAGGCATTGCGGGAGCGGTGGCACGCGCCGAGCCGGGCATTTCTGATGCCCTGGGGGCACATGGTGCCGACACTAGAGGACGTGGCTCGGATCACCGGGCTACGAGTGGACGGCGAGGCAGTGAGCGGGGTCACCTACCCTGACTACCGAGAGAGTGCCCTGGACCTGCTGTGGTTGGAGACGAGTGTGACTGATAGAGACAGCAGGGTAGTCGGTCGAGTGGAGATCATGGAGGCGCTTGGGTTCGGTGACCCACGCCAGCGGGTTAGCGAGACTGGAGCGGAGTTTCTGGCACGACTGGAGAGAGACGCCCGCGCAGCTTTTACCCAGGACCCGAACGAGCGGGAGCTGGTGGATCTAGACCTCCGGAGGTTCCTCTTCTTCTTCTTGGGCCGCCTTCTGCTGGGGACGAAGGGGGATGGCATCCACTGCCGCTTCCTCGGGATCCTGGCGGACCTTGACAGAGTGGGGCACTACGCGTGGCGAGCGGCTCTGCTTGCCCATTTGATTGCTGATCTCTCCCAGACTTCAGAGAGGGAGACGACAGTCAGCGGCTTCGCACCTTTTCTCCAGGTACACAATTTATTTATGCATTTTACCATAGTTAAATATGCAATCACTCGTGCTAATGATGTATGATGGATGCAGGTGTGGAGTTATTACTACTTCCCGATGGGGAGGGCCAGGCAGGGGAACAGGAGAGCCGTTCCTCTAGCGCGACAGTGGAGGCCGGTCGTGGTAGCGGCACCACACAGCTACCAGCTGGCGTCACTTCGTCGGGAGCTAAGCGAGTATCCCGAGGCCATGGTATGATGCGTATGATTTTTTTGTGTTTATGCATGTGACTGAATGGTAACTAACATGATGTATGTATGGTGATGCAGGTGGTGTGGAGACCCTACCTAGGCATGGGCGACGCCGGCCAGCCTTGGGTTGTAGCGGGTCTTCCTCGTTTCAGGCGGGACGTGTGGGTCCATTGCCTGAACGAGATCGAGCCGCTTCGGCTGAGGCTGGTTATGAGGACATTGGGGCTAGCCCAGGAGTGGGTTGATGTAGATGAGCCGGCCCGCATCGGGCGGAAGACCAAGGGGAAGGTGAAGATTGTGGACTGGCGTACGCGCTTCCCAGCACAGTACCAGGACTGGCAGCAGGGCGGGGTCCCAGTGGTGTCCCATGTACAGGACAGTACTGATTACCTGAGACGGTACCGGGCTACGTACGGGGACCGCCTCTTCCTTGGTGGTATGGCAGGGGTAAGTGAAATGAAAATGCTTCACCCTTCTATATGTATATGCATGTGGCACTAACTTATGTGCAATGCAGGATGCTCGTGACAATATGATCGCCGACCTGCGGGCCCAGCTGGCAGACGCCATGCGGCAGTTAGTGGCCATCCGACAGGAGTTGGAGATCCTGGTGAGTTTATGCGATGCATTTTTTATGACCTGGATTTTTGATACTTGGCCTCTAACTGTCGTTCGCTCTATGTTTCAGCGGGCCCACCAGACAGCGGCAGTCGGGATGGCTGGTGGAGCGGGTTCCAGTTCGTGGGGCCCTCCTCCGGAGGTTTCTGCCCTCCAGGAGCAGCTGGCGTATGCGGTGGCTCGGGCTGAGGAGGCCGAGCGTGACCGCGAGGCTCGAGTGAGCGTTTGCCTGACCTCGACTCTCCTTCTGGCTGCTCTCCTTTTATCACTGTTCTCTTACGGTGCATGCGTGCTTTGACAGGTGGCCGAGGTCCGAGAGGCCCTGGCGCGTGTTGTTCGTGCCGAGCAGGAGCGCGACGCTCGGGTGGCGGAGCGTGACGCCCGGATTGTGGAGCTGGAGGAGGAGCGTCGACGGGAGGCTGAGGAGCTCCCTCGTGACGTGCTGGATCTGCGGATCGCCCTCGAGCTGTCGAGGAGGGAGGCGGTGAGAGAGAGAGAGGGAGGAGCGACAGCGGGATTAGACCAAGAGGAGGGCTCTGGAGGCCTAGCTGCTGGAGCTCCGATTGAGTCTCAGCACGGCGGAGGGGAGGCTTCGGGAGAGCGAGGAGCGGTACCAGAGGGTGAAGGAACGCGGGGCGCGACTTCGTCAGTCTGGTTCTTTTTCCATGGGCAGCTATCTGGTTTCTTCGGCCGAGGAGCGTCGTCGCGCCTTCGAGGCTGGAGTGCCACCGCAGGGCGAGACGAGCACGGCTTCTCAGGGTTCGCAGAGGCCCCCTAGGGATCCCCGGTAGAGGAGGGAGGAGAGAGATGACCAGGAGGGTGGCAGCGAGAGTTAGAGAGTTGCTTGTACACGTCACCCTTCTCACTGCATGATGTACTTTAACTATTATATGAAATGGATTTCGTGTGGCGTGCCCTTTTCTTTTTCGCACTTTCTTTTGCACCACGTTGTTTACGCTTCACGAGACTTTTGCCCTGGACAGAAGGGAACTACTTTGCACGGGGGGATTATGTTCCTTTCTCCCTTTTTGGGCGCGTCCAGGCGCGAGGACGCGTCTTAATCCTTGAATTCAAATTTAAAGCGTCGGGTGGCCTTTCTTCTCCAGTGCCTTACCTGCAAACGAGCCCGCCATCCGCGGAAACTCGCTTGCCCCCTTTTTCATCTTCCTCCTCTTTTGATCGATGGAGTTCGGTGGGCCCGACCATGGTGAAGGTGGAGAGGGACGCGGGGCCCCTCGCCCAAGGAGGGACGCGCCAGAGCACGGAACAGCGTCCATGGAGGAGGAAGGGCCGCTTCGGGCCCCCGAGGGACCCGAGGGGCCCGATGTCGCGGAGGGAGGTGAACACGGTCTGGTAGGTCCTCCAATCTCTTCCTCTTTGATCCATTTTGAGTTTTGAAGCAAGGCGTGCGAGGGGGAAAGGGTTCGGCGAGTGTTGCACTCAAGTGATGGACGCGTCCTAGACAGGGGACGCGTTCTTTGTTATGATGCGAGGTCCTCCTTCCTTGGTGCAGGACATGGCGAGGACCCTGGGCCTGGCCGATGAGTGGGCGAGTGCGGACGAGCCGAGCCGCGTCAGGAGGGAGAGTCACGGCAAGACGAGGCTCGAGGACTGGCACGTACGTCTCCCTGGACAGCAAGGGAGTGTATTGGTGCAGGACAGCGCCGACTTCCTGCGGCAGTAGAGAGAGAGTTATGCGGGGCTTCCCCAAGCTGGGGACATGCGTGGCATCGGCGGCTCGTGCGCCCAACTGTCAGAGGCTAGGCGGCAGCTGGCCATCGCTCAACATGAGCTGTCGCTCTTGGTAAGTTACGTGCCGCACTTTTATCTTCAGATTTTGGAGTTTCACTGACGGCCATTGTTTATTTTGTTCCAGCGTGCCCAGCAGACAGCGACGGCGGGGATGATTGGTGGCGCATCTTCCAGTTCCTCGGCCCCTTTTCTCGAGATTGCCTCCCTCCGGGAACAACTTGCCGGTGCGGTGGCCCGCGCGACCCGGGCGGAAGAGGAGCGTGATGCCTGGGTGGCGACTGTAGCGGAGCTGCGGCATCGTGGTGAGGAGAGGCCTTCTCCAGACATCCTGGAGTTAAGGGTTCTTCTGCAGAGGATGAGGAGAGAGGCAGAGAGAGAGAAAGCCGAGAGAAGGTCCGAGCGTCAGCGGGATCAGACCGAGTGGAGGGCCTTGGAGGCCCAAATGAGGGAGCTCCAGCTGGGCCTTTAGGTCGTCGTGCAGAGGCTAGGAGGGATGGAGACGCGCTACGAGAGAGCGCGAGAGTTCGGGGAGCGACTCCGTCCGTCCGGTCGCTTTGCCGCTAGTGGCTTCTTCGCCACGCTAGGGGAGGAGCAGCGAGTCACTGCTGCGGAGCAGCGCCAAGAGGCGAGGCAGGTGCTGCTGCACGAGGATCTCAGAGGCTTCTGAGGGACCCGCACCTCAGGGGAGAGGAGGGGAGCGCCCAGAGAGATAAGTGATGGTGAGGATCGGCGAGCTGGTGGACTCGCCACCTCTCTATGATTGTAGTGTTTATGATAGCTTATGTAGAATTATGAATGGAGTGATTTGATTTTCTACTGCTCGTTTGTTCTCTTGTGCATTCCTTCTTCCCTACACTTCTTCTCCTTTGCACTGTTCCCATGTGATGGGTCTGCCGAGACTCCACCCCAAGCAGAGAATCGCGTCTTGTTGTGACCATTTTCCACGGGAATCTACCGTCGAAGTCAACAATGACGGCCCTAGTGCCTTCTCCTGGATGTTGCGTCAAATTTTGCGGACGTCCTTCAAAACATGATAGGGTATCCCTAGACAACATAGGGTGCTAGTCGTCATATTCTTCGTCCAATCAATCACCCTGTGCGAGCGGTGAAGTGACACACGGGACCGCATGGTAGGTGCCTCATCGCGAGGGCTATTATTAAAGGTGATGGAGGCAATCTTGGCCTGCACTCCTTCTATTTCTATAAATTCTTGTCCCTTTTATCCTCCTAGGTATATCGAGAGCTAACTCGAGGAGCGCAAGTTCTCACGGGAGAGGAGGAGTTCAAAATTCCGAGAGTTGGATGGAGGGCGAATCTTCCCAGTCCTCGAAGAGAAGCAGGTCCAGTGGTAGTAGTTCCCGGAGGCTTTCAGACCTCGAAGGGCACTTCAGCGAAAGGGCCCAATCACCACTCGTAAGCCAAGTTTTCCTGCCCTTTTTTCCATTCTTTTTTCTTCCTTTCTTTCTGACCAAACCTTTCTCCATTTCTTGTATGCGTAGAGTGTGATGAAATCACAGATCTCATGGGAGTTGGTAGTGGCAGCATACCGAGGTCTCCCAGATTTTCAGAAGGCCAGACTAGACGTGATGGGTTTTGGCACCTTTCTTCGGATCGAGTCGATCTAGCTCGACCTGGTCCTGATCCAAGCCTTGTGTGAGAGATGGGACCCAGTGAGTCGGGCATTCCTGATGCCCTGGGGGCACATGGTGCCCAGCCTGGAAGATGTGGTCCGAATTACGAGTCTCAAGGTGGATGGCGAGGCAGTGACCGGAGTCACTTACGCGGACTACCGAGAAGGTGCCCAGAAGTTACTGGGTTTGGACCTAGATGGTCGAAAAAATAGGTCGGTAGCTAGGGCGTCCCTCATGGATGCATTAGGGCTCACCGACACTCGTCGGCGGGATGACGAATCCTCAGAAGAGTTCATGGAAAGGATGGAAATAGGATGCCGTGCCGTGTACTGCACAGATTTCGGCAACTGGGAAAGATGCAACATAGATTTGAGAAGATTTCTCCTCTTCTTTTTGGGGAGATTGGTACTGAGCTCGAAAGGGGATGGTATCCAATGTCGCTTCCTGGAGCTGCTGTCAGACCTTGAAAGAGTAGGATACTATGCCTGGGGAGCTGCCATGTTGGCGCACTTGTTTGCGGGTCTGTTCCAAGAAGCGGACCGTGAGATGACTGTGATTGGTTTCACACCATGGATCCAGGTATTTTTGGTTTTGCTTGTTTTGTATTTTTTTTATATTTTTACAAGGTACTGATGACCTGCGCCGAGCAGCTGTGGAGCTATTATTATCTCCCCATGGGGAGAGCTCGGTATTGGCAACCCGTGATGGTGCCGTTAGCCAGGCGGTGGGAACCCATCATGAGTGCGGCACCCCTAACCTACCAACTGATGGTGCTAAGGCAGGAGCTACAGGAGTTCCCTACAGTGATGGTAAACTGGAGACCCTACTCAGACATGGTCGATACCGACCAGCCGTGGGTTCTAGCAAGTCGTGCCCGATTCGGACGGGAATTGTGGATGCACTGCCTGAATGAAATCGAGCCGCTTCGGCTACGATTGGTTATGAGGACTTTAGGACTGGCTCAAGAATGGGTGGATTCAGCTGCGCCACCTCGTGTCGGGAGAAAGACGCGAGGACCGGCGACCTGCATTGACTGGCGCGTGCGGTTCCCTGAACAGTATGAGGACTGGCAACGGGGTGGCACGATTGTAGAATCACATGCGCGGGATAGCGAGGACTACTTGCGTCTATATAGGACAAAGTACGCAGAGCGGCTCCAACCCCGGGGACTTATGGAGGTAGGTTTCCCCTTTCTCTTTTCTTCTTTCTCCCTTTTTGGTTTTCTGGTGGAAATACTTACTCGTATGGCTGCAGGATATCCGCGATACGATGATAGCGACTTTACAGACTCGCTTGGCAGAGATGGAGCAACGGTTGGGCAATGCCCGCGGAGCTACGAGCGCCTTAGTAGGTGTACAATGCGTTCCTAATTAAAACCCCAGATTCCATATGTTGGCTGCTAATTGACGCGGTCGTAGCATGCCCAGATTGGCGCGGCTTCCCCAGCAATGGGAGTAGGTGGTGCCTCTTCCAGTTTGTGGATTCCCACCTCAGAACTTGACTTGCTTCATGAGCAACTTGCTCATGCCACGCAGCATGCTGCGGAGGCAGAAGGGATGCTCCGTATACAGGTAAAAGTTTCAGTGTTGAGTTCTCTTTGTTTTACGCCTTATTGCGTATCTGAGATGGTACACTCGGCAGGAAAAGGAGACGGAAGAAGCGCTTGCCACGGCTGCGCAGAAGGAGGCTAGGATAGCAGAACTGGAGAGGGAACTGTGACGTCATCCTAATGACGACTCCTCTAGGGATGCCGTGGAACTGAGGATCACTCTCCAGTTGGAGAGGGAAGACCGCGAGAGAGAACGGGCAGAGAGAGAAAGAGACGCAGAGAGAGAAAGAGCCAACAGATTGACTGAAAGGGAGGAACGAAGGGCCATGGAGGCCCAACTATTCGAACTCCGAATCAGCCTTGGTCTTGCTGAACAGTGGCTGAGAGATGGTGAGGAGCGCTATGAAAGAGCACGAGAGCGCGGCTTTCGTGTTGGTAGCTTCTCTGCTGCTTCCGTGGATCAACGCCGGGATGTGGGAATAGGAAGGGGAGTATAGAGCGGTAGGAGTACCGCTTTTCGTAGTTGGGTAGCACCTTTAAGAGCGTTTTGCCCGGAGAGTAGTGGGACGAGTAATGCGGAGAGAGAGGGCGGAACTTGATGTAATTTTTTTAGTTTTTGGAATAAAATACAAGGTTCGGTTTGTTTGGTTTTCACCTTTGCTTCTGTTGCCTGAATCCCTGCATACATCACTGAAATAAACAAATCAGAATTTTTGTTCTGACTTGGCCCCTTGCTAAATAAGCAAATGGTCATTGTGACTGTCCTTGATAACTGGTCAAGGGGCCAAGCCTTTATCAACGAAGGCGAGGGAAAGATGTGGTGATGATAAATGCGACAGGCAAGCACACGAATGCAAGCTATATTAAAAGCGAGATGCTGCACGTAAATGCAATCATGCAAAATTGATTTATTTTCTTTTTATATTTGGCATTTTTTTTGTTTTATCATAAAAAAGATTTTTTTTTGCTTACAAATATGTACATTTTCTCTTTTCCATTTTTTGTTGTTTTTATCATTTCAATTTTTTTTCTTGCTAACGCCTGACAAGCACCCAAATGGCACCTAACCTACGTGAGACTGGGGTTTCTTACTAACCTCCCAGGTATCCTAAGTGCACATCTAGGTTGATTTGGGCCTCTAGACCCCTTGAATGATGATCCGCCGGCTAAGACTTACCCTGATGACAATACCGTCATGCCATGCTTAGGCTCCCAGTCGCTTCCGACCACAGGGATTCACCCAAAAGGTGTTCGAGGTAAATGATTTGCCCGACCCGGGTCTGTTTCCTCACAACTCTAGATGGTATATGATGGAACACCCTGGAACCCCAACGACCAACCGCGCGACGCTGACCCGGAATCAGACGCCGTCGCGCCCATAGGTGACGCGCTTGCATTGGCCTAAGCCCGAGGTTAAACAAGAAGACATCAAGGTGGTAAACAGGGGTCTTGACCAGCCAGAAACACGGAGACTCCTTCGCAGCGATAGCTTTTGCTTTTCAAAGCAGGCAACCAAATGTGCATATTAAAATAAGGTCACAGACCCTGGGCAGTTTTCACCTTTTAGAAACTCCATCGAACCTTATCTTTAGAGGAAGAAGGAAGAGCGTGGGGTGATAAACCTCCTGAGAGGATCGGCAAAACCGTTAACCCGGCGAGCGAATAAGGGCCCATTAACTCTTCCCTTTCGGACAACTTCAGACTAAATCTCGAGCATTTACATTCCACGGCCCCTTTTGTGGATTCAGACTTTTGCTTTGAGGGGTTCCGTTTATTGCAATAGGCACGGTCACGACTAGGCTTTTCTCTTGATTTTGATTTTGTATTTCTTTTTGTGAGGGAGATATAGTCGCTTGACGTTTGTGGGCTCCCTTTTCGTATGCCTGCGGGGACACTGCCCTCTTCTCGTGCTCTGATCGATGCTCGAGGAAATGGATCCTACTCTTGCCTTTAGGGTTTGAGTTTCGGTTTCTCATGCTCAGCATTTTAAGGGCGCCGACTGTCTCATTTGGTCGAAGAGAAGAGAATAAAGATTACAGCTTCCGGAGATCTTCTGGGTGGATTCCCACCGTAGGCGATGCTACCAAGTTTTTTTTTTTTGAATAAAATACATAAGTGAGCACATGTTAGCTTCCTTCGAGCGAGCATAGGCCGACGTGGCCAGACGGGGATCTTCCACGGTTCTGGCAAACCAAGACCCGGTGCCTACCAAGCCTTAATGGGCCCTATCCTATCATGAAGGTTAGATGCAGTGACTTGACTACATGGTGACCACCAGGCATTGGCATTTTGAATTTTCCATATTTTTAGTGGTTTTCAATATTTCTTTGTTTTTGATATTTTTTATCTTTTCATCATTTTTTTGTTTTGTGCTAAGGGTAGTATTTCTTAAGATAAAGCCCATTCCAAGGGTGGGATAACTCGGTCCCTTCGGCGTTGACTAGCTTGTAGGCGTTGCCAGGGTATATGGCTTGAATTACAAATGGTCCTTCCCAATTGGGTTGGAGCTTAGAACGCGGCCCTCCAGGTTTGACAAAATTTCTTTTTACGACCATCTCACCGACTTTGAATTTTCTCTCAACGACTTTCTTTTGGTAAAAGCGAGCGAGTCTATTTTGATACACACGCGCGTGTTCGGCAGCGGCCAGCCGCTTCTCATCCAAGAGTTCCAACTGGGCGAGGAGTGAATTACGACGATCGTCGAGGGGAAATTCCTCGTCCAATTGTACCATGAGAGAAGGGATCAGAGTTTCGTATGGGACTACCGCTTCCATACCATAAGTAAGGGCAAATGGAGTCTGCCCGGTGGGGGTACGGATTGAAGTGCGATAGGCCCATAGGGCTTCGATAAGTTTTTCTGGTCAGTCTGAAAACTTACTAGACTCGCAAGTTTTTTTGATGATTTTGAGCAATGTTTTATTGGTGGCCTCCGCTTGGCCGTTGCCTTGTGGGTAATAAGGCGATGAATGATGCAATGCAATTGCGTACCTTTTGCAGAGGTCCTGTAGGTCCTGAGAAATGAACTGTGGCCCATTGTCAGTGACGATTGTGCTCGGGACGCCGAACCTGGCAAGGATGTTCTTCGTGATGAACTTGCAGACTGTCGATGTCTTGATTTCCGCATAAGCTTCGGCTTCGGCCTATTTGGTGAAGTATTCCGTCGCAGTAAGGATGAATGATTTCTGCTTAGTGAGGGAATTGGGATCACCTAGGGGACCGATGATGTCGAATGCCCACATGGAGAAAGGCCATGGGGAGGAGATTGGATGAAGTGAGGAAGATGGTGAATGGATTTTATCGGCGTGAAGTAGACACTTGACGCACCTACGAACATAGACGGCACAATCCTCCTCCATAGTGGGCCAGTAAAAGCCTTGCCTAATGATCTTCTTGGCGAGCATCTGACTGTTCACATGGCCACCGCACACACCCGAGTGTGTCTCCTCTACACATTTCCAGACCTCATCGTCATCAAGACATCTCAACAGAATGCCAGTAAGGCTCCTTCTATAGAGTAGACCCCCAACCAATGTGTATTTCTGAGCCACTCTCCTTATGGCCTTCTTATCTTCTGTGGTGGCTCCTTCGGGATAAGACTGATCTTTGCAATATTTGACGATCTCGTAGAACCATGGTTTCTCCTCGTCGGTCAGCTCTTCTTCTGCCTTTGCCAACATGATTTCCCTCTTCTCACAGATTTCTTCCTATAGGATCTTCCTTGCTATCATGTCTTTGATGTTCACGTAGGAAGCGTCATCAATTGCAGGTGCATGAAGTTTATAGATGGAAATGGACTTAAACCATCTCCCTAGAGGGAACCTTATGGCCGAATCCAACGAGGCAAGGGCATCAGCGAGGATATTCTGATGACGAGGGACATGAACAAAGATCAATTTGGTGAACAGTTTGGCAATGGCAGCAGTGAGTTCTTGGTATGGTTTGAGCTTAGGATCGCGAGTGCGATACTTAGTGAGCACCTGGCGAAGAATGAGTTGACTGTCACCCACGACTCGCAATTCGGTGACACGAAGAGAATGAGCGAGTCCCAAGCTAGCTAGAAGAGCTTCATATTCGGCTATATTGTTGGTGACAGAGAATTTGAGTTGGTACGCTAGTGGGAATGTGAGGCCTTCAGACGACAGGAGGGCAACGCCGATTCCTTTCCCTTGAGAATTCAGAGCTCCATCGAAATATAACGTCCACATGTAATCATCTGATTGGTTGATGGACATTAGTTTCTCATCTGGAAACTCTGATTGGACAGGATCAAACTTGGGAAGAGGATGGTAAGCGAGATGCTCGGCTATGGCATAACCTTTAATTACCTTTTGCTGGATATAAGTGATGTCAAACTGAGAGAGAAAACTTTGCCAGCGTGCTAGCCTGTCCGTCAGGACGGATTTCTCCAGAAGGAACTTGATGGGATTCATGCGAGCAATCAAATGGACCTCATGAGCCAGGAAGTAGTGTTTCAATTTCTGCACTACCCAAACGAGGGCAGCACAGGTTTTCTCCATGATTGTGTACTTCTGCTCACAGGAGTTGAGGAGTTTGGAGAGGTAGTAGGTTGCCTGTTCCTTACCTTCTTCATCAGCTTGTGCGAGGACGGCTCCCACAGAGTCATCCAAGACTGAGATGTAGAGGATCAGATGTCTCTTCGGTTTGGGTGGGATGAGAACGGGCGGACTAGCCAAATATTCCTTTAACCCTTCAAAAGCTTTCTGACACTTAGAATCCCAGTGGAATTCTACCCCCGGCTTGGTCAACTCGTAGAAAGGTCTACACCTTTGTGAGTGCTGAGACACAAACCGACGGATGAACTGCAGCCTCCCAATTAGACCTCGAACTTCTCTTAAATTTCTAGGGGGCGGCATATCCCTGATGGCTTTGGCTTTTTTGGGATCTATTTCAATCCCTCTTTTGCTCACAATAAAACCCAGTAATTTGCCTGATGACACACCAAACACACATTTTTTCGGGTTCATTTTCAGTTGGAACTCCCTTGATCTTTGCAACACCTTAGCTAAAACCCTTGGATGTTCTTCCCTGGTTCTTGATTTCACCAATAAATCATCCACGTACACCTCCAGATATATATGCATCATGTCATGAAATATGGCCATCATGGCTCTTTGGTAAGTAGCTCCAGCATTCTTTAATCCAAATGGCATGACCACGTAACAGTATGTCCCCCATGGCGTAGTGAATGACGTTTTCTCCTGGTCATCTTCTGCCAACCGAATTTGATTATACCCCGAAAATCCATCCATGAATGAAAGGGTCTCATAACCTGCGGTGTTATCAACTAACACATCAATGTGAGGCAAGGGGAAATCATCCTTTGGACACGCGCGGTTAAGGTCCCGGAAGTCGATGCAAATCTTGACTTTGCCATCCTTCTTCATGACTGGGACAATATTTGCCACCCATTGGGGATAGAGGATGACTCTAATGAACCTGGCTTTGTGGAGCTTGTCGACCTCTTCTTTCATTTTTAGAGCCATTTGAGGGTGGAAACGTCTTAACCTTTGTTTTACCGAGATGGCCCCTGGTTTTAAAGTTAAGCGGTGTTCGACCAGGGTGAGATCCAGCCCCGGCATGTCCTCGTAGCTCCATGCAAACGTGTCCTTATACTTTTTAAGAACTTGGACCAATGCCTCTTCTTCAGAGGGTGGCAGATTATCACTTATGAGGATGATCCTAGGGTCTTCCTCAGTTCCCAAGTTCACTTCCTTAGTGGACTCTTCTACCGCGGCTGACGGCCCGTCGAATCTCCTTACTCCACTAGCATATGCGGCAACCACATCCTCATATTCTTCACCCTCATCTTCACTAGGGTATTCCTCATCTGTGATCTCATAAACTCCATACCCTTCATCAATTGCACAGTTATCCTCGCATTCCATTTCTGGTAACTGGATGGGATCTTCTAATAACTGAGGGATGGCAAGGAGGGCCTGACACCTAACGGCTAAATCTAGAAGGAACCGACGAGGGATCTGCCTACCCTTGGATTTCTTCCTAGGTACTACCCTTGACCTAGACTGACTGACATTATTTACAGAAGTAGAGAAGGTTGAAGGGGATGGTGAAGAATGTACAGGGACAGGCCCCTCGAAGGAGGGGTGAAAAAGGTCGCTCATCGGACCTTGGACGGGTGGCTCGCGAAGCGAGACGCACCCATGTGAGATGTAGGAGGTTTCCTCAACAAAGATGTGTTGCTGGGGAGTTTGAAAATTGACGTTTTTTTTTCATTTTCATTTTTGATGACAAAACAAGGAAAAGAGATCTTAGGGGAGAGGAAGGTAGTTATGGCTAGAGGGTTGGGAGGCTCATGGAGCAGATCATGATTGAAGACCTGACGTGGGTCGAGAAGTCCGCGCAGGTATGCGAGAAGAGAGGGGGACCTGGGGAGATCATCAGACAATCGTCTGGCCCAGGGAGAAGACAGCAACGGTGGCTGTGATGAGTGAACGGAGAAGATGACGGCTGATAAACCGTCGATAGTGATGGTGACAGCGGATGAAGATCCGCCGATGACCAGGTCCTTCTGGCGAGGACAAGGATAGCTTGGAACCTTGGCAACAATGGTGGTATTCTCTGGCATTCCGGAGGTCAATGACGGCCCCTCGAGCTGCGGAGGCGAGAACATCCTTCCTAGCGCAATAGAAACATCCGGTATATCAAACCATTTGTCCCATTCGCATTCTGGATCTTTGATCTTGCCTCTTTTAGTAATCCTGGAATATCTTTCAGCTGAATACACAACATGTAACCTCCCACGTGCTTCTAGCGGATAATCCCTCATCTGAATAATGGGCCCTTTGTTGAAGTGGTTTGTTAGGGTCCATGTGAGGGGCTTCCAATCCGCCTTGAATGGTCCTTTGAAACCCAGACCAAACCTGTGATTCGGCTTAACTTATGTTGGCGGCTTCAGCCTACCTTGTAGTTGCGCGCCCAAACCCCTGCCCTGCTGATAGCCGATGTTCCTCATAATCTCCCAACCTTTGGAGTGAAAGGGGAGATGCGGTGTTGTTACCTTGACCAGCTCCTTGGGCGCTAGCGGAACGTGAGATACATCACGCACATCCAGCAGCGACAATATGGGCCGGTGAGACGGCCAAACGGAGGGTAGAGAGGTGTTGATAGCATCCACCGTGGGAAGGACAGGCGTACTTACCACCTTAATAATTCTTCCGTTGTAAGGAAACTTCAAGCATTGATGGTTGGTGGAAGGTACGGCATCTGTGGCTTCAATATAAGGGCGACCCAGTATGGCCTTGAATGTAGGGTCCATGTGGAGAATATGGAATTCCGTGGAGACTGTCATAGGGCCTAGCCCTACTCTCAGAATGATCATCCCCTGTGGTGGTCTTTTGCTATTGTCATAAGCTGTGACCGTGATCAAGGAAGGTCTGATCTATTCCTCGTCAACCCCGCACATCCGAAGGGTGCTCATGGAGATATCGTTTATGGATGCGCCTGTGTCTACAAGGCACGGGTTTACGGATACCACATTAACTTTTATCGAGACACACAACGCATACTTCCGAGCTTCCCTGGGAGCGAGCTCATAGTTGTGGAATATGATGGTTGGTTGTGTGTCCGTTGGGGTCAAAACGGCCGAAATCTTTTCTGCGGGGAGGTCCTCATTTACCATGACCCTTTGAAGATATTGCATCAAGGCGGCCTGATGTGACGTGGATCTTTGGAGCAGCTCGAGGATGGAGATCCGAGCGGGCGTCCTATCTAGGTGTTTCAGCAAATCATATTGTGTTCCAGGGATGAACTTTTCCAACTGCTCTCCATCCTTTTCTTGCTGAGACTGCTCGGGATTCTGACTGTCCTGGGGGAAAATCCTGTGGAAAATCCTTCCACTTCGGAGCACCATTGCCTGTGGCTTTTGTACCTCTACAGGGGCAGCAGTGGATTGCAGCAGAGGTTTGAGGGGCAGTGACGGGGGAATGGTTGGTAGAGCAGGGGTGATGACGGGAGCAGGGGTCCTGATGAGGGGCTTACTAGGCGGAGGTACGGCGGAGGTAGGGGGAACACCATGTGGGTTACGACGGATGAGGGGCTTGGAAGGTGGAGGTAAGGTGGTGGTGGGTAAGGCTTGAGATGGGCGGCGGGTGATGAGTGGTTTTGAGGGCATTGATGGCGGTGTTGTGGGGGCAAAAGGGGATACGCGCGGTTGACGGGTGATAAGGGGCTTAGAGGGCATAGGGGCAACTGCGGTGGAGGTGGGCGGTGGAGTGGAGGAGTGAGAGGAGATGGGAAGGTGTGAAGGCGCAACGGGGGGTGTCGGCTGATAGGTTATTGGGGTGCGAATAAGGGGGCACGATGGTAGTGGAAATGGTGAAGGCGATGCATATGCGGGTTGGTGGGAAAGAGGTGCTACCCGGGCGACACAAGGGAGTTGCATGATGATAGGGTTGGTGGTGGAAAGAATAGAGGCATTTTCCAGGTGCCATACCTGCTCCCTCCCGACTTTCGGGAAGGAGGAGATGGGGTTCACCTGATGATTGGGCTGCTGGTGCTCTGGTAGTGGATTTTGGAGGATGCCCATGTTTGGCTGCTGTTGTGGTACCTGCTGAGGCTGTTGTTGTTGTTGTTGTTGCGGTGCTTGTTGATGTTGTTGTAGCTGTCGTTGTTGCTGTGGTTGCTGTTGTTGTTGTTGCTGTCTAGGAGGAGGTCTCCTGGCCTTCATCATGGTGACGCATCGCCTCATTTCGTCCCAATCTATTTGATGTTCATCGTTCATATCATAGATATAATCTCTGAAATGAAAACAGTTTTCCACTGTATGACCCGGCTGTCTATGGAATACACAATATCTGGAAGTGTCGACGTTCGTGGGCCATATGGCTCTCTCCTTAGGCAAGGTGAGGAAATTAGCAGCCATGAGAGCATTGAAGATATCTGATAACGATTCCGGCAAAGGTGGGTAATGAGCTCTCCTAGGTCCAAGTGGCCTCCTCTGTTGTTGGGGGCCATAATCCCCGGGTGGTGGAACCTGATTATATTGAGGAGGTCGCTGTTGTTGTTGTTGAAGATGGAAGGGTTGAGGCATATTGTTCTGGAGGAGATTGCTTTGCGGTGGAGGATGAGAAGGGAACGAACCTTGTTGGAGAGGAAGCAGGGGCATTTGTGGAAGCCTGGGGTTTGCCACATAGTTAGCGTCGTTGACCGCATTCACTTGCTCATTCGTCACGACCCCTTCTGTCGTTCCGCCTGGGACGCCAGTGCCCGGCTTCCTAAACACCTTCGGCTTTGGTGGCTCGAACATGTGCATGAGAGGAGAATCTTTCAGTTGCGTCTGGACATACCGAGCCCTCTCGTACAGTTCCTCCATGGTGTTAAGCTTGTTCATTGCCAGGATATGCCTAAACTGGGGGGTAGCATTTGATATAATCATCTTCACCTGCTCTGGCTCTGAGATGGTATCCTTTATCCTTTCTGCCAGGGATCTCCATCTATCAGCGAACTGGACGAAATTTTCGTCCGGCTTCATTTTTTCGGCGACCAGGTCGGTGATAGAAAGAGACGGGCCAACTCGGTCCCGGTATCTCTGTAGGAACTTCCTCTGAACCACGTCGAAGTCCTCAGCCTCGCTTGGCTCTAGGGCGTAGAACCATTCCAACGCAGGGCCATCTAATGACCTCCTAAAGAGGTATGCCAGAGATCTTTTATCATTTTTCCAAAACGAGGACTCGTACATGAAGTCCTTCAAATGGGTAGAGGGGTTGCCAGTGCCGTTGTACCTACGGTATGTGGGCATCTCAGAAGGGGGAAGGCGAAATATTGGTAGGATAGCCAGAGAAACCTCAGGGGTGGATTTCACGTCCACCCTTTTTTGTAAGTTCCGGAATTGCTCGTCCATCTTATTCAGTTTATTCAAGAGGGACTGGGTGAACAGGTCAATTGGTGAAGGTGGCACTTGCCAGGCAGAAGCGGTAGGCCTCCCAGAGGCCTGAGAAGGAAACCTAGGATAGGAGGGATATTGGGGTCTACCAACGGGTAGGCCCGGTGGGATTTGTGTTTGAAGGGTGGCTTGCGCCGGAGATTGGGAGGGGAGTTGGAAGGAGGGAGGCTGGTGATTTGCCTGCCCGAGAGGTGAGGAGGAGGGAATGGCCTGCATAGACTCTTGGACAGGGGTTGTAGTCGGACTCAGCTCCGCAGGAGGGGGGGGACTGATTTCCCTTTTAGAATGGCCTGAAAGGCTTGAAGTTGCTCAGGGTTGAGTTGGGTGTTGGCGAGGACACCTAACAGGGCAGAGATGTCCTGGGGGGAAGATGTATCCCCGGCAGCATTCGGCACCTCATGTGAGGAGTCGTGGGATGGACCAGCGTCCATAGCGTAGACATGAGGCCCGCCTTGGTAGCCCTGGTATGGGCTATATTCTACGTAAGAGCCATGACCCGAGTCATGCATTTGAGGCTCATAGCCGAAGGCGTTAGCCTCGAAAGCATCGTAATCATACTCGGCCATCCTTAACACCTTTCCAGAACGTAATAACATACACCAGCACACAAGCAGCAGAGATTAACACACAAGTGGATGCTTTTACGTCTCTTTTTGTTTTTGTTTGAACTCTTTTTTTTCTTTTTAACGATTGTAAAAATTCTCACAAAATGTGCAAAAATCCTAGCTGCACCTTTGTTTTACCGCCGTGTGAACTAGGGACACTCGACTCACCGCGAATGGGGTAACTAAGCTCCGGGGAACTTCAACGGTACAACCTGCCCAGTGAACGAAGGGGAATCCTTCGCTGTCGGGGACTTAAGGAGGTCCCAGTGAAAGAGATCCTAGTCTGTCGAGAGGAATTCCCGACAGAGAGTCCTTCTTTCACCAAGAGGGGGTGATCCTAAGAAAGAAATAGAAAGAAAGATAGAAAAGAGGGATGGACGTATGCGATGAAATGCTGACAGATATATAGAGCATAACAGGATAACAAGACGATCAAGGTATAACAACGCACAAGAGATGGTAAGGCAAACTACAAGAAGGTGCAAGGGTAACACACAACAAATGATAAAATGAATCACAAGAAGCTGCAAGGGTAATTGTAAGAAAGCAACTGAGAGATGAAGAACACGTAAAAGATGATAAAGCAAGTCAAGGGCTGCAAGAGTAACTAAAAGAAAGCAACTGATGTCCCACCGTGATCGCCAATCTGTGGACTGCCGAATGGAGATCCACTCAAAAGGGAACGAGAAACGCGAGCGACGGGCTACAAACTCGCAATAACTAAAAGCTAATGGGAGAAGGGGTCATGCAACATGTCAACAGAAAAAAGAGCATACGTAGGATGCCAAAGGGATGAGATCGCCAGAGGGGTTACCTCAATGAAAAGAAATGATCGCGTGTACCTGGCACAAGACACGGAAACTGTGAATCATCGAGAGCGGGAAATGGTGGGTTGCTTCTTCCTCCCCCTTCGGTCGGCCGACGGGGAGGGCTTTCCTTGAGTACCCTTGCAAAACAACGACAAACAAATAACAAGTGGATCAGAAAGACGAAGGTGCAGCAATCAATTCTAGCGATGCAAGTAACGAAATGACGGCCGGACACACACCTGGTTGGTGTTGTCTTTTAAACCCCTCTCGGACACGAGTAGGAAGAAAATGTTTATGATGGATGGTGATTATACCAACGCAGGAATAGGAAGAGACTCCCCCAAAAGGGGGTGAAAAATGTGATGTGATGAATGTAAGATATCTAAGGAAAAAGAGAGGAGAATGGCTTATTGGATGGCCGATGGCGAGATCCGGCAGAGCCTCGGTAGCGTAGGGATGACGTGGGAGCGCGACGGGCGAAGACGGCCTTTCTCCTGCGAGCACGGGCACCCAGGAATCCGGTAGAACCTCCCCTACAAAACACCCACGGTTAGGAATGGAATCCGACAGCCTCCCGGCGCTCTTTTTTTCGACCCTTGGACTGAGGGGGGTAGCCCTCTATTTATAGAGTTCCGGAGGATGGAGGCGTCCAGGGGCCTGGACGCCTCCATCACTTGGATCTTTTTTAAACGACAATCTGACATGCTGACGGGTAGTCAGTGGCCAGGGGCACCCGTGACCTGGATGATGGAGGCGTCCAGGGGCCTGGACGCCTCCATTACATTGGATCCCTATCGAACTACAATCCAGCCAACGGATAGTCGGGGTCTGGGGTGCCCGTGAGCTGAATGATGGAGGCGTCCAGCGGCCTGGACGCCTCCATTATTTGGATTCTTTTTAAACGACAGGCTGAGCAACGGTCGGGCAGTGGACAGGGACGCCCGTGAGCTGAACGATGGAGGCGTCCAGGGGCTTGGACGCCTCTATGATTTGGATTCTTTTCAAACAACAGACTGAGCAACGGTCAGTCGATGGCCGGGGCCGCCCGTGAGCCGGATGATGGAGGCTTCCAATCTCCTGGACGTCTTCAAGAATATATATATATTTTTTATTTATTATTTTTTTCAATTTTTTTGTGTCATTTATGGAGGCGTCCAGCCTCCTGGACGCCTCCATGATTTTTCTGATTTTTTAATTTTTTAATTATTTTTATTTATGGAGGCGTCCAGACGCCTGGACGCCTCCATGATTTTTCAATTTTTTTTATTATTTTTATTATTATTATATATATATGAATTTATGGAGGCGTCCAGTCTCCTGGACACCTCCACGATTTTTCACGAAAAAATTCAAAAAAATGTAAAAAAAAATCAGAAAAATAGGAAATCACCAGAGCAATTAAAAATGTGAAGGCCGCCTTGGGGTATCATAGTGTAATATGAGATTTACTCACTGTAACGTCAAGAACGGCGTGTCTACAGCCGTCCCTGCCGGCTTTGTGTGTAGGAAGACAGAAAGAGGGGTTTCTTTGTTCTGTGGTTTGGGGCGTGTCCCCTGGTCAAGCTGTGTGTCAGCAAGGAAGCCTCACCGGGTTTTGGTGACGGGTGGACGTAGGTTGTGGGGTTGCAACTGAACCACCTTAAAAATCCCTGTGTTGTGGGTTGTTTATCGTGTGTGATTGATCTATATCTTCTAACCCCATTCACAGGTTCGTGTGCTTTACATACTTGGTTAGATTGTTCACACACATATGCACTTTGAGTGATCATTATAGCACGCACACACACAAGCACGGTTGTTGCAAGCTATTGCATGTTTTAGTGTTATGCTTTATGATCCCTGCACTACAAGGCTTATTTCTTTCAAGATCACAAATGTGCTTAAAGAAGTGTGGACGTTTCATAGCTTGTAATTCAAGTCTTTTCATTTGAGTCACTCTACTTAATTCCGCTGTGCATTGTGTCTAAGTGATTCATTCACTTTATAAGAGTGGTTTAAGCTTCCGCCAGCTAAGAGTTTTTAAATAGGCCAAAGCTTGTGAAAGGATCTATTCAACCCCCCCCCCCCTTCTAGATCCGTTTACACCTCACGGGACCCAACAAGTGGTATCAGAGCGAGGCTCTGTCATTCCCAGATCCAACGATCTGCAGGGAAAGATCCCGGTGTTTGTTATTTAGATGGATTCACATGCTACACTTACTTCGATGGCTTCTCCACCCATTTATGATGGTTCAAATTTTTCTACATGGGTTGGAAGAATGTTCATCTATGTTAGCTCCACAGATCCACAATTATGGACTCTCATATACAATGGTCCTCATGAGCTGTCATCAAATTCAATTGATTGGCTAGCCGAACATGAAACCAAACATAATGATAATCGTCTTGCATATAACTTAATTACAGCTGCAGTTGATCTAAGACTAACTCATCTTGTGTCCTCTTGCAGCACAGCCAAGCAAGTATTGGATAAGTTGGTTAAAATCCATGAAGGGAAGGAACAAGAACAAGAATGCTTCATAGCCGACCGTATAGAACAGTCTAGCAATACATCTTCATCACAGGTAAACTCTGACTCTGAGGAATTCACTTTTGAAGAGCTTATGGAAGCCTATGGTGAGTTGATTACTCAATACAAAAAGGTCAAATCAGAAAATAAAAATTTGAAAAAGGATCTCAAGAAAATCAACCAAAATGAAAGCTTGTTTTGTAAAAAGTGTTCTATTGTTAAAGAGCTTAACAATACTCTCTCAGTTGATCTAGATACGCATAAACAAAGCATTGCATGTCTAAGGGAAGAAAATGAAAATCTTCATGATGAAATCACTAGGTTGGAAGAAATTGTAATAAAATTTCAAAACTAACCTAAGTCAATCTCTAATGATCAAACTATGGCCGATGGGCTAATCCATGATGAGAGGTTGATTGAAGAAAATAAAAATTCTGTTTCATGCTCTGCTAATTTTGTATGTGAAAAATGTTCATTCTTGAGAAACATAAATGTTGGTCTCATGATGATCTTGAATGGCAACAAAAACTGATTGATTCTCTGAAAGAAGAGAATAGAGAGTTGTTGGAAAAGAAAATTGAACTTGAACAAGATGAAGAAGAATTGCATGAAAAATTGGTTGCACATGAAAAAGGTAAATCTGTCATTGAAGATCACTCTGAAACTTTGCATGCTTTAGAACAACAAAATCAAAATCTTAAAGCAGTAAATGCCATGCTCAATGAGCAATTGGCAGCATGCGAAGAGGGCCTTATTGAATCTAAACAGCACATTTCCTCACTTGAAAATGAAATTCAAGATTTGAATGATTTCCTGTCAATGTTTGCCCAAATCCAAGATTTTGGATCACCGGAAGCCACCACTTCCTGTGGTCACCAAAAGGGGCATACTGCTCGAAAGAAAAGCAAAATTCAGCATGCTCATCCAAACATGCACCATAACATGCCCAATGCCAAATACCATGCCTTCCACAAAATGAATGTCAATTGTTATTATTGTGGTAAACATGGTCACACTATGCATGATTGTTTGATCTTGAGAAATGATGAGCTTAGAGCAGGACAGCAAGTGAAAGGGCAAGGAAAGAAACAGGTCAACACTGGCAGAGGGCTTGCTCAACAAAATTCTGTACGGAACCACATGGAGAATCAGAAGTGTCGACATTCTTATCCAGACAGGTCGACACTCCCCATGGCCTTTAATAGAAATGCTTCTCTTTGCTGCTCTCATTGTGGTAAGTCTAGCCATACTATCCAAGAGTGCTGGCATTTGAAGGGAAAGCATCACCTTCATGTCATGAAAGGTAAATCCCATGCTCACCCACAAAAGCATAATCCACATGCACACGCACATGAACATAAAAATAAAAATCAATCTTTTGTGTGTTGTTTCTATTGTGGGAAAATGGGCATGAGATATATGATTGCCTCACAAAGAAGGAGGATGATGTGATTGCCCTGAAAAAGGTGGGCCAAGATGCTCAACATGTTGCTAACCCACAAGGACCCAAGCAATATTGGGTACCTAAAAATTCCAAATGAGAATTTTGGGTGCAGGATGCCTTGGAGCTGAACAAAGGATCATAAGGTAAATAAAAGCTCAAGGCACAGGTATGTACATAAATCTTTTAAGTTTAGTCATCTTGCATGTTTACTCTTGACATGTAGATAGTGCATCATACGTCTGCCCAATGTCATTAGATTCTGCAAACTGAATTGCTCTTTGAAATACAAAACCCCCAAGGTGTGAGATGAACTTTTGAGCTTGATAACTTGTTTACACCATGCTTGATTTCAGCTATTTAACTCATGAAAAATTTGTTATGCTGATGAAGTTAATGTGATGATGAGTTGCATAAGTCTATCAGCCACATGAAATTCTTGGACTTTGGTTTTGATGATGCATGTCATGGCTGCATTTTTAACTCGTTATTCATGTTAGCATTATTCAAAAGGGGGAGTCTAGCAATTGACATCATCATGTTGCATTCAGTTCAAAATCAATTGTGAATGATTTGTGTTTGCATCATCTTGTAATCACACATACCTTAATGCACATCATGTTTAGAAGACAAATGATAATGCACAATCATTTTGCAGCATCTTCATTGCATTGTGCATTCACATAACTCTTAGGCTGTATAGTTCATTGCCAACCTTGCATGTACTCAGGGGGAGTCAACATCAATCTAGCTTGAATCATTTTACATCATTTCACTCTTGCACGGCCATGGTATATTAAATGTTGATGTATGGAAAGGCATGTTATGCTTGCCTAGAAGCACTCAATATGCGTGAGGACTAACCTCCGCCAAGTACCATGCGTCAATGTCGCATATAGGCCATATAGCTAGGGGGAGTTGTCTTGATGAGGCATTCATGCATATGTTTCATATTCATCATGTTGGTTCATGCATTTCATGTTTGATCAGGTCAACCTCTGCATGGTTCAAGAAAACCTCTCATTGACATTTGTCATTCTTTGTGACTGCAAACATCACTCCTTGCGTGCTTTCATTGCATATTCTTAGGGGGAGTCGTGTTGTTCTTCTTGGTTCATTCATCCTTTTTGCATCTGAACCTCAATGGCCTCCAGTGTGATAATAAGTCCAAGAGACAGACATCACTACGGTGTAAGAGCATTCTATTATATGAACTGATGATTGCCCATTCAATGAAAAATGGTTCACATTTAATGATTTCCTTGAAGTTTTGATATATCTTTTGAAATCATCCATATTTTGTGGTTTTAATAGACCTTAACTAGACATTGCATATTATGCTTTGAATGACTATCCTGATATCTGAAATTCCAGACTTCATGACACTCTTGGTGATACTCTAGAGCTTAGTATTGTTTCTAAACATCTTGATGAGCTGGAATTCTTGAAAATCAATTTGCAGAGCAATGATAGTGTTGCACGGAGAAATATATCACGTCATCAAATCAAGTGACGAACGATATGTCATGATGTGCCTCTGTTATCTCTGTCTTAATTACTTTTGGACTCTAGGCAGAGCACTAGCATAATTACTGAGAAATTTATCTTCTCATCACCGAAATGAGATTGGATATGTCATGACGCGACTTTACTATCTCTGTTCATTCTGAAGCATTACAGTCAGTCTTGCCAAACACCTAGGGATACTAGCGTCTAAACAACGTGTATTCTTATGGCTAGGAGGCCTGTACTAGACTTGATTGCTCGTAAAATATGAGTCATGTGCCTTCAAATACTAAAGATATTGAAAATCAAAATATGAAACCTCTTGCTTCTATTTTAAAATTCCATGCTTTAGTCATGCTTGTTTAGCCTCAATACTAGTTTTTGTGCTATTTCCTTTGTGGTTCTTGATTATGGATGTATAAGACAAGGGAAGGTTAAACATTGTCATGATATGCGCTTCTGGTTCATTTCTATTAAACCATGGATGTCGATGCCTTTTGAACTCTATTGATGATCTTAGTTTTCATTAGCTTTGAACCATATATGTTGCTCACAGTCTGTTTCAGGTTTGCATATAATGGCTTGTTCTTCCACTACCATTCCACTCTGATCTCTAGGACTTTTGTCAGCCACTGTACCTTATCCCTCCTTTTGCTATTGGCAAAGGGGGAGAACGTCTTGTTGTGAATCCTTGCTGTGGACTTGGGAGAAAGGGGGAGATGTTGTCTAATGTTGCTTTTGAGCACTGTCAAAGGGGGAGAGTGCATTGTGGATATGGGAGAATCCAAGGGGGAGAGTACCTTCATTTATGATGAGGGTTTATGCATAGTATTCATACACTTTACTTCTCCATGCATACATATTTTGCCTTCATCTGCCATATCTATATAAATCATTCAGGCTGCCATGATTACATCACCATACTATACAAGTGGTATATTCCAACAAGTGGTATCATCTTGATGCACCTTTCAAGTCGTCTCCAAAATCATTGGTGTCCTCTGTCAAATGATATCACATTACTTTCTCATTCATTGGCATATGGCATGAGTCCTAGCATCATTGGCATCATGTTTTCATGCAATAGGGTGGCATGCATGTATTGACTTCATACAATTGTAGCTTGCATCTATCATTTCCATGCATTGCTTAGCAAATCCAAAAAATCTGAAAACTAGAAAACCACTAAAAATCTGCAAAATTTGAAATCAAAATTTGCTCCTTGGCTGCTCTATCCATCTCCTATTTGAGGAATTGAATCATGCTGCTGTGGCTCCACCTCTCACACTTACTTTGTCTTTGCCAAGTCACGGGACACCACCATGTTCGATACCTCCATATCATTCATTGGTCTCAGTCCTATAACTGGCTTTCCACAATTGGTTATTCTATTTGGTTATTTTGTCAATCTTAATAAGTGTACATCCATTGGCATGTATTTCCACATCATTTTACGTGCGTCATTAATGTGCGTCTCTCTTTCTCTTTTCTGGATCTTTTGATGTTGTCAAAGGGGGAGAAGATTATGTGAGTCATTCATCAAAGAAGATTATGTGAGTCATTCATCAAAGGATGTGGTAAGGTAAGAAGGTAAGATTATGTGAAGTCATTACTCAATGCATGTGGTGAATGTGGTAAGATTCCTCTTCTTATTCTTCAGACTCATAGTTGCTCTTTGAGTTTATAATGACTCATAGTTCAGAATGACTCATAGTTGCCATCATCAAAAAGGGGGAGAATGTTGTGTCTCTGAGGTCATTTGAGTCATTCTGTGGTCTCTTGGGTCATTCGACATCATTCTATAGTCATATGAGTTCTGTGGTATTCTTGGTTTTGATAATGGCTTAACACTATTAGTCATTGTTGTTTATCACTCTCCATGTATTTGGTTTCATGATGCCCATTCACAACATGCCTTATATGTTCTCACATTGCATTAATACCAAGGAACATGTGGTTCTTGAATGCTCACATCAATCTTGAAACCTTGGGTTACTTGATGATCATCCATTCGTTTAAATTCATTGTCATATGAACTTGCTCTTTTGATATAGATGGTTAATTTGGGAATGAGCTTTTCTATCCTTCTTGTTATTGAAATTCCATGAGTGTGTTTCATGGATATTTTATTTGGGGTGGTTGAGCTCTTATTTCTTGATCTTTAGCTCAGAACACTTGTGATTCAAAGTGTTCACATATAACTAATTCATGAGATTTCATATGTGTATTTCATACATTTATTATATGGATTATTGAGCTAAAGTTCTAATCCTTTTTATATGATTTTGCAGGCCAAAACACTCAATATATATTCCCCAAGATCAAAGGAGTTTGATGCCACAGAGTTCGGAAGGGTTACAATGACATTTGGGGCTGAATTGTGTTAATCTGGAATTTACTGTAGCTTTAGGTCGACCGGCGGCACTGTAGCTAGGTCGACCGAATTTCCCAGAACCAAAAGGTTAGGGGTCTGTGACATTCCGATCGACCGCCCCATGAATTCCGGTCGACCGATTTTGCCAGAGCCGAAAAGTTCTGGCTGCAGCAGGTTCCGGTCGACCGGCCCATGAATTCTGGTCGACCGCCAGCCCCGATGCAGCCATGTTTGACTTCGAAATCCACCTCGTGGCCAGCCCCTTTCCATGGATTTGTTTAATCAAACCTTACCTAACTTCCCATGATTTATGGATCTGGTCTGGAGGGTGTCCAAGGACCATTCCAAGGGTTATAAAACCAACATGAGAGGGTTAGAAACCCTAGTTGATGGAGTTGATGAAGTGAATCAAGGGAGGCCATTTCGAGAGCACTGTAGCACCTCCGTGAACAGTGTTTCGGGCAGGAGTTCTTCATCCTTCCAAGGTGATTCAAGGTGAGATCTGAAGCCAAGCAACCTCCAATCAAGCAAGAAGCATTCAAGGCTTGCAAAGGTGATCAAAGCTACATCCATACACCTCTTCATCAACTCAAGGAGATTCAAAGAAGATCAAAGCTACATCCAACAATCTCTCCATCAACTCAAGGTGATTCAAGCTCATATCTCAATCCAGCAACCTCCAAGGAAGAGTAGAAGAAAGCAAGGCTAACAAGGGAAATCAAAGGAGGCTGCAAGGGTGTGTTCAAGGAAGAGGAGTTCGAGTTACTGTAGCTGTGAACAGTACTCCGGGAAGACGTTCTTCATCAAATCCTCAAGAGATTCAAGCTCCAACAAACCTCAGACAATATCTTTTCTCTTAAGCATATTCTATATCTTGTTTGAGTGATTTCATATTTGTTCGTTTTCCATTTCATTCAAACATTTGGAATTGAGAATCGTCCCTACCGGTGGTTAGTAGGAAGGCAATCGGGAGTTCTCCGATTTACGGTGTAGTCGTCCCTGCCGGCTTTGTGTGTAGGAAGACAGAAAGAGGGGTTTCTCTGTTCTGTGGTTTGGGGCATGTCCCCTGGTCAAGCTGTGTGTCAGCAAGGAAGCCTCACCGGGTTTTGGTGAGGGGTGGACGTAGGTTGCGGGGTTGCAACCGAACCAAAATACCTGTGTTGTGGGTTGTTTATCATGTGTGATTGATCTATATCTTCTAACCCCATTCACAGGTTCGTGTGCTTTACATACTTGGTTAGATTGTTCACACACATATGCACTTTGAGTGATCATCATAGCACACACACACACAAGCACGGTTGTTGCAGGCTATTGCATGTTTTAGTGTTATGCTTTATCATCCCTGCACTACAAGGCTTATTTCTTTCAAGATCACAAATGTGCTTAAAGAAGTGTGGACGTTTCATAGCTTGTAATTCAAGTCTTTTCATTTGAGTCACTCTACTTAATTCCGCTGTGCATTGTGTCTAAGTGATTCATTCACTTTATAAGAGTGGTTTAAGCTTCCGCCAGCTAAGAGTTTTTAAGTAGGCCAAAGCTTGTGAAAGGATCTATTCAACCCCCCCTTCTAGATCCGTTTACACCTCACGGGACCCAACACCCTGATCTGTTTCCCTTTCTTTACAGTTCACTATTCGGTGATCATCCTCCCAGCTCAGGAGCCGCGCGAGATCATGCCCCTTCATCTGGCGCCGTCTGTGGGAAACGACCGAAGAGCCAGTATGGTGCGAAGAAGTTCAGTGAGGAGGTCCACCGGTGATAGGTGAAAGGCCATGGTGGCAGCGGGAGAAGGCCCCTCTCAAGCCTCACAAAATCCCCCCTCCAATGCCAGCACTCCCGCCGACCGACCGCCCCCTCCCCCCGCGGCGATAGGGCTCCCACTTAACGGTGGCGCTGACGCTTTCCAGGCCCTCAACGTGAAACTGGATGTCCTCGTGGAACTCATGAGGACTTAGGCGGCCAGAGAAGGAAGGTCACGCGCTCCTCCGGAGAGCCCCCCCCCCCGCGAGAACGTGTCCCAGCACACCGCTGGAGGTCGCTTCACCCTCCGAGGGCAACAACTTGTTCACAACAAGACAGGAGGACCTTCACAAGCCCCCCCTCCAGATCAAGAGGCCTCCTCCACACTGAAACGGGGGAAACCTGGGGCACGCCATCCACACCCGGAGACCGAAGTCCCCAGGGAGCGCCAGGACAGCCTGCCATCACGCCCCCTTAGCCTCACGGCGCAACAACAACCAGAGTTGTCCCTCCGTCTACGAGAGTTCGAGAGGCGCTTCGCAGCACAGGAGCGCGCCTTACGAGCCTTGCAAAAGACCTCTCCACCAGAGGACGAGGAGAGATCCCCGTTCTCTGACTATATCTTGAAGGTAGAGGTATCTCCCAAAACCTCCATCCCAACCTTCAAGCCTTACGACGGCCAAGGCGACCCGGCCGACCACTTCGACAGCTCCAACGCCCTAAAGACCCTTCACGAGGCGTCCGACGCCATCAAATGCCGAGCTTTCACGACCACCCTTGTCCAAGGTGCCCAAGCATGGTTCCGGGCCCTTTCCCCCAGATCCATCCGAGACTTCAAGCAGTTTGGGCGAGTATTCAAGGAGAGTTTCACCGGCAGCGGCCCCCCGAGGTCGGTAGCAGGGCTTTTAGCTCTCAAACAGGCGCAAGGGGAGAGACTCCGAGCTTACATAAACTGATTTAAATCGGAAGCCCTGAGAATCCCCCGCCTGGATGTAGCCTCGGCCATAACCACGCTGACCAGAGGCACCCAGTACGAGAACCTCCACCGTGAACTTGTCCTCCACCCTCCCTCGACCCTTGCCGAGCTAGTGACTCTGGCCTTACGACATGCTGAGTGCGAAGAAGTTCTTAGCGCATGCCGAGGCGCAACCGGCTCGGGTCGGGAGGGGGACAAGAAGCGAGCACCCGAGTCAAGCTCGGGCCAAGGAAAGAGGCGGAACCGAGACGGGGAGCACAAAGAACCATCCCGGAAGTACGAGCGATACACTCCCTTAACCGCTCCAGTGTACGAGATATATGAAGACATCAAAGGCTCGGGCCTCCTCCGCCAACCCGAGCCAATGAGGTCGAAAAGCCACAATCGCAGCAAACATTGCTTGTTCCACAGTGACCACGGGCATCACACCGGTGATTGCCACCAGCTCCAAGATGAGATCGAGCGCCTCGTCCGCCAGGGACACCTATCTCGATTCGTGGCTGGGCATAAGGAAGACCGAGGCGCCCCAGAGGAAATCGACAACGCCCCTCGCGGGGTCCATATCAACGTCATCGTCGGAGGAGCTGCATCAGGAGGAGACAGTGGCCGAGGAAGGAAGTGTCATGCTGAGCGGGCGAGCTGAGCCATCGAGCCTCCCAAGGCCCCGCCAAGTGAGCCTCAGGTCATAGTCTTCTCCGACCGAGACCTGGAAGGGCTGACCACCCCGCATGACGACGCCCTAGTCATATCGGCCACAATAAACCATTGTAACGTAGACGGGATTCTAGTTGATAATGAAAGTGCCCCCGATGTATTATCCTATGAATGTTTCCTTAAGATGGAGGAGGATCCGTCTAAACTCCGCCCGATCTGAACCCCTCTGTGTGGGTTCAAGGGCCAGGCCACTTATCCCGAGGGAGCCCTAAGCCTGCCGGTTACTCTTGGCACCCCACCCAAGACCGTTACGGTTGTGGCAGACTTCATAGTGATCAAGGGTATGATAGCATACAATACAATCTTTGGCCGAGGAATCCTCAGCCGAACGAAAGCAGTGCCTTCTACCTATCACCAAAAGATGAAGTGCCCCACCAAAAATGGGTTGGGGGAAGTCCGAGGCAACCAGGCCATGGCCAGAAGGTGCTATAATATCTCGGTTGAAGCCACAAGGCCGGACTGGAAGAACAAGGGCCCCCGAGAAGTCGAGGAAAAATCCGCAACCACCGAGCCTGGAGGCGAATTGCTAGCGGTTTTCCTAAACGACGACCCGACCCTGGGAGTAAAGATTGGAGCCGACCTAACATCTGAAGTCCAACAGTAATACAAATAGTTTCTTTTCACGTACATCCGAGTCTTTGCATGGTCTGATGATCAACTCCCTAGGATACCGGAGGAGACGGTGATGCATAAGCTCAACCTCGATCCAACCATCAAAGCCGTACAACAACACAGAAGGAAGCACGCGCCAGAGAAGCAGGCGATCATCAAGGAGCAAGTCACCAAGGGGCAAAAGACTAGTCTTTTTAGACCGGTCCTGTACCCGACGTGGCTGGCTAACGTCGTCCTGGTGCCAAAAGCTTCGAGAAAGTGGCGAATGTGCTTGGACTTCACCGACTTGAACAAGGCTACTCCAAAGGACTGCTATCCATTACCGAGCATCGACCAACTGGTTGACTCAACCTCGAGCAACGAGATACTCAGCTTCCTAGACGCCTATTCAGGTTACCATCAGATCAGAATGAATCCAGAAGACATCGAGAAGACGGCCTTTATCACCGACTTCGGCATATACTGCTACACACGGATGCCTTTCGGGTTGAAGAACGCTAAAGCCACATACCAGAGGCTGGTCAATCATATGTTCGAGAGACAGCTCGATCGGAATGTCGAGGCCTATATTGACGACATGCTCGTGAAAACCCCCAAGGCCGAGGACCACTTCACCGACCTAGCTGAAACCTTCGACACCCTCCTAAAGTACAACATGAAGCTCAATCCTGCCAAGTGCGCCTTCGGAGTAAGGTCTGAGAAATTCTTGGGCTTCTTACTCACCCAGCGTGGGATCGAGGCCAACCCCGACAAGATCCAGGCCATCCTGGACATGCGCCCACCCCCCTACATCAAAGATGTTCAACGCCTTACCGGGCGCATTGCCGCGTTCAGCAGATTCCTGTCCCGCATGGCTGAACGATGCCTACCCTTCTTCAAACTGTTGAGGGGGCCTAAAATGGCATCTGCTACATTCGCGTGGGATGAGGAATGCCAAAGAGCGTTCGCCGAGCTTAAGGAGTTCCTGGCTTCGCCCCCGGTGCTTTCCAAGCCCGTCCCAGGTGAAACCTTACATCTCTATCTCTCGGTAACTCCATCTACAGTTAGCTCGGTCCTAGCCAGAAATGACTCGGGAGTCGAGAGACCGGTCTACTACACCAGCAAGGTGCTCAATGAGGCTGAAAGAAGGTACCCCGCAACCGAGAGACTCATGCTAGCGTTGGTTACCTCGGCCAAGCGCCTCCGACCCTATTTCCAAGGGCACTCCATCACCGTGCTGACCGGCAAACCATTGAAGAGGATCCTCGCTCACCCTGAAACCTCGGGACGCCTCGTCAAGTGGGCCATCATGCTCGGGGCCTACGATATATCGTACCGGCCTCGCTCGGCTATCAAAGGCCAGGCGCTCACTGACTTCATCGCCGAGAGCACCATCCCGACTGAAGAAAGATCTTCGTCCGTGCCGGGGCCGACATGGGAACTGTTCGTCGACAGATCCTCCAACTCAGCCGGAAGCGGCGCTGGGATCTTCCTGAAGTCCCCCGAAGGAGCAGAGCTACAGTACGCCCTGAAGTTCAACTTCCAAGCATCTAACAATGCTTCCGAGTATGAGGCCCTCATATCGGGAGCCAGCATGGCCCGACGGTTGGGGGCTGAGTGAGTCAGGATTCACACTGACTCCCAACTAGTCGCTAGCCAGGTCAACGGCGGTTACGAAGCTTGAGAAGCACCGACGGTCAAATACCTCTAGCTGGTCAAAACCGTGGCACAACAGTTTGAGAGTTTTGAGATAGTCCGAATAGCTCGGTAGGAAAACTCCCGAGCGGACACCCTCTCTCGGCTGGCCTCCTCTCTTGACCCCGAGGGTACTCAATCGGTCCTTCTCGAAGAGCTAGAGCGGCCGAGCATCGATTCGGAGCTCCTAGCTATTGACTCGGCCTCCCCAAGCGACTGGCGTACCCCGTACCTGTCGTGGCTCCAAGATTCTCAAGATCCCCCCAACCCTCGGGAAGCCCGAAGATTGAAGAACCAAGCTCCGCGATTCGTCACTCTTGATGGTGCTCTCTACCGGAGATCCTTCTCCGGTCCTCTCTTGAAGTGCCTCAGCACTGATGAAGCCAACCAAGCGATCGAAGAAGTTCACAAAGGTCTATGTGGAGTGCATTTAGGAGGTAGGTCGCTCGCCAGGATCCTGCTACGGCAAGGTTATTGGTGGCCCACTCTGCAGCGCGACTGCTCGACCTACACACAACACTGTGACCGATGCCAGTGATTTGACCACTTGGTCCATCAGCCAGCAACAGAGCTCATCACCCTAGCCGAGCCTTATCCTTTCGCTCGCTGGGAAATTGACATCCTCGGGCCATTCCCCACGGCCCAGGCCCATAAGAAGTTCATTATCGTCGCCATCGATTACTTCACTAAGTGGATCGAGGCCGAAGGCACAGCAAGGATCACCGAGACAGTCATCTGGAATTTCATCTGGAAGTCGATCATCTGTCATTACGGCATCCCCCGGGTGATAGTAAGCGATAATGGTCGGCAATTTGATTCTCGTTATTTTCGAGACAGATGTGCCAACCTGGGCATTCGCAATCACTTCACCTCGGTCGCCCACCCTCAGGCTAACGAGCTGGTCGAAAATGCCAATAAGACTATCTTAAAAGGCATCAAGACTAGGCTCGGCAAAGCCAAGGGCAGCTGGCTTGAGGAATTGCCAAACGTACTTTGGTCACACAGAACGACTCCCAGAACAGCAACGGGTGAAAGTCCCTTTCAGCTGGTATACAGTACCGAGGCCGTGATCCCGTTGGAGATTGGCAACCCCTCCCTCTGAGTCATCTGCTTCTCGTCCGAGGTAAACGACCAGAAACTGCTCGAAAACCTCGACCTAGCAGATGAAGTCCGAGAGATTGCCAGTATCCGAGCAACGGAATACCAACGCCGCCTCACTCGATACTACAACGCCAAAGTCTGAGATAGACACTTTCAACCGGGAGACTTCGTCCTCAGGAAAGACGAAGCCTCTCAACCACTTGAGGCGGTGGGCAAGTTATCCCCTAATTGGGAAGGCCCCTACCGAGTGGTCGAGACGCTCGGAAAAGGAGCATACCGTCTATCCATGATGGAAGGAGAGCTCATCCCTTGGACCTGGAATGCGACTACACTACGCAAGTTCTACTTCTGAATACTGAGCATTGTGTAAGCGACATGAGATAAAATAAAAGCCTCCTTTCTCTTATTCAAACAACTCGCTTGTACATCAGGAAGGCCGAAGCCAAGAAAATACATGTCAAAAAAGTAAAAAATCCATCTGGCGCCGCTATATGAGCCCATCGCTCGGCTGACTCGGTTGACCTTCCTGCGTCCAGCCACTGACTCTGCCTCGTGCAGAAACTGGCTCGGATAAAGGGTAGTCGACCCCATTGGCTCGGGCAGCTCGGGACAAAGGTGACAGAGGGATTAGGAAGGAGAAGGCTACCTTCCAAGTTGAACTTGGAAGAGAAAGGGGAAGAGGGAACGCATATGAAGGCATCCTCCCCGCCAACCTGCCAACTCTTTGGAAGGAAGAGAGTGCAGGCACCCTCCGAAGAGTGAAAGAAATGATGAGAAGAGCAGAAGAGGGAAAAAGAGGCTGCGGGGGGGAAAAAGAAACCAGCAGAGTTGGACGAGGAGACAGGGGAAAGCCCGGGAAGGAGGGAGCTTAATTGGCTTCCTCCTCCCCTCCATGGAGCAAGCAGGAAGGGACGGGTGGTAGGGATGCCTAATGCCCCCATCCGTCCGCCATCTCCCCCCCCCACAAGCGCCGTCGGAATTGATAAAAAGAAGACGACGTGCCTTCGCACATCGGACCTTCTTCAAACCCATCCACCAGCTGTCGAACCTCCTCCAAACCTGAAGCAGCAAGGACCCTCTGCCCTCCGTCATCGGCAGCTTCATCTTCCGGAGCGTCTTCCATGCTCCAAATATAACGGCACAACGCTACATGAAGAAAAATGAGGAAAGACTGTCAGGGAAAATCCTAAGCGGTGGAGAGGAAGGGACGCCCTTCAGACCTTTTATAGGCGAAGGGAGGCTATTTGCCTTAAATGATTCTCTCCTCGAAAACACGCCAAAGGGATCTCTCCCTACGAACGGTCACCTCAAACTTCTCATTTCTGCCCCAGCGGGACACACGAAGCAGCCAAGCATTCAAAGCATGAGAAAACGAAAAGACACCCTGTCAGACGCTCACCCAACCATCAGGCGAGATCCACACATAAAGTATCGGCACTTTCCAACTACTGTAGATACGCTGAACAAAATACGGCAATGGCGATACGAAACAGTTTAGTCTTCATCATTATGCTACTGCCTTACCTTTTTCCTAGACAACAAGGAAAGTTTTTTCTTCAAAAGGAAAAAGATATACAAAGAGAGGAAGCAAAGCGAATACATTAGGCCTCTGGCCCACCCTGAAGCTGGGAAGTGGAAGGCTCGGGTGGTCTACCCCGGCATCCTCGGCAATGGCCGACCCTGGCACTGACCCCACCGGTGTGGGAACTGCCTCGGTTACGTGCCCTCCCGGGATGTCCGTAGCTGGTGACCCCTCGGGCGAAGAGCCCTCCTGATCTACTGTTAGGGTGCTAGGCCCGGATACAGAGGGGGGTGAATGTATCCTTCTATGTATAATGGCCAAATAAAACTTGGATGCTAGAGATAGACACAAAATAGAACCAATTTGATTCAACTCAAATACAAACACTTGGAGCGTGCCTATCCAAGCATCTAGCGGAAGCAAATCAAGCAATCTGATGAACCAGTTGAAAATCCTTTTAAACAAAAGAGCAAATATGTAACTGGCCCCCAAATGACCAACTAGGGGAAGCAGCACAAATGAGAATAGGAAATCTCAAGACAATCTGTGAAGGGTGGTAGGAGATATGGAAGAACACACTACAAGCAAACCACTGCTCAAAGATTTTAAGGTGGTTCGGTCCTCCAGACCTACATCCACCCCTCACTCCCAACCGGAGTGAGAATTCCACTAGCTCACGCTAGAAACCGCAGACTCAGTCTGCAACAAATGCTTCCAAACAGCTTGACCAGGGGAACACGCTCCCCTCTTCCTCCCAACCAGAGGGACACCCCAAGTGACTTTCAGCCACTTGGAAACCAGAGACCGAAGTCTCTCTTCCTCCAGACCAGGAGGGAACCAACCGGTGACTTCCAGTCACCAGCAAACCAGAGGTCGAAGACCTCTCTTCCTCCTAACCGGAGGGACACCTGGACTTGCAACCACAAGCCCAGAACCGGAGGGCTAGCCTCCCTTCCTCTAACCAGAGGGAAACCCACAAGTGACAACCTATCACTTGCAACCCGGAGATCAGATCTCCCTTCTCCTGAATCAACAGGAGGAACCCGATCCCCAACAGGGCAATCGGAAGACCAAAGATAATCAGAAAGACAAAGGAAAAACAATAGACGAAAATAACACAGCAATCAGAAAGCTGTAAAAGATGAAAACACAAATGTGGCTCTCAATGGAGCTGACTGGCCTGGATCTGATCCACGGTCCAGTAGGAACAAGTCTTCAGATGAAGCTTCCCATCTCTCGTTCTCTCTTCTTCTTTCTCTTCCTTTTCTTGTCTGCTTCCTTCTCTCACTCGCGAGCTCTCTCTCTTTCTCTTTTTACTTCTGCAGCTTCTCTCACTCTACCACTCTTCTTTTTCTTCTTCTTCTCTTCTCACTGGCACTATCTCTCTCTCTTTTTCTTCTTTTCTTCTTTTTCTGGATCGAAGAGCTTTCTACTCCTCCGGCTTTCTGCTTCGATGATTTTTCTTCTGTGGAGGAAGGCTCATATATATAGCAGCAGCATCATCATCACCCCCAACGTGTGACCTCCACATTTCCAGCCCTAACTATTCGGACCACGTGGCAGTCTCTCAGCAGGCTTTATTTCACCCTCGGATCACGTGCTGCCAGTCACTCGGGAATATTTCCTCGGACCACCTTCTTCTTCTCCTGCAAGGAATTAACACGATTAAAACTCAGGGCACCAGAACCTAAAACTGCACGAGGTGTATAGAAACAGCAAGAGGTGCACTGCACTGAGGACGACACGAGATACAGTGGTGACAAACCAAACACTACACATAGAACGACACGAGGTTCAAAGGTGACAAAACAAGTTTTACACAGAGAACGACACGAGGTTATAAACACTAGAATAACACGAAGACACGGATACAAAGAAACAACACGACATAATAAACAGCAGATAGAATGACATGAGGTGAAACGACACGTGATAAAACAAAGAAAGCAGGAATATGACTCGAGTAGCTACAGTGAATGACACGAGAACACAGGATTACTACAGTACGAGATAAGGAGAGCATGACACGAGGTCAGATGAAAACAGCACGAGGTAAAACGAGAACGACACGAAGTGTCACTATAACAAAACAAACACTACGAAGAGACCGACACGAGATACATACTAATAACGCTTAACACTACAGAGAAAACGACACGAAGTAAAAAGTAACTCGACATAACAAATAGCAACGAGGACGACACGAGCTGACCATAACACGAAGATGAAAAACAGAAACCAACACGAAGTGTGGTTTCAACACAAGAAAGACACGAGGTCTAGGAAGAACAACACGAAGATGGAAATAACAAAGAATCGACTCGAACTGAGGACAACATGGAGACAGCACAGACACGGGCTTGAACTTAGAGAAGAGTGCACGAAGTAAAATCAACACGAAGACAGAACACCACACGAAGACGATGAATGCAACAGTGCAAAGTCTAGACTTGAAATATAATCCAAAACGGCTGTACAGACTTGAAGAATAAGCCAGTGTATAGACTTGAAGATTGAAGGCGATGTACAGACTTTGATGCCCAAAGGTGATGAACAGTGAATCAGTGTATAGACTTCAAAGTTCATTGAAGGATGTTCAGACTTTGTGCGTGAAGCAGCTCAATGAATAAGTGTGTACATTGAGACCCAGTGTAGACATGACCTAACAGTCCAGAGTATGGACTACAACAGTGAACGGCTGTACATACTTCACGTGAAAACCCAATGTACAGACTTCAATCAATATGCATCAGACAACTGTGTATGGACTACCTCAGCCTGAGGCACAGTATGGACTTCAACTCTGCACATCGAATGTATGGACTTCAAGTGTGAGGGCCACTGTGCAGACATTGGGTTCGAAGACAATGTGCAGACTTTGACTTGGAACGTAGGTAGGAATGAGGCTGTATAGACTTGGACCACAAAGGCAGTGTGCAGACTTGGAGACTTAATGAGCAACACAAAGGAGACGAAGCAACATGGCGTCAACCCCGCTGATCCACTGCATCCACGCAGCATGAACAATTAGCCACTATGTTAACCCAATCTAGCCATATTCATGAATTAGCTATTCAAGCAAACAATCAGATATTCAAGCAGTCAATCAGTCATCAATATTAATTAGCACACTTCAGTGTGACTCATGGTGTGTCAGCCATCATCAAAACCACACAGGGGCACAACATCTTCTTCCTCCAACACCGAAGCAGAGGAGCCGGAGAATGATAGATCCGAGTCGTAGCATTGCCCGGATGGAAATCAATTATCCCGGACTTCTGCTCCTCAGCATAAGATACGGCCCGGTCGTAGCCCTGCTTGAACCCCTTGCGGATGCCCCGGTGAAGTGCTAACTCATCGTAGGGAAGGGCAGCCTCCTTAAGGTCGACCCGGTAGGCCTCTGAGCATTTGTTCTGCTCGAGAGCCTCCGCCCCGGCCGATCCCACCCTACCAGTGAGCTCGGCCTTCTCCCGCTCCGCCTCGGCTAACTTCGCTCGGCCTCAGCCGTCTACTTTTCGGCCTCCGCCGCCTGCTTCTCTGCCTCGGCCCGATCAGCCTCAGCCACCAGCTCTGCACGTTTGGTCTCCCACCGGCCATCCAGCTCAACACGTACAAGGTGATCCTCTTCAAGAAGCCTATTCTTCCTCTCGAGCGATTCGCGGGCCTTAGCTAGCTGCTCGACTAGTGCCCGGGTCTCCACCTAGCTCGACCGCACCAGCTACCTAACTGAGGAAAGCTCCCGCCGAAGCCCATCACGCTCCTCGGCAAGCCGAGCCAACCTCCTATCAGACCCACCAAGGGTCCAGGCCAGGGTCGCTCGCTCCGACTCTGACCGAGCGTACGCTTCTGCCCGAGTGGCCCCCATCTAGGCCAGGACCAGGCCGCCCTCTATAACCCCCGCGAGGGCCCCGGACGGAGAGTACTGCCAACCTCCCCCCCTCACCTCGCCGCTATACCGTGGCATACCTAGTGCAGAGGGCCCGGGATACCAAGGCCGCCGGAATGGAGAACCCCCCATCGGCCGACGTCTCACCGAGTGGCTCGGACCGAGCCGCGGCCTCAGTCGCCTCTCGTGCCTCGGTCGGATTTTCTTGCGGCCCCCCAACCTGGACCGGCTTGGCACTTGCACCACAACCTGAAGCGCCAACCTCGGCCGCTGCCCCAGCATCCCCCGCCTCGTCTACGGCCCCCTCGGCTCCTACCGAGGGGAGAGCCGGGCCAGCACCGTTGCCAGTCGCAGGAGTAGCCCCGACCCCCCCGGCTCCGGTCGAAGGAGGAGCCGAGCCAGCATCGTCACCGACCGCAGAAGCAGCCCCAACCTCCTCGGCCTCCTCTTGCTCGGCGGGTGGGAGAGCTCGCCTGGTAGGGTCGGCCCCATCATGCTCGGCGGAGGGGCGAGCCGCGGCAAGGTCACCTTCGACTGCGAGTATGACCCCGGCCTTCTTGGCCCACTTCCTGGCCTTCGCGGCGGCCCGGATCATGCCCTCCACGGGACCTTACGCTTGGACCCCCTGCGGCCTGGAGGATTCACCTTGGGCCGCCCCCTTGCCCTTATCTCTGGCTCGGGAGCGGCCCGTGGGAGCAGCCGATTCATCGACAGCCAAGTCATCGCCAAGCTCGATCACCTCCGCGGCCTCCTCCAAAGCCGGCCGCCTGGTGTCTGCACAAAAAGGAAGACATGGTCAGAAAAATAAAAATGGACCCAACATCCAGAGAAGAGTCTAACTTGTGGCACTTGAGCTGGACGGATGCATCTGCATGAGGAGGCACCGCTCGACGTTCTCTGGGGTAATTAGCTCTTCTGTGGATTGGCGGTGCTTCAGCAAGACAGTCGCATATTCCTCCACATGAGGAGGGAACTCATCCTGCCTAGGAGGGATATTCGGGTGGAAATTGGGATTACTGGACACCTCCAGGTTTCCTCCACTGAACAAATCCCGACCCAGAAGAATTGAGTTTTCCACCCCTTATGCGAAGAATCCTTCGCAGCCAAGGAGATACAGCTCCTATTCCGCCTCGCCTGGATGAAATAGAAACCCTTCCCGACCGAAGGATGTGCTTTCAACTCAAAGAAATAGTGAAAGAGGTCCAAGGAAGGAGGAACTCCACACTGGCAGCAGAGAATGCGGAAGGCGAAAAGAAGAAGATAAGAATTGGCTACTAACTGAATGGGCGCCAACAGGAAAAAATTGAGAAGCTGAAGAATGAAAGGTTCGAAGGGAAGGCGGAACCCACCCTTCCACGACAGAAGGAAAGTACAGATATGGCCTGTACGAGAGTCCAAGCTCGTCTCGTGTGGAGAGGCCGCGGTAAAGCAGAACTTGTGGGGCAGGAGATACTGGTGCTCCAGCCTTCTCACATCCGCCTCCCCCAGTTCACTACAGTTTGGAACCGGCGCCTTCACCACTGGCTCGTCCTCCCACTCCTCAGCATCCGAACGCTAGTCCGCCATGGAATACGGAGAAGAGTTTGAGGAAAGGTGATCTTGGGACCCCGAAGATTCCGGGGGAAGAGGAAGCCGCCGGACTACCTCCGTGGTTATCTCCGCCAACTCCACAAACACCGCTGCAAGCCTCTGCTCTTCCGTCGTATCCTCAGGGCGCATCAAAGAGCTCAAACCAAAGGCGAGCCAAACCCTAAAGACGGAGGGAGTATGGAGCAACGGCAAGCGCACAACGCCTATATTCCAATGCAGAAGGCGGCGCGTCATTCCGACCTCCGAGAGACGGGGGCCCCTTCAGTTCAAATCCGTCAGGATCATCATTATTAAGGGCCCAGGTGACCACGACACGTGGCTTACTAACACCGCCAGATCTCCACCCACCTGAGCCACGCTGGTCCAAAACCCCAAACAGCTACTCTTCCGAGCTTACTAAAGCTCGGGAGTAGGAGAGGGACAAGTGGAGAGGGGGATTTCTGTACCCCATATAAAAGCAGCCGAACTAGGTCCATCAGGACTAAACGAGGCCCTGCTCATTCCAAGTGACAGCCCGTAGGGCCCACTTAGAATAAAAGGCCCAATAAGTTCACTCGGGATCATACCCTTCCTCGACGGCCCTTAGGCTCTGAAGGCCCGAGCGTCGGCCAGGTCAGAGAATGACCCATGCCCGATCTATCCCCTCACCGGGATAAGGGCAGGCGCTCAGCGCCCACTCCGACCTATCCTCATCCGAGCTATGCCTATCGCCCGGACAGGGTTGGTACCTTTTATGCTCAGGACGACCGATGATTGCTTATCCATGCTGCCGTTGAGAACCCTTTATGAGCAGGAGTTTATGAGGATAAGGGGCCCATGATCCCTCAAGGGTATAAAGATCCCACGATGAGGACGTAAAGATCCCACGTTGAGGACGTAACGCCCGCCTGAGACCCCTCAGCTTACGGGACTCATGAAGCCAGTGCAATATATAAACCTGGGACTACCCCCAACGAAAGGTAAGGGCAATACACGCTTAAAACTCCCTGAGCAGGAACCACTTCACCACCTTGGTGTAGGGGATCTCGTGCACCTCTTTCTACCTCCCTCCATATCTTCCACCATTGCTCTACTGACTTAAGCATCGGAGGGTTTTCCCTAGGGAACCTTCCCTGGGCCCCCTGATCCGTTTTCCTTTCTTTACAGTTCACTATTCGGTGATCATCCTCCCAGCTCAGGAGCCGCGCGAGATCACGCCCCTTCAGAAACCCTAATCACTTAAGGGAGATCAAGGAGGCTACCAAGGGGAGAGAGAGAGCTGCTGCAACACCTCTGTGAACAGTGTTTCGTCCAGGGATTCTTCATCCATCTCCTAGCTTTTCAAGATCAATCTGAAGCCAATCAACCTCAAATCAATTGGAGAAGCAAGCTTCATTCAAAATCTACATCATCTACTCAGGGGGAGCCTAAATCAGAAGTGTTTCATTTGTGTTTCTTCTTCCAAATTCTCTGAGCTTCAAGTATTTACTCTTTGTAATCTTTAAACATTCATGTGTGTGTGGATCTACCCAGATCCATGTGTGTGTGTCTTGTTTCCTTCAGATTCGTGTGTGCTTCGGTGCGTTTGCACCTTCGTGGGACTTCCTATCTCCTTACAAGTGGTGTGTGTTCTGATCTTGTAATCCTTTACAAGATAGTGTGTGAATCCTCACAGTTTGTGAGGGGTGGATGTAGGTTGCCGTCGTTGCATCCGAACCACCTAAACATCTCTATCTCTTGTGTGGTTTGATCCTTCTCTTCTACCCCTATTCTGTGCTAGCACTATCGTATATTATCTCTATTGTTTTCTTCGTTCAGATCTAGCTTAATTGATCATTTTCACTTTAGATCTTTGGTATATCAAAAGGTGGGTTCAGATTGACAAGGCTAGTCTTGTCAGGACGATAACACCTTGCGTGAGTAGGATCTTCGAATTCATACCTTCGCCCAGTACCGAAGAATTATTGTGATGAATGGTTTTGATTGATCTAATTGGTATTGCAATAGATCTGAACCTCTTAGTTGCTATTTCATCATATTTGTTTAAATTGGCTAAGATTTTTCTAAAAATTTGTAATCACCCAATTCACCCCTCCTCTTGAGTGTCATTGATCGCGGGACTTCATGCCTTTCTAAACCTCCAGGAGGTAACTAGTTCTGTTTGGGAAGACAGACGAACGGTCGAAGGCACAACCTGTACCGCCAGCATATTTAATGGGAGACCCAAATGCTACTCCAACGCCTACTGCGCCCACTTACCCAGGCACGAAACAGCGGTGTCATGATGATTGTGATGTCACCTGACACGTCCGAGGGGCTACCTTGCATGCCAACGAAAGCGGTAGGTGAGGGGGCTCCCCATGCCAGGAGAATGAGTAGGATCACGAAGATCCCGATGGGGATTTAAAAGTGACATGTGTAAACAAAAACACTTTGGCTTTATTTAATTTTAAAAATCTTAGTCAGATTAACTAAAATTAATTCACATAAGCAAGCCAATACAAAGCAACATGAAGCAAGGCACACATAGAACCATCACTTATAGAAGGGGCATGCACATTTGAATCAAATTCAAATAATTTAGGTAATTGAGATAATTATTTAAATTTAATTATCTAATAATTAAATTCAAAAATAAATTCAAAAAAATAATTTTTTAAATTTAAATTCAAATTAATTATTTAATAATTTATTTAAAAAAAATATTTAATCAATAAAAGTATCCTCAATTATCATTTTTTAAAAATTCAAAATTTAAATTTAATGATTATCCAATAATCAAAAAAATTCAAAACAAGAATTTAAGTAATTATCTCCAATAAAAATTCAAATTTCGAATTTAATAATTATCTAATAATAAAAAATTCAAAAATTTGAATTTTCTATAATTATCTTCGATTATTATTCATTTATCCCAAATGAAGTGATAATTATCCCAACTAACTAAATTCAAAAATAAGTTGAGAAGATAATTATCTCATCAAACTGTCATAATTATCTCATCGTAACCTGATTTCAAATTTAAAATTTAAATTTAGAAGGGATAATTATCATTTGAGATAAACACAGATTGGACCACTGTGCCGAGACACACACCATGTGCACACGGGCGCAAAGGACTGGGCGAATAGGACGGCGGCAAATCCCGCGATTGCCCCATGCCGGTGGACGCCGCATGAGCGACCGTGCCCGACCCCTTCTGTTCGCGGTGTGGGCATGCCCAGTACAGGCACGCGGCAGCGTCCTACGGCAGCACGCGACATCATGTGCGAACACGGACGCCCAATGTCCTGTTTGTCCCGATTAAATGACGTCCAATCCGTTTAAAATAGAATAATTGAAGATCATAAAAATAGCCCCTAAAAGCATGATTCTATGCAGATCATGATTGCATCGATCAGAGTGCAACCTTGCTCTGATACCACTGTAAAGATTCCCCATGACCGGGTTAGGATAGTACAACGAAAAATAAAATTAAATCCCAAACTCGGACCCCCTTGGAATCCAAGAATTGTGCCCTAATCGATGCAATCAATAATTTCCCAACCCAAAAATAGGGTTCCAGATCTTTACCTTATGCGAAACGATGCTATCCGCAATGCCCGATGCAGATTTTCTCGAACGCAGATTCGTACAAATGTCCGACCTCTGGAGTAGATCCACATGGATCCTCACGCAGAGACGGTGCTCGCCTGTGCTTTATTTCCTCCCCGCGTGCACGAACCACGGATCCTCAAAAATCCTCCTTTTCTTCCTTTAATCTTTCTCCCTTGAGAGGAAGAGAGAGAGATCAACGACGGAGAGGGGGAGGGTGATAGAGAGAACCGTGGGAGAGAGGAAGAGTCACGTGGGAGAGAGGGGTGGAGGAAAAAGAGAGAACGGCAGTGGTGTTTTCTTTCTTGTGCTTGATAAAAGAAAAAACCCACGTAACACGTATATATGTAGGTTGGGTTCTTTCCAAAAGAGCCCCTAACCACATATATTGTGTACATATCCTTGTATTATTGTGTATCAGGGTTTGCCGGCCCGGTCGACCCGCCCGACCCGGTCTCGGCTTGGGTCGGGTCGGGTCGGTCCCGTCTCGGTCCGACTCGATCCGTCCCGCTCCAAAACACCACTTTATATATATATAATATATATATAATAATATAATAAAATAGAAAAGGACACATTATATATAAAATATAATATAATATAATATTAAAATAATGGACCGACCCGGTGGCGACCCACGGCCCGACCGACCCGGTCCCGGCCTGGGTCGGGTCGGGTCGTGCGAGTCGGTGCGAGACGCACCGGGTCGACAAACCCTGTTGTGTATACATATATAAAGCCCTTCTAATTATTCTTTTCCCAAAAGAATTTAAGGCTTTTAATATATACATCTTTACAATAATACCTCGTCACCCGAGAATGTTATGTGTGTGATCCTCTAGGCCCATAGTCACTATGGTTTAAGGCACATTAACTTCTAATTCCCAATTAGAAGTAAATTAAACTTATTATTTGCTTCTACTAGAGCCGAATAATAGTTTAATTTATTTTGAACCCATGATCTTTTTGGGTCAAGTAAATCCGCATGATCCCAGAGGATGTCGGGTTCAAACCACCCTGGCCGGTACCTATTTGTCTACACTTGCCGCATCGCTATAATCCCTCGCTCCTTCTTTGAGTCTGGTTCGATCGAGGGTATGGTAACTTTCAAACCCCATGATCGTGCCATTTGACCATGACCTCCTATAAGTGTATGACGTCCGTTCCAAACGAACTTACACGACCCTAGTCAGAGATTTAGTGGAGCGATCCCTGACAGTGAGTGATCCCTTCTTGACCTTTGACGATCCTCACACATATCCTGACATGGTCAATGACTTGGCGTTTCATGACTTATGGTTAAAGTCACTTAGCCAAGTATCAAACCATTCCAGTCCTCGTGTAAGATCCGATCAATGTCTCAGGTCAAAGGACCAACGATGCTACTGAACAAGTTATCGTGGATAAAGCAGTTAATAAAGGGGTAGTCAGGTGGGTAGATACAGGACAAGGGGACCAATGGGTAGATACTGGGTAAAGGTTCCACCCCGATCTTGAAGGATTAATGGCCATTGATCAGTACATGACCCCTAAATAAGACAAATGGCTCACACATATTGTTAATGTTAAAATCAATAATGTACGAAACCAGCATATTTCTAGCCCCAGTGCGTACATTCATACTCTTGTCTTCAAATGGCACAAATGTTAGAATTTAAAAGAAGATAAGATAACGTGATGGCTCATTCTTAACACAACTCGTTGGTTATGGAGCTTTATTGCGTCCGGATGAAGACGTTAAACTTAGCGCTTGTTAGGAGGCAACCGAACGCTTCATCTTTAATGTTTCAATAAGTCATTTTCATTTTTTATGTTTGTAGGAGTCAGCAGTAGCACCAAGAGGATGTCTGGCAAGAACTACATCTGTACGCCCCAGGTTGTATCCTTCCCTCCTAAGTTTTCATGTGCACATTGTTCTATTTTTATATTGTTCATATCATCAAAGATAATGTCATTTAAGTCGGGGGTAAGGGTAATCAATGTGAAAGTCTCATACAACCTAATGCCGCATTTTCTTTAAAAAAAAAGGCCCGACTGAGTTTTCATGATTTATGCTCTCATAAAAGAGACTCTGGAATGGAGAAGACTGTGGAGATGAGTGATGGAATAGTTTTTAGTGTCTAGTCATGGGAACTAATTTAGAGTCTCCTAAAGTCCATTAGCACCTAAAAAAAATCACTTGCACACTAATGAAGCAGATAAGATAAGCCTTCTGTCATTTGGTATGGTGTCTAATACTCTGCCCTCCCTAATGAAGAGTTAGATCTGAAAAAAAAGAGAGAAGACATGGAAAATGTCCCCTATCTTAGTAATCGGGTCTCTTCACCTAAGATAATTGTTGAGATTCGCGTCAAACGGTGAAGAGATGTGCAGCACCATGTGTCTGAAAAATATATGAAAAATATCCCTGATCTTAGTAATCGGGCCTCTTCACCTAAGGCAAGTGTTGAGATTCGCGTCAAACAGTGAAGGGATGTTCAACACCATATATTTGAGAAAAAAAGAGTTAAAACTATCATGATCAAAGCTCTGATCTGGGAGGTGCAGAGTTAAAAGACACCTAACTGAAATGGCAATATGAAGGGTGCAATTGTCTAACTGTGGATTTGGATTTCATGAGCACACGTGCTATGAAACTTTGGGAGTACTCTAAGAAAGTTATGAGCATCATGATCTAATCCTATGGCTAGTATGCTTTAATGATTTTAAAATCATAATCCGTAGTCGATTCCACGAAGGAGGATCTTGACATGAAGTATGAAACTTTTAAACTCTTGTTAGTCCCTAATTTTTAACTTGTTTGCATTGCTAAAGGATTAGCAATGAGTTAGTTGGAGGTGTGATAAGCACTCATTTGTTTATATTTATTTACATCACACACATCATTTTTGGGATTTAATGAAGTTAATTATGCAATTTTTACATGATAATCTCAGTCTCACACAAAATGAAGATTTTTCTATAATTAATGGTACTTGAGATATTTTTTAAATAAAAAAATACATAATTAAATGTTAATGAAATTATTTCATAAGAAATTTTGCTATAATTGCTTTTTACAAAATTCATTTTTGTGTGAACAAAATGGAGGGACAAATGGCAAAGTATTTAGGAATACATTGACTTAAACCTTTTTGTTTGAGGGGCTTATGTATGATTTTTTTCATTTTTTGCATCAACCATGTGAACAGTGTTGCAGGCGTTCACAGGCAAGCGTGGGCAAGGCGTGCAGGGGCAGGGGCTCCCATGGCCTCTCGTGTACCTACAGAGGCTAGCGTCCTCTGGCGTGCAAGCATGCAGGAGTGCTCTGGCAACGGCATGGGTGGTGATCGCAGGTGACAGTGCAATAGTGCGTGGCTCTGGTAGGTAGGCGTGGGAACACAGCGGGCGTGTACGCGTGTGTTTGCTGGCAGACGTTGGCAGCGACGGGCGTGCGTGCAGGCGAACAATGGTAAACAACGATCGTAGGTGTGGCCTTGCAGGCATTGCCCTGCTCCCTACAAAAGCCTTCAGACCTCTCCTTCGGCCCGACAGATCAAACGTCTTCCCCTCCTCACTTCTCCTCCTTCTGCTCCTTCTTCTTCTCCTCTTCTTTCCTTCCCCTTCTTATGCTCCGACTTCTCCTTCGGCCCGACAGATCAAACATCTTCCCCTCCTCACTTCTCCTCCTTCTGCTCCTTCTTCTTCTCCTCATCTTTCCTTCCCCTTCTTATGCTCCGACTTCTCCTTCTTCTTCTCCTCTCCCCTTCTCCTTCTTCTCCTTCCCCTCTCCTTCTTCTCCTTCTTCTTCTATCTCCTCCCCCCCTCTTTCTTTCTTCTCTCCCCCTTCACTCTCCGCTGGCCGACGCCCCTGTTCTGAACAGGGGCTCTGCCAGCAGCAACTTCCCCCCTTTCCCTTCTCACTCCCTCTCTCCCTATTCTCCCTCTCACTCCCATGTCTTCTCTCTCTCCCCCCTCCGCAGCCGATTTCTCTCCCTCTCCTTCTAGCTCTCTCTTCTCCTCTCCCTCTCCCTCTCGTTCTCTCCTCTCTTTACATGTCTCTGTCAACCGCTCCCCCCTCTCCCTTTCTCTCTTTTGTCGACTACACCACATAGTCCCCACCCCCCTCCTCTGTCGTCCAACTCTCCCTCTTCCTCTCTCACTCGTTCTCTCGTCCCTGCTCCCCCCTTCGCTAGTCGGCCTCCCTCTCCCTCTGCTCTGCAGCCAATCTCTCTCTCTCACTCTTTCTTTCTTCTCACCCTCTCCCTCTAGCTCTCTCTTCTCATCGCGCTCTCTTCCCCCTTATCTCCGTTCTCCCTCTCTTTCTCTCTCTAACTCAAGCATGACTCTCCCTCTCGTCCTCTCTTCTCGTCTCAGCCCCTTTCCCTCTCGTTCTCTCCTCTACTCGCCCTCTCTATTTTCCCTCTGTCTCCCTCTTCTCACACACACACACAGCACATATTCTTCCTATTTTTATTTTTTCTTTCTTGTCTTCTTCTTTCTTTCATTTTATTAAATCCCCCTCCACCTCTATCTCTTTCTCTCTCTACATCTCTCTCTACTTTCTCTCCCTTTCTTCTATCTCTCTAACCGCTCCAAAGACGGCGCAAGACGGGCGCCATCGGCTCTAGGTTGAGTGGAAATCAAAGGCTCAACGAGGTGACGTCACCCCGACACCACGGCCGGACATCCTTGCCCCTCGTTCCTTCTTGGTGTTATTTAAGATTTTTATTTGGAGTTGTACTTTTTATTTTTTACACTTCATGTTGTAAACATTAATTAGTGAAAATCATGTCTTTATTTTCTTTCTGTAGATCTCTCTCTCACCTCTTTCTTCTTCTTCCTCTCCCTCCCTTCCTTTCTCTCTCTAAAACTTTCCAAATTTTGTAAGATAGATTTATTTAATGTTATTTTTATTTTAAGTTGTGTATAACCACTAAAGTTCACGTTCCGCTTAGAGGACGAGATCTTCAAATGATCATAAATCTAAACCTCTCTATCGATTCGACCCGGACTCGTCGTTGTGCTACATTGTTTGTTTATTTTTGTTACGAGTTCGGTAATTATTTGAGATTGGTCGCCGCGTGTGTTTTAACGACAAGCCTCGCGGCGCATCACGTGTGCACACACCAACTCACTACTCTAAGTCAAGTCCTCTCGCTGATCTTGCCCCCAATCAGACTCAGACTGTAAAGGCAAGGGGCCCTACGACAACAGCCTAAAAATCATCACTCTTGGACTATCTCGCCACCACTCTCAGGTGGGTCGACACCGTGTGTCGTACAGAAGGCTACGACTAGTGGATAGTCACTTAGGAGGAAAAATACTCACCCTTACTGTTGCCATAAACCATGAGATGTACGTATCACGATAGTTAATTACTACCGGGTCAAGCGCACACTTACAAATTAGATGCATCTCGGGTTATAAAATCTCATTAAATCAAAGAAAACATGTGTCGGAGCTCTTAGCTGAACGCGGTTGGGGTGAAAACTATGACCAACCAAAGACGTGGTCAGTCATCTGACCGCATCAACCCTGAACGTGGTCATCCTGACCACCGCGTTCAAGCTTATCGACCTAGCCTGATGACCACGTTCAGGCTTACCGATCTAGCCCCCATTCACTCTGGACGCGGTCCCTGTTCATGCCGCAACCATTATCCAGAAGCTAAATGCGGTCGGAAGACTGACCGCGTTCACGCTTCCGATCTGGGTAAGGGCGAACTGCCATAAACCCCATCCCACTCAACTCAAACGAGGGGAATAACATACATAAACCCTATTTCATGCTTCCATACATCAAACTACATTCATTTAACCCCAAAAATACACATGAAACACATATATAATTGAGATCCACATCAAGAACTATAAAGAACTCATATCACACCCATTCTTTTTCGGCGATTAAACCTTCTAACATGCGATTAACAATGTGAAACTATAGGGAATCACAATTAGAAGTGAGAGGATTCCATCCCCCTACTTGAATCACGAAAAACTCATAGTTCTACGTCAATCCTTCATGTAAAAATCAACCCCACGTGCGAGATGTGACCCCACCAAGTGAACCACTGACGTCTCACCTTCAAGATCGCTCCTCCACCGCTCCATAGTTCGGCCGGATCCCCTCGCAGCACGCCGTCTACAGCCGGGAGAGGAGGAGAGCTCGGGGAGAATGGATGAGAGGGAGAGGAGTGTCGAGAGTGAGAGAGGGGGCGGGCCCTCAACGTTGGGTTAGAGTTTTTAACTTTTTTCTTTTTTTTTCTTTTCCTCATGCTAGAAACCCTTAAGTAAACCAAAATTAGAATTATGCATTTATGATTTTCATATAAATCAACATATATATCAATTACTTCTACAAAACCAAACATAATTGTAAATGAATTCCGATTTCAAAACCCGAGTAAAAATATGAACTCATGGGTCTTACAAAAGAGATGAGAGAGAGAGGAGAGAGAGAGAGAGAAAAGTCTCTCTGTGTGGGAACGACTTTCCTTTAAAGTTGCCCCTACACAGAGCGACTTTCCCCCTACCCCTCTGTAACGCTCTGGATTTTTTGGGGTTTTTTTAGGATCATTTTTGTGGGTCTCGGGGTGTGTTTTATGTTTTACACGTGTTTTTCCCTGATATGCCTTCAGAACTATGTGCAGGGTGAACCGTTGCGTTCTCCGACTCCAGGACGTGACCAGCGCGTTGTGCTCTTCCCGAGGATCGCGGAGGTAATTTTTCATAATTTTTTGAATTTTTAAAATTTTTGGGTTTTTCTATATATATTAACCTCCTTTTCTCTCTCTCCCCATCTCTCATTTCTCTCTTCCCTCCCTCTCTCTTCTCACTCTCTCTCCTCTCTCCCTCTCTTCTCTGGCGGCCGACAAAGGTGGACAGGGGCGAGGCTGCGAGGATCGTGGGGCGTGGAGCAGCGAGGATGGAGCGAGGATCGCGATGGTGGAGGCGATTTGTGGGATCACGAGCCGGCGGAGCTTTAAAGGCGTTTTCTTCGCGGATCAACATCCATGGCACCGATCAAATCTTCGGTGGAGGTAGGGAGATAGATCCTTAACCCCTGTACTTCATTTCTCGCGAGTTTTGTAGGCCTTGGTGAGCCGAGCGGGTTTATTTGAGCGTTTTGGGAAAAATGCATATTTTTGGGGTGTGAGCCAGATCTTACGTTTTAACCGCATTTTTGGGGTTTAAATGGGTCCTCTCGGTGCTAGAGAGGTTGGGGACTACTTTCCCCTTGTTTTTCCCTTCACATGGGTGTGAACGGGCGTGGAATGGATTTTTTTGCGGAGTTCACTGTTTTCGTGCTCGGGACGCCTTAGCGGTCCTTCGAGAGACCGCTAGGCTACCTAGCGGTCCTCTGGAGACCGCCAAGGTTCTCCCTATGTCGGTTGGTTTTGTGGTCTCGCGATAGACCGCCTGACGGGTTTAGCGGTCTGGTGTAGACCGCCAGGCTCGTTGTAGCGGTTAGGGCAAGATCGTTTTCTACTTTGGAGTCGTTCAAGGTCAGGCGGGGTAGCGGCCGTGCGACTGACCGCTAGGCAACGCCTAGCGGTCAGGCAATGGACCTCCATCCTTCCTGGCGGTCTGGGGTTGACCGCTTGGGGTTTTAGTGTTTTGGGTTCCTTGCGGTCCTGGCTGGACCGCCAGGCCAGCCCTTGCGGTCTTGAAGAGACCGCTAGGCTCCCTAACGGTCCAGAGAGGACTGCTAGGTGATTCTTCATGCTCACCGTGTTCGTTTTGCCTTGTGACGGTCTCCGGTTGACCCGGTTGTGACCCAGGGGTTGACCTTCGGCCTCGTGAATGTCCCGAACACCATGAGACCTGTGTTCGTGTTTTTGGGGGTGTCCGGAGGTACCATGTTACCTCGATTAGCATGCCCGTGGGTTTGGAGGGTCTGGGTGACCCTTTGTGTTCCGGGCTTTCTGTGTTCTCGCTAGATCGAGTCGCTGTGTGTCGGTACGAGTGCGGTGGGGTTTCCCCGCACGATGTGGGTTTCTTCCAAAGGTGGTTTCCGGGTGGGCCATGTGTGTGATCTTGAACTGTGAGTCCAGTCAACCAGCCTGAGGCTGGAGGTTTTTCATGTGTCCTTCGTTATGAGGGATTCACCTGGTGGCTTGTGAGCTACCTCGGTAATTGTGCCATTGTGGTTTTAGACCTAGGGATTAGGCCAGATTGACGGTGCTGTGCCGTTGTGTACAACGGTCTTGACCCGAGTCTTGTGACTCAAGGACCGTTGGATTTAGTAGGTCTAGTGGGCTGTCTAGAGTCTGGTGACATCGTGCCACCTGTTACTCCGCGTTACTCACGATGGGTGCGTGAGTGATTTTCAATGTTCACGTTTAGTGACCTCTCACTAGTCGTAGCCTTCTTACGGCACGCGTGTGCTGACCCCCCCGGGAGTGGTGGAGCTGCTTACCTGAGAGAGACGGTTTTTAGGCTAGTTACCGTAGGGCCCCTTGCCTTTGCAGCCTGAGTCCGGCTAGGGGGAAAACCAGCTAGAGTACCCGACCTAGAGCGGATGGTCTGTGTGTGCACACTTAGTTGGGGGCTGTCGGACCCGCGCTGACGAGCGCGACCCCAACTAGTCCTTTTTCGTGGTACTGGTTACTGTGTGTCTCTGTCTCCGCCTGGGGCATCGTAGCGAGACACCTGAGGCTGTAAACTAAGTCGTCAGCGGATGCATCTGGCATTGCTTCTGGTGGGCAGTGCTACCGTCACTTGACGTGAGTTTCACGTGACTCGAGTTTTTGTTTCCCGTCTGCGAGACGTGGTTTTACGTGTAGTTCCCGGGTGTGTTCCCAAGGTAGAGGTCTAGGGTTTTCGGTGAGCGTCACCGAGGGCTTTCCCTAGATGGTGTTGGTTTCACGACGGCGAGGTCGTGACCGTGTTCCTAGACCGAGTGGTCTTAGGTTGGTGGTGAGGACACGAGACGCTATCCTCGACGGAGCACCCGGCACACTTCCTCTTCCTTGTGGCTCGGCGATCACGGCATCTACTAGTGGACTTTTCTCACATTAGGCCATGTTGGGCCTTAGGTTGGTCCCTGCGTGGACTTGTTATCTAATTATTTTCTTTATTGTCAGACTATTTATTTAGGTGTTGTTGGGCTTTATTTTGTTGGGCTTAGTCTTGGCCCAAGGGTTAGGATTAGGGTTAGGGCTTGAGGAAGAGGGCGCCTCCATCATTTGGACAAGGGGCGCCACCTTCCTCCCTTGCCCCTTCCCTTTCCCACCTTTCCTATTTGGGCGCCCCCCATTTTCCCCCCCTGTTCCACCTCCTCTTTCCCCTTGGGCGCACCCCTTTCCTCCTTTGATTGGAGAAGGGCTGGCCGCCCCCCCCCCCTCTCCCCTTCCTTGGTCGCCCTCCCCTTCCCCCCTTGGCTAGGGATGAAACCCTAGCTCTTTCCCCCGGCTATATAAGCCTTGTAATTTCTCTTAGCAAAGGAATTAATGAATGAATTTTGAAGATTGTGCTTGAAGGTGGCTGCGCCCCCCTCTCTCTTTCTCTCTTCTCCTGCGACGGGAGATCGGCGAGGTGCGACGCCTCAGCCCCCGGTGGACTCCGGGGTTCCCCTTTACCCTCTTCTTCTTCGTCTACGGTTCGTGTGCGGAAGATCAGATTTCTACACCGACTTGCAGCAGATCTCGCCCCCTCTCTTGGACGAGTTTGGCTCCCTCCTATTTTCTGGAGATACGTTGGCGGATCAGCTTCGCGTTGGCGCTGGTTTCGCGTCAATCGGAGGTCGGCACCGCCCGTACCGATTTTCTCCGTCGACCTGCGCCAGCACCCCCTTCTCTGCTCGCCCAGCAGGGAGGCCCTTCTTGCGAATTTTCCCCAGGCCTCCACGCTGCGCCTTTTACCCTGGTTTCTTCAGGGTTCGTAGATCTCCAGGTCCTCTGTCCGACGCCGCCGACGGCGTCACGTTTCGACGTCGTCACCGTCCGTGGCAGTCGTTCTAGTGGGCTTGCGCCGGCGGGCCTGCACAGTCCGGCCAGCGAATCAACACCAACTTCCAGCGGCTCCTGCGACTAGTACCGGCGTCATCTGCCCGCGCCGTTTGACCGAGGACGACTTCTACCAGTCAGCTTCCACCTCCAACCGGCCTGGACCTGTTCGGATACCAGAAGGCCGTTTTCCGGATTTTACCGTCGGCGTGCGCTGTTCTGCGACCCCAGAACCAGACCTGAGTTGCAGCAGCGCCCACGGCCACCACCGGCGGAACCAGCGCGTCCCCTCTGACCGGAGCGTACCTGCAGCAGTCAGTGACACGTCCTCCCTGACGGCACCTCATTCGGACGTCGCCTCAGTCCGTGGGACCCATCTTCGTCCAGGCGCGCGCGATACCGATTCTGCAGCATCGTGCCGTCACCGAGTGCGGCCCGTCAACCCGTGCCCGGCAACCCGAATGCTTTGTTTGTAGCCTGTTACCTCCCTGCGAGGAGTGGGCCGTTATTGGGTTGTATTTTATTGGTCTTCAGTGTATCGGGTTGTTGGTCCACGGCCGGGGTTCCTTTCCCACGCCTTGGCGTGGAGGTACGCGTTCCGACTCCTCTCCTGTTGCTTGCTCTTTTAGTATGCTTTTGACTATGCCGCGTGAGAGAGAGTAGGCGCCTAGCTATTTGTTATCATCACTGCGGATTGTGAGTGAGAGCATCCTTCCCTAGCACTAATCAAGCATCGAGTTAGGACTCGATTCCCTAGTCTTTGGGGTTTGACTACACGCCTAGGCACGTGCGCCTCCCTCATTGGGACGGCCGCGGTCGGAGTGTCTGTTGAGAGACGTCCCTCCATCTGTGGGATATCACGGTGGTCAGCCATTTGGCGACCCTTGTGCGTACTATTGCTGGCCCAGTTAGAGTCTTTGTGACTCTTAGTCCGTGTCGGTCCATCAAAGTGGTATCAGAGCTTAGGGAACCAGTTTGTTCTAACAAATTGGGGTCTTAGGTCATTTGCATCTTTAGGTTGTCTAGGGCACATTTGAGTCCATTCTGCCCTTCGCATTTCCACTTCAAAAGGGTCGTGTCTAATCCCCATAGTTGCCCCGCATGTCCATCCCATAGGAACCCCTCAAAGAGTCCCATGGATTCTCAATTGTTTAGCCCAGCTGATTTGTGGCATATCTCTCAGGGGCATGGGTACCACCCCATCCCATTCCGTAGGCCCGAAGCGCCTACATTTGACGGCTCCCATGACCCGAGTGTCTACCAAACTTGGGAAGCCGCCATGGATAGATATTTTGACTGTTATCCTATGTCCGGAGCCACACAAGTCTCTTTTGCTAGAGAGAAGCTTCTGCATAAGGCCAAGGATAAGTGGAGACATATTGAGGGTTTGAGAGGCATTAGGTGGCAAAAGCCCATCGAATCGTGGTGGGATATGAAGAAAGAGCTTAGGAGGGTCTATGTTCCCCAATCGATCACCTCCAACCGACCCCACCCAATTACATACGAACAAGTGGGTCCTAGTCGGAGGCAACGAGCCCCACACATAGAAGAGCCTAGACCCAAGCCCAAACCAAATGACTACGGGAAAGTCCATCATGATCTTCCTACTCCAACCCACACCATTGCCCAGCTTGTGCAAATGATTTCGGATCGGTTGGATAGGAGGGATGCTTATCTTAACTCACTGTGGCCCTCTAGCCCACAGTCCGCTCCGCCTCCGAGCTCACGCCTACCACCACCCCCGGAGTCCACCCCTGTGACCCCCTATAGTGGGAATGCTCGGTTCTCTGACCGATGCCCTTCACATTCCCCTATCTTGGAGGACTCATATTCGGAGGATGCCTCACCCAAGTCTATTCTAGTGAGTTATGAGGCTGACCAAGAGCTGGCCAATGCATACCTAGCTGAGGTAGAGGAGCTAGAGAGTGACCCCATGGAACTCTCGGTCGTGCCTGAACCTATGGAGGTTAGAGCTGACACTCTCAGCCTAGCACCCTTGATAGAGAACCAAAGTCCCATTTACGACATAGAGGACTCCTTTCCCTCACTTGAGGAAGATGTTTCACCCTTCGACACACATCTAGAGTTGATCCTACCTCTCAAGGGTGAGCTTGTCATTGGGGAGTTCCTAGCTAGCTGGTTAGGGAGGGGTCCACATCTAGATGTCTCGATTCCCTACTACCCCTCCATGGAGCCCGCTCTCCCAGTAGTACCCCTTAACTCCTTTCACACCACTTTTCGGTCCTTCTGCTTTCTTGAAAATGTGAAGGACTTCCTTAGGAGTTTAGATTGTCAATGGGAGTTGACTTATATGTTGACCTTAGGGTCTGACCAACCCTATAGTCATAGCTTTACACTCCCTGCTTTGGGGTCTATTACCTCGGTCTACACCATAGGACATATCACATCCGAGGTCCTTTTATTATTTCCCATACCCGTGGAGGTTGATTTTGTCCCTGCTTATGGTTTCACGGTCCCGAGGGAGGAACCTTGCCTTCCTTGCCTTCCTCATGAGCCTCTTGCCCCATACATGAGAGTGCCTAAAGGTGATTATCTGCACCTGGGCGAATGTCGCACATGGGCAAGTATAGTGAAGGGACCTGTCGGGAGGGGTCATCATTTCTTTGATCCTTTCGATCCCCTCCCTAGTGAGCCTCTCGACCCATATTCTTTTCCCCACCTTGTCGAGGAAGTCCACTATCAGACACCACCTAGGCCTTCTAGTCAACACCTCACCTTATCGGCATCCAGATGCCCGAGCTTAGGAGGCCAGGGACACATGTCTCTTCCCCATGTTTCTTCATGTCCACCATCATATAGGGGTTTGTCTCATATAGGGAATGTCATGAGTGAGTTTGGGCAATTTAGTCCCCATGAGTCTACCACATTCCGTAGGACACCCATGCATGATAGATACAACTTTGGTTGTCCTGGTCCTCCCCGTGTTGTCCAATCATGTAGGAGTCATAGGCATGCTAGGTCTGTGTTTGGATGTCCAGGACCACCCCTGCATTCACATAGGTATGAGTCAACACAGCTAGTTCGGAGTTTGCATCATCACCACCTCTGAGGCCAGCAACGCACGTTACAAGGAGTTAGCTGACGCGCACAGACGCACACGTGAGTTCCGCGAGGGAGAGTACGTCATGGTCCGGGTTAGACCGGAACGGTTTCCTTCGGGAGCCGTAAAGAAGCTCCAAGACCGCGGTGCAGGACCATTCAGAGTGTTGAGGCGTATTGGGTCGAACGCGTATGAGATCGAGCTTCCAGACGACTACGGGATCAGTTCGACATTCAATGTCTCTGATCTGGTAGCTTATCAGGATCCCGCGGTGATACCCAGCGAGTTATTTGGGCCTGACCCTCCTGTTGTGAGTGATACACCTACTGAGAGTCCACCTCCTCCAGCCCCACTACAAAAACGCGAGCATATAGATTGCATACTGGATGAGCAGGTGACTACTACCAGGAGCGGAGCCTACCAACGCTTCCTAGTGCGTTGGAGAGGGCGCCCCGAGTCGGACAACACCTGGATTACACGCGAGAGCTGGAGCGGATGGATCCGGACCTGCTGGAGCGGTACCTCAGCGATCGTGACCCTTACTCGACGGGGTCGAGTTCTTCCCACCCGGGGAGAATTGGTGAGGACACGAGACGCTATCCTCGACGGAGCACCCGGCACACTTCCTCTTCCTTGTGGCTCGGCGATCACGGCATCTACTAGTGGACTTTTCTCACATTAGGCCATGTTGGGCCTTAGGTTGGTCCCTGCGTGGACTCGTTATCTAATTATTTTCTTTATTGTCAGACTATTTATTTAGGTGTTGTTGGGCTTTATTTTGTTGGGCTTAGTCTTGGCCCAAGGGTTAGGATTAGGGTTAGGGCTTGAGGAAGAGGGCGCCTCCATCATTTGGACAAGGGGCGCCACCTTCCTCCCTTGCCCCTTCCCTTTCCCACCTTTCCTATTTGGGCGCCCCCCATTTTCCCCCCCCTTTCCACCTCCTCTTTCCCCTTGGGCGCACCCCTTTCCTCCTTTGATTGGAGAAGGGCTGGCCGCCCCCCCCCCTCTCCCCTTCCTTGGTCGCCCTCCCCTTCCCCCCTTGGCTAGGGATGAAACCCTAGCTCTTTCCCCCGGCTATATAAGCCTTGTAATTTCTCTTAGCAAAGGAATTAATGAATGAATTTTGAAGATTGTGCTTGAAGGTGGCTGCGCCCCCCTCTCTCTTTCTCTCTTCTCCTGCGACGGGAGATCGGCGAGGTGCGACGCCTCAGCCCCCGGTGGACTCCGGGGTTCCCCTTTACCCTCTTCTTCTTCGTCTACGGTTCGTGTGCGGAAGATCAGATTTCTACACCGACTTGCAGCAGATCTCGCCCCCTCTCTTGGACGAGTTTGGCTCCCTCCTATTTTCTGGAGATACGTTGGCGGATCAGCTTCGCGTTGGCGCTGGTTTCGCGTCAATCGGAGGTCGGCACCGCCCGTACCGATTTTCTCCGTCGACCTGCGCCAGCACCCCCTTCTCTGCTCGCCCAGCAGGGAGGCCCTTCTTGCGAATTTTCCCCAGGCCTCCACGCTGCGCCTTTTACCCTGGTTTCTTCAGGGTTCGTAGATCTCCAGGTCCTCTGTCCGACGCCGCCGACGGCGTCACGTTTCGACGTCGTCACCGTCCGTGGCAGTCGTTCTAGTGGGCTTGCGCCGGCGGGCCTGCACAGTCCGGCCAGCGAATCAACACCAACTTCCAGCGGCTCCTGCGACTAGTACCGGCGTCATCTGCCCGCGCCGTTTGACCGAGGACGACTTCTACCAGTCAGCTTCCACCTCCAACCGGCCTGGACCTGCTCGGATACCAGAAGGCCGTTTTCCGGATTTTACCGTCGGCGTGCGCTGTTCTGCGACCCCAGAACCAGACCTGAGTTGCAGCAGCGCCCACGGCCACCACCGGCGGAACCAGCGCGTCCCCTCTGACCGGAGCGTACCTGCAGCAGTCAGTGACACGTCCTCCCTGACGGCACCTCATTCGGACGTCGCCTCAGTCCGTGGGACCCATCTTCGTCCAGGCGCGCGCGATACCGATTCTGCAGCATCGTGCCGTCACCGAGTGCGGCCCGTCAATCCGTGCCCGGCAACCCGAATGCTTTGTTTGTAGCCTGTTACCTCCCTGCGAGGAGTGGGCCGTTATTGGGTTGTATTTTATTGGTCTTCAGTGTATCGGGTTGTTGGTCCACGGCCGGGGTTCCTTTCCCACGCCTTGGCGTGGAGGTACGCGTTCCGACTCCTCTCCTGTTGCTTGCTCTTTTAGTATGCTTTTGACTATGCCGCGTGAGAGAGAGTAGGCGCCTAGCTATTTGTTATCATCACTGCGGATTGTGAGTGAGAGCATCCTTCCCTAGCACTAATCAAGCATCGAGTTAGGACTCGATTTTCCCTAGTCTTTGGGGTTTGACTACACGCCTAGGCACGTGCGCCTCCCTCATTGGGACGGCCGCGGTCGGAGTGTCTGTTGAGAGACGTCCCTCCATCTGTGGGATATCACGGTGGTCAGCCATTTGGCGACCCTTGTGCGTACTATTGCTGGCCCAGTTAGAGTCCTTGTGACTCTTAGTCCGTGTCGGTCCCCGTTCCCCATCAGTTGGGCCTTTGTCTGTGAGATGGGCCTCCGCGACAGGGTTGTCGGGGTGTGTTTTCTGGCAGCATAGCTAGAGGTCTTTCCGTTAGTCTGGTGGTCCCCCGACTGGGAGATCGGGGTGCGTGCTTTTCAGTACAGTAGGAGTAGCTGTAGAGCTGAGGTTTTTACCGACTGCCGTAGTTACTGTTCCTACTTTTACTGTTGTTTTTGGAGTTACTACTTTCTATTACTACCGTTGTTTTCGGTTGGGGTTCCGCAGGATTCCTACTGAGCCAGTGACAGGAGGCTCACCCCTGCTTTTCAGGTGTGACGATTCTGCCTCGAGGTTCGAGGGCGTTGCGTGTAGGTTCTTAGTTGCCAGCTCGCCGGGCCGAGTGTTCACTTGGCATTTGATACGTTCTCTGCCTTAGACAGTACTTTCTGTTGGACTAGACTCTGTTGTAGTTGTTTATTTCTCTTATTATATCTGTTGTCCTGCCTTATTTCCTATTTCTGTGTACACCACACTTATCCTTTTAGCCCTTCCGAGCCCTCCGGCTCGTGGGCCACGGGCCGAGGTTCGAGCCGCTCCGATTCCTTTCCGACACTCGGATCTCGGGTCGCTGCACCCTCTCTCCCCTCCGGCAAGGCCCTTCTTCCTCTCCCCTGCCCCTCTCTCCCCCCCCCCCCCGGCGAGCACCCCCCCTACCCCCCCCCCCCCAACCCCTCTCTCCCCTCCAGCAAGCCCCCTCCCCTACCCCCCTCTCCCTTCTTATGAGCCCCCCCCCCACCGCCCCTTCCCCCTGCCCCTCTCTCCCCTCCAGCAAGCCCCCTCCCCCACTCCCCTCTCCCCTACCCCTCTCTCCCTTCTGGAGAGCACCCACCCACCCTCCCCTATGCCACTATTCCCAGTGAGCACCCCCCACCCACCACCCCTTGTGCCACCATTCCGGATGAGCACCCCCGGCCATCTCTCTCACCCCCGGTCCTCTCTCTCTCCCCCTCTGGCATCTCCCCACTCCCCCTGCACGTTCTCTCTCTCTCTCACCCCTTGCCCTCTCTCTCTCTCCCCTCTCGCGCCCCCACTCACACTCACCATGCACCCCGGCCATCTCTCTAACCCCCTGTCCTCTCTCTATCTCTCACACCCCCACCCCACCCCACCCCGACCATCTCTTCCCTCTATCAAGGACCCTCCCCTCTCTCCCCTCCGGAAAGCCCCTCTCCCTCACTGCTCATGTATAGCCTCCCCTCCCCCCAGACACCCTTCTCTGCTCCCTCTACCCCGCAGGTGAGCCCCCCTCCCCCTCCTTGCAGTCACTGACCCTACTCCCAAGTGATCTCACTATTGTACGCACCCCTCCGCCGGCGACCCCCTACTACTTACAAACCATAGGTGAGAGTGAGAGGGGAATGAAGTTAGGAGAGAGAGTGGTCTTTTTTTATCCTAAGAATATTATTGTCTTTTTAATCCTTTTTTGGTCTAGTTAAAGTTAATCATGGTTAAATTCATGGAGGGTAACGAGAGGTCACGGCGATGGCATGTAATATGAGGAATATAACTATAAATAATAGAATAGTTAGATTGTAGAAATTTTTTTAACTTTTTAGTCCTTACAAATATAAGTATTTATTTTAGTTTCTCAATTATAACTATTTGCCAAAACCCCCCTATAAATTTCTAACTCTTATTAAAAAACACCCATATGATTCGCGGACGTTAGGAAAAGAGAATATGTAGTGAAATATTCTAACTTAGTGCAAGATTTCACTTGAAATCCCTAAAGTACCCTTTCTTGGCGTCGGACCCCCTACTCTCTCTCTCCTACTTTCTCTTTGTCTCTCTAGTCCCTCTCTATCCCTTTGCTCCCTCTCTTCCCCTACACACACACTCGCTCTCGCTCTCTCTCCAGGCTAGTTGAAATCGCCCCCAGCGCCCACTCTCTCTATGTCTCTCTGGTCACTCTCTATCTCTCTGCTCCCGCCATCCCGTTGCGAGCTCTTTCTCTCTCTCCCCCCAAGCTAGTCGATGTGAGTCCCCCTACTCTCACTCTCTCTGTGTCTGTCTAGTCGCTCTCTATCTCTCAGCTCCCTCCATCCCCTTGCAAGGTTTTTTTCTCTCTCTCTCCCCAAGCCAATTGATGTCGGTCCCTGATAAATGCTAATGTGTATATATTTAGTCATATCACACGTCTTTTTCTAGATTTTAATGAATTTAATCGTGCAAATTTTTGTGCAAATCTCGGTCTTACGCAAAATAGAGAATTTTCTAAAAATAATGGGACTTGAGGCATTTTTAAGAGGATTGCGTAAGTAATTTTTATATGGTCTGTTTTTACAAAAGTCATTTTGAATGAACTAAATGGAAGAATAAATGATAAAGCTTATTGTGTGATGAAGGGGTTTGACATAAACTTTAATTCTCTTATTTGAGGGTCCTCCCCATAATATTTTTTTTATATAATCCCATAATCTTGTGAACAATTCACATGAGGTCCCCCACGTCACAGGCATGCATGCGAAACAACAGCTTATCAAGGCAATCATAACAGTAGGCAGATCACATAGAGGGCGCAACAAATCACATAGGGAGACAGCAAGCAGTAATGGGCCGAAGCTAGCCACGTAGCAGACATATAGGCAGTTGGCAGCCGCGCGGATAGGAGGCGTGCAAGTCGTAGCCAGCGGCAGGCGCAGCCCCACCCCTTGGGCCTATAAAACCGCAAGATGCCCTCTCCCGCGAGATTTTTATTATTATGCTCTCCCTAGCCTGAACTCTCTTCTTCTTTGGCCAGCGAACTCTTCTTCCGACACCTCTCCCTCTCTCTTTGGGTTTCCTGCACACTATAGCACCCCGCACTTCTTCTCCCCCTCTCACCATCTCACTTCCCTATCTCCCTCTCTCCTTTTCTCTCCCACTTCCCCTCACTCTCGCCCTCTCTCTCTCTCTCTCTCAAATGCACACACATCCTCAGGTAGTTAGCTCCACTCTCTGCCGCGGCCCACCGCCCTCCTCCACTACATGCACCGTCCGCAGGCAACGGCCGCGACCCCCTGCCTCTCTCTACCTCTCTCACCATCTCTCCCTTCTCACTCTGCTCTCTCCCTCTTCTCACCGGCCAGCGCACCCCTCTCTCCCTTTCTCTCCCTACGTCCCACCGTGGCAGCCACACGCCATGCACGTGCCCCCCCCTCGCCGGCGTCGTCCCCTCTCTCTAGCCACATCGGTGACCTCTCCCTCCACCGCACGCCGGCCGCTTCCGCATGCAAGCACCGCAACTCACTCCTCCCCACTGTCGCCAAGCTGACCCCCTCTTTCTCTCCTTAAACTCCTCTCCCACATCCTCTCAATCTCAGCGTTTCTCTTCATCTCCTCCCTCTAGCCTTTCTCCCCCTCTGCACCACCACACACAGTTACACCCTCCGTCTCTCTCTCTTTTTCTCTCTTACACACACTCACAGCACTTCGCCCTGGCTCCCGCACCCACACACGGCGGCCATCTTCCCTTTCTCCCTGCTTAGCACACACACACACGGGCACTCCTTTCCCTCTAACTCTCTATCCCTCCTCTCTTTCACGCCCCGGACCACCCTGCACACAGCCGCGGCACCGTCACAGCTCTTTTCTCCTTCCCCCCCTCTCTCTCTCCCGGTTGCATCGTTGTCACCACTCCGACGTTCGCCCCTCTCCTCCCTCTAGATCCTTCTTCTCTCTACCTCTCTCTTTCTCACCCTCGTTGCACCCACACACGTACGGCCTCTCCCTCTCCTGTTCTCTCTTCACCTGCAGCCGTTCACCCTCGCCTGTGCACACACCACGCATTCACAACCACCTGTCTCTCTCTTCTCTTGCCTCGCGTCCGTCCCACAATCTTCATCTCCGCGAGCTCCCTCGTCCGACATACTCCCTCACTCACTCCCTCTCTCTCTCTCTCTAACCCACACACACGCACCAGCCCGCCATGCACGACGTCCCTCCCCTCCGTCGCACTGCCCTCTCACTCCCTCGTCGCTATCCCTCTCTTTCTCTCCATCTCCCACTCTCTATCTAACTCGCCCGCTCTCACGCACCCACACACCACTCACAGCCCACACACGCCACTGCCCCACGCCCTCTCTCTAGCGCCACCGGCACGCTGCCGACTAGCGCTCCTTCTCGCCATCCTCTACGGCATCCACCGCGACCCTCTTCCTCTCTCGCCCGCATGAGCACCTCGCCACTGCACACAACGCACACCTCTCCCCTTACCTCTCTTCTCTACACCGCACCGTGTCCAACTGTGGACGTCAAAAAAAAAGAGAAGAAAAAGAATATTCATGTGGCACGGACGTCTAGACATCTCAAGAGTAAGTCGAAGATGAAAAGGTCGAATAAATTCCACACCCCATCTAAGCAGGACGAGTACGTACTGGGTGCTCCGCCGTCCGATAAGGAAGCGCCTCGAGCAAAAGGGATGGCCACAACTCCCCGACTGGCGATGCCGAAAGCCGAATCAGGAAGAAACCCGGTGATCCAGACACGGGTTCGGCACGCGCCGAAAACTACTCAGAGTCCTAAACCGGGACTCGGAGGCTTCGAGCTGAACACCTCAGAGCAGGAGCATTGCAGTCGAAGTTTTCCGAGAGCATAAATGTTCATCCGAATGGCCGCGAAGCCAAGACAAAGTCTAAACCGGCGCGGCCTTCATCTAAACCGGCGCGCCCCTTCATCTTGGGTTAAACCGGCGCGCCCTTTTTCCCCTTCATCATGGGTTAAACCGGCGCGCACCCTTTCCCTTGCATTTCACCTTAATCCGGCGCGCTCACCCCCCGTGCCGGTTTAACCCCATCCTGTCTCGTCGGCATACCGATGCTCTGTTTAATGATGTGCAGAGAACATTGAATGCCCGACGCTCTGTCTCCGCCTCCGTTCGACAGCACAGAAGCGACAATGGCGAAGCAACCCCCAGCAAACCTGCGAACATCCCGTCCTCGGATGAACGACAGCATACGGCGCGAACCAGCATCGTCCAGCGCATCGAGTCAACTCCCGACTTCGTTGCGGATGAGGTGGAAGTGGCAGGAACGCTCCCAGGCTGGCCATTCTATAAAAGGGGTAGCATTGTGAAGCTGAAGGAGGGGCTGGAAAAGAGAGAGGCTGAAGGGAAGGCTGGCTGGTTCGGCTAAGATCCCCAACGTCCGAAGAGAAGAAGAAGCTACATCCATTCCCATCTACAAGGTGAAGAAAGAAGGAGAGAGAGGGTGAAGGAGAGAGAGGGGAGAGAGGGGGAGGAGCTTGTGCTCTGTTCCTTCTTCTCCCCCACCAGTGTATCTTCTTCTACCCCCCACCTCAACGCCTTGTTCTTTTTCTTTTATCTTCCCCATTGTATTCTTCCCCGTGCTTTGGGGGTAGATCTCCTTTTGTACCTCTCTTCCCTCCTTTCCCCTTGAGGATGAATAAAAGAGTGTCTTTTGTGGGTGTAAATAGCATTCTATTGCTCTGATCTCTCCCCCGTTTCTTCCGTTTTCTTTCTCCCAGTTTTCTAAATCACCTGGGGTCCTCGGAAGCTTGCACTTCTGTGGCATGAACTCTGAGGGAACCCGTTCAAAGGGTGAACATTCATGGTCACCTATGGCCTACATCTATCCCGTTCCATGAAATCATCACCTGTGAGTTGTGAGAGCTCTTGAAGGCTAGTCCTCGAGCTTTCCAACACTCACATCTGAGTTATTGGACCGCCATGAGGTCTAGATTTGAGGTTCACCTCGGAGTTATCCGTTTGGTGTTCCTTATTTTACTCTGGCAACTCCCAGTCCAGGGGAGATGCTGCCCAAACTTCGCCAGGACGAGAACACTTAAGAACAAATGAACAGACCAAGTTCTCTGAGTATAAGAGCAGTGTGTTTGAAGCCCTTAAATCAACCTGAACCTCTGAGTCTCTGCATAATAAACCCCTCAAGTAAAACATCCAAATACATGTATTCATTCACCTCAACAAATGTTAAGAAGCATTCCATTGATTTAAAGTGTCAACTGAACGAACAATCCACCCACTGGATCAGTGTGCAGGTTGAAGAAACAAGAACAGAAGCAAAAAGAGTCAAACAGAATGAAATAAAACCCACAGAAGCTATTCCGGCGCGCTCTTAATCCGGCGCGGGTTAATCCGGCGCGCTATCCCCCCGCGCCGGTTTAGCCCCACACTCAAATCCATCTTCAAACTCCTGAAATGAATAGTGTGCTCCCTTTGGCCTCAATCCGGCGCGCCCTCCTATTCTTGGCTGATCCGGCGCGCCCTCCCTTATGCTCCCTCAACTGGCGCGCCCCCCATGTAGTACCCATAACCAGCGCGCCCCCCCCTTTGTGCTCCCTTATCTGGCGCCCTCCTTTGAAGTCCTTACCCGGCGCGCCTCTTTTATATAAAGAGGGGGAGGTAAAAAGATAATAAAAAAAAGAAGAGAAAGGTTCAAACAAAAAGAAGAATGCAAATACCAATGCCAAAAAAAATGAAAGGAACTATATTACCCGTGCTTCAATTAAAATTTTATCCCCGCGACCTGACCGCGCAGGTCGATCCGCGTGTGAGGGCGCACGTTAGTGAGCTCGGGCTATGCACTTAATAATTCACTCCCTCGGACTGGGTGCAAAGAGAAAATCAACGACGCCTTTTGGTATCGAACGTGGTTTACGGAATTTCCGACATGGCCATAGTTCGAAATCATCTCCGGCCAACAGTCTATCAACTTGACCCGTCCCTACCGGGATCCAATCTCGCATTCTCATTAAACTTGCCTTGTTCGTGGCAGACATCTGTGCGGTTTTGTGACCATCTTTTATACTACAAACACGGACCTTCGTCCGAACATGAAGTGGCCCATGAGTGGCCGACATAGTCTGAACATTCACGTCTCGATACGGGTTTCTAGCATAGTTCGTCTTTCACTATCCTCCTGCATTATTAGTATTCTCTCTAGGCCGTAGGGCCTTTATTCCCGAAAATCAATCAAGGGTGTTCCCCCCTATGGGGGATGTAAATGACGTCGTGGCCTTCATGGCACGGCGGGTTTCGGTCCCGACACGAACTACACAATTGCCTGATCAGTCAGATCGCGCGCACCATGGGCTTCCATGAAGCCCGAATGAATCGTCACTTTGTGACTGGAACGCCCACACACTTAATAAACCAATGAACAAATAAACAAACGATCTTTAAATAAAAAGTGCGTCCACACCACCCTCTCGCTACACCCACACGCCAACGCAGCTGCCGTGTTCTCCTGCTTCCCCTCTCCGCACGCGGACGGCGTCGACCCCCCTCTCTTTGTTCCTCATCCGGCCTCCCAACCTCCCTCTTAACCTCTCACGCACTCCCTTTCGCTCTCTCTATTCCACCAACCGCATCGACCCTCCCACCTTCTTCGTCCCTTTCTCCCTTTCTCTCTCATCCCTCTCTCTCCCTCTCCCTTCTCACTAGTTCTCTCTCTATCTCTCTCCCGTTCACTTCTCTCTTCCTCTCTTTTCTTCACACAAATAATAATAATAATAATAATAATTTTTTTATTATCCTTCTCCCCTTCCTCTATTTCTTTCTCTCTCTCTCTCTAGTTCTCCCTATTTCTCTCTAAATCTATCTATCAAGGGCTCCCTCACGGTGGCATCTATTCCAAGTTGGGCGGTCCTCCAAGGCTCAAGAAGTGTGGACGTCGATGTCTTCATCACCCCGACTACACCCCCCCCAATTCTTTAATTTTCAGTCTTAGTTAGATTTTATTTCGAATGTATATTTTGTTATTTTCTTGTGCTTATATGCATTGTAATATTTTGTTTTAGAGCATTAAGAAAAAATTAGTGTCATTGTCTCTCTAGATGCTCTGCTCTCACTCTCTCTCTTTATGTCCCTATTTCTGTCCTCTACCTCTCCAATTTCTTTAGATAGTTTTTAATCTTGCGCTACTTTAATTGTTTCCCATAAAAAAACTGTCAAATAATTTCTTTTGCTTTTGTTAAAAATAAAACAGAAATACGATTTTCAACTTCAAAATATTAGCCTCTTCGTGGATTCGACCCGTATTCATCACTATATTCAAAATCTAAATTTTATTGTTAGTATGGAATTTTTGAAATTGAGTACGCGAGTTTTTAACGACGAGCTTCACGTTTGACCAATTTTTGGCGCCGTTGCCGGGGAGGCTTACGATTTTTGAGTTGAAATATTTATTTCTCGTGTATATATTTCTACTGATGCATTTTATTTTCTTATTTTTGTAGGAAAATGAAAAAATGGAAAAAAAATCAGAAAGATTCAAAGGTAAGGTCTCCTTCCTTTTTTTAGTCTGTGAATTGAGTCAAAAAAAAAACGAGGGATTACGTTTCAAGTAAGTATCTTAAACCCCTCTCATTTTATGTCATTTCCTTAGTGTTTTTGCATAGTGTGGTTAGATAGGTTCACAAAAGAAAAGAAAGAAAAGAAAGGAAAAGAAAGAACTCTCACTTGCACTCAATAAAAATCTTCATTCCAAGAGTAGAAACCACACTTTCATGTTCTAGATCATGCATCATTTAGGATAGAATTTCTTTTTCCTTATTATTTAATGTGTGTTAATTGCATTATTGAAGATTGCGGGAGGCAAGGTAAGTTTTTCTAAAATTTTTCCTTAATTACATGCTCATGTATACTTGCATAGAACCCCTTGTTTGAACTTGGTTTGTTGCATATCATTTCTAAAAAATCTTAAGGGCAAAACTCATAATCACATAAGGTGGGGATTTGATCACCCTTCCTTGGCCCACAAACCACAATCTCCCTCATCGTTGCATCACCTAGACCCTAATAAAAATCAGTAGACATTGGCCCTAAGATCACACTGTGATTAGGTGTGGCTTGAGTCTATAATCTTCTTTTGAAAATTGGTGTCTAAGACTAGAGGTCAACGGCAAACGCCATACGCGGGCAAGCGGTTTCTAATTAGGACCTTGTGAAAGCAAGGGGAGCCTCCTACTACCCTACCTCTTACCTGGCCAATTGACAAATTAGATAGTGGACTTAGGGTGTATTTAGTCTCTTTGTGAAACCCAACTTTTAAGTCTAAGGAACACATAGGTGTCTTAGGTTAATTGTGTGACAACTTGTTTGTGTTTGTAAAAAAAAATCATCAAAAAAAAACTCTCTCATCTCTCCCTTCGTCCTAGTTTATGCAAGGTAGAAGATCTCAACATCCAAACCTACTAGGGCCCATTCAAGAAATAGAGAGAGTCTTGTATCCAAGAAATGATCTCCAACAATATCCCATAGTCGAAAATCAAGGACCTCACCACCAAAATCTCATGGCCGAAAATCTCAATCCTCCGAAGCAAATGAAGGATTATTTCATTCCCAACCAATATCAACCTCCATCTTACATTCACATTCCTAAAAATCAAGCCATCCAATATGAGATCAAGTCAAGTACAATTTAAATGCTACCATCATTTTATGGAAACACTAATGAGGACCCCTACAAGCACATTGATGAATTTTTAGAAATTTGTTCCAGTGTAAAAATCTAAAATTTCTCAGATGATGCCCTCAGATTGACCCTCTTTCCATTCTCTCTTAAGGATAAGGCTAAATATTGGTTATGCACTATAGAAAGCCAATGAGAACTTGGGCCGAGATGCGACAAGAATTTTTGAAGAAGTTCTACCCTATAGGCCGCACCAATACCGTGAGAAGGGCAATCACGGGTTTTACCCAAACTCCGAGGTAGCAAATACATGAGTCGTGGGAGAGACTCAAGGAATTGCTTAGGAAGTGTCCTCACCATGGGTTGTCCAAATGACAAATAGTCCAAGCTTTTTATGAGGGCCTATCCGATCAATTTAGACAAATGGTAGATGCATCATGTGGAGGGGCAATCATGAGCAGAAGTGAGGATGAGACATATGATTTGTTCGAAATGCTTAGTGAAAATTCTATCAATCATGCCTCTTTATCATCCTTTGAGAGATCCATTGGGCCCTCTAAGCGAGCCAGATTATATGAGGTCAAAGCCCGGGGCGATTCTGAACCAAGATTGGACATAAGCCTCATCACTCAAAAGTTGGATAAGGTAGAGAGTCTGACCCAAAAGTTAGACTAACTCTTGACTTTAAAAGACCCTTCTTGCCAACCATCATCACATTCATACTTGGGTCAATCCTTCACTCCACAAGACCATCACATCACAGAATGCCCAACGGCAGCCCAATTACCATCATTCATACAAGAGCAAGTTAAAGCTGCTCAAGGATTCTCCAACCCTAACTACGACCCATTCTACAATTCTTATAATCCGAGCTGGAGAGATCATCCTAATTTTTCTTGGAAGGGCCAACAAGCTCCACCTCAAGCAACCAATCCCGCTATTCATCAAGCCCAAAGACAACCCATGCAAAGTCAAATTCAAGCCCAACCCAATACTTTCAATTCAGTTGCTAGAGGTCCACAAGCTCAATTACTCCCTATGGACTATTCACATTTCCAATCTAATCAAGGCCAACCCACTTACCAACCCCAGCCCCAATCCAATTTTGAAGATAAATTTAATCAACTCCAACAAATCATTTTGAATCAACAACAATCCATTTCAAAGTTGGAGAGTCAAATAGGGCAATTGGCAGAAGCTACAATGAGAAGAGAAGTGAGCCAACTTCCAAGTCAACCCGTGGTCAACCCTAGAAACCAACCCCCGGGTTTTCCTTCACAACCAGGCCTCCTACCTTAACCCGTCTCACAAGTCCAACCTAAAGGCCCACAATTTGATAATGTCAAAACTATTTCAACCTTGAGAAGTGAGAAGGTGTTAGATGACCCATACAAGGATGGAAAGGTGTTGAAAGATGCCATGAAAGAGGATCAAGATGATGAGGGCGTGAACAAGGAGGAATGCACTCAAGATAAGTTGGAGGAGATCCTACAGGGAAAGGAAAGGCCCATGAAGATCTAAATTCCTATCAACCCAATGTCCCCTTCCCTAGTACCTTAGAACCCAAGCCCACTAAGATTAGGTCGGCCCAAAATGAGGAATTAATGGAGCTCTTTTCACAAGTTCATATCAATATTCCACTCTAGATGCCATAAAACATGTTCCAGCCTATGCCAAATTCCTCAAAGAGCTTTGCACTCCAAGAAGAGGGCTCAAGTCGGCCCCTAAGAAAATCTGGCTCTCGAAGATGTTAGTGCGGTCTTGATGAACAATCTCCCCAGAAAGTTGAAGGATCCCAGTGCTCCCCTCATCTCATGTGACATAGGTGGTGTAACCTTTGACCATGCCCTCCTCAACTTAGGAGCTAGTGTCAACCTTTTACCCACCTCTGTTTATGAGCAATTTGACATAGGGGAACTCAAGTCAACCCCCGTCATTCTCCAACTGGCGGATCGCTCAGTCAAGATTCCTCGAGGTTTGATAGAGGATGTGATTGTCAAAGTTCATGATTACTACTTCACCGTTGATTTCCTCATTCTTGACATGGCCTCCTCCTCGGAGCTAAGCCACACTCCAATCATCCTAGGCCATCCATTCCTTGCCATTGCCAAAGTCAACATCAACTGTGCTACGGGAACTATGGACATCTCATTTGGAGGTCAAAAAGTCTCTCTCAACATGTTCAAAGCCTCCGAATATCTGGACCTTGATGAGGAATGTCATTTCATAGACATCTACGATGAATTTTCGGAGAATGGTCCAGGCATGGATCAAATAAGGGAGGCCAATACTCTACAAGATTCTCCTCATCATAGTACCATTTGGCCTAAGGTTGAACCTCTTCCGGCTTTGTAAGATGAACCAGCCCTACCATCCCTTGAAAGCCCTCCTAAACTTGAGCTTAAGCCTCTTCCGGACTCCCTCAAATATGCATTCCTAGGCCCCGATCGAACTCTTCATGTTATATTGGCTTCCAACCTTACTCCTACCCAAGAAACCCTTCTGCTAGAAGTCCTTAGGACTTATAAGGGTGCCATAGGTTGGATGCACTACAAGAAAATAGACCTTTAGGGGCATTTCTAAACTACCCCAAAAATAAGAGATAAATACCCTAATAACTTTTAGGGGCATTTTGATTAGTATTTGGGACAATTTAAAATGTGCCCCTGTTACCACGGTCCCTAAAAGTTTTTGGGACACTTTTTAAAAAATGCCCCTAATGTTATCATTAGAGGCACTAATAATTGCCCCTAAATATTTTAATAGGAGCATTTTTGTTGGCCAAATGCCTCTGATGAACATATTTTAGGGACAATTCCTCCTTTAAATTGCCCCAAACAACCTATTTTAAGAATAGTCATGTAAAAACCATCATGTACTAATCACTTAGAATAATGTGTTTAAAAGGCATTTTCGTCCCCAAACTGTCCCAAACGACCAATGTAAGAGCTCCAATTTCTAAATAGTGCACCAAAATAACCATCCTAAAATATAAAAATTACAGTCAACATTCTTAACATACAATTAGTACATGGATCATATTCTTCGTGATTCATTGACATACATAAACACCCACCATTATACACCACACATTTATACATAAACTGTCCACCATTTGACAGAAGCATAAATAGGACATGCTAGTCATTGATAACAATAATCTCTTAATAGAGCTATATTATAAAATCAAACCATGAAAATATCCCAATTACACAAGACATATAGTATCCATGACTTAGAAATACAACTCCGACTGTGGAACCTCAATTTTTCACTCTGCAACTAAAATATAGAAACTCAACTCTTCAAAATAGATAAAATAATTTCCCCTTTGTGCTCTTTAGGTACAAACATTTTCTTGCTAGTGGACGAGTAGTAAGAGAAGCCAATTGATTGGATGGTTTGGCATGTACTCTTGGCCAGCTTCTCTTCCACCTCTTCTCTATCAGTTTTATTCTCCCTTCTACACCTTGAGCTTCACAGGCCTTGCAGGATTGATGATGTTACACACCCGAAAGAAGAAACACAATTGGCACAATGGTGCCGATTAATAATTCAGAACCAGCAATGTATATGCTAAGTTGACCAATGTCAAACTACATATCACAATATGAATTTGATGTGACACCACCTTGGGGTGATAATCACATGATCAAATGACCCTTGGACCTAGCAAGCAACCAACACACGAACCGGTGACTTTACTCGGGCGGACTCACCCGCTAAGCGCACTCTTGTGCCCGTAGGCAAACCGGTGATAGTGGTGAGGGTCCGGGACGGGCCCTTGCTGCTCCGGGGGTTGGCTAGCTTTGGATTGGACCTCTCAAGGGTCCTAGGATGCCCACTCTCGTAGGCGGCCAGCACACCGAGGGCGTGGGTGTTAATGGCTCTCTCGCAACTCACCCGCGGTAGTCACTCAATCATAAGCAAATTCGGGTTCGGGCGCTCCACGTACCACCGACGGCACTAAGATGCGATACTAATTAAACAAAGGAATTTAAGCAAAGAGGAATGTGTGGTGGCTCACCTGATCGGTGTGAAGACACCGATCCCGGCCGGAGACGAGGGCGAGCGAGGAAGCGTGGGCTTACCCGCACGCCGCGCCGGAGAAGCTTCGACCTGAAATTTTAAATGACATGCACTACACCCCATGGAAGGGGGGGATCTTGGGGAAGGGAAACCAAAGAATACATCCAATTACTACCTCCACACAGGGAGGGGCCTTCAGCCGGCCAAGCGGGGAGGGGAGAAAGTGATGAAAACACAAGAGAAGAAGCCGATGCCGAATCTGCCCGCTCTCTGCGATAGGGGATAGACAGCCAGAGTTGAGGACGCAGATCTTGATCTAGAATTTTGCTGATGACGGGACTAGTGGGAAACTCTTCGTATTTGGAATGGGAATTCCTCAGAATTTTTTTAATTTCTTCTGGTGCCGAGGCTGGTCCGGGCAGAGGCTTGAACAGGGTGGCAGCTTCTCGGACTGACAGCCTTAGGTTTCCAACAGCAGGAAGAAGAGGATGCCCCGACCGCTCCCGAACTCAGAATCAAGTGCCGTCAAATCCGTTGGAACCATGGACAATCCCTCTTCGCACCAGAACTGGCGGGGAAGCCAAACGATGCCGGATAAGACCAGTGGACTCTGAACAGTGGTGATAGGTCAGTGCAGACTGTGGGGAAGCAGAACTATGTACCCAGGGAAGAAAATTGGTAACTCTTGAACATGAACGCCGATCGGGTTCCGCTTCTTGATTCTGAAAGTAGATAGGACGTGGAAGAACTTTGCAGAAGAACTCTTGGCCTGATTCTTCCAAGGTTGGTCGTGGTAAAGCTTCTACTCTGGATTAGGTACTCTGCAGGGGCAGCTCTGCGCAGTTGTGGGAGAACGGACCTCCCGGGCGACACGGACCTCGGATGGGAATGAGACCACCGCCGTTGCGAAGAAGACAGGAAGACGCTTCCGTGGATAGCTCTTGGGTCTTCAAACGCATTCGAAGGAAGACGTGGTCACCTCTGCAAGCTGCTACTATTTTGCAGATCTTCAGTTGAGAGCTGTAGGTTGAAGATGACGGGGGGAATGGGGTATATGGGAGGGGAAATGGGGGTGGATGAGTGTGGGGAAAGCCCGAGCTGTGAGAGGGTCTAGGAGGGGGTGTTCCAAGGTGGGGGAAGGGAAGAATGGGGTCTGGAAGGGGGTCTAACAGGTGGTGGGAGGAGGAGCTACGAATTTGGGAAGGTGGGTGAGAGGGAAAGGGTATTTGAAAATGGGTTTAAGGGTGGGGTTAAATTTTGGTCTTGGGGGATGGGAAGAGGTGTGTGGGGAAGGTAAAAAGGGGCTTGGGGAGTGGAAATTCTCCCTTGGGAGATGAGAGGGTGCTTGGGGAAGGGGAGTGGGTGGTTGGTAGTTGGAGGGTGGAGTGGGGAGTGGTGGAATCTCCCTTGGGGATGGGGTGGAGTTAAGGTGGGTTGGTGGGGAGTTGGGGATGAGTTATTGGAGGGGGGAAGAGAGAGAAAGGTGGTTGGGAGGGGAGGAGAGAGAAAGGGGCGCAGGTTTTAGAGAGAGAAAGTGGAGGAGAGAGAAAATGACTTATTAGAGAGAGAGAGGTAGAGAGAGAGAGGGGGGATAGGGGCTTCTCACCCAATTGGATTCACTCCACTAAACTAAGTCTTTGAACTCTCAAATGGCATTTTTTTCATTGATTGATTCATTGATTGATTACAAATGGGGGAAATGGGGTCCTATATATAGGCAACCCACATTTTCACAAAAGGCCCTGACATTTAACACACTAACAAATAACCGAAGGAAGGGGGGGCGCCCATGGGCCTAGCCCAAAGAAATAGGCCCAATAGCAAACTCATTAGCCTAATGAGACTCAAACTTAGGGAAATGACTCATTAACCTAGGTACGAGACTCAAATAAAAGGAAAATTACATGATTATGACTCAAAGAAAATATGAAAATTACATGACTCGACTTAGAGAAATATGATGGACACAATGGAGCTATGCTAGCAAGCAATCGAAGTTGTAAAAAATATGAAGGGCGAGAGATGCCCCCATCATACCCCCGGGGTGCGAAGAACTCGACTCCGTCGAGTATGAGTCCGTCGGGGAAGAGGTCCTCCAACGCAACTCCGGGCAAGCTACAACCTCCAAACTCAACCTCGCGTTCGCAACCAGGGGACAGCGCTTCAACTTCTCAAGGTGGCTTGGACACACCCTCTTGCCGATGATAGTACCTTGCTTGCCCAGTATTGCCTCCGTGTGCGCACGTCGGACTCTCAAGCTGTTATGTGGAAGCTCTCCGAGGGTGTCGCTCAAAAAGATGGGGGTAGGCTCAAGGTGCTCACTAGGATCTACCGCGGTGCCCTTAGAGGGTGCTAGATCCGTTACGTGAAAAGTGAGGTATATCCCAAAATCCCATGAGTAAATCCAACCCGTAAGCCAGGTTGCCAAAGCCACTTGGAACATGGAAGGTCTAAGTCCTCGTGCCCTCGATTTGGAGGTGGCCCTAAGGTAGAGCCATTCCAAAGCCACCATCGTGAGGTTGCCTTCTTGGAATTCAAAGTGCCACTCGTGAGTTTTTGCCCGCTCATTACGATCCTCACCGCCCATTGCTAGATGCTTGCTTGAATGAGTATGCCTTGAGCTACGGTGTGGTGTGGGTGGGAAGTGTGTGGTATGCAAAGGGGGACCGGGGTAACCAAAAGTAGACCTATCATGTAATGATGCAGTGTAGACTTCGGTCAACCTAAATGGGCCGGGGCACCCGTAGGTGGCCCTATCATGCAAAGTGGTGGTAAATATCGGGGGACCCGGACATCCGTAGATGTCTTTGACATGTGTATGACCAATGTGAAGTGAGGGAGGGCCAGGGCATCCATAGGTGTCCCTTTCATGTGTGGGTGTGATGAGTGCCGGGGGACCCGGACATCCGTGAATGCTCCTAACATGTTTAAGACTTATGATGAATGACGGTGGCCCATTACATCGGAATATGGACCACTCATGCTTTCCACTTGACATGTGGGTGATATGGATGAATGGACCCAACATAGTGTTCATGCCAAGTGGTGTGGTAAGCCTAGACACATGCATGTTTTTCCTAAAGGTGACTTTCATGTGTATAGGTGTGGGACAACCCTTTAACTGCCATTGGAAAGGATCGAATGGATCTAAGAAGGTGGTCATCATGGGGTGGGGCACAACCTTATTACCTAGGGGTATGTGGCCCAAGGTCATGGTTCCCAAGGTGTAACCCGGATCTAGGATGGGGTGAATTAGGTCTAACATGGTAGGTTGGGATAGGGAATGGTGGGTGGTGGATAAGGTGGTTGGGTCACATGGGGAACTAGACTCCCATAGGAAGGGATCAAAGGGGTCGTGGAAAGGTCTTCCTAGAGGGAGGCACTGTATGTCTTCAAGGTTCCCAAATTGTGAGTTATCCTCCTCCAAGGTAATTGGGCCAAGTTTTCTAGTGGGTTGGCCGATCAAAGTATTTGGGATCTCAATGGTAGGGGAGTGGATCGAGATGGGTTCTTCTACCATAGGGAGAAGAAAAAGGAGGTCGCTAGTGTAGCAACCAATGGTATAGACCGAGGTGATTGACCCGATGCATGGGTGTAGGAGGCCAAGGCTCTTAGGTTGTTCGGCCATAGGGGTCAACATGCTAGTGAACTCAATTTTCCATGCTAAGCCTCTAAGAAAATCCTCTAAGGTCTCTACTTGATAAGATGCTTGGATTGTGGTGTGATAAGAGGAGATGGGCACTATGGGATAGTTTTCCTTCATGGGTGGGAAATCGTGGGCCGTGATCTCTCTTATTGGGCTCTCCTTTAGCCAACTAACAAGGGGTTCCCCTAAGATGAGATTGACTCCAACTAAAGATGGTGATGTAAGGTGAAGACCCTCGCATGTTGTTTCTTCTTCAACTTGGACTTGGGTTTCCTCCAAGGTGGAGAGTGGGTTTGGAGTGTTCACCACTATGGGGTGGGGTATGGGTTCTTTTTCCAAGGAGGTGAGAGGGGCTTTTGAGGGTGTGGTGATGATTGGGGCATAGTGTATCCGGGGTGGTAGGTAGTGGGAAACTTGGGTTAGGATAGGTAAGGGTAGTAGTGGAGGCTTTGGTGGGAGTTGGATTGGGGTAGGGAGAGGAAGATGGGTGGGTTGAAGGGGTTTGGGTTGATTGGTTTTGGGAGGAGTGTCCCCTTTTGGGGGTGATGGAGAGGTAGTGGTGGGGGTTACCACGGGCCTAGGTGGAGAGTTGGCCATGGGGCCCAATTGGGTATGGGGACCTATGGTTGTGGAGTAGACTTGGTGGTGGGGTGTAAATGTAGTGGTTGGGGTAGGAGAGATGAGAAGTGGTGGGGAATGTGTGATTGGGGTCTTGGATTGACCGGGTGGGGATGATGGAGTTGAAGTGCTCCTTGGACTTTGGTGATTTGAGTAGGAGGGAGAGGGTTGGAGGGTGTAGGTTTTTCTAAGCTCGATCTTCATCTCATCCCAAGTGCTAATTGGGGCCTCCCTACGGATCTTTCTCAAACCTTCCACAACTAACCAATGAGTTTTAACTTGTTTGGAGAGGTGTGCCTTGGCTAGCCTCATTCTTCTTCCTTCGTTCAAGGGGCAACTTTTAAAGAATTGGTCCATGGAAATCTCCCAATCTAGGTAAAGGCTTGGGCTGTTGGATCCATCAAAGGCGGGGGTTTTGATTTTCAAGTGTTCTAAAAATATGGTTTCTAGATTTCCCCAAAGGTCACTCTCATTCACTCTTGGTGCACGGCTATTTCCTTCAAGTCGGTCGAGTCGAGAAATGATATCTTCAAGCCGATTAAGGACATTGGGTAGGGCTTCTATGATAGAGGTGTTGCTACCCACTTTGTTGGCAATGGAACTTTCATGAGGATTTGGGCTTCTCGAGAAAGTTGATGGGGATGGATATGACGGGTATGAAGTGGCTATTCTAGTGGACATGGGAGATGCAACCGAGGACTCTAAATGCATAAACATGCCCTAGGACCAACTTGTGGAGAGACAAGTTGTGAACTTGCTCTGATACCACTTGATGTGACACCACCTTGGGGTGATAATCACATGATCAAATGATCATTGGACCTAGCAAGCAACCAACGCACGGACCGGTGACTTTACTCGGGCGGACTCACCCGCTAAGCGCACTCTTGTGCCCGTAGGCAAACCGGTGATAGTGGTGAGGGTCCGGGACGGGCCCTTGCTGCTCCGGGGGTTGGCTAGCTTTGGATTGGACCTCTCAAGGGTCCTAGGATGCCCACTCTCGTAGGCGGCCAGCACACCGAGGGCGTGGGTGTTAATGGCTCTCTCGCAACTCACCCGCGGTAGTCACTCAATCATAAGCAAATTCGGGTTCGGGCGCTCCACTTACCACCGACGGCACTAAGATGTGATACTAATTAAGCAAAGGAATCTAAGCAAAGAGGAATGTGTGGTGGCTCACCTGATCGGTGTGAAGACACCGATCCCGGCCGGAGACGAGGGCGAGCGAGGAAGCGTGGGCTTACCCGCACGCCGCGCCGGAGAAGCTTCGACCTGAAATTTTAAATGACTTGCACTACACCCCATGCAAGGGGGGGATCTTGGGGAAGAGAAACCAAAGAATAGATCCAATTACTACCTCCACACAGGGAGGGGCCTTCAGCCGGCCAAGCGGGGAGGGGAGAAAGTGATGAAAACACAAGAGAAGAAGCCGATGCCGAATCGGCCCGCTCTCTGCGATAGGGGATAGACAGCCAGAGTTGAGGACGCAGATCTTGATCTAGAATTTTTCTGATGACGGGACCAGTGGGAAACTCTTCGTATCTGGAATGGAAATTCCTCAGAATTTTGTTAATTTCTTATGGTGCCGAGGCTGGTCCGGGCAGAGGCTCGAACAGGGTGGCAGCTTCTCAGACTGACAGCCTCAGGTTTCCAACAGCAGGAAGAAGAGGATGCCCCAATCGCTCCCGAACTCAGAATCAAGTGCCGTCAAATCCGTTAGAACCGTGGACAAGCCTTATTCACACCAGAACTAGCGGGTAAGCCAAACGATGCGGGAGAAGACCAGTGGACTCTAAACAGTGGTGATAGGTCGGTGTAGACTGTGGGGAAGCAGAACTATGTACCCAAGGAAGAAAATTGGTAACTCTTGAACACGAACGTCGATCGGAGTTCCGCTTCTTGATTCTGAAAGTAGACAGGACGTGGAAGAACTTTGCAGAAGAACTCTTGGCCTGATTCTTCCGAGGTTGGTCGTGGTGAAGCTTCTACTCCGGATCAGGTACTCCGCAGGGGCAGCTCTGCGCAGTTGTGGGAGAACGGACCTCTCGGGCGACACGAACCTCGGATGGGAATGAGACCACCGCCGTTGTGAAGAAGACAGGAAGACGCTTCCGTGGATAGCTCTTGGGTCTTCAAACTCGTCCGGAGGAAGACGTGGTCACCTCTGCAAGCTGCTACTCTTCTGCAGATATTCAGTTGAGAGCTGTAGGTTGAAGATGACGGGGGGAATGGGGTATCTGGGAGGGGAAATGGGGGTGGATGATTGTGGGGAAAGCCCGGGCTGTGAGGGGGTCTAGGAGGGGGTGTTCCAAGGTGGGGGAAGGGAAGAATGGGGTCTAGAAGGGGGTCTAACAGGTGGTGTGAGGAGGAGCTATGAATTTGGGAAGGTGGGTGAGAGGGAAAGGGTATTTGAAAATGGGTTTAAGGGTGGGATTAAATTTTGGTCTTAGGGGATGGGAAGAGGTGTGTGGGGAAGGTAAAAAGGGGCTTGGGGAGTGGGAATTCTCCCTTGGGAGATGAGAGGGTGCTTGGGAAGGGGAGTGGGTGGTTGGTGGTTGGAGGGTGGAGTGGGGAGTGGTGGAATCTCCCTTGGGGATGGGGTGGAGTTAAGGTGGGTTGATGGGGAGTTGGGGATGAGTTATTGGAGGGGGGAAGAGAGAGAAAGGTGGTTGGGAGGGGAGGAGAGAGAAAGGGGCGCAGGTTTTAGAGAGAGAAAGTGGAGGAGAGAGAAAATGACTTATTAGAGAGAGAGAGATAGAGAGAGAGGGGGGGATAGGGGCTTCTCACCCAATTGGATTCACTCCACTAAACTAAGTCTTTGAACTCTCAAATGGCAATTTTTTCATTGATTGATTCATTGATTGATTACAAATGGGGGAAATGGGGTCCTATATATAGGCAACCCACATTTTCACAAAAGACCCTGACATTTAACACACTAACAAATAACCGATGGAAGGGGGGGCGCCCATGGGCCTAGCCCTAAGAAATAGGCCCAATAGCAAACTCATTAGCCTAATGAGACTCAAACTTAGGGAAATGACTCATTAACCTAGGTACGAGACTCAAATAAAAGGAAAATTACATGATTATGACTCAAAGAAAATATGAAAATTACATGACTCGACTTAGAGAAATATGACGGACACAATGGAGCTATGCTAGCAAGCAATCGAAGTTGTAAAAATATGAAGGGCGAGATATGCCCCCATCAGAATTGTAATAGAAACTACATAGATCTGTAAAAGTAAACACACCATCATCAGTGAAGTACTTCGGTCTGCCAATTAAAATGTTAATAGTAGTTTCAAACCAGAACCAAAGCATATACTCTGTAATTTTTCATTCTCTAGAAAATAGCACGGCTTGTCAGAATGACGATGATTTTATTTTTTATAAAGGGATGATTACATATATGCATGTAGAACTATAAACATGACATCATCGTGCAAAAATGTATACCAAGTTTATCCCTTCAAGACTTAGCCATTTATTTTAAGGCTACTTACTGGTAACAGAAAATGCCGTGCAAACTCTCTAACCACCCCACAAATCCAATACAGAGGAGATAATTCAGTTGTGCTTTATTTATCTAAATTACATGATGCAGCATATAACCATTTTTATTGTTCATATGTTATACAGAACATCCAAGTGTATCCAAGCAACCTACAAATTGAGTGCTAGTGCTTACCAAGGATTAACAACATATCAACCTGATCAGCTTCAATTCAACCGTTCTATCAGATATGTGCTGCTCCTAAGTTGATGAATCGAATAGATATTTCACTCATTGAAGTTGTAAATTCACAGAGCATAAGATAAAGGAATGTACTATGAAGAACCACCCAAATTTCAAGGTTTGAGGATGAAAAACATGTAAGAGAAGGCACATATGTCTAGTCTCTCTGTTTTAACCAGAGTAACGCAAAACACTTGTCACTCATCTCCGGAGAACAACTAAGACTACCTCCTCTGTATTGGTATCAGGATTGTTGCAGAGAACCTCCAGATTTTCCTGATGTAAAGAAGTCCAATACAGGGAAAAACTGACCCCCAACTTATGAGAATAGACCAATGAGCTCTTGATGATATCCACCGAATCTGTAATAGGTGATCCAAACTTCCCAGAAAACAAAAATTGCATTACCTTTTTTGCTGCTAACAATTTTAAGACATATGATCAGTCATGCAAGATTAATGCACACTATGAAAACAGAAAGGAAAATCGTTGTGTTTGCTGCACAAATAGGCTGCAAGTGATCAATAAAGCAAATAAACCAATAATATATATTCCTTTAAAGAAGACGAAGCATAGCAATCTTATTATGAACAAATCATAGAAAAGTAACTCCTTGTTAACATCTGATTACCAATTGGAAATTTAAGGAACATTTGTCTCTATTGGAAACACAAAAAATAGGATATTGTCATTAAAAAAGTGACAAGAAAAAGCCAATGATGAAAAGCAAAGAAAATAGGCAACTCAGGGTCAGTTACCTGTGCCTTTGTTGATGATTTCTTCGCAACCTTCTTCGAGCCCTTGAAAGTTTCTTGTTGTCTATTCAGATCATCAAGAATGCTATCAAGTGACCACATGACAAAAGTACCAAGTGCTTCAGTAGGATATCATCCAATCCAATCCACAGAGGTTTTATAAACATATTCAGAGATGTGACATATACGTACCTGTTTCAAAGCAAAATGTCATTTCTTAGATTTATGAACACATTAACAACAATCGAGCCAACCAATAAAATGCAGTTGTCAAACAGTATTGCAAAAGTTGCATTAAATTGTTAATGTTATTAAAGGATTGGTCAAACATTCTCCAATATACAGAGAAAGAAATCATTGGCCTATCAAGTTATCCACCGAGCTGCAGAAAAAAATAAGAATAATAATTCAACAAAACATGGAAGTAAATCCACGATCTATTTTATATCATGATATATGTGGGGTAACTCCCCATCTAGCAGAGAAAGGAACACGGGTAGTAGCAGGGCCACAGGGGAGCTCCCAGCGAGTGTTGTCACTGCCTTCCTGCTGTTGTAGATGGTAGGATGTGTTGATGCAGCATGCTGATGGCATCAAGGAAATCTTGACAACCACTACATCAATAACACCCAGTGGACGAGACCCTACGCCACCAAAAACTATTATACAACAATGTTCATGCAAAATCACAAAGAAGGTAAGCAAATAAGTAAAAAAGTAAATGGGCTAACAAAGAACAAGGTGCATTACTAGTGAACACCTCCTACAGCAGAAATGGGAGCAAGTACCTCTATTGAGAAAAGGGCAAAATTAACAACTATTAGACATCAAAGTATAAAAGACTTTGCCACTGAATTGCTTGTTTGATATTACCTTCGGTCATCGGTTTGTATTGTTCCAATATGATAATATTATTATAATTATTGAGAGTATAGATGGTTTAAATGCTAAGATAGAATGTCGGAGAGATGCCTTGAAATCTAAAGGTTTTAAGATCAGTTGAATTAAGAAGAAATAGAGAAAAGCCTGCAGCTATTAGAAAAGGGGGTATACCAAATGCCTTGGTGCATCATCAACAACTTCCGCGGGTTGATCAGCTCCCATGCTAGAAAAGCATCCGCCCTTGCAGTTCATATATTTCTGGAGGCTACAAGGGAATATGTTAAGTATCAAAGGAATGTTCATCCAGAAAGTAATTAAGTCATCGGCATCAAGCTAACACCTCTTGATAGAGTAAGGACATCATACAAAGGATACCTGATGTAGACACGCCAAAATCAATGTTATGTTGAGTAAATCTCATGTCACCATGTGACGCCCCAAAGTGGACTTCAATATTGGCTTAATACGAAGTTTTTCTATTTTTCATGTTTTAATTGTGATTTCTTAGCATTTTTCTGTGTTGAATGAAATTGACGCCTTAAGTAGGGGCGTCTTTTAATTGACGGCGTAGTCAAGGGCGCCTCTTCATAAACGGATGGCTATGTATAGTGGCGTCATTTCTTGGAATTTTACGAATCCTTAACAAAGTGAAAAATCACAGAATTGACGTCCCCCTTAGGGGCGTCTCTTGTTTGACGCCCTTATAACAGGTGTCATTTCAGATTTTTTAATAAGGAAAGTATTTTGTTGTCATAATTAAATCCAGGAATTGACGCCACTGTAGGAGGCGTCATTTTAATTAACGCCTTTGATAAGGTCGTCACTTTTAATTGACGCCCTTTGAGAGGTCGTCAATTCCAGTTCCGTCTCCCTCTCACCTGATTCTTTCCAGTAATGATACTTACCCCATTTTGCACCTTGTGTTCGATTGGGAAGAGGGTTTCTTGTTGGAGAGTCATTACCTTATTTTAATCCTTGTTTTGTAAGGATTTTTAGCCTATAAATACCCCCTTAATCTCCCTCACGCGAGAGAACACAGAGAAGAACACAGATAAAAAGAGAGAGAGGAAGAACGTTAACAGAGAATAGGGAGAAGAGAGTTTAATTTTTTCTTGCAAGTTTCGCTTCAAGTAATCTCTCTTCCTCTTAGAGATTTCTTCTTCTTCCACGGTCATCAGCTGCTACTCAACTGGTTTCTCTCCCGGTACTGCTGCACACACAGCAGAGAGGAGATTGTCCTATTCCTTATTAGCATTAGCATCATCATCATCTTATCCTTTCTAGCTACTTTGCTAGGAGACATTGCCACTTTCACATCGTATACATTGCTTTACATACTTTGCATTCATATTCCCATACCTTTGATGCTCCTCTTAAGGGGTTTAAAAATCAAAACACACCAGGTGTGTTCATGCTTTATTTGCTTGAATTCATATCTTTAGAACATTGATACTACACACTTTTGGCTAATCAATCTATTCTTCTTGTTTTGTGTGTTCTTACAAGGGTAATCGAGCTATAAACCCCCTTCATCGGCCGGCCGGTAGAAGGAGGAAGGAAAAGCCCACAATCTCCCACGCCCAATACAAGGTACATGCGATCACTTTTATTCTTCTTGAGGTAACCCCTCTGGCGATCACACTCCACATTAGCACCACGTGCTTCTCTTTATACGTACTTTTCTTTATATGTGCTTCTCTTTTATTCTAGATTTTCCATAATCTACACCTGATAAACCAGTAACTCAAAGCCAAGCATTGCAGAGCAAACAGAATAAAGGAAAGCAAACAGCTAAAGACTACTCGGACCAGGGTTCCCGGTAACATAGCCACTTAGCTAGAGTGCTTTGCATTGTTCATTGTACTAGCACAGTAAAAACTATGATGCAAGAAGAAAAAGAAAGAAAGAAGCCAATACATAAGAATAGACAAGTTACAGGGAAGAAACGCTGAAGGAGCAAACATCAACTAAACACAATCAGACTAAGTTTCAAACCATGAGCTGATAGTAACAAAGAGCTTGAATTTAGCAATTGTACCAAAGACACTATCTTCATGGACTAGGCTCTCTCCACCCCCTCAAAGATTTGGACCTCTTGCACATGGGGCTTTCTCTCTCTATCTCTGAGCTTATCCATTTCTCCAAGATCTCACCGAGACTTCCAAAGATCTCTTTTGGCTTCCCGAGATGCTACTGAGAAGCAAGATGACATATTCTAGTTGCCGAAGCCCCTTATGTCACCTACTTAGAGAGTGAGCCATGAGGAGATCTAATCATGATTGTCTTGAGACCATTCTGAAATTTCAAATAATGGTGTTCAGAAGTTGTAATCACCATCACATTTTTGTATAAAAATGTTATGAGGGAATCTATAGATACTTTATTTTAAATTTAGACACCCACGTAGCCCCCCTCCCCAACCAAGTGTTTGCCACCTGACACAGCACTAAGGTGCTTTGACCAATTTGAGAATGTTTCAGCATCCTATTGCCTAACCACACAAGGTGAATGCCATTACGCTTTTAGCATATACTGGTCATCATAAAAAATTTGGTTTCACCAGCCAGTAGAGTACAGAGAAATTCGCATAATAGGAACTTACAGTTCACATTTATTCAGCACTAGAAGCTTGTTTGGTACACATGACTGTCCCTTTGACTTGCAAGCTGAGTCGCAGTGCTCCCCCTGACTGGCAACATACTAACGGTTAATAAACAGGAACAGATATTGAAGTAGACTCCACAATATGATAGTAAGAAACTCACTTTCCAATGATAATATTGATGCCAGCCAATCTTGCTTCAGACTGTATGTCTGTGGCACCTGTTGGAAGTTTGCACTGAGAGGTGTCATGATCAAATCATCCAAATAAAATAAACTAGAAGCCAGGCAAAAAGTCATTTCTATTAACAAAATGAAAACTGAAATCTAGATGGCAAGCAAGAACTAGACAATGGGAAGATTAACGAATTACAATGGATTAAAAGAACCACGGAGCTACCAATAGTTATCTTCAGCTGATATGTCTTAAGCCTAAAAGAAACGTCGACTCCATGCAAAATTGACTGTATCATGGATGTGCCACATCAAACAAATGAATTGAAAGAGCAAAACTCACCATAATAATTCAAAGGCAGTGAAAAATAGTGATGGCAGTCACTTGCATAAGCATTCTCATGAACCTGGAAAGCCACAGATCATTAAAGAGAATAGGAGAATTTTCGAAGTTCAAAATCAAGTTATGGATCTTACTGCATAGCAACAAGATGAAACAAAGGACAACAATTTTCATGGTTTTGCATGGTTAATGTTGAAGGTGCTTATATGAAACCATTGGTATTTCTATAAAAATACATTCCTAATGAAAACAACATCATTGTACAAGTTCACTCCAAAGTACTTCAAATGTTTGCACAGCACTCAAAAATTTCAACATGTGGTCATAACATAAGATAGAGTCCATGTATGGGTGAAAAGGGGTCCAGGGAAAAGAAAGTACCACACTTGCAGAATTATGACGACATCTTCCGGCACAAAAGTCAAAGACATTAGCATAAGTGTCTGTCAAAAGCCAAAGTTAAAACCTCTATCATTAAACACAAATTAACCATTAGCCAAAGGAAACCCCAACACAGTGAGATGTAAATGTGTTACCAGTAGTTACTGGCTTAGCTATCTTGACCTTCAAAGCAAGTTCTTCTGCCGTATGTGAAACATGAGTCCAAATTTTAGGTCATAAATTTCCTTTTACTAAATAGTATAATGAGTTAAAGTCTCTTCATGTACCCGGGATGGACTAAGGCAGCAGGATACACAAAATTCATAAGAATTGCAACATTGTGAAACAAGGTTACATCCCTTGATCCAAGGAATATAAGGTTGCATACTTATTATGCAAGTCTAAGTAACAATTAATAGGCTATGGTGTAGAGTAAAAACTCACCGACAAGAAAACTTTTCCCTTGTTTCGGGACAGCAGCGAGATAGTGGATCAACTGAGAGAGTAGTGCAAACAAACCCTGCAAGATAATGAACTGGTTGAGAATGACGAGAAAAGGAAAAATCACACCCTGAAGTGCCAATTCTATTGACATAACTGCCAAAATCATTCATTGTAGCCAGCCTGCTATTGTACATATGGCAAGACTCAGTAAAAATCCCCCTCCACTCCCATTAGAAATTGTCCTTGTTTAAGATGTTGTTTGTTTTGATGTAATTCTCTAATTTTAAAATAGGTGTATTTTTCTGATTTTAAAATGGGGAGCATCTTGTTTGAATGATTGTAAACTAAAACAAGGTACTTGTTTAGTTTGTTGTAATTTTAACTAATTTTTTCTCAGGTTTTTGGTTTCTGGTCGATATGGACTGTAAACCAAAATAAGAAAATCCCAGTGCCACATCAGCCAATGTTGTTTTACAGTCAAACAAACAAACGAAAAATGCTGTAAAATGAAACAATTACAGAATTTTATAGTGTTTTACAATGAAACAAAGAAGTCATAAGTGATCAGAAGATTATAGACACATACAATATATTCATTATATTGTCTAATTACTTTTCTAAATCCTTACAAATGCACAAATGTACTGAGTCTGCTAACTCCTCATCAATTTTAGAAAATTCTTCGATTTGTTTCATATCAAGATGTGATTATACTCAATTTGTCAAGAAAAAAAAGATTAAACTTTCAAGTTGAAACATCCCCACAATTAGAATATCAACTAAAAGGAATAATTGTACCTTTGTCATCTGCAAGTAGATAGCATCCTGGAACAGTACTCCTACGTGTTTGCATCCCTATAAGGCTAACATCCTTCCTGAAAATTTTCAAACCTTTAGATATATAATTATGAACATATGGCCCACTAGAAAGATAAAAAATCAAAATTAAGTCTCATTAATACTGTTAGATATAGTAGAGAGTGGAAATTAGAATAAGTGGGCAATGAAACTGGTCATTCTCATCCATAAACTTTTCTTTCGAAAGAAATGTGGATCATACCACCAATTTTATTCATGATAATCAGAGGTTGTACAATCAAGTAAAATGGAGAGATTCCTCACAAACAACAAACAACAAGGGAAAGAAAATTTTCATCCATAAACTTAATAAAGCAAATTTTATTGTTCTTCTGTATGAAAATCAGAAACTAAGACAAATATTCCGATAAGGTTCCATTTGTCAACCATCGTTATCATGAGGAAATTGCATCAGTCCATAGAAACTTCTTTTGTATTGAACCCCAACTATGTCCATGCACTTTCACTCTCTATTCCCAATTTCTACTCCTTCCCGTTGCACCTCATATTTCCCCCTCCGGCGCCTCTCTACTGAATTTTTATCTCCACCATTCTCCCTTCAAAGCAACCAAGAACAAGAAAATTCAGCATCAAATATCCAATCCCAATACAGAAAAAGAAAAAAATGGACAATTTTCTCAGACCCGCACTGCAGGAGAGTGAGGATCAAAAATAGGTTTCACCACCCACAGTCCCAAACCTCTCTGCCAAAACGTTCTCAAATGCATGACCAATCTCTCTCTGGCAAAACGTTCTCAAATGCATCTAGGCACCATTGTATTCTGGACCATGAGTGTTTATGACATCTGGACTACGGGCAAACAAGTATGCAAAGGAGCTAGGCAAGTTGTGTATCATCTAGATTACAGCATGTATGTAAAATTGGCTGCAAAAGTAGATCAACTTGCATGCATAGGTCAAGTCCCACTAGGAGCCTCAACGACATTAAGGGTTAATTATTTGCTCGACTTCTTTTCTCAATGATACTGTCATAATTTGTTGGTTTTTATTCTCCTAATCATTTATTGTCCCTGACTACTTAGAGCCTTCATTTTTATGTTATGTTGACTTTCCAGAGTTCTTGGACCGTAGTCATTAACTATTTCTTTCGATTTGCTTTGTTCATTTGATTATCTTCCTTCTATTGTTCTTTATGGTCTGAATGCATAGCAATCAGCCAAATGTCACGGATGGGCATTGTTTACTTGAAAGATCCAAATTTGGTAATGTTGAGGTCAGGGTTAGAGTTTCCCACATTTCCCTTTTTCCTTGTCTATATTACTTGTCTTAAATCGGGATATAATGCAAGCAGGGGACCATGGAGGCATGTGGTTTACAATTAGCTGATAGTTATACAAATTTGATATGGCCGTAGAATAATTAAAAAAGGAGTTTGTAGCATAAACGGTTATAATTATGCGGACACAAGTTCTGCATGAAGCACGGACCCCCATGGAACTACAAAAATGTCTACCGGGATTGGAAAGGCACGTTTCATATAACATGCAATCTGAAAGTTTGCAGAGTAGAAGCTACTATTTTGAGTGAAATCACAGAAAAGTTTATATCTATTTCATAAACGAAGTTCACACAGGAGGTTGTAACATATATAAATCCTCAAAGGCGAGCATGTCCACTAATGATCTAAGAATCCAAAAATAAACTTTGCTGCACTGCAACTCATTGAAAGCGTGTACTAGGGACCGGAAACATCCAAATACAAATCGCTTCAAACTTGCAAGATTATCTGGTTCTCCAATATAAGTTTTCAATGCCACAAATCTCTAATCCATAACCATTATAGACAATTATCTTGCGAACAATTCACCACTGCATCTTCTGAGGTAAAAAGGTTTGAGAGAATCGATTCCTATGTGGTACCACTTTACGATTCGACCAATTCTACTGAAATGTTGCGCAAATGGTGGGGCGCCTCTGTGTCCTCCATTATCATAACCAGGCTGCCCAACAGAAAACCCCCGCCCAGGGTCACATCGAGGTCGGGGATGCCGGTGGAGATGTAGGCCGCGGCGTTGGGGCCGCGCTTGATGCCGGGGCCGGTGACGGCCATGGGGGCGGTGGACCAGGAGGAGGCCGAGGGGATGGGGTTGCGGCGGAAGCTGCTGCCGGCGACGGCCATGGTTGGCTTTCTCCTGTCGGGTGCAAAGGAGGTGGAGGAGGAGGGAGAACGGGTGCGCGGTGGAAAGGGGGCTAGGGAGAGGCGAGAGGGGGTGGAATGGGCGAAGATGATCGCGAAGAAGACTCCACGTTCTGCGGGAAGGAATTGGGGAGCGGGTGGTTACGTTAGCGCGGGAGAAAGTGGCCGCATGCGAAAATATTTTGGGGGCGGTTTGAATGAATACTTATTTTTATTTTATAATTATTTAAGGTAATTGTAAAATTCCCTTATACATGATTTTATATACATAATAAACCTAATATATTTTAAGGGCAATATTAAATATAAAATGCCTCTAATTATGATTACATTAGGGCAGTTTTAATAAATGTCTCTAAATAAATTACCCTTATATCTCTATTTTTTTGTAGTGACGGTGGCCGATCTTAAGGGGATAAGTCCGTCCATTTACATGCATCACATTTACAAGGAGGACGATGCCAAACCAAGTCGAGAATTGCAAAGGAGGATGAATCCGAACATGAAGGAGGTAGTGAAGAAGGAGATAGTCAAATGACTTGATGCGGGAATTATTTATCCTATCTCGGATAGTCAATGGGTGAGTCCTACTGAAGTGGTTCCTAAGAAATCGGGACTCACCGTGGCAAAAAATGAACAAGGAGAAGATGTGCCCACTAGACCCACAACAGGATGGAGAGTGTGCATCGATTATAGGAAGCTCGATGCCATGACCAAAAAGGATCATTTTTCACTCCCCTTTAATGACCAAATTCTAGAGAAATTGGCAGGGCAAAGATATTTTTGTTTCCTAGATGGATACTCCGGGTACAATCAAGTGGCTATTTACCCGGAAGACCAAGAGAAGACCACCTTCACATGCCCATATGGCACATTTACCTTTTGAAGGATGTCTTTCGATCTTTGTAACGCACCAGCCACTTTTCAAAGGTGCATGATGGCCATTTTCTCCGATATGGTAGGAGAATTCTTAGAAATCTTCATGGATGATTTTTCTGTGTTAGGGGAGTCATTTGAAAACTACTTGAAAAATTTGAAGAAAGTGCTTGTGGGATGTATTGAAACAAATCTTGTTCTTAGTTAGGAGAAGAGCTACTTCATGGTTCAAGAGGGCATAGTTTTGGGCCATGTTGTGTCCGAATGGGGTATAGAGGTGGATAAGGCCAAGATTGATCTCATTTCTAATCTCCCTACTCTGACCTCTGTGAGACAAATTCGTTCATTCCTCGACCATGCCGGATTTTACCGTCGATTCATAAGTAACTTTTCCAAGATTGCCCGCCCGTTAACTCTTCTCTCGGTCAAAGACACTCCATTCCATTTATATGTTGCCTACCTTGAGGCTTTCAATTTTCTTAAAGAGGCCTTGACCAAAGCACCCATTCTCTAACCTCCCAATTGGTCTCTGCCCTTTGAAATCATGTGTGATGCCTCCGACTATACTATAGGGGCAGTTCTAGGCCAAAGGATTGAGAAGTGTCCAGTGGTGATTTATTATGCGAGTCGCACCCTCGCCGATGCTCAACTTAACTACACCACCACGGAAAAGGAGTTGTTAGCTATCGTTTTTGCCATCAAACAATTTCGGTTATATCTTTTAGGGGCAACAGTCATTGTGTATTCTGATCACTCAGCACTCAAATATTTGTTCTCCAAGAAGGATGCCAAACCTAGACTCATTAGGTGGATCCTCTTACTCCAAGAATTTGATTTTGAGATCCGAGACAAAAAAGGTTCTGAGAATAAAGTTGCTGATCATCTTTCTCGGATTCTCACAACTGATAATGCTCCTTTGCAAGATTCATTTCCTGATGAACACCTCTTGTCCATCACCCATAGTCAACTCCCATGGTTCGCAGACATTGTCAACTACTTAGCTGTAGGATAAATTCCTAATGGGTGGTCTAAACATGAAAAATAATATTTCTTTGTCAAAATCAAACACTATTTCTGGAAAGACCCCGAATTATTCCACGTGGGTCCAGATCAAATAATTAGGAGGTGTGTCCCCGAGAAGGAACAACAAAGCACCCTGAACTTTTGTCACACTCTAGCTTCTGGGGGACACTTTGCAGGAAAGAAAATGGCCGCCAAAGTGTTGCAAAGTGGGTTCTTCTGGCCCACTCTCTTCAAAGACGCTTATGAATTTAGCAAGTCTTGTCTTAGGTGTCAAGCCGTTGGAAACATGAGCAAACGACATATGATGCCACTCAACCCCATTCTAGTGGTCGAAATCTTTGATGTTTGGGAAATTGATTTTATGGGGCCCTTTCCGCCATCATTCGGACATGAGTACATTCTTGTGGCGGTCGACTATATATCTAAGTGGATTGAAGCCATTGCCACCTGGACCAATGATCACAAAGTTGTCATGAAGTTTGTCCGAAAGAATATATTTTCAAGGTTCGGGTGTCCGAGGGTGATCATTAGTGATGGAGGTTCTCATTTCACTCATGCCCAATTCCGAGCTCTTCTAGGGAAATATGGGATCACTCATAAGATTGTCACCCCCTACCACCCCCAAACAAGAGGCCAAGTGGAGACATCCAATAGGGAGATCAAAAATATCTTGCAGAAATCCGTTAGGCCCGATAGGAAGGATTGGTCTGAAAGATTGGATGACTCTCTTTGGGCCTATCGGACATCATACAAAACTCCCATTGGCATGTCTCCATATAGGTTAATCTTTGGTAAAGCTTGTCACCTACCCGTTGAGCTTGTGCATAGGGCCTATTGGGCTATTAAGCAATTCAATTTTGACTTGGCCCAAGCCGGGTCTCATAGGGCCCTACAATTAAATGAGTTGGATGAATTGCGGAATGAAGCCTATGAAAATGCTCAGATTTATAAAGCCAAGACCAAAGCTTTCCATGATAAACATATTGGGAGAAAATCCTTTCAACCTGATCAAAAAGTCTGGCCCTTTAATTCACGGCTGCGTTTATTTTCTGGGAAATTGAAATCTAGATGGACCATTTGTTGTACTCAAAGTCTTTGATCATGGTGCTGTTAAAATCTTAGATCCTAAAAATGGTCAAATTTTCACTGTCAATGGTCAGCGTCTCAAATCCTACTTGGAAAACACACAACTTTCACCAAAAGAATCAATCCCACTGAGTGACCCATGATAAATAAAAGGAGGTCGTCTGACTGAAGACGTTAAACTTAGCGCTTGTTGGGAGGCAACCCAACCATTTCTCCTTCAATAATCTAGTAAGTTATTTTCATTTTTGTATGTAGAAGCACGATGAAGTCATTCGCAAGGCCGCCCGTTAAACAGCCACGTCTGCGCACCCGAGGTTGTACCTTTTCTTCCCAAGCATTCATGTGTGCATTATCATGTTCATATATTGATCATGCCATCAGAGACGATGTCATTTAAGTTGGGGGGTAAGGGTAATCATTGTAAAAATCTCATGCAATTTGCTGCCTTGTAAAAATCTCACATAAATTGTTGCCTCATGTTAAAAGAGAGAGAGAGAGAGAGCCACAACTGAGTTTTCATGATTCATGCTTTCATAAAAGAGACTCCGGAATGGAAAAGACTGTGGAGATGGATGGTGCTATGATTTTTTGTCTAGTCCTAGAAACTAGTTTAGAATCTCCTAAGGTCTCTTAGCATTCAAAAAAAAAATCACTTGCACACTAATGAAACAGGAAGGACAAGCCTTCTGTCATTTGGTTTGGTATCTGATACTCTGCCCTCCTTAGTGAAGAGTTAGATCTGCAAAAAATAAATCATGGAAAATGCTCCTGATCTTAGTAACTAGGCCTACTTCTCCTAAGGTAAGAGTTGAGGTTCCTGTCAAACGATGAAGGGATGTGCAGCACTATGGTTGAAAAAGAAAACATGGAAAATGCCCATGATCTTAGTAACCGGGCCTACTTCTCCTAAAGCAAGAGTTGAGGTTCGCGTCAAACAGTGAAGGGTTGTGCAACACCATGTGTTAAAAATAAAAAAATAAAAAAATAAAAAAAAATAAAAAAAGTGAAGGCTAATGTGGTCAAAGCTCTAATCTGGGAGGTAGAGTCGAAAGACACCTAGTTAAAATGACAATTTGGAGAATGCAATTGTCCAAACTGTGGATTTAGATTTCACGAGCACAAATGCTATGAGACTTTGGGAGTATTCTAGGAAAGTTTTGAGCATCATGCTCTAATCCTATGGCTAGTATGCTTTAAAGACTCTAATGCCTAATCCATAGTTGATTCTATGAAGAAGGATCTTGACTTGAGGTATGAAACTTTTAAACTTTTTGTGGTCCCTAATTTTTAATTTATTTTACATTACTAAGGGACTAGCAATGAGTAAGTTAGGGGGTGTGATAAATACTCATGTGTATATATTTAGTCATATCATACACGTCATTTTTTAGGCTTTAATGAATTTAATCATGCAATTTTTTGTGCTAATCTCGGTCTCACGCAAAATAGAGAATTTTCTAAAAATAATGGGACTTGAGGCATTTTTAAGAGGATTGCATAAGTAATTTTTATAAGGTTGGTTTTTACAAAAGTCATTTTGAATGGACTAAATGGTAGAATAAATGATAAAGCTTATTGTGTGATGAAGGGGTTTGACAAACTTTAATTCTCTTATTTGAGGGGCCTCCCCATAATATTTTCTTTTATATAATCCCACAATCTTGTGACCAATTCACATGAGGTCCCCCACGTCACAGGCATGCATGTGGAACAACAGCGTATCAAGGCAATCATGACAGCAGGCAGATCACATAGAGGGCGCAGCAAATCACATAGGGAGACAGCAAGCAGTAATGGGCCGAAGCTAGCCACGTAGCAGACATATAGGCAATTGGTAGCCACGCGGATAGGAGGCATGCAAGTCGTAGGCAGCGGCAGGCGCAGCCCCACCCCTTGGCCCTATAAAACTGCAAGATGCCCTCTCCTGCAGGATTTTTATTATTCTGCTCTCCCTAGCCTGAACTCTCTTCTTCTTTGGCCAGCGAACTCTTCTTCCGGCACCTCTCCCTCTCTCTTTGGGTTTCCTGCACACTGTAGCACCCTTCACTTCTTCTCCCCCTCTCACCATCTCACTTCCCTATCTCCCTCTCTCCTTTTCTCTCCCACTTCCCCTCACTCTCGCCCTCTCTCTCTCTCTCTCTCTCTCTCTCTCTCTCTCTCTCTCTCTCTCTCTCTCTCTCTCTCTCTCTCTCTCTCTCAAATACACATACATCCTCAGGTAGTTAGCTCTACTCTCTGCCGCGGCCCACCGCCCTCCTCTACTGCATGCACCATCCACAGCCAACGGCCGCGACCCCCTGCCTCTCTCTACCTCTCTCACCGTCTCTCCCTTCTCACTCTGCTCTCTCCCTCTTCTCACAGGCCAGCGCACCCCTCTCTCCCTTTCTCTCCCTGCGTCCCACCGTGGCAGCCACTCGCCATGCACGTGCCCCCCCCTCGCCGGCGTCGTCCCCTCTCTCTAGCCACGCTGGGGACCTCTCCCTCCACCGCACGCCGGCCGCTTCCGCATGCAAGCACCGCAACTCACTCCTCCACACCGTCGCCAAGCTGACCCCCTCTTTCTCTCCTTAAACTCCTCTCCCACATCCTCTCAATCTCAGCGTTTCTCTTCATCTCCTCCCTCTAGCCTTTCTCCCCCTCTGCACCACCACACACAGTTACACCCTCCGTCTCTGATGCGGGATGGACACGCGACCTGGGACTCTAGCTCGCGGACGTCTCTAAGCGAGGGATGGGTGGGACCGTGCGCGGTTGAGGAACCGACAATGAGTCGGGTAGTCGGCTCTTCCGTGCTCAGATCGAGTCACGGGACGGGTCTCGCTCTCTCTCGCAGCGATGATAACAATTATATCTAGCTAGGAACCTATCACTCGCAGCGGCATATACAAATAAATACTAGTAAAGCAAATGCCTACGAGGAGGGTGGCAAGTATACCTCCACGCTCGGGGCATGGGGAAGACTTCCCGGTCAAGTACGATAACTCCCGGTATAATGGTAAAAAGTTAATTACAGCAGTGAATTATATTACCCACTCCACGTAGGGATGTAAAGGGCTACAAGTGGGCCTGAGAGGACTGATCTTGGGTTGACGGGCAGCAAGCTAGAAGCGCTCTCGGATCAAGAACGGGCTGCTGGTCCGACTCGACACTATTCCAACTTAGCTCAACTCGGTTCTGGTTCGCAGGACAGCAAGCAATGGCTTCCAAAGGGACGTCATTCTCCTGAGATCTTCTGAAGGCGACGCTTGGCTGGGGTGATGGCGGGACGTCCCTGGTCGACTCCCTGAAGTGGTGGTTCCTGAAATTGAGCTTTGATAATTTTTAGATTTATTTTGCTGCTGCTTCAGCTGGTCTGTTCACGGAACAGATTTGCGCGCCTCCACGATCAGAACTTCTATGCTCAGATCCAGAGGAGGATCGAGGCATGGCTTGTACCGTTGGAAAGAGCGCTCATATATCTACAACATATATTTATTTCCTGTCGATCCAGAGGAGGGATTAGAAATGAAAACCTCTGCAAACTACGGAATTTCCTACGGATCTGGTTACATACTATCAGGACAGAAAGGGATCTGCCTGAAGACAATTTTTGACCGGGGGGTAAGTTAATTTTCTGGGTGCAGGGAAAATTACAGATGGAAGGGGTTAATGTTAGAAACACTTGGTAATTTTTGGGGATTTTTTGGAGAGGGCTAAGGGGGTGAAAAAATACGACAAGGGGACACTGTCTCGCAGATCTGTAAACTGGCAGATTACTGGGGGGAAGAACAAAAATACGGGAAAAATATCAAAAGACAGCCAAATGGCACAAAAATTAAACTGGAGACTAGGGGTGACAGGTAGAACAAGCCCTCAAAGTTTGGACTCGATCAGACAACAGGAGAAGAAGATAAAATCACGGAATTGAGGTTCTATCCTGATTTAGACAGGACTCCGGCGATGGCGGCGTGATGGCGGCACGAACGGAAGGCGGCGGTGGGGGGGCTGAGCGTCGCACTCAGAGAGGTGGTGGTGGAGAGGCTTCACACCTCTGAAAGGAGAGCTCTCACAGCTCTAGAGGGGGAGAGAGGGGTGCCCTTGGGGCAATTGAGGAAATAATAGAATTTCCTCCATTAATGCTAAGTAAATCACAAAATACAAGGTATATATAGAAAGTGTAAAAAGACCTAAACTAACCTCAGATCTAAATTAGGGGAGGGGTAAAAGGGAGAGTTCACATTGAATTCTCCATGTGTTTTGACTCAATTAAAATAAAAATATAAAACATATTATACAAATATAAATGGAGATGGCATCTTGGACTTTAAGGGTTGGAATATTTGACTTTTTAATCCAATTGTCCCCTTGAATGGTCAAGCCATCTAGAAGCCCACCTTGGATCTTTGACTGACCCCACATGGGCCCTAAGACTTAGGTGGACCAATGGGGAAGGGGATGAGGGGCCGCCGTTGGACCTACGAGACTTTTACATAAAAACCCAAACATCCTTGGGGAATGACAAATTGGCTTATAAAGTCTTACAATTGTAAATCTAATTCCCATGGATATAAATGCAAACTAAAAGGACACAAATATAAAAATAAAAGTTAGTGCCCGGTGTAGATTCCCCTCAATTCTCTCCGGGTGGGAAGAACTCGACCCCGTCGAGTAAGGGGTGCAGCTGCTCAAGTAGCTCCTACGGATCCGTCACCGAACCTGAAAGCGCGGAGTACGCTCCACTCCAAGTAATCGACACCTGCTCATCCCGTATAGATTTGATATGCACTCGCTGCTGGGGAATGAGGCTAGAGGTGGACACTCCGGGGTGGGATCACTCTCAAATGAAGGAGGCGGCTCAAAGACTCACTAGGAATCACCGTTGGGTCCCTATATGTGACTAGATCCGAGATAGAGAATGGTCGAGCCGATCCCACATGCCGACAAGTCTCGCACTCGAAAGGGACTGACAACGCGAGCATACAAAAGACCGACTCGACTCGATGCATGCAGACTCACTATGCACTCCTAATATGCGGGACACATGCATGTACAGACACACAAGACCCTAGACAAACCTACTATTAGTCCGACCCGTACATATGTGACGGCGGACCAGGACACCCGAATGTGTGCCATGCATGCATTTGACGTAACCGGAGGTTGACGTCATGGGGAACTCCTAGACATCCTACGATGCACCAATCATGGACATTGGGCTTGGATGTGGGAGGGCCAGGAGAACCGAATTCACCTTCTTCCTTACCCCGATGAACGGACTCCGTGCGGAGTATAGGTGGACTAGCCTGCGGGGTAGGGGTGTGATAGGCGGCTTCCCTAATGAGGTGGAATGGATAAGGTGGGTCACTAGGGAAGGGATCGAAGAGATCAAAGAAGGTATGACCCCTTGAATTGGGCTCCCATAAGTCATGGTCCCACATTTAGAAATCTTGAAGGTGTAGATGGTCACCTTCATCCATGAAGGGAGATGGGACGGTGATCTTATATAAGAGGTATGGTTCCTCCTTCGGGCAAAAAGGTATGAAGGTTGGCTCGGTCGGCAAGGGAAGGAGTAGAAGGACCTCCATAGTGACAAGACCCACGGTGTATACGGAGGTAATGGACCCTAAGGATAGATGTGTGAAGGTACGACCTGTAGGTCGGTCGAAGCCTGGTGCCAACAAGTGCGTAAACATCAACTGTCAGTCTAACCCTTTAAGAAGGTCATCCAATGTATCTACATAGTGACTAGATCAGAAAGTGGTGTGAAATGAGTTGCTTGGCACTAGAGGTAGGGTGGGGTCCATGGATGGGAAGGGAGGTGGGACCAAGCCATTCTTGAGGCAGCTAAGTAGTGGCTCAGCGATGAAAAGCGTTCCCGTTAGAAACACGGGTGGCTCGGGCTGAGGTGGCTCCAAATGAAATGGCTCTGGGTGAGGATCGAAAATGGGTGGCAAAGGAGCACTAGGGGAAGGGCTCCCCTGTTGGGGTGGGGGAGGGCTGTCCACTAGGAGGGGAAGAGGCCCTTGGGACCCCATAGGTGGGGCCGGGTTGGGACTACCGGCCATGACCTCCCTAGGCTCGAGTATGGCTACCTCCTGCCTCGGAGGTGGGCAAGGGGAGACCAGCGACTCAAAATATGCACACCTCTTATCCACCCGATCCGAAATCATTTGCACAAGTTCGGCAACAGTGTGGGTTGGAGTAGGGGTATCGTAGTGGACTCGCCCGTAATCAACCGACCTAGGCTTGGGTCGGGCTCATTTAAGTACGGGGCTCCTTGCCTTCGACTATGACCTACTTGATTGGAGGTGATTGGGTGGGGTCGGTTAGAGGTGACCGGGCCAGGTAGGTAGACCTTCCTAAGTTCGCCCTTCATCTCATGCCACGACTTGATGGGCCATTGCCTCCTAACTTCTCGCAAGCGTTCATTGTGGTCCCACTTTTCGGCGGCCTCGTGTAGAAGCCGCTCTTTGGCGAAAGAGCATTACCGAGCCTCGGACATGGGGTAACAATCAAAATATTTATCCATAGCGACTTCCCAATGTAGGTAGTCGCTTGGGACTTTGGAGCCATAAAAGTCTGGGGCTTCGGGCTTACGGAAGTAGAGAGGGTGGTTGCCAAGCCCATGGGTGGGCCAACGGTCATATCGCCTGGGCGACTGGGAGTCCATTGGAAATGAGGAACTATAGGACGGACATGCTGACACTTGGACAAGACACTAGACACGACTATGCAAGGTTGGAATGCACTAACTAATGCACACTAAGGACCCTAGACTTAAACCAAGATCCGGTACCTGGCGGAGGTTTGATCCGAAGATCTCCTCGCGCAAGTGTGCGGCCTTCCCGATAGGCGTAGCCTAACGTTCGGACAACACCTTTTGATATACCGATTAATGGTATGTAAATGCAACGATCGACTTAGACTTAGACTCCTAGACATAAATGACTCTTTTTTATGTTTTTTGTTAAGCAATGACTATTGACTACCCTAGACTCGACTCGCTCTGATACCAATTTGATGCGGGACGGACACGCGACCTAGGACTCTAGCTCGCGGACGTCCCTATGCGAGGGATATGTTGTACCGTGCACAGTTGAGGAACCGGTAATGAGTCTGGTAGTTGGCTCTTCCATGCTCGGATCGAGTCACGGGACGGGTCTCGCTCTCTCTCGCAACGGTGATAACAATTATATTTGGCTAGGAACCTATCACTCGCAGCGGCATATACAAATAAATACGAGTAAAGCAAATGCCTACGAGGAGGGTGGCGAGTATACCTCCATGCTCGGGGCGTGGAGAAGACATCCCGGCTAAGTACGGTAACTCCCGGTACAATGGTAAAAAAGTTAATTACAGTAGTGAATTATATTACCCACTCCATGTAGGGAGCTAAAGGGCTACAATGGACCCGGGAGGACCGATCTTGGGTTGACAGGTAGCAAGCCAGAAGGGCTCTCGGACCGAGGACGGGCTGCTAGTCCGATTCGGCACTATTCCAACTCAGCTCAACTCGGTTCTGGTTCGCAGGACAACAAGCCATGGCTTCCAAAGGGACGTCGTTCTCCTGAGATCTTCTGAAGGTGGCTCTTGGCTGGGGCGATGGCGGGTTGTCCCTGATCGACTCCCTGAAGTGGCGTAGAAATTGAGCTTTGATAATTTTTTGAGATTTATTTTGCTGCTACTTCTGCTGATCTGTTCACGGAACAGATTTGCGCGCCTCCACGATCAGAATTTCCGTGCTCAGATCCGGAGGCAGATCGAGGCGTGGATGGTACCGTTGGAAAGAGCACTCATAGATCTAGAACATTTATTTATTTCCGGTCGATCCAGAGGAGGGATTAGAAATGAATACCTCTGCAAACTACGGGATTTTCTATGGATCTGGTTACAGACTATCAGGATAGAAAGGGATCTGCCTGAAGATGATTTTTGAACGGGGGTAAGGTAATTTTCTGGGTGCAGGGAAAATTGCGGATGGAAGGGGTGGATGTTAGGAACACTTGGTAATTTTTGGAGATTTTTTGGAGAGGGCTAAGGGGGTGGGAAAAATACGACAAGGGGACACTATCCCGCAGATCTGTAAACTGACAGATTACTGGGGGGAAGAACAAAAATACGGGAAAAATATTAAAAGACGGCCAAATGGCACAAAAATTAAACTGGAGACTAGGGGTGACAGGTAGAACAAGCCCTCAAAGTTTGGGCTCGATCAGATAACAGGAGAATAAGATAAAATTACGGGATTGAGGTTCTATCCTGATTTGGACAGAACTCCAGCGATGGCGGTGGCGGTGCAATGGAGGCACGAACGGAAGGCGGCGGCGGTGGGGCTGAGCGTCGCACTCAGAGAGATGATGGTGGAGAGGCTTCACACCTCTGAAAGGAGAGCTCTCACAGCTCTAGAGGGGGAGAGAGGGGTGCCCTTGGGGCAATTGAGCAAATAATGGAATTTCCTTCATTAATGCTAAGTAAATCACAAAATTCAAGGTATATATAGAAAGTGTAAAAAGACCTAAACTAACCTCAGATCTAAATTAGGGGAGGGGTAAAAGGGGGAGTTCACATTTAATTCCCCATGTGTTTTGACTTAATTAAAATAAAAATACAAAACCTATTAAACAAATATAAATGGGGATGGCATCTTGGACTTTAAGGGTTGGAATATTAGACTTTTTAATCCAATTGTCCCCTTGAATGGTCAAGCCATCTAGAAGCTCACCTTGGACCTTTGACTGGCCCCACGTGGGCCCTAAGGCTTAGGTGGACCAATGGGGAAGGGGATGAGGGGCCCCCGCTGGACCTACGGGACTTTTACATAAAAACCCAAACATCCTTGGGGAATGACAAATTGGCTTATAAAGCCTTACAATTACAAACCTACTTCCCATGGATATAAATGCAAACTAAAAGGACACAAATACAAAAATAAAAGTTAGTGTCCGGTGTAGATTCCCATCAGTCTCTCTATCTTTTTCTCTCTTACACACACTCGCGGCACTTCTCCCCAGCTCCCGCACCCACACACGGCGGCCATCTTCCCTTTCTCCCTGCTTAACACACACACACATGGGCACTCCTTTCCCTCTAACTCCCTATCCCTCCTCTCTTTCACGCCTCGGACCACCCCGCACATAGCCACAGCACCGTCATAGCTCTTTTCTCCTTCCCCTCTCTCTCTCTCTCTCTCCCGGTTGCATCGTCGTCACCACTCCGACGTTCGCCCCTCTCCTCCCTCTAGATCCTTCTTCTCTCTACCTCTCTCTTTCTCACCCTCGCTGCACCCACACACTCACGACCTCTCCCTCTCATGTTCTCTCTTCACCTGCAGCCGTTCACCCTCGCCTGTGCACACACCACACATTCGCAACCACCGATCTCTCTCTTCTCCAGCCTCGCGTCCGTCCCACAGTCTTCGTCGCCGCGAGCTCCCTCGTCTGACGTACTCCCTCTGTCACATCCCGAGTGCGGAAGATACTCGGATCCGTGACGCGTCTATATCGATCGTGTCATTCACGTAATATCAGAGTGCGCATATTACTTGGTAAATTATCACTAACTTAGAATTTGACATATTAAACCATAGTCCAAGAGGACAATTGAGTAAGATCCCAAACTAATTTCATAAAGCTACAAGTTTTGACATAATCCAAACCAAATTGACCAAAATGTGCCATACGATTACAAGCCTTGATAATAACTAAAAATACAAGGTAGTGGGTCCTATGAATACGAAATACAAGACTACCGATGGTACATCAAGACTAGCACTCATCACTCGGTGTCAGTCCCGTCTAGGTGGGGGTCGCTATCCAAGTTCCCTGAAAATGTTAGAATTTGCAACTTTATGAGCGAATCGCTCAGTAGGAATTATATCTCAAGTTCTAACAATCTTTAAGTTAATTACAAGTTCATGCGGTATAATGATGCATGTAGAATCAAGCAAGAATATCAAGAATTGTATCAAAAGAGTATCGCAAGAATTTCAACAAGATATATCCATAAGAAATTGCGAGTAATTTGCAAGTAATCGCACAAGTATTTCCAAGAGTTCAGTATTCAAGTAGGTATGTTTTGGGAATTTAACGTTCGAGTATTCAAGCTCATGTAATATCGAGTAGTACAAGGGAATTGGCTATTTCATTCAATTCATTTAAGCAAGTAATTGCCCTTTTTCGGGCCAAGCAATTTATGTCAAGTAAGTCAAGCATGTCACGAGAGAGTGAGGGAGAATGTCTCAAGTCAAGTCAAGCAAGTACTTCAGTGCAATGCTAAACACCGTGATCAAAAAACTCCCATGGGCACAAGTACCTTTGGGTGCTCCTCCCAGGACCAGACCGGGCCCTATATGCACAGCATTTCATGTATACTTTTAGACATCCACTCTCATTTCTATAGTCAATATAGAATTTCAAGAAATTTACACATTGTAGGAACATAAGGTAGATTTCCAGGAATAGAGTTCAAGGACATCTCAAGTGTAAATGATGAATTATGGCCATCTACTTAAAATGCATGACACATAGGACAAATAGACAAATCAAGGTTAAGGAGGTGTGTTGCATCCTTAAGGTTTTGATAAGGTCAAACACTATAAGTCAATCATCATTAGTCTAACATCTTATGTCAATCATCATTTGATATGCATAAACGCAAGTCCACGCAAGAAAGTCAACGCAGGTCAATGCTACTGTTCATAAGGAGTCAAAAGGTCAAAGTGGAAATGTTCCTTGAAAAGTCAACATAGGTCAGTCAAGGCAGAAATCAAGGCAGTTAATGATAAGCTAACATTCTGATAAGTGGCACATAAAATGAGGCAACTTGGTGCATGAAAATCTAGGCAATTAGCAGGTCAGAAATTAAGCTAAAAAGCTTCATGTTAATAGGGTCGGTGCACACTCAAGCATTGAAGACCAAAGGTCAGTGCACATTGTGCCCACGCAGAATGAAGTCGATGCACATTACTGTTCACACAGAAGGAAGGTCTGTGCATATTACTGTTCACGTAGAAGAAAGGTCTGTGCACATTACTGTTCACGCAGAAGTAAGGTCTGTGCACATTACTGTTCAAGTCCGTGCACATCCAAGACTAGCACGCTACAAGGTCAGTGCATGTTTAGTGGTCAAAGGGTCAAGGTCGGTGCAGGTTACTGTACAAGTCCGTGCACATTCAAGACTAGCGCTACAAGGTCAGTGTAGGTTTATGTACAAGTCCGTGCACATTCAAGACTAGCGCTACAAGGTCAGTGCAGGTTTAGTGCTCAAAGGGTCAAGGTCGGTGCAGGTTACTGTACAAGTCTGTGCACATTTAAGACTAGCACTACAAGGTCAGTGCAGGTTTAGTGCTCAAAGGGTCAAGGTCGGTGTAAGTTACTGTACAAGTCAGTGCACATTCAAGACTAGCACTATAAGGTCAGTGCATGTTTAGTGCTCAAAGGGTCAAGGTCGGTGCAGGTTACTGTACAAGTCCATGCACATTCAAGACTAGCACGCTACAAGGTCAGTGCAGGTTTAGTTGGCATGCATATAAGGTCGATGCTAGTTATTGGGCATGCAGGTTGAGGTCGATGCTAGTTTGCTCTCAGGCAGACCTGGGCAGCTCAAGGTCGATGCACTTTTATAGTAAGCGGTCAACATTTGACCGCGTGAACAGTAATGGTCAACAGTTGACCGGTTTGAATGGGGCACCCTCCCAGAGGGGCACTATTCATTAGCACATGTTTTGTTAAATTCACCACTAAATAAATAAATAAAATAGATAATGCATCAAATATAAGTTTCTTTTGATAATTATAGATTTAGATTTTTGAACAATTTAAACTTTATAAGCTAATTGTTAACATAAGCCCTTCTTATATTATATCCATTCACTAGTAGAACATATAAGGGCATAGACACAAATTCCTATAGTTGAGGATAGACTATGACCCAACGTATTTACTATTCATTTTCACACTTTTTGCTATTCACTCAATTTCATTTTTAGGTCAAATATTTATTTGACAATTTTTCATGGTAGAGTAAATCGAGGTGGTTAATAGGTAACAATTAGATCTTCCTAATCATTTTTATCTTGTGAGATATTAATTTTTAAAGTGGGCCATGAATAGTGTCCTCCGTATACCCTTCACGTGATTGACATTTGAATGGCCAACAAGGGCCCGTGGAGGCCATGGGCGCCCTTCTCTCAAGGCACTTTACACACCAGAAACCGTGTGTTTTAGACACATGTTACTATTCATCAAATTTAAGGTTTGGTAAATCAAGTTTTAAGGACATGGTTAGATAGAGAAAAATCTGAGGATTCCTAAATCATGCTTCATACAGAAATATCATGGTTTAAGGTTATGGATATTGATTTTTAAACACAAGATTAGTTTTTAAATCTGGGAACATAAAGATCATGCTTAACAACTATATAATTTTTAAGCTCATATATTAAATGACTTAACAAGCTGGATAGGCTATGCAAGTTACAAGTTTAATATTCTACGGAAGATCATGATTTTTTTTAAATACATCACTATTCATGATTTTTAGAAACATCACAGAAATCAGAAAGTAAGATATAGCTAGACATAGATAAATAGCATGATTGCAAGATCATGCTCATACAATATTTTTAGGATTTAATTTCATAGATATGAATTTTTAAACATGGGATAATTTACAAAAATTAAAATGGATGAACACATGGAATCCATGTGATACGTAACTAACCCTATTCATGCATGTCACCCTATTTAATTACTAATTAAGCCAGATCTTGAGAACACCTACCTCTTAGGAGTGATACACGTTGTACAGGTGGCTAGAATAAAGAAAGTCAAGCACTTCTCGTGAGAGCTTCTGCAGCAGGATGTAGAATATAGGAAGAAGACGTCCCTTCACGTCTTCCGAGGTAGAGGAAAAGAAGGGGATATTCTCTCTGCAGATAGCAGGATGAGGGCAGAGGCTTCTATCTACTCAATAGAAGGTGTAATTATAGGAAGAATTCGATTGCCAAGGAAAAGCAAGGGTTATTATCTTGGGATCCACTGTCAGGTCAAAAGGGGTCCGTTGCCAGCAAAAAGGAGTTGTTTATAGGGAATAAATGGGTTCATGGGAAATCAGATCTGAAATCCTCACTGTGTATATTCCCTCGGGGTCCATGGCTGGCAAACAATGGTTGTTATTGCCTCCACCGAGCTCTAGTGGTTGAGGGGTCCCTCCTCTCGTGGGTGGTTGTGGCATATATATATATATTCATTTTTAATTGGTTTGAAGAAATGGCGGCTTCTCTGTTTAGGGAAATAACGCCTAGGCAGGCGGGCGTTAATCCTTTGGGCCCTTTATTTTTCCCAAAAAGAAATGGCGAATGCAAGAATCAAACCATGGTCACATGTTTGGATAACACGTCACTTAACCAACTACACTAAGAAGTCACTTTGTCAGGTGAACAATCTTTCTAGAAGATGAAGCCTCATTACGTATGATGGCTTCAATGGTGGTATTTTTATATAATGGCCCTCATTGGGTATTCTAACTTCTTTTTTTTTTTATCCAACACAAAGTCATCTAGCGGCCGAAGGGAGAGTGCACCCCCATTCCAGAGGAAGGGAATGTTCTCACTCCACCAAGCAAACCACTAAATACTGATTTTATTACTTTTCTTTTTGTGTAGAAACTGTACAACTCAATAGAGACCGGAGAGACCAAGTCTCTAGTACAATGAAACTTAAAAAGGTCTATACAAAGAACCTACGAAAATTAGGAACATAAGAGGCGTCCGCTAAAGCATAAGCTTTGGCTAAGATAGGCAGATCTTTAAAAGAATGAAACTCCTTGTTGTGGCCGATGAATATAGCATAATTAGCAAGGGCATCACCAACCTGATTGATTTATCTGTAGGTGTGAATAATGGGGCAGCCACACAAATGGAAGACTTCTTGAATTTCTGCCCACCATGGAAGGAGGGACCAAGGGGGATCTTTCTTATTGGATAGCAGATCAACCATAACCATAGAATCCGTATAAATGATTGATAAATGAATAGAATGCAGATTGGCTAGGCGCAGGCCATCCAAAAGAGCTCTTCCTTCAGCAATCATATTTGTGCCATTACCATAAAAATAAGAGAAACTCAGCAAAACTTGACCATAGGGATTTCGGATGCAGCCACCACCTCCAGCCGGCCCTGGATTGCCTTTACAAGCCCCATCAATATTTAGAGAGTAGTTAACAGAAGGGGGATTCCATCTAATAATAACAATTGCCGGCCGTTTGATGTTAACATCAATACCAAATTCATGAATCAATTTCCAGTAATCATGACTAATGCCATGTCTGAAATGGGAATGCTGCACAATTTGTTTAATCTCCAAAAGAATGTTATCAGCCATCCTTAAAATATTGGAAGAGCCACCTTCATACCTGACCAAGCATCGATATTTCCAAGTCTCCCAAGATATCAAAATAACCACCAGAAGAGCTATAAAGCCTTTAGGAGAAGTAATATGAATTTTTGAAATGAATTGTTCTAGCCACAGGCGAAAATTTAATGAATCTGGTTTAGAATCAGCTAAGAGGGATCCAAACTTATTCCAACGAAAAATAGCAGGATCACTTTTCAGAATAAATGATCTTCATCATCTTTATTTTTAGAGAATTGACAACAGGAGCAGCAAGATGCCATATGTACACCACTTGATTGCACTCTACTGTCAATTGGGACCGCCTACTGTATGAGCTTCCAGCAGAATAAAGCAGCCCTCGGAGGAAATTTGGTGTTCAATAGCTTGCTGAAACCTGAGTTGCCCTGCTGTATTATTTGCCCCTTTATTAGATACTGAATCTGTTAGTAGATTTGATACTGAATTTTCCAGAATTAGATAAAGACCAGATGGGTATATCCCTGCCATTCTGTAAAATAATGTTCTGAAGGTCCCACCGGGTCTGTTGATCAGTAATCTGACTCCAAGCATTATGTTGAGCATCTGTTAATACAGCCCTTGCAGAGTAATCCTCAAAAGTAGATTGAAAAGGAGCCTGGGTAGATAAAGCTTTCTCTTTATACCAAGTATCTTTGAAGAAGTTAATAGATGAACCATCTTTAATGATCATCTGAAGACCAGTAAGAAGAATAGTTTTAGCTTTTACAAAATCTCTGGTTCTAATCCCAGCTGGATATGGAGAGGTGCAATCAGAAATATGGCAACCTTGCAAATATTTACACCTAACAAACCGAGCCCAAAGAGAATCACTGAACAGTGAAAGCCACAGGAGTTTAACTTGGCAGCAAATCTGAATATCAGCAATACTTCTAATACCCAGACCTCCACTAGCAATAGGATTACAAATTCTGTCCCATGATACCCAATGCTTCCTATGTTGAGTATCGACCCCTTGCCAAAAAAAGTTAGCACACAATTTGCCAATCTGTCTCTGTATGGTGCAAGGAATTGAAACAGCACTAGCTGAATATATTGCCAATGATGACAGCACAGAACGAATAAGGACAACTCTGCCAGCCTGAGATAAGAGTTTACTCTGCCATCCTGCTAGTCTGAAGTTAATTTTATCAAGGAGATATTTGAAATGAGTAACCTTGGTTTTTCCTTTGAACAAAGGAATACCCAAGTAAGTGATGGTGTTAGTCCTGTGCTGGTACCCAGAAAGTTGCTTTAATTTGTTAATAGATGAGACTGGCATTTTTTTGCCCACAATAAAATAGCTTTTAGAAGCGTTTATTCTCTGTCCAGAAGACATTTCATATCTTCCAAGAAAAGACAATAGCTGCTTAACTGAAGGAATGCTACCATTCAGAAAAATGATTGAGTCATCAGCATATAGAATGTGAGATAACAGGGGAGAACCTCGTGGCAAATGATAATAATTGCATTTTCCAGAAGAGAATAAGAAACTCAGCCCTCTGCTCAAGACTTCCTCTGCTAAAATGAACAAGGCAGGGGCTAAAGGATCTCCTTGTCGGACCCCTCTAGATGATTTGAAATAGCCATGAATCTGTCCATTAAAAGATATAGAGAACCAACAATTCATCAAGAGTTGAGCAATGAGGGACAGAAACCTGTTAGAAAAACCGAATTTTCTCATTGTATGAAGAATAAAATCCCATTCAATGCGGTCATAGGCTTTGGCCATGTCAAGTTTAATGAGCATATTGTGCCCTCTAATCGGTCTGTCTAACTCCATAAAAAGCTCCCTGGCCAGAAGGAAATTGTCTGTTATCAGTCTCCCACTGATAAACCCACTTTGCTCACTTGATATTATCATGGGGAGTATATGCCTCAGCCGATCACTCAATATTTTAGACACAATTTTATATGTAAAGTTGCATAAACTTATTGGCTTGAAATCTACAAATGAGGAAGGATTCTTGACTTTTGGGATCAGGCAAATAATAGTGGAAGTGACTCCCTGCGGGAGACCCCACCCTTGAAAAAAGTTTTGAACAGCCTTAATCACATCCAAGCAAACAACATCCCAACAAAAGGTGAAAAATCCTCTTGTGAATCCATCTGGACCTGGAGAGTTGTTACCTGACAGGGAGAAGACTACTGTCTTAATCTCATCAGCAGAAGGGACCAAACATAATGAGGAATTCTGATCATCAGTAATTAGAGAAGGAATAAAAGAGAATAAATTTTCTTCTAGGCTGTGTTCCTCAGAAGTAAGCAAAGACTTGAAGTAATCAACTGCCCCAGCAAGTAAGGAGGCTTGGTCATCCACCCAGGTATTATTCACCTTAAGTTTTTGAATGAAATTCCTCTGTTGTTTGATTTTAGTATAATGATGAAAAAATTGTGTATTTCTGTCTCCAGACTGCATCCACTGAACTCTGGATTTTTGATACCAAAAGATCTCCTCCCTAGCCAATATCATCTTCATGTCTGCATTTGCTTTATTGAGTGTGGCTCTGTTCTCAGCAGTGGGATTTTCATCATAACAAGCTTGAGCTCTTTCAACAGAATGAGTAATATCATCTTTGACCTTATGTATGTTGCCAAAAATATCTTTATTCCAACTTTTAAGATGAAACTTTAGATTTTTCAATTTATTTTGAAGGGCATGAAAAGGATGAACATCAGGCTGAGTGACTTTATTCCACTGAACTTTGACAAAATCAAGAAATTCAGAATGGGTGTGCCACATATGTTGATAGATAAACCTCCCCAGGGTTAAACTGACAGAGCTTGTCGAAATCAAAAGGGGAGCATGATCAGAAGGGCCCCTGGATAAGTGTTTAACTGACAAACTAACTCCTTTTTCCAACCAAGAGGAGTTGTAGAGAATCTTATCCAGCCGAGCTCTGATGTGAGTGGAACCTAACTGATTATTTGACCAAGTGAAATTAGAGCCTGAATAACCAGCATCAACAAGACCAACAGCTGAAAGGAAACCTCGAAAATCAGACATAGCAGCCACTGAGGGGAGATTACCTCCAGTTTTCTCTTCAGGAGATAAGACACAATTGAAATCACCTCCTATTATCCATGGGATAGAGACCCCTTGACTAAAAGCCATTAAAGAGTCAAACATTTCTCTACGAAGATCACTACTACACGAAGCATATATAGCTGTAAACAACAAAAAAGTGGAGCCTTCTTCCTGAATGCCCACAGTCAGATACTAAGGATGCAGCTGCACAATTTGTAAATTTAAACTGGGATTGTAAAAAAGCCAGATTTTAGAAGAATCATCATTTTTGCCAATCACAGACTGCAATTTGATTTTTCTGGATACTCCCTGGGCACGTTTAAAATTGATGCAAGGTTCAGATATTACAGCCAAGTTAACATCATGAGCTCTAATTAGCTGAGCAAGACTCCGGACAGTGGCCTTATTGCCAATTCCTCTGACATTCCACACCAAAGCTGATTTAATCATTACTAAAAGAAGGGAAAGAGTGAGCAGCCAATACCTTGGCTTTGGCCCTTGTCAATCGGGCATCACTAAATAAGACTCCAGGCAGAACAGAATCAGAATTAGCTTTCAGGAATAAATTCTTTGAACAATCGCTGAGTTGATATACCATTTTGACATTCTCAGCAGCTGATAATTTTGAAACCACATCAGCATTGGCAGCCTTAAGAGTTATCTGATCCATAGCTGAATTTACAAGACTATGATCTGGATTAGTCCCCTGCATCTTTCCTGAAGTCTGATGGATTGAAGGCAGCTCCTCAGAATCTGAAATTTCCTCAATACAAGGGAGGAAGGCAGGATTTGAAATTATAGGAGCTTTGCAACATTCCCTAGGCTTAGAACCATTAATTTCATCTTCTTCCAAGGAACCAGAAGAAGTAGAGGGCAAAACATTGCGTGATCCTTCTATTCCAGAGGGGAGTCCATCAACTTTCTTAACTTGAATATTCACAGTCTCTGAATCTATATCCTCAGCAACCTGATTTAGGATTGAGAATCTATTTGCATCTGTAGCTGGAATATCTTCAATTATAACCTTCTTCGGCTTATAAGCTTGCCGTAAATTCCTTTGTTCTTCATGGATTTCTGTAATTTTCTTTTTACCTTTATTCTTTTTGCATTCCTTTTTCGAATGACCAATTTTATGGCAAAATGAACATAACTGAGGAACTCTATGGTAGCTAATCGGCTGCCAGAATCCTCCATTGCCAATACCAATCCATATCCTTTCTCTCCTCTGTTTGTCTAGGTTAAGTTCTATACAGACCAAAGCCTCTGAGGTATTCGTCATCGCAGCTGTGGTTTCATGAATTTGAAGCACCTGGCCAATATTACCAGCTATAGAACGCAACATATCTTCATGGTAGAAATTTACAGGAAGCTCCGGAAAACCAATCCAGACAGGAATAATAGGCGGATCAGACTTAAAATCAAAATCCTGCTGCCATTTGAAGAATCTGAACATAAAACCTTTTATGAAAAAACTTTTATGTAAAAGAACCCTCAAGTAGTCAGTCTCGTTTCCCAGATGAATTAATAGATGTCTAGGGTTCATACGACTGATGATCGGCTCGGCATTCAGATGAAGATGTTGAACTAAACATGCCTTAACTTCAGGAATCGAAGGACGGCCATATGAACATTTAGCAATTATAGCATACTGGAGATGATCACAAGATACCTGAATGTCATCCTGCGAGAAAAACACAGCCGGTTCTCCCTGGTCTGTGAACGCTGGAAGCTTCACCGGAATGCGACGACGAGGATTTTGACGAGATTCCAGGAGAGACTGAGCATAAGACTTTCGAGGAAAATTAGAAGCATCTTCTGCTGAAGGTTCGATTCCAAATCCTGGGTGTTGTACCTCCCCCGCCGCACCCGCCATGGCCGGCGGGGAGGGAGCTCTGCAAGGCAAAAGGAAAAATGAAGCGGGAAACACTCAGAGCTTCTCTCACTAGAAATGAAGAGAGAGAATCGGTTTCCTTATAGAATGTCACCTGGAAATAATTGAAAGTCATGATGTATTCTAACTTCTTACTTATCCTTCCTATAGAGTTATCTTCTTATAGAGTTATCTAAAGTTTTTATTTATTTGGGGATAAAGTCTATATATTAATAATATTATTATTATTTTCTATCATTTTTATACGGGACGCTACACCCTCCCCCACTTAAAAGAATTTGGTCCCCAAATTCAATTGCATATATGGAGACAAGGAGGGTGAGAAATACTTATAGACTAGAATAGTTCTGGAAATCTCCTTCTCATAAACTCTTCGGTTTCCCATGTAGCCTCTTGTTCTAACCATCGATTCCATTGGATTTTCACCATAGGGATCGTCTTTTTCCTTAGAACTCAGATTTCTTGGTCGAGGATCTTTATTGGCTTCTGCTCATAGGTAAGGTCCTTCTGTATCACCAAGTCAGTGTGATCGATGACGTGGAGAGGATCGTGCACATACTTCTTCAGCATAGAAATATGGAATACATTGTGCACCTCTGATAATTGTGGAGGTAAGGCAATGCGGTAAGCTACCTCGCCCACTCTCTCCAATACCTCGAAGGGACCAATAAACCTCGGTGTAAGTTTTCCCTTAACACCGAATCTTCTAACACCTCGACTAGGAGATACCTTGAGAAAAACAAGGTCTCCGACTTGAAATTCTAGATCTCTTCTCCTATTGTCAGCATATGACTTCTGTCTGGACTGTGCTATCTTTCACCTTTCCCGAATGAGGTGTATCTTTTCGGTTGAGTCTCTCACCATATCTGGGCCAAGAATTTGCTTTTCACTGACTTCATCCCAGCATATTGGAGATTGACAACTTCAACCATAGAGTGCCTCGAAAGGTGCCATTTGGATACTGGCTTGATAGCTATTATTATATGCAAACTCGGCTAGGGGTAAGTGGTCATGCCAACTTCTGCCGAAGTCTATAATACACGCCCTGAGCATATCTTCAACAACTTGATTCATCCTTTCTGTCAGTCCATCTTTCTAGGGATGGAAAGTAGTGCTGAAGTTGAGTTTTGTCCCCAGAGAGTGTTGTAGACTCTTCCAGAAATGAGAGGTGAAGCGTGGGTCTCGATCGGATACGATCGAGACGGGAACTCCATGCAATCTAACCGTCTCCTTAATATACAAGGCAGTAAGGATATCAACCGACCATCGGCTTTTGATAGGCAAGAAATGAGCCGATTTAGTTAGGCGGTCGATAATTACCCAAACTCCATCACGCCCACCTCTAGACTCGGGCAACCCCATAATAAAATCCATGCCAATGTCTTTCCACTTCCACTTGGGAATATCTAGTGGATGTAGCTTTCCGGCGGGTTTCTGATGTTCCGCCTTCACTTGTTGACAAGTCAGGCAGCGAGATACGAAATTCGCTACCTCCCTTTTCATATTAGGCCACCAGAAAGTCCTTTTCAAGTCTTGGTACATCTTGGTGGCTCCAGGGTGGATCGTGTACCTCAATCGATGAGCTTCTTCAAGAACTTTCTTCTTCAACTCGGGACAGTCGGGTACACATGTCCGTGCATGGAATAATAGTCTTCCATCGGGTGCCAGCTTGAAATCCGGCCTCTCGTCTAGCTTGTCCCTTATCTCCACTAGTGCAGGATCTTCTTCTTGTAGCTTTCGCATTTTCGGAAGCAAATCTGGATGTAGACTCATGTGGGCTAGAGTAATACACCGGTCTCGTTCCCTGGTGTAAATGTTGAGTTTAGAAAATTCCTTCAAGAGCTTCCATTCTTGAACCATACAACTGGCCAATATTTCTCTCGGCTTTCGACTGAGGACATCAGCTACAGAATTACCCTTACCGGGATGGTACTGTATAGTGAAGTCGAAATCATTGAGATACTCGAGCCAACGCCTTTGCCGCATGTTAAGCTCCTTTTGGGAGAATAAATACTTGAGGCTTTTGTGATCAGAGTATACTATGAATTGTTCCCCGTAGAGATAGTGCCTCCAGATCTTCAAGGTGAATACCACCGCGGCCAGCTCTAAGTCATGCACCGGATATGGTGAGGACACAAGAGCACGAGTACGGCTCGACTCAACGAGCCGTCGGTACCGGACCCGCAGCACGACTCGGTCGACACCGACCTCTTTGTGGCTGGGGGACAGTCTAGAGTCGCCATTGGAGCAGTGATATTTCAGTACGTATTTTTATACATATTTGTACGGTGTACGTATTTGGACGTATTTGGTGTGTATTTAGCATGTATTTAGATTGTATTTGGCTTGTATTATCTTGAGTTTTTATATTGGGTCAATGGTAGAATAAATGACCTTGTATTTTTATTTTTATTTATTTTGGTCCAAGGGGAATTAATTTGGTCCATGGGGATTAAAATATGCCAAGCCCCTTATGTTGACAATTAAGGAGAGGCGCCCCCTCTTTTGTCTCTTATGGGGTGATTATTTTAATCACCTTGTCCCCCATTTCCCTAATATGCCCCTGTGACCAAGGGTATTCCAGGTCTTTTGGCTAGTTCTAGGGTTATATTATATAATGTCTCTTGTGTATTTTGGTGGAATAAAATGAAAAAATTACAAGAGAAATTACTTGGTGCGCACCCCCTCTCTCTCTTGGTGTTCTTCCCTCCCCCACCTCCAATCTCTTCTAGATCTGAGTTCCAATATTCTATCTCCCTCAAATCTCTTCATCCTCCTCTCTTCCTCTACCTTCTGTGATCGTTCACTGCCACCGCCGTTCGTGCCGCCATTGAGCCACCACAAGCTGATCTTCATCCTGTTGTCCCCAAGCTCAGAGTTGCAGGACAACAGCCTGGTGAAGAGGATGGTATGGGAGATCCGACCGTTGGATCGTAACAAAAATTTGAGGGTGGGTTCCCCCCGCCATAGGCCATTTCCAGTTTAATTTTGAGGTCGATCAGAGTTTGTTTAGACCATTTCCTAGCCACCTGTTCTTTCTTCTCAAAGTCTACTTATGTGCAGATCTGTGGGATAGATATTGGTAGCAGATTTTTACACCCCATCAAATGTTGTCCAAAATTCACAAACAAACTATGTTCGTCTCCGTCACCCTCCCCTCCACCCACCGTAAAAATCCCAGGTCCTAATTCAGTCATTTGATTCTCGGTCAAAGCCCTTGATTACGGAGGTTAGGTTCTGTCCAGCCTGTTCTGGACAATGTGCTCAGTCATTTTGAAGTCACTCCCATTTTCAATCCAGCCGTTGGACGAGTCTGTAGTTCCAGTATGTTGTAGGATTTTGAGTCTTCTTTCCAACGGTACCTTTTTTTTTCCGATCCGGCGTTGGAGTTGAGCGCACGAGCCGTTCTCGTCGAAGCACACAGTTCTGGCCAGAAACACAGCTGCAAGACAGCCTTGGGAAACAAATCCCAAGAAATTGCCCGCCACCACTCCGGTGACCGCCGCTCCCGGGGATCGACCCGGGACACTCCAGGAGCGCCCCCGTCAGTAGCTACAGCCAGGAGCCGCCCCAGACGCCGCTGTACCAGCAGCGGGTCCCACGTACCATCCTGCGGGCCCGTGTGAACGGAGCTGAACCAGCCGACCGCGTCCGCCCGAGCACCACCGACTGCTGCCCGCCAACCCGAGATTGGTGCTCCCGGACCCCACGTGTCGCCTGTTACCTCCCTGCGTGGAGTGGGCTGTAGAATCACTTTTGTAATTAATAATTATTGCTGTACCGGGAGTTCCGGATCTCGGCCGGGAAGTCTTCCCCACGCCCCGAGCGTGGAGGTACACTCGTCACCCCCTTTGTCGTATTTTGCTTAGCTAGTATGCATTCTAGATGCCGCTGCATGTGAGTAGGATATTTTATTAGCGTGATATATTTAATCACCGCTGTGAGTTGAGAGTGCGAGACCCGTCCCGTGACTAGTTCCGAGCATGAGAGTGAGCCGACCACCCGAGTCTCAATACTGGTTTCCCAACTGTGCAATTTCGTCACGTTTCCCTCGTCGGGGATGACTGTGGGTTAGCGCTTCTTGTTTGGGGCATGATCGCCTCTTCTGGAGCTCGTTCGGTGCCGCGTCATAGTGTCGTTGCTAGTCGCGTCGTCTTATTAGTTGAGTCATCCGATAGAGTCCAAGGTCGGAACCAATCCGAGTCGAGTCCCGTAGTCGTCCCGCATCAAATTGGTATCAGAGCCGGTTTGAGTCTCGGGTAGTCAGTCCGAGGTGCTCCATTTCATCTGGTATATTAAAAGGTGTTCCCAGAATGGTAGGCTACGCCTATTGGGAAAGGGACACACTTGTGTGAGGATCGAACCTCCGCCTCGTACCAGATTTTGGAGTGTAGGTCGTCTGTCATTTGCATTAGTCCGTCCACATAGGTCCTAGTGAGTCACACCCCTTAGTTCCCTCTAGGTCCTCTCCCATTGCATGCCAACCCGTGAAGGTGCCCAGTACCATCACCCTGACATAATGGGTGACCCCCGAGGTGCCAACCCGGGAGGCCGAACTTTGGATGACGTGTATGCTCTACTCATGGAGCGCATGGATAGGTTCGAGCAGACTAGTATGGAGCATACCGAGTGCATAGAGGGCCGTCTCAAGATCATGGAGGACCGTGCCGAGGTCTCCGACCGATCTATCCAAGGTCTGGTCGGAAGGATGGAGAATGTGGAGAGAATCCCCCGCCAGGAGCTCCCCGGAGCTGTCCCGGTCCCACAGGTGCCCCCTCCGGCGCCTGTTATCCAGCCCGCCCCACTTAGGGCCGCGGAGCAACATCCACGTGCCCCCGATGTTGAGGACTACGGGTCCAAAAATGAGTATGGGAGAGATGGTCGACGCCGTCGTGGTCACCGACCACAAAGGGATGATGAGGACGAGCGGGTCCTTAGGACGGTGCGAGCAGACCCTCCCACTTTCGACGGGTCCTTGGACCTGAAGGTCTATCTTGATTGGGAGGCCGGCATGAACCGGTAGTTCGAGTGCTTTGAGATGTCGGACCACCGGAAGGTCAAGTTCGCCAAAATGAAACTGTTAGGGCAGGCATAAACTTTCTGGAGAAATATGAAGAACCTGTTATTTCACTGTCAGGAGCCCCAGGTAGAGACGTGGGATGAGATGAGGTCCAAGCTTAGGAAGAAGTACCTCCCTACCTCCTACCGCCAGCGTCTCATAGACAGATGGCAGAGTCTCACCCAAGGAGACCGGTCCGTCTCTGATTACATCACCGAGTTCGATGAATACTTCTTGCGATGTGACGCCACGGAGGACAGCTCCCTTGCTGTCTCCCATTTTAGGCATGGTTTGCGGCCACACCTACAGTATGAGCTTTTACGCCGCAATGTGGACAAGCTGGAGGATGCGTACCAGGTTGCTCTCGAGGTGGAGCAATTTGAGACGGAGTTGTTGTATATCTATCTCAGTGTTTTTGATGATAACAAAACCAAGGACCTTTGGTGGCTCTCCTGTTTGGAATCCTTGACCCAAGTGTTTTTCACACATTTTCAAGGCCGGATTTCTTCATGCTTTTGCTTAAGGTTTTAGCCTTCCGAATGGGCTTTGTAAGATCTCAAATGAACTTGACATTTCCCATAAACATGCATCCAATTCATGTCTCGATCTTATGGATATGATTCTCTAGGCTAAACTCTTATTTTTCAGGTTTTTTGATAGTCTGGTCGACCTCCAGCATGACCCCGGTCGACCTGAAATAACAGAATACAATTCTCTACAGTCTGTCACAGTGGCGGTCGACCGCCCCTCAAATCCCGGTCGACCGGATTTCCCAGGGACCGGCCACCTGCAGGTTTCTCAGTGGCGGTCGACCGCCAGCCCCTGCAGGTCGACCGCCAGCCCCGAGCTGCCAATAATTGTTGACTTTTTAACCCTTCGAGATAAGCCACTCTCATGGGAATTGTTTAATCCCTAAGCTACCAAACTCTCCAGATATTATGGATCTGGTCTGGGGGAGGCCTTGGACCATTCAAGAACCTATATAACTTATACAAGTGGGTTTGGAAAACCCTAATGCTCAAGGAAGATCAAAGGGAGGCTGCCAAGAGGAAGAGAAGGGATTTGGCACTGTAGACGTGAACAGTGCTCCGAGAGAAGTTCTTCATCCTTCTTCATCAAGTCAAGTGAAGATCAGCCCAAGGATTCAAGCTGCATCCAAAGCATCCAACCATCTATTAAGGGGGAGCAAATCAAGATTCTTCTATTGTGTTCTAAATTCTTTCTGCCTTCTTAAGCTTCATATGTGGATCTTGTAGTTGTTAAAATATTTCGGTGTGTGTGGATCTTCCTAGATCCGTGTGTGTGTGTTTGTGTGTGTCCTCCGGTGTAGCTGTGTGTGTATTAAGGTGTTCTTACACCTTCGCGGGAACTCCTCTTCCCAGTGTGTAAGTGTTTTGTGTGGTTGATCTTGTAACTTTTTACAAGATAGTGTGTGGATTCTCACAGTCCGTGAGGGGTGGACGTAGGTTGCCGTTGTGGCATCCGAACCACCTAAAAATCATTGACACCGTGTGGTTTGTTCCTTTTCTTCTATCCCCATTCTGTGCAAATTGCATGTGTGATTTCCAGTTCAGTTTTATTCTCGTTTATCCTGAATAATCCGTTTATCACCTTTAGATATTGCCTTGTTTTTTGGTTTCTGTTAACCTTGTCTCTCATATAGCATTCTATCACATATTTTATACAAAAAGAAAAAAATCTTCATTAATTTTTTAACACCCAATTCACCCCCCTCTTGGGTGCCATTTAAACTCGGGACTTCAATTGGTATCAGAGCGAGGGCTCTTTCCTTCACAGATCTAACGATCTAGAGCAAGATCCGATTAAATGGCAAACAAGGGTATGATACCCGAGGGTCACTCCATCAACCGTCCTCCATTTTTTGACGGCTCCAACTACTCTTACTGGAAAAATAGAATGCATATTTTTCTGAGGGCGCAAGAGTACGAAGTTTGGAGAGTTGTGGACAAGGGTCCTCATAAACTCGGGGCTGATGAAGAAAAATGGACGCCCGAGGAAATTAAGAAATGCACTGCTAATTTTAATGCCATGAATATTATGCAATGTGCAATACACCCTAGTGAATTCTCTCATGTTTCTATGTGCAGCTCAGCCAAAGAAATGTGGGACAAGCTGCGACTCATATACGAGGGAACTTCAGAGGTCAAAGAAACCAAGGCAAATCTCCTAGTCACTGACTATGAGCTATTCAAAATGAAACCCGAAGAAACCATCTCCGAGATGTTTGCAAGGTTAACAGAGATCACAAATGGTCTCAAAGGTCTCGGGAAAGAATACTCAAATTCCGAGCTTGTGAGGAAGGTGTTAAGGTCCCTACCGTCAGCTTGGCACACAAAGGCCACGGTAATTGAAGACTCAAAGAACTTGTCAACTCTCACCTTGGACGAACTCATAGGATCACTCATGACCTATGAGATAAATATAAAAAGAACAGCTGACGAAGACATCAAAAAGAAAAAGGTCATTGGACTGAAAGCTCACCAATCCGATGACGAATTTCAAGAAGGTGAATCAAGTGACGGAAGCAATGAAGAGGAAGAATTGGCAATGATAACTCGCCAAGTGAGGAAATTTCTAAGGAAGAAGAGAAACTTTCAGGGAAGCTTTAGAAAGGGGCCAAGAAGGCCCACGCAAGCCAAAGGTGAATCGAGCAAGCCAAGTAGCATCATATGCTACGAATGCAAGAAGCCTGGGCATATGAGAGGTGAATGTCCAGATCTAAAAAAGAAATTCAAGAAGGATAATTTCAAGAAACCCAAAGCCATGGTCGCCACTTGGAGCGACGAAGAAGATGAACCATCTGATGAAGAGATTCAAGAACTTGTGGAAAGCTTGTGCCTCATGGCACATGAAGATGAATCCACGGAGGTAAATTCTGACCATGAATTCATTTCCAATGAACAATGGGAATCTGAATATGAAAAGTTGTACACTAAGTACAAGAAAACCAGATCTGAAAATAAAACTCTCAAAAAGAAACTTGATGACTTGTCACGCGAAGATATCTTTGCTAAATTTGAGAAACTGGAACAGGAATGGTTTGAGGCTACGGAAGAAAAGGAAAATCTACTGCAAACAATTATAGAATGTGATAAGACCAAAAAGGAACTATCATGCAAGATAACTGAAATGGAGGAAGCATGTGAAAGGATCAAAATTCAAGAACAAATTTTGAAATCCACCAATTCAGAACTCGAAAGGAGAAATGGGTCTTTGACTGAAAAAGTTGCTGAACTTCAGCTCACCTTGACTAGGTTTGTTAAGGGGAAACAAAACCTGGATAACCTACTGGGAGTTAAAGTCAACTTCCAAAAGGAAGGCTTGGGGTACACACCTCAAAACAAAAATTCTTTTGAGCATAAGATCACCACATCCTTTATTCATGAAAAGGACTATAATCATGCTTCATGTTCTGATTCTCAATCCCAACATGTTCAGCCTAAACCACACAAAAATCAAAGAACCTTCTCACATGCTAATTTCTTTCATTGTGGTAGATTTGGTCACGTGATGTCCAACTGCTGGTTCAGACAAAGCACACCTAAATATCATGTTCCATGGACCAAGAAAACATCCACAAGAAGTTGGACTAACTTCTATGGACCCAAACTTGTTTGGGTACCAAAAACAATTGCATGAGAAGTTTTTTTCTTACAGATATGTCTTGAAGCCAGGGGGAGCAAATGGTACTTGGATAGCGGTTGTTCAAGGCATATGACAGGGGACAAGGAATTGTTCTCTACACTGCAAGATAAGGATGGAGGGTCAGTTGCCTTTGGAGGTCAAGATAAAGGTAAAATCATTGGAACTGGCAACATTGACAAGAATTCTGAAATCCTTATTGAAGATGTGCTTTTGGTGAAAGGTTTAAATCATAACTTGCTAAGCATTAGCCAATTGTGCGATAAGGGTTTTAAAGTTATTTTTGATGAAACCAACTGCATTGTCTTAAACAAAAATTCAAATGAGATCAATTTTCTTGGAAAAAGGAATAACAATGTATACATTGTTGATATTGATAATGTTTCATGCGATAACTTCTGCTTGGTTACGAACAATCATGAAAATGCATGGTTATGGCACCGAAGATTAGGTCATGCTAGTTTTAGAGTAATCTCTAAGCTGTCTAGACATGACTTGGTGAATGGACTGCCATATTAAAATTTGAAAGTGATAGGATATGTGAAGCTTGTACTAAAGGCAAGCAAACACGAACCTCTTTCAAAAATAAAAACATTGTTTCATCTGCTAGGCCTTTGGAACTGTTGCATCTTGATCTTTTTGGTCCCACTAGAACATCTAGCCTAGGAGGAAAATCCTACGGCTTTGTGATTGTTGATGATTTCTCCAGATTCACATGGGTGTTATTTTTAGCTAATAAAAGTGATGCTCTGATGGAGTTTCAAGTGTTTTGCAGAAAAATCTAAAATGAAAAAGGTTACCTCATCACCACCATCCGGAGTGATCATGGTGGTGAATTTGAAAATCATGATTTCAGCATCTTCTGTGAAGAGCAGGGGTATACACACAATTTTTCATCACCAAGGACGCCCCAGCAAAATGGAGTAGTTGAAAGGAAGAACAGAACATTAATAGACATGGCCCGGACCATGCTAAGTGAGAATTCCCTGCCTAAATATTTTTAGGCTGAGGCGGTGAGTACAGCTTGCTACCTCATCAACAGGGCAATGGTAAGGCCCATTCTGATGAAAACTCCTTATGAGCTCTACAAGGGTAAGAAACCCAACATCTCTTATCTTAAACCTTTTGGATGCCCCTGCTATATTTTGAACAATGGTAAGTCCAACCTGGGTAAGTTTGATGAAAAGAGTGATAAAGGAATCTTCCTAGGTTATGCACTCAATTCTAGAGCTTACCGTCTATTTAATAAAAGGACTTTGATTGTTGAAGAAAGTCCTCATGTCATCTTTGATGAATCCAAATCAAAACTGATAGACCAAACTTCTTCTACCTTGGATGCAGATGAAAATTCTAAGAACTCAATAAGTGTCAAGGCTAAGGATGAATCGTTGGAAGCAACCTCAAGCAATAGTGAAAAAGATGAAGATCCTATACTCGAGACACTACAAGAACCACAAGTGCAGCATCCTGATCTACCCAGCTCCTCCACCCGTCTAAAGGATCATCCAGCTGTGAACATCATAGGCAATTTGGAGGATGGGGTAAGAACTAGGTCCTCTCTAAGGCAAGTTGAAGAGGAAGACTTGATAGCCTTGCTATCACAAGAAGAACCCAAGGACTTTCGTGAAGCTCTTCAAAATGAATCCTGGATTCAGGCTATGCATGAAGAACTGCACCAGTTTGAAAGAAACGAGGTGTGGACTCTCATGCCACGTCCTAAGAACCATCCCACTATTGGAACTCGTTGGATTTTCAGAAACAAGTTAAATGATGCGGGATTGGTGGTTAGGAATAAGGCCCGGCTTGTGGCCAAAGGGTATAGCCAGGAGATGGGCATTGATTTTGATGAGTCTTTTGCACCAGTTGCCAGACTTGAAGCTGTTCGAATCTTATTGTCCTATGCTTGTTCTTTGAACTTTAAGTTATTTCAAATAGATGTTAAATCTGCATTTCTTAACGGCTATATCAAGGAGGATGTCTTTGTAGAGCAGCCTCCAGGTTTTGAAGATTCTAAACATCCACAACATGTGTACAAACTCCAAAAGGCCCTATATGGACTAAAGCAAGCACCAAGGGCGTGGTATGAACGGCTTACCTCATTTTGGGTTGAAAATGGTTTCAAGAGAGGTAAGGTTGACCAAACACTTTTCACCAAGAGATCAGGTAAAGACATTTTGGTGGTTCAAGTGTATGTAGATGACATCATCTTTGGGGCTACTAACAATGTCTTATGCAATGAATTTGCAAAAATCATGCAAGGAGAATTCGAGATGAGTTTAATGGGGGAGCTAACCTTCTTTCTTGGATTACAGGTGAAACAAACTTTAGAAGGAATCTTCATCAATCAAACCAAATATACTATTGAACTGTTGAAGAAATATGGGATGGCGGAAGCAAAACCCATATCAACTCCCATGGCTACCACCACAAAGCTGGATAAAGATGAAAATGGTAAAACAGTAGATCCTACACTGTTTCGAGGTATGATCGGATCGCTACTGTACCTTACAGCATGTCGCCCTGACATTCAATTCAGTGTATGTCTATGTGCCCGTTTTCAGTCATGCCCCAAGGAATCTCATTTATCAGCCGTGAAACGCATTTTTAGATATCTCATTGGATCCTTAAACTTTGGCTTGTGGTTTCCTATCGGTGGTTCCTTTGATTTAATTGCTTATACCGATGCGGATTATGCTGGGTGCATTGTAGATCGTAAAGGTACAAGTGGATACTGTCAGTTTCTTGGTGGTTGCCTAGTCTCATGGGCCTCCAAGAAACAACATTCAATAGCTCTCTCAACGGCCGAGGCTGAATATGTAGCCGCCGGAAGTTGTGGAGCCCAAGTACTTTGGATCAAAAATCAACTGCTTGATTTAGATGTTGAAATGAAAACTGTTCCAATTCTATGTGATAATACCAGTGCAATAAATTTGTCTAAAAACCCTGTTCAGCACTCCAGGACCAAACATATAGATATTCGTCATCATTTTCTGAGGGATCATGTAGGAAAAGGGGTCTTTGAATTGAACTTCATTGACACACACAATCAGCTAGCTGACATTTTCACCAAACCTCTAAACTAGGATCAGTTTAATAAGATAAGAAGAGAACTTGGGATGTGCAAGGGTGAGAGCATACATGCATAGGTTTGCATCTAAGATATAGGGTTGCATTTGTAGAAAAATCATGTGCACCGAGGGTAGAAAACATGCATTTTGCCTCTTCTCTTTCTTATGTGTTGTTACTCACCTTGTGTGCCTGATTGTAACTACTTATATCCAACCCTTCTTGAATAATTCTTCTATGGCTTAATATTCCTTGCTCAAACATCTGTGGACTCAGTGTGCTGGTACTAAAGGTACTTACTTGGGAAAATCAGAACCTCTTCTCAGTTATGCATCTTGCTCTTTTCACTTCCCTTGTCCTGATTAGTGCCCCTCTCAGGCAGTCCGTTGCCTATCCCCCAATAGAGAAAGAAAAAGAAAATAAAAAAAAAGAAAAAGAAAAAGAGAAAAAGAGAAAAAGAAAGAAACAAAAAAAAAGAAGAATATCAAGTTTTGGGGATTTTGGTCCTGGCGGTCGACCGCCAGGCCCGCGCCGGTCGACCGTCGGCGGCGGACCGGCCCGACTTAGGGGTCAACCGACCCTTCATATATGGGTCTTTTTTCTTCCTTTCTCTCTCTCCTTCACTTCCACTCACTCTCTACCACCAAACCCTAACCCCAACACTCCTCATCTCCACCATCCAAGCCTCCACAACCCTTCTTCCTCCATCCGCACATTGATTCGGTCGTCCCGGCATCACTTCGGGACCTCTTCCATATTGTCGGTTGTGCGTTCGTGGAGATCTCTCTCAACTTCTTCTCTGTGGAAAAGTTCCTCCAAGCCTTAGAAGTGTCCCGTGTGCTTCATCCACGTTCCCGGGGTTGAGATCGATTGCTCAAGAGTTTCCCGGTGGGTTTTTCAAGTTCGGAATGCCGCTAAGACGGAGTTCTCGGCGTTCTACCCAAGGTGAAGCTAGCCGTCAACGGCAAGCGGCCCCGGCTCCTCCATCTCAGCAAGCTCCTCCTCTGCCTCGAGCATCCTTACCTCCACATCCTATTATCGACCCTCGCTTGGTTGACTTTGATGAGGTGAATGAGCTCTTCCTGAATTTGTGCACTCTTTTTGAGGTTTAGGACGGTTGGATGGATTTTGTTACCCGGTACAATAGGTATTATCCTCGGTTGGTGCAGTAGTTCTATGGCTTTTTAGCTGTGAGAAATGACCAGTTATACACCACTGTTGAGGGTGTGGAGCTTCATATCACTCCGGAGTTATTTCAGCAGGCCCTAGGAGTATCCGCTATGGGTGCAGATAGGGCATATGGTTTTGGTGAAGTTCCAGCAACATTTACTGCTATGACCAGCTGTGAGTATGTACACGGTGTGAGCAATTTGATCAAGCAAAATGCAAATCATTTTCCTCCAATACAGCGAGTCCTGCACCACATGTTTACATCATTGATTTATCCCAAAGTGGGCGGTCGGGATGAGGTTACAGAGGTTCAGCGTTTTCTATTCTATCATGTTATAAATGGTATTCAAATCAATATGGGTCGGCTCATGACTGATCTGATTGGAACCTGTCGTACCTACCTCCGGCGGTCTCTTCCCTATGCTTCGCAGTTGACCGGAGTCTTTATTCATGCCGGGATTAATGTGGCAAATGAGCAGTTCATCTATGTTCGGCAGGATGATGTGTACAATAAGCATAAAATTTTCACAGATTTTGGCTACTACTTTGGTCCTGACGGCGAGCTTGTGCGGGACATTCCAGTTTATGGGGAAGATGAGATCCGTGAGGAAGATGATGAGCCAGTGCAGCAGCAAGGCGACGGGGATGTCCCCCCTCCAGTTCCAGCTGAGGAGCAGCCTCCTCCCTTGTCCCCGTTTCACCCGGATCTTGAGATACCTCCTCCACCCCAGTTTCACCATGGGGAATCTTCCACTCATGGGGCCGGACAGCGCCCTTCGGTGGACTACGAGGTTCTTGACGGGCGGCTTACCGGCTTGGAGACTCGTGTGGATAACCTTGGGGATCGTATCTCTACCCTTGGAGACAATATGGGCACTGCGTTTGACACCCTCTCAGGGCGCTTGGACACCTTCTCTACTACTTTTGAGACTCTCTCTACTCAGATGGCCACTCTCACCACCCACATGACTTCTCTCCGCGCAGATTTCGCTGAGTCTGGCCAATCCTTTACCCTCTTGCAGCTCTCCCTTATTGGCATGCAGCGCCAGGATGCGGCTCGTGATGTATCCATTGGTCATGTTCTTGATCTTCTTCACAGTCATGGCCACCAACTTAGAGACATTCGTCGGCACCTTGGCCTTCCACCTACACCTCCCGCCGATCAGCCCCCTCCTGCAAATGCTCCATGAGGCTTTGTTTTGCTTTCACCTCTAGCATGTTCTCTTTTGATCCAATGCTGCTTGTGTCCCTCCTTCGTCTATCCCATCCCTTTTTGCTGTTGACAAAGGGGGAGAAGTAGTAGGGCAGGCTTATTATTTACTTATGTATGTCGTTGTGTGGTTGGGTTGCTTGCTTGCATGTCATGTGAGGGCTGTCCGTAGTGTTAGTCTTTTGCTTAGACTTTGGTTTTAGAGTCGTGCATTCACTCGCACTAATGTATCTTGTAATGAAACTATGATTAATTGAAACCACTGGTGTTTGAATTCATTTGTTGGCTTTGGTGTCTCATTTCATATTCTTGTTGCCTATCTAGTGATCTGTGCTACATCGTGTTGATTGGTTTGGTTTGGTGAATGACATTTCTAGCACAACGTTCAATCTGAATTTTTACAACATAAACCTTGGTGTGTAAGCTTAGCGTTTTGTCATCATCAAAAAGGGGGAGATTGTTGTATATCTATCTCAGTGTTTTTGATGATAATAAAACCAAGGACCTTTGGTGGCTCTCCTGTTTGGAATCCTTGACCCAAGTGTTTTTCACACGTTTTCAAGGCCGGATTTCTTCATGCTTTTGCTTAAGGTTTTAGCCTTCCGAATGGGCTTTCTAAGATCTCAAATGAACTTGACATTTCCCATAAACATGCATCCAATTCATGTATCGATCTTATGGATATGGTTCTCTGGGCTAAACTCTTATTTTTCAGATTTTTTGATAGTCCGGTCGACCTCCAGCATGACCCCGGTCGACCTGAAATAACAGAATACAATTCTCTACAGTCTGTCACAGTGGCGGTCGACCGCCCCTCAAATCCCGGTCAACTGGATTTCCCAGGGACCGGCCACCTGCAGGTTTCTCAGTGGCGGTCGACTGCCAGCCCCTGCAGGTCGACCGCCAGCCCCGAGCTGCCAACAATTGTTGACTTTTTAACCCTTCGAGATAAGCCACTCTCATGGGAATTGTTTAATCCCTAAGCTACCAAACTCTCCAGATATTGTGGATCTGGTCTGGGGGAGGCCTTGGACCATTCAAGAACCTATATAACTTATACAAGTGGGTTTGGAAAACCCTAATGCTCAAGGAAGATCAAAGGGAGGCTACCAAGAGGAAGAGAAGGGATTTGGCACTGTAGACGTGAACAGTGCTCCGAGAGAAGTTCTTCATCCTTCTTCATCAAGTCAAGTGAAGATCAGCCCAAGGATTCAAGCTGCATCCAAAGCATCCAACCATCTATTAAGGGGGAGCAAATCAAGATTCTTCTATTGTATTCTAAATTCTTTCTGCCTTCTTAAGCTTCATATGTGGATCTTGTAGTTGTTAAAATATTTCGGTGTGTGTGGATCTTCCTAGATCCGTGTGTGTGTGTTTGTGTGTGTCCTACGGTGTAGCTGTGTGTGTATTAAGGTGTTCTTACACCTTCGCGGGAACTCCTCTTCCCAGTGTGTAAGTGTTGTGTATGGTTGATCTTGTAACTTTTTACAAGATAGTGTGTGGATTCTCACAGTCCGTGAGGGGTGGACGTAGGTTGCCGTTGTGGCATCTGAACCACCTAAAAATCGTTGTCGCCGTGTGGTTTGTTCCTTTTCTTCTATCCCCATTCTGTGCAAATTGCATGTGTGATTTCCAGTGCAGTTTTATTCTCGTTTATCCTGAATAATCCGTTTATCACCTTTTAGATATTGCCTTGTTTTTTGGTTTCTGTTAACCTTGTCTCTCATATAGCATTCTATCACATATTTTATACAAAAAGAAAAAAATCTTCATTACTTTTTTAACACCCAATTCACCCCCCTCTTCGGTGCCATTTAAACTCGGGACTTCAGGAGTTTGCTCCTACTCCGCGCCAAGGGGTCCCATACCTGCGTGTGTCTGACCCTAGGAGCACGCCTGGTTCCTACACTTGGTGGACTGCGGCCCACCCCCAGGAACCTCCTCGCCAAGACCTTGCTGCTCCTAGGCGCCCCCTCCGTCCGAGGGATCCTCCCCTTCACCAGTAGGCACCCGTCCCTACCCCTAGACTGGCCCAACCTGCCATGCCGACTCGACCAGCCCTACTTCCTACACCCCCAGTCCACCCTATGGACAAGGGTAAGGGGCCGATGGTTGATGGAACATCCAAGGGCTTCGGGACTCAGGGAACCTGCTATAGGTGTGGTGGGGTTGGCCACTATTCGGCCAAGTGTCCCACTCAGGAGTCGCTAGTCATCTCTGATCCATCTGCCAGCGACCTCACACCTGAGCTGGTGCCGATCAGCTACGAAGCTGATCAGGATTTAGCAGAGGAGTTCTTTGATGAACTCATGGAGGGAGAGCCAGTCGATGTCTCGGGTACCCAGTATCAGAGTGATGTACAGCTGGGAGTAGTCAGGTGCATCCTTACCCAGCCCCATGTGAGTGACGACTGGCGTCGTACCACCATCTTCCACACATTTTGTAGGCTGGGAGGAAAGGCCTGTAAGGTGATTATTGATAGCGGGAGTTGCATTAATGCTATCTCTACGGGCACTGTGAGGCATTTGGGTTTGACGCCCATAGACCACCCCACACCTTATAGGGTTTCTTGGGTGGATTCTACTTCCATCCCGGTCAGGCTAAGATGTCTAGTGCCACTACAGTTCCAGGCTTACCATGATGAGATCTGGTGTAATGTGTTGCCTATGGAGGTAGGTAGCATTATCCTAGGTAGGCCTTGGCTATTCGATCAGGATGCCACCCTCCAAGGTCGGTCAAACACTTGCATATTTGACCACGGGGGCCATAGGATCACCCTCCATCCCACCCAGCCGAAGGATCCTTCTGTCCGAGGACCAGCCAATCCCAGCACTTCCACCCCTCCTAGTCAGGGGACAGTTGGTCCTTCCACCTCATCCACGGCGTGGGCTACTACCTCTTCGACTGCTCCTAGCACAGGAGGCCTCCCACCCCGGAGGTTCATGATGATTAGCCCGCGAGAGATGGAACAAGAGGTGACTGGGGGTATCCCTATCATTGCCGTTGTTGTTCGAGGAGTGGAGGATGTCCCTCCTAGGTCTGATGATGAGAACCCCCTAGAGGTAGCTGTGATCCTCCGGGACTTTTCTGATGTCTTCCCGGAAGACCTCCCCGAAGGCCTTCCGCCTATGAGGGACATCCAGCATGAGATCGACCTTGTCCTGGGCTCGTCCTTGCCCAACCTCCCCCACTATAGGATGAGTCCCACGGACCATTCCGAACTTCAAAGGCCGGTCGAGGAGTTGATGAGTCGGGGATCCCTTAGGGACAACAAGAGCCCTTGCGCTGTTCCCGTATTGTTGGCCCCAAAGAAGGATGGCACATGGAGGATGTGCATCGATAGCCGTGCGATCAACAAGATCACGGTGAAGTATCGCTTTCCCATTCCCTGATTGGATGATTTGTTAGACATGATGTCGGGAGCCACTATCTTTTCAAAGATAGATCTTCGTAGTGGCTATCACCAGGTACAGATCAGGCCTGGCGATGAATGGAAGACGCCATTCAAGACCAATGATGGTCTTTATGAGTGGTTGGTTATGCCCTTCGGGTTTTCCAACGCCCCTAGTACTTTCATGCGGTTGATGACCCAAGTTTTACGCCCTATGATAGGGGTCTTCTTGGTCGTCTACTTTGATGATATTCTTATCTACAGCCGCACTAGGGAGGACCACTTAGACCACCTTAGGTAGGTCTGTGTTGTTTTGAGGTGAGATAGCTTATTCGCCAACCCGAAGAAGTGTGCCTTCATGACTGATCAGATCACTTTCCTTGGGTTCATTGTGTCTAGAGATGGAGTCTCCGCTGATCCGGAGAAGATTAGGGCCATTAGGGATTGGCCCGAGCCCCGCACCCTCCATGATGTCTGGAGCTTCCATGGCTTAGCGACGTTCTATCGTCGCTTCATTCGTGGCTTCAGTTCTGTCACTGCCCCGATCACTAATTGCATTAAGAAGGGGGCATTCATATGGACTAAGGTTGCCGCTACGGCCTTTCAGGACATTAAGGAGCGCATGACCCAAGCACATATCCTTGCTTTACCTGATTTTTCTAAGGTGTTTGAGGTCACATGTGATGCTTCTGGAGTGGGTATTGGTGGCGTGTTGAGTCAGGAGTCCCACCCCATAGCATTCTTTAGCGAGAAGCTTAACGATGCCAAACTGCGATATTCCACATATGACAAAGAATTCTACGCAGTTGTCCAGGCATTGCGGTATTGAAGGCACTATTTATTGCATCAGGAGTTTGTCCTCTTTTCTGATCATGAGGCCTTACGATTCCTCCATACCCAAAAGAAGCTGAACGCTCGCCACAGTCGTTGGGTGGAGTATCTCCAGGAGTACACCTTTGTGCTCAAGCACAAGGCAGGGGCAGAGAACAAGGTCGTCGATGCGCTGAGTCGGTGGATGATGATGTAGACCACCATGAGTGTTGAGGTGGTAGGTTTAGAGAGGCTGAAGGATGCTTATGTTGATTGTCCGGATTTCGGTCCAATCTATGCAGTCCTTCAGGCCGGTCCCTCGCGTGATTATAGCGAGTTTGTGCTACAGGAGGGTCACCTATTCCAGGGTGACAAGTTGTGCATCCCACGGACTTCTGTTCGTGAATTTCTTACGCGGGAGATGCACGTGGGAGGTCTTGCTGGCCACTTCGGCCGGAACAAGACCATAGAGTCGGTCGAGCATAGATTCTATTGGCCTAGCTTGAAGAGAGATGTCGCTCGCATTGTGGGCCAGTGCCGCACATGCGCCATGGACAAACAAAGGAAGCAGAATACTTGTAATGACCCGAGAACCCGATTACCGGGAAGGCTCGATAACCCGAGACTCGAACCGCGGCCCACGAGCCGGGAGGGCTCGGAAGGGCTAAAAGGAGTGTGGAGGCACAAAGAAATAACAAATAAAGTAGGATAATTCAACAATTAATAAAAATAAATAAACAACTACAGCAGAGTCCAGTCCAACAGAAAGTACAGTCTAAAGTAGTAAAATGTACCACATGCCGAGTGGACACTCGGCCCGACGAACTGGCAACTAAGAACCTCAAAACCGCAACCTCGAACCTCGAGGATGAATCACCACACTTGAAAAGCAGGGGTCAGCCTCCTGTCACTGGCCCAGTAGAGATCCTGCAGAACCCCAACTGAGAACACCGGCGGCACGGAAAGCTGCAACTACAAGAGTAACAGTAACAGCAGGAACAGTAACCCGGTGGCCGGTCGAAACTCGGCACTACAACTACTCCTACTGTACCGGTCAAGCAGAAAGAGAAGCCCTACCTAACGGGAGTACGGTAGAACCAACAAGCTAAAGTAAATAAATGGAAAAGCCGTCTACTCTAGCAGTACCGTACTACTGAACCTCGGCCCAACAAAACTCGAGTCCACACCTGCCAACAAACGGGAGCACAACCCACTAGAAGAACGACCGGATGTGTCCCCTGATGTCTTACACCGCGTCACAAGTGTCTAGCTACGACGCCTCGGGCGTGAGACTCAGACACGCAATAAGTACCACAACAAGGACTAGCTGGGGTCACGCTCGTCAGTGCGTGTCCTAAGCCCCCAACTACATGTGCACACATAGACCATCTGCTCTAGGTCGGGTCCGCAAGCTGGTTATCCCCCCCACTGGACTCTGGTGGCAAAGGCAAGGGGCCCTACGGAAACCAGCCTAAAAACCACCTCTCACCAGGTCTCGCTCTCCACCACTCCTAGGTGGGTTCGCACCCGCGTGCGCAGGAAGCTACGACTAGTGGACATGTCATTGAAAGTAAGGACTGACTCACGGAAACCACCGTCGAAGAAATGGGACCGCACACACTCGATAATGCAGAAAGCGCAGAAGCACGATTCCCAGGGCAGCACACAAGCCGCCACGCCGATTCCTCATCCCAGGGAAAGTGAGAAATCTCCAGCCCTAGGCCGGATAACTGGACTCGCAGTCGAAGGCCAAACACATGGCCCACAAGGGAATCACCTTCCAAAGAAACTCGAGACATGCGGGGGAGACCCCACCGCACACACACCGATACACAGTGACTCGATCGAGCGTTAACACGAAAGCCCGGAATACCCGGGGTCACCCGGACCCACCACACCTACAGGCACACTAATCGAGGTAACACAGCCCTCCCGACACCCTCAAAACATGAACACAGAACTCTCGGGGTGTCTGGGATACTCATGAGGCCGCAAGTCGACCACTGGGTCCCAACCGGGTCGACCAGGAACCTACACAACGCGAAACAATCACAGCAAGCACGAAGAACCACTTCGGTACAACACAGTGCCTGGCGGTCTACCCTTGGGCCATCAGAAGCTGTAACGGTCCAAGCCTCGACCGTCACAGCACTCTAACGGTCCAACACAGGAGCATTACGCGAGAGGGGCAACACCGGCTGTGACGCGCCAACCCTGGTGCGTCACATGCCCTGACACACCCAACATAGTGCGTCAGAAGGCAAGAAGAAACCGGCTGTGACGCACTCCACTTGGTGCGTCACAGTCTCTGACGGACCAACACTGGCGCGTCATAAGAATGGGATGCGTCAGCTCTAACGCTCCCATTCAGGGGCGTCACAGTGCTCTGACGGTCCTACCTAGGCGTGTCAGAGACTCGTGACCCTAATGGTCATAAACCACGATCGAAACACTGTGACGGTCCAGCAGCAGGGCGTCACAGCCCTATGGCGATCTATCGTGGGACCGTCAGGCCCATGAACGCCAACACTCTAGACAAAGGGAGCGTAACGCACCTGCCCAGGCGCGTTACACGCTGTGACGGTCACTGGAACGACCGTCACACCGTCCCGAGAATGCTACGGCGGGAAACGACCCACAAACTTCACCACGCCCCTATACCTCCCTAGGAGAGGGGGAAAACAAGGGGGAAGCCCCCAAATAGCCCCTAGCATGCATCTATGGCCTCGGATCGGCCAAAAATGCAATGAAACGGCGGAACGACGCTCAACCCCAAAAACATGGATTTTTCCCAAATCGCCCCGATTAGCCTGCTCGGCTCACCACAGCCTACGAAACGCGCGGGAAAGGAAGAGCACGAGCTGAGGGTCCATCTCCCTACCTCCACCGAAGAAACGACGCGCCGTGGACACCGATCCACAAAGAAATCACCGCGAAACCGTCGTCGGCTCACGATCGCGCCACCAAGCTTCGCCCCGCCTCCACCGCCTCGATCCTTGCCTGTCCTCGCCCGCATCCTCGCCCACGCCGCCTCCACCTCGCCCCCTGCCTCGCTCCGTCGGCCGCCGGAGAAGAGAGGGGAGAAAGAGAGCGTGAGAGAAGAGAGAGGGAGGGAAGAGAGAAATGAGAGGGGAGAGAGAGAAAAGGTTAATATATATAGAAAACCCAAAAATTCCAGAAATTCAAAAATTACAAAAAATTACCTCCGCGATCCTCGGAAGGAACACAACGCAGTGGTACTGTCCCGGAGTCGAAGAACGCTACGGTTCACCCTGCACAGAGTTCCGAAGGCACATCAGGGAAAAACACGTGTAAAGCACAAAATACACTCCGAGACCCACTAAAATAATCTGAAAAATCTGGAGCATTACAGCCCTCCCCCCTTAAAGGAATTTCATCCTCAAAATTCAGAACAAAGACAGGAACACAGGGGAAGAATACTGAACCAACTGACAACGCCGTCAGAGCCCCAGCACAGACAATCTCGATTCTCACGAAAACACCGATCCTGAGGGACACAGCCAGACTTACAATCACAAACAACACCTCGCTCCGCGCGCCATGCACACTGGCCATCAGAGCTTCCTTCTGCCTCGGCTACAAGTCTACAGGTGAGGCGGCCATCGCTCCCCTTGGTCCTCCTCCACCGGCCACTCGCGTCTCTTTCGCCGACGCTGTCAAGCATGCTGCTAGGTCCACTTATCGCCGAGCGTTATCCTCTGACGAGCACGCGCCTCCCTCCCTCGAGCCCCCCTCTAGGGCCGTTGGGATTGAGTAGCTACCTCACGCCACTGAACACCGGATGAACGTCACCTCCCCCCTCCAGCGCCTCCACATTCTGGGCGTGGAGCCGATTCCGGATGAGTTGTTTGACCTTACTCGTGCTCACACCATCTTCGTAGGCTAGCATCGTGAGGACCGCTCGCGACTGGCTGCGAGGGGTGACGGCGTTGCGACTAGGAGCTCCCTCCATAGATCCAACTCCACTAGCTCCTCTAGGGACCGTTGATGTGGGCCGCTAGGGTCCTGCCACCTTTGGCGGATTGTCTCTCTGCTTTCGTGCCGGTTCCTTCTTCTTTGTTGTCTGCACCAGTTTGGCTATTTGTGTGGTGTCCCTTCTCCCTCCTCCTCTTGTACCTCTCTTTTTATGCACTGCTTAATGAAAAGGCTTGCCTGGTGGCCGGGATAGTGTTTTCATCCTCTTCCGTAATGAAGGGATGAACCCCCTCTCCCGTCTCCCCCCTTGCAAGTATCAACTTCAGTTAAAAAAAAATATACTAGAGGACACAATCCGGCGTCACCTCAGTCACAACGAAAGCCACTCATGGCACCGCTGCCACCATCTCGCCTATCGAGAAAACACACCCTCGATACGAGAAATAGCTACTGATCGATCCTATGGTCGGCAGACAAATCGCACATCAGCTTCACAACCAGCTGACAGGTCGCACACCCTTCTCAAGGGAACAACCAATACAGAGCCTCCACCAGCTCACGCAGCCATCTCAACAGACCGCAACCAGCTCATCGGCTCAGCGCCAAGAATCACCTCACACCTAGCAAGCTGAAAGCCAGACATATCAATGTGCCAACTCTACCAAAGCCCAGAAGACAAACTTCGACAGAGCCCAGATCCCGTCCGGGAAGGCACATCATGGAAACGACCACCAAAGGTCTCACCGATACACGGCCCTCACCGCTCACGATGCACAACCAACAACATCTTCTGTCTGTGAAAAGACCATCCACTGGTCACCAGATACACATCAACGAGGAACCTCCACCGGCCCAACAGGCACGATCTAACTCACAGTAGGCCATCCGCTGACTCACACACAGATAATTACCACAACTCGAGCCACACTCCTCTCGGATTCCGCATCTGATCTCGAACATCGCGCCAACTCGACCCTCTCGGAGAGCACGACGAAACCAGATGACAAGATCCTGGTGTCCTCAGTCATCACCTCACTTGACTCAGACTTATAGGGAACCATCCCGTGCTGGTCACCACACCAGGGATAACCACTACGACACCAACGTCCCGTCAAGGACCACCACGTACAAGCGTCACTCTTCTGTCTAGTCTCATCAAATTAATCGACTAATCCAAGTAGACACCTGCCAATCCTGATTCCGCCCTTACCACAGAGCCACGGGACACCACCTGAACACTGCTCATGGGTCCCCAAGCAACATACATCTCACCGTGGTCGACTACGAGACTAGCCTTACCAGTCACTCGCAGCTACCAACAGGAACCCACAGCCTGCCAGAGATCACTTCTCCAAAAATAATCTCATCCAAGGACACGACTTCCAACACAAGTCGGGCACCAAGCTACGACTCTGACCAACACATCCTCGACCTTCGTCAGGCGACATCCTCAACAACCCCATCCAAGTCTAACACCGACACCTGACATGGCTTCCATCACAGGAACATGGTACTCATGCGGCACACTTGCCAACATATTCCCCAACACTCCATCCTGCCAGTGCCAAGAACCACAATATCTCGGGCAACAGCACGGCAACAATACGTTTCACACAGAGGAACCAATCCTCCAATGCTCAACGCAAACTCAGGAATCTGCCCGTAGCAACCAACGCTACGATCCTGAACCAGTGGGTCACAAGCCCACCACGCTTCCGCTGCGCACACTGATCCACGTGCGCACAGCAGCAAATTCTCAGAAACACCGCCCAATCGGCACTCGTCTTCCGAAAAAGTGCCAACACACCCTCGCATGACAAGGGAATGGGCACGACTTCTCACAGGCAACCACATTGCAATGACAAGGAGCACGTCTCGCACGGACTTAATGGCACACAAGGCCAACCAATCCGAATACATAGTGCAAGATGATGAACCTTAGCCCAACACAATCTTTCCAACCAAAGGAGAAACCAAACGCACTTCCGACCAACGGAAGAACTCCACGCTCGACCTGACCTCAAACCTTGCGCATGCTGGGAACAGCACCTTCCAGCATCGAGAAAACCATCACCACGTCAGGTCAACGACTCCGACACACTCAGCGAGTGTCACGTCGGACCACAATCACAACATCTCTCGATGCACCACCGCTGCAATTCCTCGAACTGCAACACACCACGCCAAGAGCCGCAACACGAGCCATAACGACAACCGCCGACACTCATTCTCGAGTCCCAAAACTCGCCGCGGAGCCTTCACATCTCAAGCCAACTCCAAGGCGGACACCACGCATCCACTGACAGAAACGCAGGGGCAAAGACTTACTGGGACACCACAGCCCAATCCTGCCTCAAAATCCGTAAGAATAATTAGGACCGACATATCATTTCTGACGCCACAAAGCACGACAAGAACATCAGGCTCGACGAAACAGCGGCTCACCGAGAAGATCCTCCGCTCACCCGAGCACACTTCTCGACCAGAGCACCCACTCCAACGCCTCAAACCACGACCTTAGTGCCTCAGGGGCTGGATAAACCTTGATCTGAAGCGGCCCAAAACCGACAGCAGCTCCCTCAGAGCACGCTCACGGCCACTTATCCACGAACAATCCTCTACACTCACCTGACCACGTTGTAGATTCCTCGAACACAGCATCGCGAGTTCACGCCTGCCAGCAACCTCTACCCAACGCAGCACGACCAGGACCACCACTGATGAGGGAGAAGGCTCTTGACCTCGATTCTTAGACCCCAGCTGGCACAAAATCCGTGGACAATAACCACCTTCATAGCACCGCACAGCACACTCAAGCTCTCAAGCGAGAAACTAGGCGGAAATCGAACACAAAACCCCAAGTCAGCTGCCGACTGTACTGGACATTATGGACTCTGATCACTGCAATATTTCAAATTCCTATCTACGTCTACAACCTCTGCTCTGATACCAGCTGTAACGACCCGAGAACCCGATTATCGGGAAGGCCCGATAACCCGAGACTCGAACCGCCGCCCACGAGCCGGGAGGGCTCGGAAGGGCTAAAAGGAGTGTAGAGGCATAAAGAAATAGGAAATAAAGCAGGACAATTCAATAATTAACATAAATAAATAAATAACTACAGCAGAGTCCAGTCCAATAGAAAGTACAGTCTAAAGTAGTAAAACGTACCACATGCCGAGTGGACACTCGGCCCGGCGAACTGTCAACTAAGAACCTCAGAATCGCAACCTCGAACCTCGTGGACGAATCGCCACACCTGAAAAGTAGGGGTGAGCCTCCTATCACTGGCCCAGTAGGGATCCCGCAGAACCCCAACTGAGAACAACGGCGGCACGGAAAGCTACAACTACAAGAGCAACAGTAACAGCAGGAACAGTAACCCGGTGGCCGGTCGAAACTCGGCACTACAACTACTCCTACTGTACCGGTCAAGCAGAAAGAGAAGCCCTACCTAATGGGAGTACGGTAGAACCAACAAGGTAAAGTAAATAAGCGGAAAATCCATCTACTCTAGCAGTACCGTACTACTGAACCTCGGCCCAACAAAACTCAAGTCCACACCTGCCAGCAAACGGGAGCACTACCCACTAGAAGAACGACCGATGCGTCCCCTGACGTCTTACACCGCGTCACAAGTGTCTAGCTACGACGCCCCGGGCATGAGACTCAGACACGCAACAAGTACCACAACAAGGACTAGCTGGGGTCACGCTCGTCAGCGCGTGTCCTAAGCCCCCAACTACGTGTGCACACACAGACCATCTGCTCTAGGTTGGGTCCTCTAGCTGGTTTTCCCCCCCACCGGACTCTGGTGGCAAAGGCAAGGGGCCCTACAGAAACCAGCCTAAAAATCGCCTCTCATCGAGTCTCACTCTCCACCACTCCAGGTGGGTCTGCACCCGCGTGCGCAGGAAGCTACGACTAGTGGACAGGTCACTGAAAGTAAGGACTGACTCACGAAAACCACCGTCGAAGAAATGGGACCGCACACACTCGGTCATGTAGAAAGCGTAGAAGCACGATTCCCAGGGTAGCACACAAGCCGCCACACCGATTCTCCATCCCAGGGAAAGCGGGAAACCTCCAGCCCTAGGCCGGATAACTGGACTCGCAGTCCAAGGCCAAACACATGGCCCACAAGGGAATCACCTTCCAAAGAAACTCGTGACATGCGGGCGAGACCCCACCGCACACACACCGATACACGGTGACTCGATCGAGCGTTAACACGAAAGCCCGGAATACGCGGGGTAACCCGGACACGCCACACCTATGGGCACGCTAATCGAGGTAACACGGCCCTCCCGACACCCTCAAAACACTAACACAGAACTCTCGGGGTGTCTAGGATACTCACGAGACCTGCAAGTCGACCACTGGGTCCCAACCGGGTCGACTAGGAACCTACACAACATGAAACAATCGCAGCAAGCACGAAGAACCACTTCGGTGCAACATAGTGCCTAGCGGTCTACCCATGGGCCGTCACAAGCTGTAACGGTCCAAGCCTCAACCGTCACAGCACTCTAACGGTCCAACACAGGAGCGTTACGCGAGAGGGGCAACACCGGCTGTGACGCGCCAACCCTGGTGCGTCACATGCCCTGACGCACCCAACATATTGCGTCAGAAGGCACGAAGAAATCGGCTGTGACGCACTCCACTCGGTGCGTCACAGTCCCTGATGGACCAACACTGGCGCGTCATAAGAATGGGCTGCGTCAGCTCTAACGCTCCCATTCAGGGGCGTCACAGTGCTCTGACGGTCCTACCTAGGTGCGTCAGAGACTCGTGACCCCAACGGTCATAAACCACGATCGAAACACTGTGACGGTCTAGCAGCAGGGCGTCACAGCCCTATGGCGGTCTATCGTGAGACCGTCAGGCCCACGAACACCAACACTCAAGACAAAGGGAGCGTAACACACCTGCCCATGCGCGTTACACGCTGTGACGGTCACTGGAACGACTATCACACCGTCCCGAGAACGCTTGTGGGCAACAAAAAAAAGAAAAGAAAAAAAAGAAGAGAAGAGAGAAAGAGAAAGAAAAGAAGGAAAAAAAAGGAAAAAAAAGAAGAAGAAAGAGGAAGATAAAATAAAAAAATAAATAGAAGAAGAGAAAAAGGGAAGAAAAAGAAAAGAAAATAAATAATAACAAAAATAATACATAATACATATATATATATTAATAAAATAAAAAGATTGGCCCACTCATTTTCTTTCTTTCTCTCCCACTCTTTCTCTCTCTCAATCTCTCCCTCTCCCCGACACACCACTGTGTCGGATAGCAGCACTGTGTCGGACAGCATCCCGTGTCGGATAATCACCCCCTCCTATCTCACTCGGTGCACTCGGCAGGCTCCTCCACGGCACACTCCTCCTCCACCGGCACACCACTATGCTGGAGGATATACACTGCACCGGATGACCCCTCCACGGCACACCTACTGTGCCGGAGAACCCACTCCACTCCTCCCCTCCACCCGGCACACCCCTGTGCCGGATGACTCGCACCTACTGTGCCGGAGAACCCACTCCTCTCCAACCCCTTCCACTCTCGCTACCGGCCATTCTTTCCACGCAACCCACTGTAGCAGATCTACCGCCCGTATCTCCTCGCCCTGCTTGCTTCTCCTCCCGTGGGCCGGTGACACGTCCCTTTCCAGCCCCTCTCCGGCAAGCGTCCTTCATCATTTTCTCTTGGCCCTGACATCTCCTCCACGCCTCGTGCGTCTGCCGCTGTTGTATTGACCGACGTTGACTATGACGGGACAGCCACCGCCAACGATGCTCTGTTTTTAGTTGCGCATGCTCGCGAACCTCCCTCCCCACCGCTGACATCACCTGTGCACTGTCTGACCTCAGTTTGAAACATCGGCCGGGAACGATTCCTCCTCCGTGCTCCCCCTCATTCTCTGCTCACGGTTCAGTTTTTTCCAAGAACCGACCTCGAAGATTAGTTAGCTTATGTCCTGGGTTACTAGGACATCGTTTTGAGGATGTCATTGATCATTTAGCTAAGATTTTTGTGGTTTTACCAACTAATATCAAGATGGCAATGGTAGCTACTGCTAAGAGAAGGAAATTATTGGATGGTGATGTCTTAAATGCAGTGATTAATGATTCATGGGATATTCTAGACATATCTGGTTCCTATGTTACCGATATTGGTCTCATGAAAGCTGCACAAACTTGCCCCAGTTTACATGCTGTTGATATAAGCAAATGCAACAAAATTACCCTTCTGGGTGATTCTAAGCTTCTCTCTCAATGCCACTCACTGGAGATTTTAAGATGTGGAGGGTGCAGTGAGAGCAAATTCACTGCACGTAGATGCTTGAGTATCTTGGTGCCTAAATTGAATGCCGTGGAGAAAGAATCTCGGGTGGACTTGGATAACACCAATATAGCAGATGGTGCACAGTCATTACGTTGGCTTGTATGGCCAAATATACATGCTGAATCAAAAGAGAGGCTGGCTGCTGAATGTCCACGAATTATAGTCAACCCACTACCATCACCTCTTTCTTTACGTGGTGCTGAAGTTCCTCTTGCTTGGGGCCTTGCCGGACGTGACATTGGATGGACCTTGTATTGATCACGTCGATCCAAAAGCGTGGGCAGTCTCTGATGTTCCTCAGATTAACATAATCCCTGATGTATTTGATGGTAAGCCTGAGCTGTCCAGAGCAGAAAAGTTCAAGCTGGCGTTTGTTGAGAGAGACTTGCGAACGTCAGACAACATCAGAGGTGAAGCAGAGGAAGGCTTGAAGCATAATCTGAACAATCAGGAACTTATGGATGGAATTCACAGGTGCGTTGAATAGATCAACAAGACTAACAGAGGAGAGATAAGTCCAGATGGATTGAAAGAAAGACGGGCAAAGGCAATGTAGGACCCAGAAATCCAGAATATTTTCATTGCTCCTATCATGCGGCAGGAACTATTAGACTTCCAAGAAAACCGGTGCACCCCACACCTTACCCAGCGGCACACCCCTGCCAGTGCCCAGCGGCACACTCTCAGGTGTCCTCCAACGGCACACTCTCTCGTGCCTCCAGCGGCACACTTGTTTGGCCCCCCAGCGGCACAGCGTCCCATCTCATTACGATGCTCTATTTTCACTCAAGCACGGAGCATTTAATGCTCATGCCGCTGGCTCGTGCTCCGGCCGACAGCGTAGCGACAACAGGCCGTCGACGTCAACCTCGGCCAACCAGGTGAAGGCACGCCAGCTCCATCCTGCTGTCCCTACGTACATGCCACTTGATGGCTTCAGAAGGGAGAAGAAAAAAGAGGAGAAGAAGAGGGCTTGGCCTTCGAAGTGGCCACCCCCCATTTAATATAAAAGGAGGCTCGCTCGTTGGCCGACGAGAAGGACACAGAAGCCAGAGAAGAAGAGAAGAGAGACGAAGAGGCAAGGAGAGAGAGACACCGCCAGAAAAGAGAAGACAAGAAAAAAAGAGAGAAGAGAAGAAGGAGGGCTCCGGAGTGGGGTTTCTCCGACCACCGCCGAGCAAGAGAGAGTAAGAGAGAGAGAGGGAGCTTGATGTAGTAGGGGGAAGTGGGGGAAAGGGCAGTGGGTGGTCACCCCGCTCCGATCCCCAACACTTCTCCCCCTTTTTCTTCTTCTTCTTCCCCATTCCTTTGTTCTTCCGTTTTCTTTATTGTTCGTAGCCTTAGCTCGGGCATGATTTGTAATGTGTATGGCCGGCCATGGCCTTTTGTTCCCCCCTGAATGAGTATTGTCCCCTTTGATGGGTTTTCTCGTCGTCTTGATTGATTTGTGCCATCGTGGGCTCGATCAGCCCAATGCCCCTGCCCCATTAGCATGCCAACCCCTTTTGGGGCCTTGCTCGGTGCGCCTGCACCCCTGTCCAGCGGTACACCTTCTGGCTCCTTGGCCGGCACACCCCTCTGCACCTTCGGCGGCACATCTGCCCGTGCCCTCAGCGGTACACCCCACTTGTCCTTTAGCGGCACACTCTTGTGTGCCTTGGCCGGCATACACCCTTAACCAGCTTCCACTGGTACACCTTGCTCAGCCCTCCAACGGCACAGCCCCTCACTTGAGCCCAGCCTGGCACAGCCTTGCACTTATCTTCAGCTGGCGCACCATGGCCAAGTTCTTCCCCGGTGCACTCTCAGCTAGTCTTAGGAGTGTCTTCCGCTCGTTGCTTCTTCCAGGTCTTCCGAAGTTTTATCAAAGGTGTTGTCACCCTTGGCACGCACCTCAAATTGTCGGGATCCGCCACTCCATGTGGACGCGTTCCCTGTATCTCCCTTACGCCCCGAGTCAAGGGGAGATGCTGCCGAATTTTTTTATTAAAAGTAATGCCATGATAAAAGACAAAGTGAAGTAACTAATGAACGAACGAATAATGATAAGACATCCTAATCAAAACAATGGAACCGTACGAGACTCAGAGGATTGGGCTGCTTAACATGGCCCCGGACTTAACCACTCAATGAAGAATTGAGAACCTGGCCACCCGGAACTCCTCCATCTGAACTTCATATGCCAAAAGGGACCCCCTTTTCAGCCCTCACACCAGCCCATCCTTCTCCCTTGGCCTTCAACGGCACACTCTCCACCAGCCTCCAGCGGCAGACTGCCTTGGCCTTCAATGGCACACTCTCCACCAGCCTCCAGCGGCACACTCCCTTGGCCTTCAATGGCACACTCTCCACCAGCCTCCAGTGGCACACTCCCTTGGCACAAGCCTCCAGCGGCACACTCCCTTGGCCTTCAACGGCATACTCTCCACCAGCCTCCAGCGGCACACTCCCTTGGCCTTCAACGGCACACTCTCCACTAGCCTCCAGCGGCATACTCCCTTGGCCGTCAACGGCATACTCCCTTAGCCTTCAACGGCACTATCTCCACCAGCCTCCAGCGGCACACTCCAATCAGACCCTGCTGTGAGCTGCTCAGGCCCTACCCTAGCTATACCGACTCGGTCCGAACCCACATGGACCTCCCTTCGGCCCTCCGATGGCCCACTCCTCCACGTACGCCCTAAGTGCAAATAAGAGAAACACGATAGTAATAATCATAAAAAAAATATAGATCCAAAAATACATATAAAAGATGCAATAGAAGAAATAAACCAAATACACGTATAAACACATGGCAAACAAAAAAGGGAAATGCGTACGATAAAAGGTAATGATAATAAAATAATAAAACTACCCAAAAAGGCATAAAGGAGAAATAAGCAACTAAAAAAAATGAAATGACTAGAACCCGGATAATAATAATAAGAAATAGAAAATGCCACCTCGCAGCCTCGCTTCTCCCCGTGACCCGGTGCAAAAGGAGTAATAATTCCGCCCTCACAGGCCGGTCTTGAGTCTCGGGAATTACCCCGGCATAGCCGTGGCCCGACCTTGTTCTAGGCCGACATTCCGATCAAACCAGGTCCGTCCTCTGCCCAGATCCTCTTCGGTCCATTATTGAAATGCCGTGCATCCGGCAGACATTTGTATGGGTTTGTTTTCATCGTGTATCTATTACGGACCTTTGTCTCAACATAAAGTGGTCCACGAATGACCGATAAATCTGAATAGAACGAGGCGGCCCTCGTCCTCCCTAAACCCTACGCACGGGAATGTCAATAAGGCCTTCACGGGTCACGCATAGACCTCGGGTCCGTCCCGATTATGATCATCGCCCGACCCGTATCCTCAGCCTACAATCCGCTCCCTCTGAATACATATTGGTTCCGGGATCTGATCTCGGGACGCTCCCCCGTTGCCCTTTGGCACCGGAAATATTAATGACGCCCACGCAAGTCTTGTTTCGACCGCGGGGGGCCCACCACAGTATGGTCGAGGCTTGATCTCGCGCCGAGCCGGCAAACTTGTTGGTTTCTGACCGTTTTAACCGGGATTTAACCGAATGCTTCCAGTTCCTCTGAACAATAAATTTGTCGTACCCCGGCATACATATATTCCGATTTTCCCGTGACGATTGCTTCTTTTCTCAAGCCGGACATTCGTCCTAATATTAAATGGTCAGCATATGACCGACATGATCTCGAATGTTTTCTTTTCACCCTTGTACGAGGACTTCAGCATCTCTTAATAGATTTCTATGCAACTAACTTCCTAGCCATGAGGCCCTGATTCTCGGCGATTAATCAAGAGTGTTCCCTCGTATGGGGGATGTAAATGACGTCGTGACCTTTATGGCGCGGCGGGTTTTGGTCCTGACACGAACCACACAATCCTCTGACCGAGTCAGATCGAGCGCACCATGGGCTCTTCGGAACCCGAACAAATTATCACTTCGGTGACTGGCACGCCCACGCGCACTTAATAAACCCAATAAACAAATACACGACGAACGAAAAAGACAAGAGATAATCAATCGATAAATAAAAAGTGCGTCCTCAAGTCTGGCACTCCCGGTGGGACCTAAACCACCCTTCATCTCTTTGCCGGGATTCAGGGCCTCATGGCCTCCTAATAGACATTGTTTGTCTGCTTTGATGAATTGCAGGTGTTGTCTTCGCCAGCCCTATGGGGAGAAAAGCCAGACTAGGCGCAATTGTCTTTGTGGCCTGGAGGACGCTACCCCAAGGCGCATGCAACTTCCAGGAACCATGAAGGCCGCTAAAGAAAAAAGAAGAGAAAGAGGGAAGAAGGGAGGGGAAATCAAACCCCCCTTTCCCTAAGAAGAAAAAAAAGAAAAGAAGAAAAGAAGAAAAGAAGAAAAGTAGAAAAGTAGAAAAGAAAGAAGCAAAAATAGAAGAGAGAGAATTGGCGAGAGAGGGTTGTACGGCCATATCCATCGACACCCGTGCTGAACAAAGATTACCATTGTGGGATTGATGCGGTGGAGCGAACCACTCATCCCCTCCTTGAGGGGATGAGCGCTCTCTCGCGCTCCCACCTTGGTCTATTATGCAAAAAAAAAAAAGAAGAGAAGAAAAGAAAAGACAAAAAGAAGAGTTGGCAAGCATCACCGACCAAAAGGACAAGAAGAAGCCCGACATCCCGCCCGACTCTAGGAGGGTCCAAGTCCGTGGTGCAGTGCCCTGGTCCGTTCCACCTTCCTGCTGCCTCTATTTGGCATAAGATGGCCCCCCGAGTGGCTGTTAGAAGATCCAACAAACCACAATTGTAGCTTGATGAATTGCTGCCCGTTGTGGGGAATGCTTTATAGCAATGAGGCCAAGCACAGCCACCACTCCCGAAGAGAGCATGCATATACCCCTCCATGGGGAATAAGAAGAAGAAATATACCCCGCCATGGGGGCACAAGATGCAAGAAAGATATACCCCGCTCAGGGGCATAAGGAGCAGCAGAATACACCCCTGCCTGGGGGCACAGGAAGCAGAATTACACCCCACCTTGGGGGCATTAGAAGCAACAATACACCCCACCTTGGGGGCACCAAGAAGTAAAACATACCCCCGCTCTCGGGCCATATGAAGAGAATACACCTCGTCCTAGGGGCATCTGAAGCAGGACAAACAACATTCCCCGAGTCCCGGGGGGCATAAGAAGAAACAGAGTTTCACCCCGACCTAGGGGCATAAAGAGCAAAAGAATACACCCTGACTTAGGGGAATCTGAAGAAGAAACATACACCCCGTCCGGGGGCATAGAAGCCATAAAGAACACCCCACCTGGGGGCACAGAAGCAAAGAGGCATGCTCCCCGGCTTATGGGGATTCGAGAAACACATACCCCGCCTGGGGGCATTGAAGCCATAAAGAACATACCCCGCCTCAGGGCACAAAAGTAAAGAAGCGGAATCCACCCCGGCCTAGGGGCATAAGACGCAGAAGGAAACATACTCCACCATGGGGGCACAAGAAGCAACAGCTGCACCCCGGATTAGGGGCAGATGAAGAGAAGTCCACCCCGGCTTATGGGTATTTGAAGAAAAATACACCCCGCCTGAGGGCATAGAAGCCATAAAGAAGACCCCCCGAGTTCAGGGGCATTTGAAGAAGCTACATCCCACCTTGGGAGCATAAGAAGAAAAGAGTCCGCCCCATCTTAGGGGTATTTGAAGAAGAAACATACCCCACCTAGGGGCATAGAGGTCATAAAGAATATGCCCCGGCTTAGGGGTATTTGAAGAAGAAAGATACCCCGCCTCAGGGGACATTGCAAGCAGCGATACACCCCGCCTGGGGGCACAAGAAGCAAACCACACCCCGCTCCTGGGGGCACATAAAGAGAACGCACCCCGCCATGGGGGGGACACATGAAGAGAATCCACCCCGACTCGGGGGCACATAAGGCAAAAGAATACACCCCGGCTCAAGGGAATCTGAAGAAGAAACATACACCCCGCCACGGGGGTAAGGAAGCCATCGAGAACACACCCCACTTTGGGTGCACAAGAAGCAAACATCCCCCAGCGTGTCAGGGCAGAAGAAGAAAGAATCCCCATCCCCCTTAGGGGCACAAAAAGCAAAGATACACCCCGTGCCCGGGGCATACGAAGAGAAAGACACCTCCCTTTGGAGGCATAAGAAGCAAAAGATACACCTCGTGTCGGGGGCATATGAAGAAAATACACTCCATCCTGGGGGCATAAAAAGCAAAGATACACCCAGTGCCTGGGGCATATGAAGAGAAAGACACCTCCCTTTGGAGGCATAAGAAGCAAAAGATACACCTCGTGCCGGAGGCATATGAAGAGAGTACACTCCATCCCGGGGGCATAAGGAGCAGAAGACCCACTCCACCCTGGGGGCATATGAAGCGAAAAGAATGCACCCCGGTCGGGGGCATACGAAGAGAAATATACCCCACTCTGGGGGTAGAAGAAGCAGAAGAATCTATCCCGACCTGGGGTACAACAAGCAACAAAGATACACCCCGCTCTGGGGATACATGAAGAGAAGCACTCCTCCGCCTTAAGGGGTAGACAAAGCTTCACCCCCACCATGGGGGGGGGGGGTATAAGAAACAAAAGGCACACCCCGTGCCAGGGGCATATATAGAGAAACTCACCCCGCCATGGGGGCATAAAAAGCAGAAGAACTCACCCTGGCTTAGGGGTATTTGAAGAAGAAACATACCCCACCTGGGGGCATAGAAGCCGTGAAGAGTATACCCCGGCTTGGGGGCATTTAAAGAGAGGTATATCCCACCTTAGGAGCATAAGAAGAAAAGAGTCCACCCCGTCTTAGGGGCATTTGAAGAAGAAACACACCCCACCTGGGGGCACAGAAGCCATGAAAAAATACACCCCGCCTGGGGGAACAGAAGCGAAGAGGCAAAACACTCCCCTCAGGGGGCACATATGAAATAAAGCTACACCCCAACCTTGGGGCACATTAAGAGAAATACACTCCAGCACAGAGGCATTAATGAGAAAAGAAGAGCATAATAAAGAAAAAGAGAGACGTGAAATAAACGTGGTCTTCGCACTCGCCTCTCCATACAAAAGGAAGAGAAGAAAAGAAAGAAGAGTCATGAGACAGACGTTGTCTTCGCACCCGCCTCTCCATACAAAAAAAAAGAAGAGAAGAAACGAAAGAAGAGTTACGAGGCAGACGTGGTCTTCGCACCTTCCTCCTCACACAAAGGAAGAAGAGAAGAAAGGAAAGAATGTCTCGAGGTAGACGTAGTCTATTACCTGCGGCATTTGGACATCCACCCAATAAACCTCTCACATGATCGGCGTCACGACCTTTCATCCGAACCAAAAATATTTAGCCATCGGGGCTTCAACCGAAAGATGTTCAGCCATCGGGGCTTCAAACCGACGGATACTCCGCCATCGGGGCGTTACACCGAAAGATATTCAGCCATCGGGGCTTCAACCGAAAGATGTTCAGCCATCGGGGCTTCAAACCGACGGATACTCCGCCATCGGGGTGTTACACTGAAAGATATTCAGCCATCGGGGCTTCAACCGAAAGATGTTCAGCCATCGGGGCTTCAAAGCGACAGATACTCCGCCATCGGGGCGTTACACCGAAAGATATTTAGCCATCGGGGCTTCAACCGAAAGATGTTCAGCCATCGGGGCTTCAAACCGACGGATACTCCGCCATCGGGGCGTTACACCGAAAGATATTTAGCCATCGGGGCTTCAACCGAAAGATGTTCAGCCATCGGGGCTTCAAACCGACAGATACTCTGCCATCAAGGCGTTACACCGAAAGATATTTAGCCATCGGGGCGTTAAACTGACTAAACCTTCAGCCGACGGGGCGTTAAACCGACTAAACCTTTTGCTGACGGGGCGTTAAATCGACTAAACCTTCTGCCATCGGGGCGTTAAACCGACTAAACCTTCCACCGACGGGGCGTTAAACCGACTAAACCTTTCGCCGACGGGGCGTTAAACCAACAGAGCATTTCGCCGACGGGGCGTTAAGCCGACCGATGTCAAGCCAACAAGCAACTCCACCTGCGGCCTTTGGCCACCCAACAGAATCAACCATTCACTCTGGTTCGGGTCCTTCCCCAGCCAGAGAATCAAAGAATCAACCTTTCACTCCGGTTCAGGTCCTTCCCCGGCCAGAGAATCAAAGAATCAACCCTTCACTCCGGTTCGGGTCCTTCCCCGGCTAGAGAATCAAAGAATCAACCTTTCACTCCAGTTCGGGTCCTTCCCCGGCTAGAGAATCAAAGAATCAACCTTTCACTCTGGTTCGGGTCCTTCCCCGACCATAGAATCAAAAGAATAAACCCTCCCACTTTGGTTCGGATCCTTTCCCCGCCAGAGAATTAAAGAATCAACCTTTCACTTTGGCTCGGATCCTTTCCCGACCAGAGAATTAAAGAATCAACCTTTCACTTTGGTTCGGATCCTTTTCCGACCAGAGATTAAAGAATCAACCTCTCACTTTGGTTCAGATCCTTCTCCATCCAGAGAATCAAAAAAGAGACCCTTCTCTTCAGCCTCACATGGTTCCCTACCCAACTCCTTTTGGCTCAGCCATTTCGGTCAAGGCCCACTACCAGGATTAATCCATCCGGCCCACCGCGCCCCCAATATCTCTTGGCTTTTCAGCCTACTTTTTAATATCCCAACTTTGGCTCTTGTAGCCTGCTTTCCTTTGGCCTTCGTGGCCTGCTTCCCAACCTTTGGCATTCGCGGCCTACTTCCAAATTCTGGCTCCCGTAGCCTGCTTCCCTCTGGCTCTCGTAGCCTGCTTCCCTTTGGCTCTCATGGCCTGCTTCCCCAATTTTGGCTTTTATAGCCCGCTTCCCAACTTTGGCTCTCGCAGCCCGCTTCCCAACTTGGGCTCTCGCAGCCTGCTTCCTTTTGGCCTTTATGGCGTGCTTCCCCAATATCCCTCGGCTTCTATAGCCCGCTTCCCTGTTATCCTTTCAGCCCTCCATGGTCTGCTTCCCTAATACTTTTACTACCATTACACTTATACGTAACGACAATATGTTCTTACGCAAAAAAAAGAGGAGAGACAAAGAAGAATGCTTGATTGCCCTGCTTGCATGCTTGCTTAATATAGAATAATACACCTCCTTGAAATTTTCTAGGACCGTGTTTCCTTGCTAAATAATGCTGCCCCGATTCCGGATGCATGTACGTCATGGCACACACTCGAAGGGAACCCAATTATGGCAGGTGCACACGTCAAGGGGAAGAGTCATGGCTAAATTGCTAAGCCCAACTCATAAAATAAACCTGAGGCAACGCTCCCCCACTTCGCACTTAATGTGTTCAATGGTCTTCAACCATAGGGATTGCCCGACTTTCTTCTTAGCACTCTACGGATGCTCGAATTTCTGCACTCGCGTGAAGGGTAATCGTGAGGAAAAAACTGCCTACCCCCACTTAAAAAAAAAGAGACAAAAAATGAGACAAAAAAAGAGAAGAGAGGAACGTGAATCCTAGTAGCCGGGAATCCCCACTGAAACAAATGAGGAGACTCGCGCGAAATGGTGAAGCGAATTTCAATAAGGATAAAGCCTAGTAGCCGGGAATCCCCATTGAGACACATGAGGAAACTCGCGTCAAACGGTGGAGTCCGTAATAGAATTATGATAAGGACGAATCCTAGTAGCTGGGAATCTCCATTGAGACACATGAGGAGACTCGCGCCGAACGGTGAAATCCGCTACCAAAATAAACAGATGGGGGCTGTGCGAAGCTATCGAAATCGAGATCTTGAAACCCATGTGTAGGCGCTAGAGTAATCATCGAGTGTTGCTTAGAAAACCTGCACATCCCTATGTTTAGGGCCTTTTGCTCACACGTTTTCTCCTCCGCGCCACAGAGAATTACCTCGGGTGAAATGCGTTAATTTAAGCTATGCATGCAAGACATGCGATATCCTCTTGACGGGTGAACCACCCCTTAGTTGTGCCTCATGGCGCACACCGTGTCTGCAAATTATGGGCGATGTCCTTATCCCATCTCCTATAGAGGGAGCTACCATACGTATATTTATGTTATGACTGCTGACAAATGCCTGTATGCTTGAATAAAGAAATAAATAATAATAGTAATAAAAAAATTTCAGTTCCGGCTATCGCAGCCTGCTTTCCCAGCCCTGGCTCGTAGAGCCCAATCTTGGCCCTCACGGCCTGCTTCCCGCCCTCACGGCCTGCTAACCTCCTAACTTCGACTCCTGTAGCCTGCTGCCTCGATTCCGGCCCTTGTGGCCCACTTCCCGGTTCGGGTTTCATGGCCAGTACCCCCGGCTCATTAAAGAACAAAGTACCCTTTCACCCTGGCCCGAGCTTGCTGTTCGGGTGAAGAGTCAACCCTCTTTCCTCACGCTGACACTAGCCCACGTCAACGACTTGACCATCTCTCCATCCCTTCGGGTGACAAATATCCCTTCTGATTCGGACCTTCCGTCCAGATCATTGAATTAACAAACTCTTCTCTACGTCCCTTCAGGCGACGAATACCTCTTTTAAATCAACAAACTCTTCTCTCCGTCCCATCGGGCGACAAATACCTCTTTTAAATCAACAAACTCTTCTCTCCGTCCCTTCGGATGACGAACATCTCTTTTGAATCGACAAACTCTTCTCTCCGTCCCTTCGGGCGACGAATACCTCTTTTAAATCAACAAACTCTTCTCTCCATCCCTTCGGGTGACGAATAACCCGTTTGATCCCGACCTCCTGTCTAGGTCATTGAATGAATAAATTCTACTACCAGTCCCGCCGCGCTTCCAATACCTCCCAGCTCTAGTAGCCCGATCTCAACTTCGGCTCTCATAGCCTGCTGTCCGATTTTGGCCCACGTGGTCAGGTTTCTCGATCTCAACCTCGGTCTGTGGACCCGATCTCCTAATCAAGATAATGAATCTCTTCAACGGGCTACACCCGCAGGCCCCGCTCTACTCGTCCTTCGCTCGCACCACCCGCGGGTGGGGGGCATTTGTGGATACCAAAAAAAAGAAGAGAAAGAAAAGAAGAGAAGAGAGAAAGAGAAAGAAAAGAAGGAAAAAAAAGGGAAAAGAAGAAGAAGAAAGAGGAAGATAAAATAAAAAAATAAATAGAAGATGAGAAAGAGGGAAGAAAAAGAAAAGAAAATAAATAATAACAATAATAATAAATAATACACATATATATATATATTAATAAAATAAAAAGATTGGCCCACTCATTTTCTTTCTTTCTCTCCCACTCTTTCTCTCTCTCAATCTCTCCCTCTCCCCGGCACACCACTGTGCCGGACAGCACCACTGTGCCGGACAGCATCCCGTGCCGGATAATCACCCCCTCCTATCTCACCCGGTGCACTCGGTAGGCTCCTCCACAGCACACTCCTCCTCCACCGGCACACCACTGTGCCAGAGGATATACATTGCACCGGATGACCCCTCCACGGCACACCTACTGTGCCGGAGAACCCACTCCACTCCTCCCCTCCACCCGGCACACCCCTGTGCCGGATGACTCGCACCTACTGTGCCGGAGAACCCACTCCTCTCCAACCCCTTCCACTCTCGCTACTGGCCATTCTTTCCACGCAACCCACTGCAGTAGATCTGCCACCCGTATCTCCTCGCCCTGCTTGCTTCTCCTCCCGTGGGCGGGCGACACGTCCCTTTCCAGCCCCTCTCTGGCAAGTGTCCTTCATCATTTTCTCTTGGCCCTGGCATCTCCTCCACGCCTCGTGCGTCTGCCGCTGTTGTATTGACAGACGTTGACTGTGACGGGACAGCCACCGCCAACGATGCTCTGTTTTCGATTGCGCATGCTCGCGAACCTCCCTCCCCACCGCTGACATCACCTGTGCGCTGTCTGACCTCAGTTTGAAACATCGGCCGAGAACGATTCCTCCTCCGTGCTCCCCCTCATCCTCTGCTCACGGTTCAATTTTTTCCAAGAACCGGTCCTCGAAGATTAGTTAGCTTATGTCCTGGGTTACTAGGACATCGTTCTGAGGATGTCGTTGATCATTTAGCTGAGATTTTTGTGGTTTTACCAACTAATATCAAGATGGCGATGGCAGCTACTGCTAAGAGAAGGAAATTATTGGATGGTGATGTCTTAAATGCAGTGATTAATGATTCATGGGATATTCTAGACATATCTGGTTCCTATGTTACCGATATTGGTCTCATGAAAGCTGCACAAACTTGCCCCAGTTTACATGCTGTTGATATAAGCAAATGCAACAAAATTACCCTTCTGGGTGATTCTAAGCTTCTCTCTCAATGCCAGTCACTGGAGATTTTAAGATGTGGAGGGTGCAGTGGGAGCGAATTCACTACACGTAGATGCTTGAGTATCTTGGTGCCTAAATTGAATGGCATGGAGAAAGAATCTCGGGTGGACTTGGATAACACCAATATAGCAGATGGTGCACAGTCATTACGTTGGCTTGTATGGCCAAATATACAAGCTGAATCAAAAGAGAGGCTGGCTGCTGAATGTCCACGAATTATAGTCAACCCACTGCCATCACCTCTTTCTTTATGTGGTGCTGAAGTTCCTCTTGGGACCTTGCCGGACGTGACATTGGATGGACCTTGTATTGATCACGTCGATCCAAAAGCGTAGGTAGTCTCTTTTTTAATAGAAAAACCTAACCTAGGGTTCGATGGGAGAGTGCACCCCTTACCAGAGGTAAGGAGAAAGCCACTCCACCATTGGACCACTAGGAGGCGGATTTATTCCACTGAGAAAGAATAATGAATTACATCAATCTGAGTCTAGGCAAGCCTAGAGAGTCCAGCCGAGCAGCCCCTTTTATAATGGAAGGTAGCTCAATGTAAGAATAGAAAAAATTACATTTGTTGATGCAAGCTAAAGAAGCAAGTAAATCAGCTACAGTGTTGGCTTCTCTAAATATATGAGAGATCAAGTCATGCTGAGAGAGAATACTCCAGATCACCCTGACGTAGCTGAGTATAGCCCATGGGCAGTGAATTTCTTTATTGATGATCCTGACTAGGGTGAGGGAATCACATTCAATGAGGGCTGGAGAAATATCCACAGCCTTCAAATACTTAATACCATCCAGGAGGGCTCGGGCTTCAGCTATTAAGCTGTTTGAATGGCCATAAAAATGAGAAAAGGCAAGTAGAACTTTTCCTCTGGAATCCCTGATTATACCACCTCCTCCTGTGTCCTTAGAAATCTTGCAAGCACCATCAGTGTTAAGTTTAAGAAATGGCCAAGGGGGGCAAATCCATTTCACTATCTTCATTTGATCACTGCATGAAGTTTGGTGTGCGATTCCCATTTGGTCCAAGATTCTCCGGTAACTGGATTTTGGTTCCTTGAGTGAGGCAGTCGAACATGCTCTCTTGATCTGGAACAAAGTTTGATGGATGCAACTGTTTTTGGAGAATGCTTTATCCTCATACTTGGCAATGTTCCTAGCTTTCCAAATTTCCCACATACCAAATCCAATGGAGGCAAGGGAGAAAACTGCAAAGGCCGTACCTGGCTGAACATTGCAGATGGAATTCAGAATGAGTTCCTTAGGATTTCGCCCTTGAAGTTGTAACCCTGCTGCTTTGAGTGCAGTCCAAACTGCAACTGCAATATCACTGTTGAGAAACAGATGTGTGAGGTCTTCAACCTGTGGATTTTTACAGCAAAAGCATTTCGAACAGAGGACAATGCCCACTCTTTGTATATTGGCATCGGTTGGCAAGCAGTTATTCATAATCTTCCATATATGAACTGAAATTTTAATTGGAACCCAATTAGACCACAAGCAACTCCAGGGGATATCAGCTGGAATTTGATTGTTAGCCATATGGTTATTAGTTGATGCTACTGAGCACTGACCAGATGAGGAGATACTCCAAACACCCAGGTCCGGTTCCTGGTTCAGATTAACTGATCTGATGGCTTGCTGGATGCTGTTAGGGAGTAGAGAATTGAGCAAGACAATATCTTCAGGGGATGGGTTCAAAAGAACTTCACTAACTGATGCTTTCGGATTAGGAATTTGAGCTTCAGAAACAAAAGTATTTAAGCAATGTTGGCCCAGCCAATTATCATACCAAAAACTGGAATTATCTCCATTGCCCACGATGACCTTTTTGAATTGAAGAATATATTCCTTAGCCTTCAACCAGCTTCTTCTTGCAAAACCTTTCATGTTCCTGAATTTTGCATCTCGGATATGGCAATTGAACAGATACTTTGCTCTAAAATAAGAAGCCCATAAGGTGTCATTGTGAATAGCATTCCACAACATTTTGACACGGAGAGCAATTTCCATTTTCCTGAGAGATATGATGCCAAGGCCCCCTGCGGATTGAGGTCTACATAAGATATGCCAAGATTTCCAATGTCTCTTTTTGCCATGGGCTGAAGACCCCCAGAAGAAATTGGCAAAGGCCTGCTCAATCAAAATATGAGTGCCAATGTGCAATGGAGTGGAGGACAGAGCATACATTGGCAAAGAAGACAGCACATGCTTGATAAGAACTAGTCTGGCCCCTTGGGATAAGAGGCTGGCCTTCCACCCATCAATCCTTTTATGAATGGAATTTAGGATTCCAGCAAAGTGAATCTTCTTTGTTCTACCAATCACCAGAGGAAGCCCGAGATACTTATGAGGAAAGGATAGTTTGGAGAATCCTGTGAGTCTCTGAATGCGCTGAACAACAGAAATAGGCTTCTTTGGATGGATTAAAAAACCACTCTTACTGACATTGATCAGCTGACCAGAAGCTTGTTCATAAGTGTGAAGAAGCTTGAGCAAATTCCTGATGGAAGAAGAAGTAGCTTTGCTGAAGATCAGGGTATCATCAGCAAAAAGTAAGTGTGATATTCTTGGACATCTCTGACAGCCTGTGAACCACTCTATCCGGCCATTACTGAAGGTTTCTCTAAGAGACCTACTCAAAGCTTCTTCAGCAATAACAAATAAGGAAGGTGCAATTGGATCACCTTGGCGAATACCTCTGGTTGATTTAAAAAAACCAGCAGTGTCTCCATTCAACAGAATAGAAAACCAACAGTTATTAATCAATCTTTCAACAAGGTTTATGAAATTGTTGCTGAAGCCAAATCTGAACATTACTGAGTATAGGAAGTCCCATTCAAGCCTGTCATAGGCTTTAGCCATATCAAGTTTAAACATGACATTTGTACCTCTTGTATGTCTGCTTAATTCAAGGGAGAGCTCTTGAGCAAGGGCTATATTTTCTATAATCTGTCTTCCTTTGACAAAGGCTGACTGCTCCGGCGAAATAATTTTGGGTAAAATTAAAGCCAATCTTCTGTTGATTATAGAGGATATAATCTTGTAGAAGAAGTTACATAAACTTATTGGCCTGTAGTCTGAAATCTCCACAGCATTCTGTTTATTAGGAATAAGAGCAATCAAGGTAGAGGTAACATACCGAGGCAGTGGATTCCTGGAGGAGAATGCTTCTTGCACTGCACTGACTACCAAAGGGGCAATAATGTTCCAGGCTTTGTGAAAAAAGAACCCAGAATATCCATCGGGCCCAGGAGCACTATCAGCTGACAAATTGAATACTGCATCATGAATTTCAGATTCAGTGGGAATAGCACACAGACAGTCATTATCCTCCTGGTTAAGTAAATGAGGAATGCAGCCCAAGAATGAATGATCAATGAAGTGATCTTGAGAGGAGAAAGCATTCTGAAAATGGGATACTGCTATATGTTTCATATCCTCATGGTTTGAAGAAAGATTGCCTGCAGGATTCTTCAGATGTTTGATTTTATGTTTCCGTCTCTTAGCTAAGGTGGACATGTGGAAGAATTTTGTATTTCTGTCCCCCTCAAGTAGCCATCTAATACCAGATTTTTGTCTCCAGAAGTACTCTTGCTGGAGCAGTCTGTCTGACAGATTGGATTTTGCTTCTTCTAATGCTGCCAGGTTAACATCACTGGGTTGCAAGTCATAAAGGTGCTCAGCTTGCAGAATAGCATCCTCAGCTTTTGACAAATTCAAATGAACATTACCAAAAGTTTCTCTGTTCCAGACTCGAAGCATCCTTTTCAGGGAATTGAGCTTGAGGAACAAACAGTGCATGGGAGAGGAAGCAATGGGGCTTGAGTGCCAGCAAGCCTTAACTTCATCAAAAAAAATTTCATGTAAAGTCCACATTCTCTGAAAGCAAAATCTGCTGAATCTACGATCTTGGGGTAGCATTTTAACTAGCATCGGAGCATGGTCAGATGCCTCCCTAGATAAATGCTCTATAGAAATTGGCATTTGATTCAGCCAGGTTGGATTGAGAAGGACCCTATCCAATCTGGCCCAAATTCCTCTGCTGCCAGATTGATTATTATGCCAAGTGTATTTTGAGCCAGCATATCCACCATCAAGTAAAGCACAATCTGAAATACAGTTGCTAAAGTCAGTCATTGCAGAAAGGCTTGGGGAATTACCACCGAGCTTTTCATCCACAGTAGTGATGCAATTAAAGTCCCCTGCAACAATCCAAGGTCCAACTATCTGAGAGTGAATGTTGGATAAAGAAGCCCACAAGGAATGCCTCTCAAAAGCATTGCATTTGGCATAAACAAAAGTAGAGTAAAAGTCTGGCAAAGAAGCATTAGACTGCAAGACAGTGATCTGTTGATCATCCCTACTCACAACTGAAAAAAGCAAAAGATCCTTCCAGAAAACCCAGATGTGGGCCAGCCCATCAGTGTTGGCAATAGCCTTATCCATACCCAAGCGTCTGCATATATTATCCATTCTGCCAGTGTTTAGTTTAGGTTCTAATAGCACAATGCAGTCAAGCTGGTGAGTTCTAATAAGGAGTTTAACTCTGCCAATGGACACATCATTCCCTATACCTCTGATATTCCAAATAATGCAATTCATAATAATTGTTTGGTATCAGGTATGTTACCCGTGGAACCAGTCCTTAACATTGATCTGGTAATAACGCCTGTGCGCTCATGATGCAGAGCCATGTTGTTTTGAGTTTCTGCTAGCTTGGCTATATCTAGTCTTCTAGAAAAGACCTCTTCAGCCGACTGAGGTACTAGCTCTGGCAAGGCAACTACAACTGCAGGGTCGGGAGCAATAGCAAAATTTTGGTTTGAAGGGGGCTCTAAAGGAGGGCAGGCCAAAGCTACCGAGTGATGAGCTTGAGAAGGATCCTGGAGTAGAATATCTGACTGAACAGGAACAGAAACTGGCCGAGGAATATCGGACTCACAATCAGGAGCTTGCTCCACATTAGAACATGGAACATCCTTCGCTGGATAAACCTCCGGAAGGCGATAATCAGGATCCCCTGACTCTGTAGCAAAAGCTGGCGAAGGTTTAGCTGGACAGGGGGCATCCAAGACTGAATTCTGAATGGAACAATCGCCCTGACTAACGGTCCTTGCATTAATCAAATCATTACAATTATGCGGAGCATCTTTGGCTCGGGGAATAGATAAATTAACTTCAGCAGAGGTCTTCTGATTAGCTATAGGTTGCCAAATTGCCTTGCCTTTGGTATCGGCTATAGTCTGAATGGGCTTCACTATCGAAGTCGAATTCCTTAAGCCTTTACAAGCAGCTTCAATATGGCCGATACGAGAACAGGCAGAACAATAGGGAGGAAGGTCCGGGTATACAACCCCCTGCCAGGCACCACCTCCTGGACAACCAATCCAAACTCGGGGAGGGCGAGGTTTTGAAATATCAAGCTCGATACAGACCCGAGCAGCAGTCGTTTGGGACAAGTTCAAAGTGCAAGGGTCGACTTTCAAGGGTCGACAAGTTCAAAGCATGGGCAGTCTCTGATGCTCCTTAGATTAACATAATGCCTGCTATATTTGATGGTAAGCCTGAGCTGTCCAGAGCAGAAAAGTTCAAGCTGGCGTTTGTTGAGACAGACTTGCGAACGTCAGACAACGTCAGAGGTGAAGCAGAGGAAGGCTTGAAGCAGAATCTGAACAATCAGGAACTTATGGATGGAATTCACAGGTGCGTTGAATAGTTCAACAAGACTAACAGATGAGAGATAAGTCCAGATGGATTGAAAGAAAGACGGGCAAAGGCAATGTAGGACCCAGAAATCCAGAATATTTTGATTGATCCTATCATGCGGCAGGAACTATTAGACTTCCATGAAAACCGGTGCACCCCACACCTTACCCAACGGCACACCCTGAAAGCCCCAGCGGCACACCCTTGCCAGTGCCCAGCGGCACACTCTCAGGTGTCCTCCAACGGCACACTCTCTCGTGCCTCCAGCGGCACACTTGTTTGGCCCCCCAACGGCACAACGTCCCATCTCATTACGATGCTCTGTTTTCACTCAAGCACGGAGCATTTAATGCTCACGCCGCTGGCTCATGCTCCGATCGACAGCATAGCGATAGCAGGTCGTCGACGTCAACCTCGGCCAACCAGGTGAAGGCACGTCAGCTCCCTCCTGCTGTCCCTACGTACAGGCCACTTGATGGCTTCGGACGGGAGAAGAAAAAAGAGGAGAAGAAGAAGGCTTGGCCTTCGAAGCGGCCAACCCCCATTCAATATAAAAGGAGGCTCGCTTGTTGGCCGGCGAGAAGGACACAGAAGCCAGAGAAGAAGAGAAGAGAGACGAAGAGGCAAGGAGAGAGAGACACCGCCAGAAAAGAGAAGACAAGAAAAAAAAAGAGAAGAGAAGAAGGAGGGCACCGGAGTGGGGTTTCTCCGACCGCCGCCGAGCAAGAGAGAGCAAGAGAGAGAGAGGGAGCTTGATGTAGAAGGGGGAAGTGGGGGAAAGGGCAGTGGGTGGTCACCCCGCTCCGATCCCCAACACTTCTCCCCCTTTTTCTTCTTCTTCTTCCCCGTTCTTTTGTTCTTCCATTTTCTTTCTTGTTCGTAGCCTTAGCTCGGGCATGATTTGTAATGTGTATGGCCGGCCATGGCCTTTTATTCCCCCATGAATGAGTATTGTCCCCTTTGATGGGTTTTCTCGTCGTCTTGATTGATTTGTGCCACCGTGGGCTCGATCAGCCCAATGCCCCTGCCCCATTAGCACGCCAACCCCTTTTGGGGCCTTGCACGGTGCACCTGCACCCCCGTCCAGCAGTACACCTTCTGGCTCCTTGGCCGGCACACCCCGCTGCGCCTTCGGCGGCACATCTGCCCGTGCCCTCAGCGGTACACCCCACTTGTCCTTTAGCGGCACACTCTTGTGTGCCTTGGCCGGCATACACCCTTAACCAGCTTCCACCGGTACACCTTGCTCAGCCCTCCAGCGGCACAGCCCCTCACTTGAGCCCAGCCCGACACAGCCTTGCACTTATCTTCAGCTGGCGCACCATGGCCAAGTTCTTCCCCGGTGCACTCTCAGATAGTCTTAGGAGTGTCTTCCGCTCGTTGCTTCTTCCAGGTCTTCCGAAGTTTTATCAAAGGTGTTGTCGCCCTTGGCACGCACCTCAAATTTTCGGGTTCCACCACTCCATGTGGGCACGTTCCCTGTATCTCCCTTACGTCCCGAGTCAAGGGGAGATGCTGCCGAATTTTTTATTAAAAGTAATGCCATGATAAAAGACAAAGTGAAGTAACTAATGAACGAACGAATAATGATAAGACATCCTAATCAAAATAATGGAACCGTACGAGACTCAGAGGATTGGGCTGCTGAACATGGCCCCGGACTTAACCACTCAATGAAGAATTGAGAACCTGGCCCCGGAACTCCTCCATCTGAACTTCATATGCCAAAAGTGACCCCCTTTTCAGCCCTCACACGAGCCCATCCTTCTCCCTTGGCCTTCAACGGCACACTCTCCACCAGCCTCCAGTGGCACACTCCCTTGGCACCAGCCTCCAGCGGCACACTCCCTTGGCCTTCAACGGCACACTCTCCACTAGCCTCCAGCGGCATACTCCCTTGGCCGTCAATGGCATACTCCCTTAGCCTTCAACGGCACTCTCTCCACCAGCCTCCAGTGGCACACTCCAATCAGACCCTGCTGTGAGCTGCTCGGGCCCTACCCTAGCTATACCGACTCGGTCCGAACCCACATGGACCTCCCTTCGGCCCTCCGATGGCCCACTCCTCCACATACGCCCTAAGTGCAAATAAGAGAAACAAGATAATAATAATCATAAAAAATATATAGATCCAAAAATACATATAAAAGATGCAATAGAAGAAATAAACCAAATGCACGTATAAACACATGGCAAACAAAAAAGGGAAATGCGCGCGATAAAAGGTAATGATAATAAAATAATAAAACTACCCAAAAAGACATAAAGGAGAAATAAGCAACTAAAAAAAAATGAAATGACTAGAACCCAGATAATAATAATAAGAAATAGAAAATGCCACCTCGCAGCCTCGCTTCTCCCCGTGACCCGGTGCAAAAGGAGTAATAATTCCGCCCTCACAGGCCGGTCTTGAGTCTCGGGAATTACCCCGGCATGGCCATGGCCCGACCTTGTTCTGGGCCAACATTCTGATCAAACCAGGCCCGTCCTCCGCCCGGATCCTCTCCGGTCCGTTATTGAAATGCCGTGCATCCGGCAGACATTTGTACGGGTTTGTTTCTGTCGCGTATCTATTACGGACCTTTGTCCGAACATAAAGTTGTCCACGAATGACCCACAAATCTGAATAGAATGAGGCGGCCCTCGTCCTCCCCAAACCCTACGCATGGGAATGTCAATAAGGCCTTTATGGGTCACGCATAGACCTCGGGTCCGTCCCGATTATGATCATCGCCTGACCCGTATCCTCGGCCTATAGTCCGCTCCCTCTGAATACATATTGGTTCCAGGATCTGATCTCGGGACGCTCCCCCATTGCCCTTTGGCACCGGAAATATTAATGACGCCCACGCAAGTCTTGTTTCGACTGCGAGGGGCCCACCACAGTATGGTCGAGGCTTGATCTCGCGCCGAGCCGACAAACTTGTTGGTTTCTGACCATTTTAACCAGGATTTAACCTAATGCTTCCAGTTCCTCTGAACAATAAATTTATCATAGCCCGGCATACATATGTTCCAGTTTTCCCGTGACGATTGCGTCTTTTCTCAAGCTAGACATTCGTCCAAATATTAAATGGTCAGCGTATGACCGACATGATCTCGAGTGTTTTCTTTTCACCCTCGTACGAGGACTTTAGCATCTCTTAATAGATTTCTATGCAACTAACTTCCTGGCCATGAGGCCCTAATTCTCGGTGATTAATCAAGGGTGTTCCCTCGTATGGGGCATGTAAATGACGTCGTGACCTTTATGGCACGGCGGGTTTTGGTCCCGACACGAACCACACAATCGTCTGACCGAGTCAGATCGAGCGCACCATGGGCTCTTCGGAACCCGAAAAAATTGTCACTTCGGTGACTAGCACGCCCACACGCACTTAATAAACCCAATAAACAAATAAACGACGAACGGAAAAGACAAGAGATAATCAACCGATAAATAAAAAGTGCGTCCACAACGCTACGGCGGGAAACGACCCACAAACTTCACCACTCCCCCATACCTCCACAGGAGAGGGGGAAAACAAGGGGGAAGCCCCCAAATAGCCCCTAGCATGCATCTATGGCCTCGGAACGGCCAAAAACGTAATGAAACGGCGGATCGACGCTCAACCCCAAAAACATGGATTTTTCCCAAATCGCCCCGATTAGCCCGCTCGGCTCACCACGGCCTACGAAACTCACGGGAAAGGAAGAGCATGAGCTGGGGGTCCATCTCCCTACCTCCACCGAAGAAACGACGCGCCATGGACACCGATCCACGAAGTAATCGCCGTGAAACCGTCACCGACTCGTGATCGCACCACCAAGCTTCGCCCCGCCTCCACCGCGTCGATCCTCGCCTGTCCTTGCCCGCATCCTCGCCCACGCCGCCTCCACCTTGCCCCCAGCCTCGCTCCGTCGGCCGTCGGAGAAGAGAGGGGAGAAAGAGAGCGTGAGAGAAGAGAGAGGGAGGGAAGAGAGAAATGAGAGGGTAGAGAGAGAAAATGTTAATATATATAGAAAACCCAAAAAATTCCAGAAATTCAAAAAATTACGAAAAATTACCTCCGCGATCTTCGGAAGGAACACAACGCAGTGGTACTGTCCCGGAGTCGAAGAACGCCACGATTTGCCCTGAACAGAGTTCCGAAGGCACATCATGGAAAAACACGTGTAAAGCATAAAATACACTCCGAGACCCACTAAAATAATCCGAAAAATCCGGAGCATTACAATACCGACCTCTATACTCCCCTCCCCATCTCGAATAGTCCATGGCAGGACATTAGCATGGACTTTGTATTGGGATTGCCCCGCACCCTCCGACGGCATGACTCTATCTTTGTGGTTGTAGATAGGTTCTCAAAGATGGCATTATTCATTCCGTGCTCCAAAATCTCGGATGCCTCTAGAGTTGCAGGTCTATTCTTTTCTCACTGTGTCTCGAGGTTCGGACTTCCCCGCACTATAGTGTCTAATAGAGTTGCGCTCTTTATTAGCTATTTCTGGAAAACCCTATGGCACATGATGGGCACCCAACTGGAATTCTCCACTGCATACCACCCCCAGACCGATGGTCAAACTGAGGTTGTCAATAGGAGTTTGGGAGATCTTCTTAGGTGTCTTGTCCGAGATCGAGTCAGGGATTGGGATTGGGACTTGGTCTTACCCTAAGCAGAGTTTGCATATAACGATGCGGTCAATAGGTCTACAGGTATGAGCCCCTTCGAGATTGTCACTGGCCATAGACCTAGGAAGCCCATAGACCTAGTCCCATCTCCCATCCAGTCCCGTGTGTCTGAGTCAGCCGAGTCTTTTGCCAGTCATATTAGGCAGTTGCATGAGCATATCCGTCGTCACATTGAGTCCAGCAACGCACGATACAAAGAATTGGCTTACGCCCATAGGCACCACCGTGAGTTTCAGGAGGGCGATTCTATCATGATTAGGGTCAGATCTGAATGGTTTCCCTCAGGAGCAGTGAAGAAGTTGCATGCTCACGGTGCTAGTCCCTTTCAAGTAGTGAGGCAAGTCGAATCAAATGTATATGTTATGGACTTGCCAGAGGATTACAGGATCAGCTCTACTTTCAACGTCTCTGATCTTGTCGCTTATAGGGACCCAGCGGTGATACCCAGTGAGCCCATTGAGCCGTCTCCACCCGTTGTGACTGACACCACCCTAGAGTGACCACCTCCAGCCTTGTTACCTCAACAGCGAGAGCAGATAGAATGTATACTAGATGAGCAGGTGACGACTACTCGAGGCGGAGTGTACCAACGCTATTTGGTGCGTCAGAGGGGACGGCCCGCATCCGATGACACTTGGATCACCCGGGATGAACTAAAGAGGATTGATCCAGATCTGCTGGATCGATACCAGAGTGACCCGGACCCTTACTCGACGGGGTCGAGCTTCTCCCACCCGGGGAGAATTGGTGAGGACACTAGAGCACGAGTACGGCTCGACTCAGCGAGCCATCGGTACTGGACCCGCAGCATGACTCGGTCGACACTGACCTCTTTGTGGCTGGGGGACAGTCTGGAGTCGCCACCGGAGCAGTGATATTTTAGTACATATTTTTATACATATTTGTACGGTATACATATTTGGACATATTTGGTGTGTATTTAGCATGTATTTGGATTGTATTATCTTGGATTTTTATATTGGGTCAATAGTAGAATAAATGACCTTGTATTTGTATTTTTATTTATTTTGATCCAAGGGGTATTAATTTGGTCCATGGGGATTAAAATATGCCAAGCCCCTTATGTTGACAATTAAGGAGGGGCGCCCCCTCTTTTCTCTCTTATGGGGTGATTATTTTAATCAGCTTGTCCCCCATTTCCCTAATATGCCCCTTTGACCAAGGGTATTCCAAGTCTTTTGGCTAGGTCTAGGGTTATTTTATATAATGTCTCTTGTGTATTTTGGTGGAACAAAATGAAAAAATTATAAGAGAAATTGCTTGGTGCGCACCCCCTCTCTCTCTTGGTGTTCTTGGTGTTCTTCCCTCTCCCACCTCCAATCTCTTCTAGATATGAGTTCCAATCTTCTATCTCCCTCAAATCTCTTCATCCTCCTCTCTTCCTCTACTTTCTGTGATCGTTCACCGCCGCCGCCGTTCGTGCCGCCGTTGAGCCACCACAAGCTGATCATCATCATGTTGTCCCCAAACTCGGAGTTACAGGATAACAACCCGGTGAAGAGGCTGGTATAGGAGATCCGACCGTTGGATCGTAACGAAAATTTGAGGGTAGGTTCCCCCCACCATAGGCCATTCCCAGTTAAATTTTGAGGTCGATCAGAGTTCGTTTAGACCATTTCCCAGCCACCTGTTCTTTCTTCTCAAAGTCTACCTGTGTGCAGATCCGCGGGATAGATATTGGTCGCGGATTTTTCCACCTCATAAAATGTTGTCCAAAATTCACAAAAAAACTATGTGCGTCTCTGTCACCCTCCCCTATACCCACCATAAAAATCCCAGGTTCTAATTCGGTCATTTGATCCTCAGTCAAAGCCCTTGATTAGGGAGGTTAGGTTCTGTCCAGCCTGTTTTGTATTTCGGGACAGTGTGCTTAGTCATTTTGCAGTCGCTCCCATTTTCAATCCAACTGTTGGATGAGTCTGTAGTTCCAATATGTTGTAGGATTTTGAGTCCTCTTTCCAACGGTACCTTTTTTGTCCCGATCCGGCGTCGGAGTTGAGCGCACGAGCCGTTCTCGTCGAAGCACACAGTTCTGGCCAGAAACACAGCTGCAGGATAGCCTTGGGAAACAAATCCCAAGAAATTGCCCGCCACCACTCCGGTGACCGCCGCTCCCGGGGATCGAACCGGGACACTCTAGGAGCACCCTCTTCAGTCGCTATAGCCAGGAGCAGCTCCGGACGCCGCCGTACTAGTAGCGGGTCCCACGTACCATCTACGGGCCCGAGTGAATGGAGTTGAACCAGCCGACCCCATCCGCCCGAGCGCCACCTACTGCTGCCCGCCAACCCGAGATTGGAGCTCCCGGACCCCACTTGTCGCCTGTTACCTCCCTGCGTGGAGTGGGCTGTAGAATCACTTTTGTAATTAATAATTATTGTTGTACCGGGAGTTCCAGATCTCGGCCGAGAAGTCTTCCCCACGCCCCGAGCGTGGAGGTACACTCGTCACCCCCATTGTCGTATTTTACTTAGCTAGTATGCATTCTAGATGCCACTGCAGGTGAGTAGGATATTTTATTAGCTTGCTATATTTAATCACCGCTGTGAGTTGAGAGTGCGAGACCCGTCCCGTGACTCGTTCTGAGCATGAGAGTGAGCCGACTACCCGATTCTCAAAGCCGATTTCCCAACCGTGCAAGATCGTCACGTTTCCCTCGCCAGGGATGACTGTGGGTTAGCGCTTCTTGTTTGGGGCATGATCGCCTCTTTTGGAGCTCATTCGGTGCCGCGTCATATTGTCGTTGCTAGTCGCGTCGTCTTATTAGTCGAGTCATCCGATAGAGTCCAAGGTCGCAACCAATCCGAGTCGAGTCCCGTAGTCATCCCGCATCAGGATAGTTCTCTTCATGTTTCTTCAGTTGCCGGGAAGAGTATGCAATGACTCTCCCATTTTGCATCAATACACACCCGAGGCCAATACCAGAAGCATCGACATATACCTCGTACTTCTCTCCTTCAATTGGTAGTGATAAGACTGGAACAGTGGTTAAGAGATCCTTCAAAGCTTGGAAGCTCTTCTCACAATCTTCTTTCCACTCATAAGGTACTTCCTTGCGAGTCAATCGAGTGAGAGGAACAACAATTCTTGAGAAGTCCTTGATGAAATGTCAGTAATAACCAGCTAGCCCCAAGAAACATTGAATCTCCATTGCATTTGTTGGTCGTTCCCAATTCTTCACGGCTTCGACCTTTGAGGGGTCCACGGAAATCCCGTTCTTCGAAATTATATGGCCCACGAAGGATACTTCCTCGAGCCAAAACTGGCACTTGCTGAATTTGGCATATAATTTGTTTTCCCTCAATACCTGTAATGCCTGCTTGAGATGCTCTTCATGGTCTTCTTCAGACTTTGAATATATTAAAATATCATCAATAAAGACCACAATGAACTGGTCTAAGTGAGGTCTGAATATGCTGTTCATTAATTGCATGAAGGCTGCGGGGGCATTTGTTAGTCCAAAAGGCATAATAGTAAATTCGTAATGCCCATACCTGCTTCGAAATATAATTTTATGAATATCTTCTTCTTTGATCTTTAGTTGGTGATATCCAGAACGAAGATCGATCTTGGAGAAATATTTAGCTCCAGATATTTGATCGAACAATTCATCAATTCTCGACAGTGGGTACTTGTTCTTGATTGTAAGGTGGTTTAATTGCCGCTAGTCGATGCAAAGTCTCATCGATCCGTCCTTCTTTTTGACGAATAGCACAGGCGCTCCCCATGGGGAAGTACTCGACCGGATGAAACCCTTGTTCAATAGCTCCATCAGTTGTTCCTTTAGCTCTTTCAGCTCAGCAGGGGACATTCGGTAAGGTGTCTTGGAAACAGGTCCAGCACCAGTGACAAGGTCGATGGTGAACGACACCTCCCGCTCCAGGGTAAGCCGGGCAATTCTTCTAGAAAAACGTCAGAAAAATCCCGAACTACGAGGATGTCTTCAAGCTTAGACTCCTCGACGTCCGTGGCAGTTGCAAGGGCGATGAAAGCCATACATCCCTTGCTTATAAGTTTACTAGCTCGGAGGGCTGATATAAGAGGTGATCTAGCCCGAGGGCTCATGTATACTAGCTCCGGGTAACCCACAAAACTTATCTTTCCATTCCGGCAATCTACAGTTGCTTGGTACGTGGATAACCAATGAGCACCTAGTATGACATCATACACTTCCATATCTAGGCAAATTAGGTCGGCAGGTAAATTATTTCCTTTAACCATAACCTCACAGTTTGGGTAGTGATGTGAGAGGTCGGCCTTGTTCCCGATAGGTGTAGATATGACTAAGTCTAACCATTCAGGCTCCATAGAGAATGTAGCAGCAAATTTCTTGGAAATAAATGAATGTGTTGCTCCAGTATCAAATAAAACTTTAGCAGTCTTAGAGCAAATGATTAGTGTACCTTCCACGATTCCTCCTTCCGTCGGTCCCATCTCTTGAAGAGCTTGTAGACGGCCTTGCTTCTTTGCCAGAAACTTCTCCTCCTTGACGGCTTGCTCATTCATCAGTGGGCAATTTGGGATCCAATGTTCTCGGCTTCCACATCGGAGGGGGGCTCCTAGCTTCCTCCAGCATTCCTCGGTCATATGGCCGGGTTTATCAAAGTATTTACAAACTTCCTTGGATGGTTTGGTGGTGGGGAATGGCTAGACAATCTTCTGGAATTTCTTTCCTTTAGAGGACTCCCCTCCGTTGTAATATCGCTTCTTGTTGAATGCTGCTTTAAAATTTCCTAGGCTTGTGACAGGTTCTTTCTTGTCTCTTCCTCCGATCCTTTCGGAAAGTTTAGTGGCATCCTCGAGCAACTGTGCAGGCCGAACCATCTCCGAATAGACCTGGATGTCCATCGGTGCAAGTTGTGTAATATAATGGGGGCAGAAGACCGTTGAGGAACCTTCTTGCCTTCATCTTTTCCGTACATACCATGTGGAGTGCATACCAGGATAGTCTCGAAAATTGGGTCTCATACTCGGCCACTTTCAAGCCCCGTTGCTTTAGAGCGGCAAATTCCGCGGCCTTTTTCTCCTGAATATGGCCGGAGAAGTACTTGTTGTTGAAATGCTCAACGAACTCATCCCATGTGACGTGATCTTCTGGAAATGTCGCTTCTATGGATTCCCACTAGCTTCGAGCATCCCGTTCTAGTTAGAAAATAGCCAGCATGACCTTCTCCTCATCCGTGCATTGCATCACATGGAAAATCCGTTCGATTTCCTTTAACCAGTTCTCGGCATCCTCGGGATCGGATGAACCCGCGAACCTTGGTGGATTCATGTTGCGGAAACCCCTATGGAAATCGTCGGCTCCACGGTTAACTCCGCCTTGCGCCACTTGCTGTAGCGCCTGTGTAAGGCCTTGCACGGTGCGTTGCATCTCACGCCATTGTGCTCGTTCCGCGGCCATGATCCTACAAAAGAGTTTAAGTATAATAAATATCAGGTTTTATTGTGAGGTCAAATGTCATTATAGAACTTAACCCATAGCTATACCCATCTCACCGGGTAAGGTCTAAATCTATCCTTAGACTATTCAATCCTTGGGCTCGGGTTTTTCCTAGGAGATTGAATTCCTAGGCTCTGATACCACGAAGACTGTCACGTCCCGAGCGCGGAAGATACTCGGATCTGTGACACATCTATATCGATCGTGTCATTCACGTAAAATCAGAGTGTGCATATTACTTGGTAAATTATCACTAACTTAGAATTTGACATATTAAACCATAGTCCAAGAGGACAATTGAGTAAGATCCCAAACTAATTTTATAAAGCTACAAATTTTGACATAATCCAAACCAAATTGACCAAAATGTGCCATACGATTACAAGCCTTGATAATAACTGAAAATACAAGGTAGTGGGTCCTATGAATACAAAATACAAGACTACCGACAGTACATCAAGACTAGCACTCATCACTCGGTGTCAATCCCGTCCGGGTGGAGGTCGCTATCCAAGTTCCCTGAAAATGTTAGAATTTGTAACTTTATGAGTGAATCGCTAAGTAGGAATTATATCTCAAGTTCTAACAATCTTTAAGTTTTTTTTTAACTCAAGTAAATACTTGCAAGGTGGTAGAGGGGGTTCATCCCTTCATTTCGGAAGAAGATGAACACACTACCCCGGCCGCCAGGCAAGCGTTTTTCATTAAGGAAAGTAGTAAAAGAGAAGGGGTACATGGGGAGGGGGGGACGTCGCCCGAAGGGGGGCAGGACGAGTACAAGGCCGAAAGGCCCACAAAAGAAAGAGACCAGAAAAGGCCAAGACGTGGGCTAGGCGCAGAACCCAGGGACCCAAAGCACAAGTAAAGTTCAAATCCCCAACAAGATAGAATCTTCATCGAAAGCCCCTTTAGATTCGGATGAGTACGAAGAATGGATTCCGCGCCGACAGTCCGGAGATCTTGGCCAATCAAGAGGGTCAAGGTCCGAACCATCGTGATCGGGGTCCTCGGAGACGGAAGAGTGGACCGGCGGGGGGAGGGGGGGGCGCCACCAAGGCCGACTGGAGCTGAAGAGAGCGACGGGTAGGAGGAGGAGCCTCGTCAAAATTGCACTGCCGATCGCGGGAAGAGGAAGTGGAGTTGGAGCGCCGGTAGGAACGTCGGGACGGACCGGCCGCTGTCCTCGACCCCACCCGCGAGCGGTCCATGACAGGGTTGCCCACGAAAGCCGCATGAGCCGCCGCAAAGTCACTGAACCCCGATGCCGGCTCAAGCCCGGGGAAGGAGAGAACCTGTATGAGCTGAGGGAGCTTGATACCAAAACCAAGAACCTTGGGTGGCGCGGCGTCCGCGGGACGCAACAGAACTGGGGGCGGAGTAGAGTCAACAATTGGACCGGGCGGCTCCCGATTGATTTTCTTCCTCAGAGCTTGGGCAAAGGAGAGACGGGGGGATGGCGTTGGAGTAGAGGAAGGTGGCACCGGCTCAGCAACCCCACCCGCCATGGTGGGGTGCTGCGGCCCTGGGGACCAAGCCACAGCAGCGGCATTGAGACCAGGAGGAGGCAAAGAGGGCCCGCCTTGGGGCTGAGCATCTGGCGCCCGGAGGTCGAGGACCACCGTAGCAGCAGACAAGGCGGTCGGCAGGAGGATAGCCTCCGACGAGGCAACGCATAGAGGTGGAGCATCCTTCCCACGGACAGAAGCATGAGTAGCAGGGGGAGAGACCCCGCTGGCGGATGCGCAGAAGGAGTGGCATGAAGCGAACTGGTCCCCACGGAGGCATGGCCACTAGAGGTTGAAAGGGGTGAGCCCAGACGACCTAGAGGCCCACCCGCTTCTAAGCCTGAACCAAAAGCAGCCACAGGTCGGAGAACCACCGTGGATGAGGATGGGCCACCTGCAAGGTCTAATACGAAGGAGGGCGGCTGTAAACCTTTGACACCAACAGCTTGAGCGGAAGCCAGGGGGGGGGCAGACGATGGGCCTGCAGGAAGCTGAGTGGCGGCGAGGGGAGCTGCATGATCGACAGGGGTCCCAAGCCCCTTGGCGCCAGCTGCACGTGTGCCCACTCTGTCAGCCTGGACGTAGGGCACCGCAGGGGGCAGCTCCAAGGCAGGGAGCTCAGGGGCAGCATCAGCAAAGACCGCGCTCAGGTGGAGGACAGCAGGAGAGGAGCCGACTCCTTGAAGATGGGTGTCGGCCTCCACGCTGACAGAGGCACCAACCGGGGTAGCAACACCGCAGAAACAACTGGCCGGGGGGAAGACAGATGCAGCTCTGGGGTTCCAGCGGGAGGGGCGTCAGAAGGCGATGCCACGACAGTGGATGCGAAGGAGGGCGATGCAGCGAGCTTGGCCAAGGGGGACGGAAGCTCGGAAGCTGCAGCAGCAACAGGCAAGGAGAGAACCCTTGAAAGGTCTAGAAAGGGGGGGGGTGAGCAAGCGAGGCCGCCGCTGGCAAGGGGGCAAGAACACCTTGCATGCCGACCGTCCCAGGCTCGACACCAAGACCCGCAGCGAGAATGGAGGAAGGGAGCACCCCTGAGAGAGGCAGGCATGCAGGCGCAATAACCGTTACTCTAGAGATGGCAGCGAGAGGAGGTGCCAAACACCAAGGGGGTGGTGGCTGGACAGCAGAGGTGGACGTAGGCGGAGGATCTTAAGTGGGGGGTGCCAGCCCTACAGCAGGCACCCGTTTGCACTTAGGGGCTTCATGGCCCAATCGTCGGCACCCCGAACAGAAGTGGGGAAAGCCAGGATAAACCAGAGGCTGCCAGAAGTGCCAATTTCCAGCCTTGATCCACACCCGAGGGGGGGGGGGGTTTCGACACGTCCATATGAACACACACACAGGCAGCAGCTGAACGAGTCAAGCAGAGCGAATCCTTATCAACCTTCAGGGGGGTGCCAAGATTCCCGGCAATAGAGAAGAGCATGGGCTCGTTGTAAAAGTTCACCGGGAGGTTGGGCAGCTCAACCCAAACCGGCACGACCGACGAGTCTTCGTCGGAGGAGAACCGGATGCTCCACTAAAAGAAATGAAACAGCCTGCCCTTAACGAACAAGGTATCCTTGAGCAAGACTAGCAGGAAGTCTTCTCTGTTCTGGAAATGAAGGAGGAGATGATGGTTGTCCAGGGTGCTGAGGAAGAAGTCCTCCCGGAAGTGAAAGCGTTGAGCTAGGTGAGCTCGAATATCCTGGAAAGGGGGGTGCCCCCTAGGCGTCCGGGCAACCACCGTGAACTCTAGAGGCTGGCAGGAGATCTGGATCTCGTCCGGGGAGAAGATGACAGCAGGTTCCCCAGCATCGGTGAAGGCAGGGGCGTGAATGGACAAAGGGAGAGAGGGGGGGTAAACGACTGGAGAACAACCTGGGCAAAGGATGGGGCAACCGTGGCTGGAGACGACTGAGGGAATTGGCCAGGCGCCTGCCGGGCACCTCCGCCGCCAGCGGAGGGGACCGCACGGTTGGTAGCACCCCAGGGAGGAGAGGGGGTGGCCCCAGGACGCGCTCCACGAACCTACCGGGCAAAAGCAAGAAGGAGGGGGCCGACGGGAGAAACGCGCGAAACAGGGGGGCCTTGGAGCGAAAATAGAGTACCATTTTCGCCCAAGGTCCCATCAAGAGGAGGGGGGGTGGGGCCCAGAAGAGGAGCATCGGATGGCTTGGTAGGAGGGAAGGTCAACGGAGGGAGGCCGTCAATGCCAGAAGAGGCAGCTGGAGTTCCTTGTGTGCCCGGGTATCCAAAGACGTGTCGCCCGACTGTTGGAAGAGGTTCGGTGATGCCGACGGGAGAGGACAAAGCAAGGACAGGGCTGACTGTCGAGGGCTGAGATGAAGGCGCGGACAACGCCGAAGACCCATCGGCGGACGACGGAGCGGAGGCACCAGGGAGCTCGTCGGAGAATGTTGAAGCCGAGGCCAAGGACGCCGTTGTAGAGGCTCGGGCAGGGGTTGGGAGGGGCCCAGCTAGGGGCAGGAGAGCGCCCTCTGGAGACGACGAAGCGGCTACGGGAGGGGGTAGCGCAAGGCCGAAGGCCAAACCGACCAGAGGAGGATGCCCGTCATCCAAGCAGCCAAGCCCGAGTGTAGCGACAACCGGTGCTAGAGCAGCAGGGGGACCTCCTGGGGGGGCACCATCACCGGCAGGAGAGGCACCAGACCCACCCGCGGTGAAGTTGACCAGGGCCGTGCGATGAAGACCACCAAAAGGAGCTGCCGCAGCAGGGCCACCGGCAGAGAGGACCACCGGCGGGATAGAACCAGGAAGGGAGGGGGGAGGCACAGGCCCCCCCCCCCACCGCCGGCCATCGCCGGAGGGCAGCAGCCACGGGAGAGGTCAAACCAATGGGGGGAGGGGTCACGGGAGAGAGGGGAACGGGAGGAGGGGAGCCAGGAGGAGAGAGAAATGCATCATTCCCTTCCGCGGGCTTAGGTGCACAATCTTTAAGTTAATTACAAGTTCATGCGGTATAATGATGCATGTAGAATCAAGCAAGAATATCAAGAATTGTATCAAAAGAGTATCGCAAGAGTTTCAACAAGATGTATCCATAAGGAAATTGCGAGTAATTTGCAAGTAATCGCACAAGTATTTCCAAGAGTTCAGTATTCAAGCATGTATTTTTCGGGAATTTAACATTCGAGTATTCAAGCTCATTTAATATCGAGTAGTACAAGGGAATTGGCTATTTCATTCAATTCATTTAAGCAAGTAATTGCCTTTTTTCGGGCCAAGCAATTTATGTCAAGTAAGTCAAGCATGTCACGAGAGAGTGAGTGGGAATGTCTCAAGTCAAGTCAAGCAAGTACTTCGGTGCAATGCTAAACACCGTGGTCAATAAACTCCCATGGGCACAAGTACCTTTAGGTGCTCCTCCCAGGACCAAACCGGGCCCTATATGCACAGCATTTCATGTATACTTTTAGACATCCACTCTCATTTATATAGCCAATATAGAATTTCAAGAAATTTACACATTGTAGTAACATAAGGTAGATTTCCAGGAATAGAGTTCAAGGACATGTCAAGTGCAAATGATGAATTATGACCATCTACTTAAAATGCATGACACATAGGACAAATACACAAATCAAGGTTAAGGAGGTGTGTTTCATCCCTAAGGTTTTGATGAGCTCAAACACCATAAGTCAATCATCATTAGTCTAACATCTTATGCCAATCATCATTTGATATGCATAAACGCAAGTCCACGCAAGAAAGTCAACATAGGTCAATGCTACTGTTCATAAGGAGTCAAAAGGTCAAAGTGGAAATGTTCCTTGAAAAGTCAACATAGGTCAGTGAAGGCAGAAATCAAGGCAGTTAATGATAAGCTAACATTCTGATAAGTGGCACAAAAAATGAGGCAACTTGGTGCACAAAAATCTAGGCAATTGGCAGGTCAGAAATTAAGCTAAAAAGCTTCATGTTAATAGGGTCGGTGCACACTCAAGCATTGAAGACCAAAGGTCGGTGCACATTGTGCCCGCGCAGAATGAAGTCGGTGCACATTACTGTTCACGCAGAAGGAAGGTCTGTGCACATTACTGTTCACGCAGAAGGAAGGTTTGTGCACATTACAGTTCAAGTCCGTGCACATCCAAGACTAGCACGCTACAAGGTCATTGCAGGTTTAGTTGTCAAAGGGTCAAGATCGGTGCAGGTTACTGTACAAGTCCGTGCACATTCAATACTAGCGCCACAAGGTCAGTGCAGGTTTAGTGCTCAAAGGGTCAAGGTCGGTGCAGGTTACTGTACAAGTTCGTGCACATTCAAGACTAGTGCTACAAGGTCAGTGCAAGTTTAGTGCTCAAAGGGTCAAGGTCGGTGCAGGTTATTGTACAAGTCCGTGCACATTCAAGACTAGCACTACAAGGTCAGTGCAGGTTTAGTGCTCAAAGGGTCAAGGTCCGTGCAGGTTACTGTACAAGTCCTTGCACATTCAAGACTAGCGCTACAAGGTCAGTGTAGGTTTAGTGCTCAAAGGGTCAAGGTCGGTGCAGGTTACTATACAAGTCTGTGCACATTCAAGACTAGCAGGTCAGTGCAAGTTTAGTGCTCAAAGGGTCAAGGTCGGTGTAGGTTACTGTACAAGTCCGTGCACATTCAAGACTAGCACGCTACAAGGTCAGTGCAGGTTTAGTAGGCATGCATATAAGGTCAATGCTAGTTACTGTGCATGCAGGTTGAGGTCGATGCTAGTTTGCTCTCAGGAGACCTGGGCAGCTCAAGGTCGATGCACTTTTGCAGTAAGCGGTCAAAATTTGACAGCGTGAACAGTAACGGTCAATAGTTGACCATTTTGAATGGGGCGCCCTCGCAGAGGGGCACTATTCATTAGTACATGTTTTGTTAAATTCCCCACTAAATAAATACATAAAATAGATAATGCATCAAATATAAGTTTCTTTTGACAATTATAGATTTAGATTTTTGAACAATTAACAATTTTATAAGCTAATTGTTAACATAAGCCCTTCTTATATTATATCCATTCACTAGTAGAACATATAAAGGCATAGACACAAATTCCTAGAGTTTAGGATAGACTATGACCGAACGTATTTACTATTCATTTTCACACCTTTTACTATTCACTCAATTTCATTTTTAAGGCCAAATATTTATTTGACAATTTTCCATGGTAGAGTAAATTGAGATGGTTAATGGGTAATAATTAGATCTTCCTAATCATTTTTATCTTGTGAGATATTAATTTTTAAAGTGGGCCATTGATAAGTGTGTATTTTTACATATTAATTCATGATATTACACATTTTTATTGGCTTAAACAATAATAAATATACAAGTATCATACTTACTTTTAATTTAGAGTAAAATATTTAATTATTTGAAATTAAATAATGTTAATAAAGATATTTACTTATTTATGCAAGCATTCAAAATGAAAAAAAATAAGAAAATAAAGAAAATAAAATTATATGGTGAACTGGGCCAAAAGCTCAGGGAGTTGTTCAAAAAGAAAATAAAAAAAAAATTGATTTGACATTTTTTAAGAATCTTCTAAGCTAGATATGATATATATATATATCAATATATGATATATATAAATATATATATATATAATATATATATCTATATATTATACTAACAGGTGAAGTGTGTGTGCGTGTGTGTGTCTCGCAGGGAGAAGCCGCCCACGCGGAGGGCACGGACGACGAGGGGGCTTCCCCCCCTCGCGTGCTCCACGCGTCGAAGCAGGCACGTCAGCGCGCCTCACCTCCGCGGTCAACGCGCAGGCACACCGCGGGTCCACGCGGTGACGAGGCGGGGCGACGCACGCGGCCGGGCGACGTGGCGCACGCGGCAGCAAAGGCGGAAGAGGAGAGAGAAGGAGGCGGCCGGTGCATGCGGCGGCGCACGCGCCGGCTAGGAGAGAGAAAGAGAGAGAAAGAGAGAGGAAGGAAGAGAAAGGAGAAAAAAATAGTTAAAAAAATTCGAAAAAAATGGAAAAGTGTGCAACATATGTTGGCACACAAGTTTGAGTCAAAAATGGCTGCAAATGACTTGAGTTTTTCAACAAAGATGGCAAAGAATGACAAAGTGTTCACATAGGGAATAACTCTATAAAAGGGGAGGGGACTTCCATTGTAATAGAGAGGATGGAGAGTAGAGTAGAGTAGCATTTGATATTTTGTAGTTCATTTTGGCCTTGAGGAAAGTCATGGAGGAGAAATTTTGAGAGCTGTGTGTTTAAGTTTTGGAGTTTGTTGTTAGTTTGTATTGAATGTTTTCATTGTACTCTTAGCCATTTTTGACTCTTCATAGTCAATTTACAAGGTTGTGTGATCCTTATTTCAATTTATTATCTTCTACAAAGTTGTCCATCTGTAAGTGTTCTTCAACTTCTCTTTCTAGTATTTCCCTCAATTCTTCCTAGTTTGTAAGTTATTTACCATTTTCTTAAGTGCTGTTCTATGTGATTACTATTCATCCGTGGTGATGCCTTCTAGTATTCTTTTATTTTGAAGCCTTTTCCATCTCTTTTTACTTTGTGTTCTTCATGAAAGTTGTTTGTCTCTGGTAGATCTAAAACTTGTTCTTCTACCACTTCTTCTAAATCTTCTTATTTTGAGAGTTATAATTAATTTTTCACTGTTCTGATTTCTGCCATATTACTGTTCATCCGCATTGATAGCTCTTAAGTTTTTCATATTTTTCACTGTCTTCTTCTCGTTTTATGTTTCTTTGTTCTTAATCAAACTTCTTCATCTTTTCATTCTCTACAACTTTTATTTATTCCACTTCTTCTAATTCCCTCTATATTTTAAGTTATTCTTTTCCTTCTAACCCCTTATTTTCAATAGAATTCTGCTATGTTTTCAACATTACTTTGTTCCTAGTTCTATCCAACCCCTCTCTTCACAAGTTCTTCACTCACACCCAAAGCGGTAGTCATCTTCCGATCATCTCACGGCGTCGACTTCCAAGGCGGAGCGATCTTCATCCAAGGCTCGGCGAGGAAACGACGGCGTTCTTCATCAATTGGCTAAATATTTCCTTCACTTTTCTCTTCTTATTCAAAGTTACAATTTCAATTCCTTTAGTGTTAATCGCACTCAAAAGGCAAAATTTGATTTTCAAAACATAAGGATATTTTCCAACATTGATCTATAAAGATTATTTCTTCCTCGTGGGATCGACTCGTTCTTACCACTTTACTCGTATTTTCAAAATCATTTAAGTGAGTGAGTGCGGTTGTATAAATTTTGAAATTTGTGTGGCACGACATTTTTAAACGACGGGTGTCGAGCGCATCAAATTTTTGGCGCCGTTGCCGGGGAAGGAATTTTTGAATGTTGGGATATTCTTGTGTTTGATTTGTATATTTGTATATTGATTTTACTATTTTATTTTGCAGGAAAAAGAAAACAAATCAGAAAATCAAGGAAAGAGGAAACTCATACCTGAAGCTAAAGGGCAAAAACGTGGGAACAGGTTCTATTTTTCCGATTTCTGAAAAATCTTCAAAAAAATCTGAAAAATCATTGTAAAATCTATCAAAAAACATCAAAACAAAAGAAATTATTATGTTGGCTAGATATGTTCATTAATTAAAAAAAAAACATACTTGCACCAAAATAAAAAAAATTCATTTCAAGATTAGAAACCACACAACATGTTCTAGGTCATGCATCATTTAGCAAAGAATTTTTCTTTGTTTAATTCTTGTCATTGCATTTTGAAGATTTTGAGGGGCAAGGTACGTTCTACTTATCCTATTATGGCATGCATATTGCATAAGAACCCCTTATTTGTAATTGTGGTGTGCATTTCATTTCAATATATTCTAAGGACACTACCTTTAAATAACATAAGGTGGGGAATTCATCACCCTTCCTTAGCTCACAAACCACATTTTCCTTGCATATCTGCATAACCTACGCCATAAATAAAAGTCAGTAAACGTTGGCTTTAGGATCACACTGTGGTTCTTGTGTTATTTGGGTTTACCCTCATATGAAAATCGGTGCCTAAGGTAAGACGGTCGGACGGCAAACGCCTTAAGTGGGCTAGTGGTTTGGCATAATTAGGTCCCTACGAAAGTAGGGGGAACATCCCACTTCCCCACCCCTTACCTAGCTGGTGGACATATTGAGGGTAAACTTACGTTTCACTTTAATCACTTTGTGAAACCCTATTTGTAGGTCTGAGTCGCATCTAGATCATTAGATAATTTGTGTTAACTTGTTTGTGTTTGCATAAAAAAAATTTAAAAAAATAAAATAACAACTCCCTGCCTATGTAGGAGCACTTTATTCCTTCTACTTACAAACCTTCAACCTGTATTCAACTCCCTGACATTCTCATTGATCAATATGAGATTCGCCCTAGTCTCATCCAGATGCTCCCATCTTTTTATGGGAATCTCAATGAAAATCCTTATAGGCATCTAGATGATTTTCTAGAAGTTTGCTCCCTGATCAAAATTCAGAATTTTAATGATGATGCCCTGAAATTGATCTTATTTCCATTCTCATTGAAAGATAAAACCAAATGTTGGTTAAGGAGTTTTGGAAATACTATCAGGACTTGGGAAGCCATGCAGTTAGAATTTTTGAAATAATTTTACCCCATAGTTCGGACCAACATGATGAGAAGGGCGATTATAGGATTTACTCAACGTCCGGGAGAGCAAATTCATGAATCTTGGGAGAGACTGAAGGATCTAGTAAGTCAATGTCCACACCATGAGTTGCCCAAATGGCAAATTATATTTACATTTTATGAGGGGTTATCCGACTTTGATAGACAAATGGTGGACATATATTGCGGAGGGGCATTCATGAGTAAAGGTGAAGATGAGGCATATAATCTGTTTGAAATTTTAAGTGAAAATTCGATAAATCGTGTCTCCATCTCATCTCATCAACAATCTGTAGGACCTATCAAACAGGCTGAAAACTCAATCCACACTGGCATGGAAGTCTGTGAATTCTGTGCCAGTCTCACTCACCATGTGTGTCAGTGTCCTACTATAGCCCAACTCCCATTGGTCATCCAAGCTCAAGTTCAACATGCCCTAGGATTCTCTCAGCTCAAGCATGCTACATTTTCAGATGATTATAATCTTGGCTGGAGTAATCACCCAAATTTACCTTGGATGGATCTATCATTCCAAGCCCATCTGTCTGAACTTTCACCCCCAGCAGCCCACGAGCGGCCCATGTGTACTCAACCTCCGCTCAACTCATATCACCCAGATTTCAGAATCAATATAGATACTAGGGGTGATTCACTGGGCCACTACTTTGAACCTCAAATCATGTACTCTCAGTCTACTTATCAACCCTCTCCTTCAACATTACACCAACCCCCTCAATATGTGAATGATGATGATGATGACAGTCTTCTGCCTGTCATTTTGGCTCACGATATCACTATTGAGAGTGAGGGGGAGTGCGCACGTAATACCATGATGAAGGAAGGAAAGGAAGAAGGGGGTGGCTTCAAGGTTAATGATGATCGTATCACCCCATTCTATGAATATTTTGAGATTGAGAATATTGGTAAGGATAATGGCCCAAACAACTCAATTGAGGAAATAACTAAACAGGAGGATTACTTTGTAAGTAATAATATTGTTGAGTTAATGAAACAAAATTCTGAATATCCTCCTCCCCTAGAAGAACATGATGATGGGGCCTTATTCGAAATATTTACATTTCATCTACCGACCCCATTTCTTGAAAATTTGATTGATAATTTTCAGTTGAGTGATGAGTGTGATGATGGGCCCGTCTTAGAGAAATTCACATTTGATCTAACCTATGATGAAAGGGCCAGGTTGGACTCATTTACATTTCCTCTATCCACCCCATTGTTGGGCAATTTGGTGAATAAACCTCAGATGAGTGATGAGTGTGATAAAGGGGTTTCATTAGAAAATTTCATATTTGATCTGACCCCTGAAGCCTATCCAATGAAGTCTGAATCTGTAGATGCGTTAGATACTGGGCTCGTGCTTCCTTCTACTTTGATTCCCTGTCAGTTGAGCCTCTCCAATTTGACATTCTAGGACCTGAGGGGGATGTGCCAACCACATTCATCTTTGATTTGACTTCCTCTCAAGAAGACAAGTTGATCCTTACCCTTAACGTTCATGAGGCTGTTACTGATAGGAAAGTGGCTCAGGATGACAATCTTATTCCTAAGCTACCAGGACGTGAACACGTTACCATGGAGGAAGTCGTTCCTAAAGGACTCATCAAGAGAGACGATACAGAACAAGGGGACCACTGGGTAGATATTATGCAAAGGTTCCCACTCAATCTTGAAAGATTTTTGGCCATTGATCCTTTCCTGATCCCGAAAGTTGAAAACTGGCGCACACTTATGGTTACAGAAAACTTCAATAAAGTGCGCGACCCACATATTTCTAGCCCCAATCCCTACATGGTTACTCTTGTCTTCCAATGGTATAAGGGCTAGAATTTGAAGGAGGACAAGATCACGTGGTGGCTCATTCTGAATGCTGACGACATAAAATTTAGTGCTTCTTGGGAGGCAACCCAAAGTTTTAGTGACTTTTGTGTGCTAATTGTAATACCCCGATTATTTATTAAGTTTTATTGAGCTTTTATTAATTAAAAATTGAATTAAAATGAATTAATGTTTGAATTTCGAAATATTAATATTTAATTCATTAGAAAATAGAACCTATAAATTCGACTATCTTAGAAAAATCTGTAAAAATAGTAATTAGGTAAAAGATCATTTTTATAGCAATTTTGTCTTCTGGACTTGACCCAAATTAATTACGTAACCTTGTCTAATTAGAGGATTAATCCCGAATTTGACCTTTACCTAACCTTTACCTAATCGTAACTTAAAGCGTGAAATTTGACCTTATTACTCAACCAAATGATCTGAAATCAAGGGCAAATGGAAGGCCACGAGGTAAGGAACATTTACCCTCAATCAATTTGAGGTAAACCTAGCCCTAAAACGTGCTGCCGACATAGATTTGGTCGAGTCAAGGATTCCGGCGCCGTTTCTAACACGAAACTTGCAGCGCCAAATACTCCCAACTCCGAAGGCTCCAGAAGCCCCATGACCTATAGAAATGTAGCTCTTCGACTCTAGTTTCATTTGGTAGCTGGGTCAGTCGACGAGGAGTCCAGATCTGGGAGCATTCGTCGTTTTGGTGGAGGGTGTTGGTAGTTCGTCGTTCTTCATCTCCAGCCCTTTAATCCGTCGATTAAGGTAGGTACCCTTAACCAATTGAGACTTGTAAATATAGTATCTTGATCAGATCGACGAGATATATCCAATGGGACTGAAAGCCCCAAATTTCATTAGGTATCCGTGGAGATATCAAGCTTTTTGTGAGCTGCTGTCAAGCTTGTTCTTCATTCTAGGGTTTCGAAGTCTTTCTCCGATTTGAGGTAGGTTATAACAGCCCAACTTCTAATTAATATACATGAATGTAATCAGTAGCTTGTTAGCTTTCTTTTGACACCAAAATCCCCAAATTCCGTTGTGTATGTTGGGAGAATTTTTAGATTTAGTGGAAGTATGTCAAGAATTAGGTCTTCTTGTGTTCTTCATAGAATATGTTGTGATTAAATAGGTTTCTGATGAAATTCGTGCTTTAAAACTCATGTATTATGACCCTCATATGTCTAGTAAGATTCCTATAGCATGGGGTTTTGAATTCAACTCAATTGGACCTCAAATGGGTAAGTTTACATGTTTTCCGGAGGCCCCGGCCTTTTCTGGGCTTGCAAGGGTCGACCCATGCCCCAGCAACAAAGGCCAGCCCGAGGGTCGACCCCTGGGGTCGACCCATTCGGCCCAGCGCGAGGGTCGACCCAATGGGTCGACCCATGCTGCTGGATTTGAGGGGGTCGACCCCAAGGGTCGACCCATCCAGCAGGCAGACCCCATTTTTACAGGGGTCGACCCCAGGGGTCGACCCATATACCAGAAACCCAGTTTTCATCATTTTGCGACCCGTGGATCGATCCGGATCATTAGGGGATCGACCCATTGAACTTAGACCAATTGAAAACTATACTTTTGAAGAACCAGTGACCTGTTCTGGAAACCTTATGATTTCAATTTACATTGGTTCCTACTTGCAAATATAGTGTAAAAATATGCCGTTTACCATCTTCATTTCGACTCATACATTGGTTAAATAGAAACCCACATAATTAGTGGTTAATGGTGTAATTAAATCTCTGTTAATGCATTCTTTTTCCTTCCTGTACAAGCTTGTTCCTTTACCTTATCATCTTGAATCAGCTTTTGGCAATTGTCTTAATGCAAATGATAATGGATAATCTTTGACATATTAACTTGATAATTATGATTAATATGTTGATTAGCTTGTTGGATAGCTGCTGTACTACAGTAGCGCAGCATGATTAACTCTTATTGTGACTTGGTTTTCAATCTTCTTGATGATTGTGCTTACCTTGAAATTCTGAAATGAATCTCCTTCCTACTTGAAATTGTTATTGCTACATAGTTCAAACATTGGAATTCTGGCCATAAATTGTGGAAGTCTAGATTCGTGGGATCTTTGATCCAAAGAAATCAATGTCTGGCAAACAATTAAGGGCTCGGTCTAGTCCTGGGAGGAGCGCCCGAACACTACGTGTACCCCCAGGGAGGTGATTGACTAGGTGTGGCATTTGGCACCAGTACTATGACATGGGTTAAATCTAGGACTGGCCACTACTCTCCACTACTCTCTACTACTTTTCACTTTCCACTCTTCACTGTTCTATACTCTACTTGTTGTTACTTACTTGCTGTCACTCGGACGTGGAAATGAAATTACATACGTGCTTGACATGACTTGAATTGTCTCGATATGGCCAACTCTCTATCGTTATCTCCTGTAGTAAATTCTTGTCTTTGTTATTCCTCTTAAGTATTACCATTCCGTTCCTTTATATTTCGTGACCTTGCAAGATCTTTAAATTTTGTTTCAGTATATCATCATTACTCTTTTATTGCATTATCCTTTGTAGCATGATATTTTGGAAATGTAATTAAACTGCTAATCACTTATACCTATCTGTTATTTCCTACTGAGCGTTAGCTCATAGTTGTTGTTTCCCCCCTTTTCCAGGTTTTTCAGGTGTCACGCTTACCGATGGGGAAGGGCAGGAGTGATGTTTTGAGTGTATCAGTTAGTTGTGTTTATAGTGTGTTGTGCTTCAGTTATGTTATTGTGGTTTAGAGTTGTTATCCCAGTTGTATTGAGTTGATTTGAGGATTATGTACCAGTTATGTTTTGTTTAATGGTCAATAAGATATTTCCATTTCTTAGCATTTGTATATATTTAGATTAGTTCTCTCTCTTTCCAGCTCGTTTCTAACTGTACGTCCCGATATTCCGCGTCGGGGCGTGACACTAATAAATGGCTTCTAGAGGCAACCCACGATTTTTGTAATTTGATATCTTGTTTTAGTGTGTTTCTTTTTCAGTTGTCAGGCCACAACGCAACGAAGCCCTCGTCATTTTGCCCCGACCATCAGGTTGTATCCTTCCATCCCAACCATATTATCTATTTACTTGTTCTCTGATCTGTTTAATACTTATGCCATTGAGGATAATGTCATTTAAGTTGGGGGGGGGAGAAAATTTTTTTTTGCTCTCTTGTATTGTCACGCTAAGCAAAAGTTTTCCCCATTTGGAGTTCCCTGATTCATGCTTCTATTGAAAATGATTCTAGAATAGAAAAGACTAGGGAAAAGGATGATGGACAATTTATTTAATCTAGCCATAGAAAACTGATTTAAGAATCTCTTTAAAGTTCATGTGCACTTTAGAAAAATACAGTCACGTTGCACGCTAATGAAACAAGTAGGATAAGCCTTCTGCTATTTTGGGTATGTTGTCTGATATTCAGCACTTCTTAAAGAAGAGATCTTTAGCTTTCTACCAAGTGATCTATCAAACTCAGTGCAAAAGCACAATTGACAAAATTTTGAGAAAAACACCATGAAAAATGCTCCGATTCTGAGTAACCGGGCCTACTTCACCTAAGACGTGTTGAGGTTCGCGTCAAAAGGAAAAGGGAACTTTGATCTGTGTAACCGGGCCTACTTCACCTAAGACGTGTTGAGGTTTGCGCAAAATAGTGACGGGTAGTGCAGCATCATGTGTGTATAGAAAAAAAAAAAGAGTAGAAAAGAAAAAAAATATAGATCCCAAAAGGAAAAAACATAATAAGGCAGATAAAAAGTTAGTATGCTAAATGCTCTAATTAAGAAGTGTAGAATTGAAAGGCATTTGTTCGGAATAACAACTGGAGGACGCAATTGTCTCTACTGTGAATTTAGTATTACACATGCACAAGTGCTACTGAATTTTGATTAGAATTCTTGATCATGTACCTGAATTTCCTACATAAGGCTAGTATGTGATAATGATTCTAGATTCCTAATCTTTAGTTGACTCTATGAAAGATGATCTAGAAATGAGGCATGAACTTTGTAAACTCTTGTTAGTCCTTACATTTTGAGATTATTTGCATTGCTAAGGGACTAGCAATGAGTAAGTTGGGGGGGTGTGATAAGTGTGTATTTTTACATATTAATTCATGATATTACATATTTTTATTGGCTTAACCAATAATTAATATACACGTATCATACTTACTTTTAATTTAGAGTAAAATATTTAATTTTTTAAAATTAAATAATGTTAATAAAGATATTTACTTATTTATGCAAGCATTCAAAATGAAAAAAATAAGAAAATAAAGAAAATAAAATTATATGGTGAACTGGGCCAAAAGCCCAGGGAGTTGTTCAAAAAGAAAAGAAAAAAAAATAAATTGATTTGACATTTTTTAAGAATTTTCTAAGCTAGATATGATATATATATATATCAATATATGATATATATATATATATCTATATATTATACTAACAGGTGAAGTGTGTGTGTGTGTGTGTCTCGCAGGGAGAAGCCGCCCACGCGGAGGGCACGGACGACGAGGGGGCTTCCCCCCCTCGCGTGCTCCACGCGTCGAAGCAGGCGAGTCAGCGCGCCTCACCTCCGCGGTCAACGCGTAGGCACACCGCGGGTCCACGCGGCGACGAGGTGGGGCGGCGTACGCGGCCGGGCGACGTGGCGTACGCGGCAGCAAAGGCGGAAGAGGAGAGAGAAGGAGGCGGCCGGCGCACGCGGCGGCGCACGCGCCGGCCAGGAGAGAGAAAAGAGAGAGGAAGAGAGAGGAAGGAAGAGAAAGGAGAAAAAAATAGAAAAAATAGTAAAAAAATCCGAAAAAAATGAAAGTGTGCAACATATGTTGGCACACAAGTTTGAGTCAAAAATGGCTGCAAATGACTTGAGTTTTTCAACAAAGATGGCAAAGAATGACAAAGTGTTCACATGGGGAATAACTCTATAAAAGGGGAGGGGACTTCCATTGTAATAGAGAGGATGGAGAGTAGAGTAGAGTAGCATTTGATATTTTGTAGTTCATTTTGGCCTTGAGGAAAGTCATGGAGGAGAAATTTTGAGAGCTGTGTGTTTAAGTTTTGGAGTTTGTTGTTAGTTTGTATTGAATGTTTTCATTGTACTCTTAGCCATTTTTGACTCTTCATAGTCAATTTACAAGGTTGTGTGATCTTATTTCAATTTATTATCTTCTACAAAGTTGTCCATCTGTAAGTGTTCTTCAACTTCTCTTTCTAGTATTTCCCTCAATTCTTCCTAGTTTGTAAGTTATTTACCGTTTTCTTAAGTGCTGTTCTATGTGATTACTGTTCATCCGTGGTGATACCTTCTAGTATTCTTTTATTTTGAAGCCTTTCCCATCTTCGGTTTACTCTGCGTTCTTCATGAAAGTTGTTCTTCTCTTGTAGATCTAAAACTTCTTCTTCTAACACTTCTTCTAAATCTTCTTATTTTGAGAGTTATAATTAATTTTTCACTGTTCTGATTTCTGCCATATTTCTGTTCATCCGCATTGATAGCTCTTAAGTTTTTCACATTTTTCACTGTCTTCTTCTCGTTTTCTGTTTCTGTGTTCTTAATCAAACTTCTTCATCTTTTCATTCTCTACAACGTTTATTTATTCCACTTCTTCTAATTCCCTCTATATTTTAAGTTATTCTTTTCCTTCTAACCCCTTATTTTCAATAGAATTATGCTATGTTTTCAACATTACTTTGTTCCTAGTTCTATCCAACCCCTCTCTTCACAAGTTCTTCACTCACACCCAAAGTGGTAGTCATCTTCCGATCATCTCACGGCGTCGACTTCCAAGGCGGAGCGATCTTCATCCAAGGCTCGGCGAGGAAACGACGGTGTTCTTCATCAATTGGCTAATAATTTCCTTCACTTTTCTCTTCTTATTCAAAGTTGCAATTTCAATTCCTTTAGTGTTAATCGCACTCAAAAGACAAAATTTGATTTTCAAAACATAAGGATATTTTTCAACATTGATCTATAAATATTATTTCTTCCTCGTGGGATCGACCCGTTCTTACCACTTTACTCGTATTTTTAAAATCATTTAAGTGAGTGAGTGCGGTTGTATAAATTTTAAAATTTGTGTGGTACGGCATTTTTAAACGACGGGTGTCGAGCGCATCAGCCATGAATAGTGTCCTCCGTATACCCTTCACGTGATTGACATTTGAATGGCCAACAAGGGCCCGTGGAGGCCATGGGCGCCCTTCCCTCAAGGCACTTTATGCACCAGAAACCGTGCGTTTTAGACACATGTTAATGTTCATCAAATTTAAGGTTTGGTAAATCAAGTTTTAAGGACATGGTTAGATAGAGAAAAATTTGAGGATTCCTAAATCATGCTTCGTACAGAAATATCATGGTTTAAGGTTATAGATATTGATTTTTAAACACAGGATTAGTTTTTAAATCTGGGAACAGAAAGATCATGCTTAACAACTATATAATTTTTAAGCTCATATATTAAATGACTTAACAAGATGGATAGGCTATGCAAGTTACAAGTTTAATATTCTACGAAAGATCATGATTTTTTTTTAAATACGTCACTATTCATGATTTTTAGAAATATCACAGAAATTAGGAAGTAAGATATGGCTAGACATGGACAAATAATAGGATTGCAAGATCATGCTCATACAATATTTTTAGTATTTAATTTCATAGATATGAATTTTTAAACATGGGATAATTTACAAGAATTAAAATAGATGAACATATGGAATCCAGGTGATACGTAACTAACCCTATTCATGCATGTCACCCTATTTAACTACTAATTAGGCTAGATCTTGAAAACACCTACCTCTTAGGAGTGATACACGTAGTACATGTGGCTAAAATAAAGAAAGTCAAGCACTTCTCATGAGAGCTTCTGCAGCAGGATGTAGAATATAGGAAGAAGCCGTCCACGTCTTCCGAGACAGAGGAAAAGAAGGGGATATTCTCTCTGCAGGTAGCAGGATGAGGGCAGAGGCTTCTGTCTACTCAATAGAAGGTATAATTATAGGAAGAATTCGGTTGCCAAGGCAAAAGCAATGGTTATTATCTTGGGATCCACTGCCAAGTCAAAAGGGGTCCGTTGCCAACAAAAAGGAGTTATTTATAGGGAACAAATGGGTTCATGGGGAACCAGATCTGAAATCCTCGATGTGTATGTTCCCTCGGGGTCCATGGCCAGTAAACAATGGCTGTTATTGCCTCCACCGAGCTCTGGTGGTTGAGGGGTCCCTCCTCTCGTGGGTATGGTTGTGGCATATATATATATTCATTTTTAATTGGTTTGAAGAAACGGCGGCATCTCTGTTTAGGGAAATAATGCCCAGGCAGGTGGGCGTTAATCCTTTGGGCCCATTATTTTGCCCAAAAAGAAATGGTGGATGCAAGAATCGAACCGTGGTCACATGTTTGGATAACACGTAACTTAACCAACTACACTAAGAAGTCACTTTGTCAGGTGTATAATCTTTCTGGAAGATGAAGCCCTATTACGTATGATGGCTTCAATGGTCATATTTTTATATAATGGCCCTCATTGGGTATTCTAACTTCTTACTTATCCTTCCTATAGAGTTATCTTCTTATAGAGTTATCTAAAGTTTCTATTTATTTGGGGATAAAGTCTATATATTAATATTATTATTATTATTTTCTATCATTTTTATACGGGGCGCTACACCCTCACTCCCTCTCTCTCTCTAACCCACACACACGCACCGGCCCGCCATGCACGACATCCCTTCCCTCCGTCGCACTGCCCTCTCACTCCCTCGTCACTGTCCCTCTCTTTCTCTCCATCTCCCACTCTCTATCTAACTCGCCCGCTCTCACGCACCCACACACCACTCATAGCCCACACACGCCACTGCCCCACGCCCTCTCTCTAGCGCCACCGGCACACCGCCGGCCAGCACTCCTTCTCGCCATCCTCTATGGCATCCATCGCGACCCTCTTCCTCTCTCGCCCGCACGGGCACCTCGCCATTGCACACAACGCACACCCTCTCCCCTCCCCTCACCTCTCTTCTCTACACCGCACCGTGGCCACCCTCTCGCTGGACCCACATGCCAACGCAGTCGCCGTGTCCTCCTGCTTCCCCTCTCCGCACGCGGACGGCGTCGACCCCCTTCTCTCCGTTCCTAATCCGGCCTCCCAACCTCCCTCTCAACCTCTCACGCACTCCCTCTAGCTCTCTCTATTCCACCAACCGCGTCGACCCTCCCACCTTCTTCGTCCCTTTCTCTCTCATCCGCTCTCTCTCCTCTCCCTTCTCACTAGTTCTCTCTCTATCTCTCTCCCGTTCACTTCTCTCTTCCTCTCTTTTCTTCACACAAACAATTTTTATTTTTATTGTTTTTTTATTTTTATCCTTCTCCCCTCCCTCTATTTCTTTCTCTCTCTCTAGTTCTCCCTATTTCTCTCTAAATCTATCTATCAAGGGCACCCTCACGATGGCATCTATTCCAAGTTGGGCTGTCCTCCAAGGCTCAAGAAGTGTGGACGTCGACGTCTTCATCACCCCGGCTACATCTCCTCCCTAGTTCTTTAATTTTCAGTCTTAGTTAGATTTTATTTTGAATGTATATTTTGTTATTTTCTTGAACTTATATGAATTGTAATATTTTATTTTAGAGCATTAAGAAAAATTTAGTGGCATTGTCTCTCTAGATGCTTGGCTCTCTCTCTCTGCTCTCTCTCTCTCTCTCTCTCTCTCTCTTTATCTCCCTATTTCTCTCCTCTACCTCTCCAAATTTCTTTAGATAGTTTTTAATCTTGCGCTACTTTAATTGTTTCCCATAAAAAAATCCTTTAAACAATTTCTTTTACTTTTGTTAAAAATAAAAGAGAAATACGATTTTCAACTTTAAAATATTAGCCTCTCCGTAGATTCGACCCGTATTCATCACTATATTCAAAATCTAAATTTTATTGTGAGTACGAAATTTTTGAAATTGAGTGCGCGAGTTTTTAACGACGAGCTTCGTGTTCGACCAATTTTTGGTGCCGTTGTCGGAGAGGCTTACGATTTTTGAGTTGAAATATTTATTTCTCTTGTGTATATATTTCTACTGATCCATTTTATTTTCTTATTTTTGCAGGAAAATAAAAAAGGAAGAAAAATCAGGAACATTCAAAGGTAAGGTCTCCTTCCTTTCTTTAGTCTTTGAATTGAACATTCAAAGCCAGACGACGTCGGTCCCCCAATCTCACTCTCTCTCTCTGTCTGGTCGCTCTCTATCTCTCAGCTCCCTCCATCCCCTTGCAAGTTTTTTTTTTCTCTCACTCTCTCCCCAAGCCAATCAATGTCGGTCCCCCTACTCTCACTCTCTCTATGCCTCTCCAGTCCCTCTCTATCTCTCTACTCCCTATCCCCCCCATACACTCTCTCTCCAAAGGCCAGTCAGCACAACCACCCCCTACTCTCTCTCTCTCTCTCCATGTATCACCCCAGACATTTATGTAGATTTTTTAAGAATTAAATAGAATTAATTAAGCTTAAAAGAAGTTAATTTTTGATTTAATGGGTTATTTAACATTTATTAAAGGCCCAATTATTTCTAGACCATTAAGACCTTGAGAAATAGGCCCAATTAATAACCAAATGCTTAAGCCCACTTAGCATGGGCCTTAAACTCAAAAAACCTAAGCTTGTGACACAAGCCCAAACCCTAGAAACGTAATAGGGCAATATTCCCTAATTAAAAGGGATAAATAAGGCAATTTACGGAATAATTAGAATGGAGTTTGAATGAAATTCAAATTCCGGCACCCAGGGCATGTCACGGTCTATCGCGCGACCGCCTTCTCGTGGTAGCGATCCAGATCAGACCGCTACCTGGTTCCTTAAATAGAAGGTGATAAACCATAGAAAATTAAGATTTTTATCCTCCCAAATGCCAATGATCGATGTGATCTGGCATGAGAACTTGCCTAAGGACTCTCCGGGATCGATTCTAACCCCAACAAGGACTCATAGTCCATCTAATCCCTCAACTCTAGGCCAAACACTATAAATAGAGCCCAGATTCGTTCTGCACGAACCCTAGTTTTGGCTCGCGTAGTTCAAAGGTAAGGAGTAGTCTGTTCAGGTTCGTCTTTAGGGTTGTTTGTTCCCTTTTATATCTTCTAACTTCCTTCTAAATCCCGTGCTAGGAGAAAAAGTCATCAAAGAGTTAGAAGGTCTGAAAGTTACTGGTTCCCCGTAGGACGCTCAGGAACGAGAGCGTACTTCCAGAGAGAAATTCAAAGTCTAGAACCAATACTAGAGGTAGGTTATCTCGTGGATGGAATTAACAACAAGTTAGGAATGAAAGCCCTCTGTTCCCTCCTGATTTCATGCTTGCTACGTGATGAATTTTATGTTTTCTCATGATTGCGTAGTTAGGTTTTCTCTGCATGTTGTTCATGTAATTTTAACTAAAAGATGGTAACTTTCCTGGATCTCTTGTTCCTTCCTTGCATAATGCACATGATAACACGGTTTTACTTCCAGTTCTACGTAGTATTCATCTTTAATTGCCATAGGATTTGGTCTTGTAAGATAGGATTTTACTTTTGTCTCGAAACAGAGAGAAGGCGGTCTACACAGATCGCTACCTTTAACAGGTGGCCTCCAGAAGACCGCTACCTGACTGCTGTTAACTCTAAACAGCAACCAGGTTAACCCTTGTTAGTTCCTGTTTATAGTGACTACTATGCTAGATTCCTCTGTATCTCGAATATACATGTTTACCCATATATTAGGGTTCAGAAGGCTCTATTTTCATGCTCCTTCATGTTTAAGAATTTATTTTAACTTATGCTAATTTCATGCCAAAATCATATAATAATGTACTTAAAGGATTTTCTTATTTTATTAGAATGCAAGCCTTAAGCCTTGATTTATGTTTTGTACGTTCCTTTCTCATCTCTTGTCTTCCTTGGATAAGTACATAGCCCGTACTCCGGTACGTAAGCTATTAGATACATATGCAGTTGATTGGAACACTCTCTTGAACTTGAAAGCCTCTCCGTCGGATATTCCTTCTATCGGACTAGGTGATCTTGTTTCAAGGCCTTCGTAACCCTCTGTGAGCCTGAGATTCCCACTAGGACGTCGAGTTGGTTGTACCCTAAAAACCCAATGGTCTAGAAAGCACTTGAGTTTTCTACGTTTTCTACAACCTGTATAGATCGCGGCCAGCAGGTGACTACTACTTCCAGATGGCGGCCCTGGTGCGACCACATTCTTCCAGGCTTGATCACTGCGTCAACCCCTTCTCTTTCTGGTGTCGATCGACCCTGTCAGATAGCGGCCTTAGCTAGACCGCTACTTCCTGATAGCGGTCCTGGCTCGACCGCCTTTTGTTATCTTGTGTCAAACCCGAGGTCTGATCCAAGGGTTGATCCTACTCTGTTCTCAGGTGATCTTCTGGTCATTTGGAACCCAACATCTTATACATTAATTTATTAATGAACTTTGGAAACATAAGAATGTACCGTTATGCTCTCAAATTCCTCCCGTGGCATAATGTCCAATTAATTCATCCTTGATCTCATGGTTTCGTTTTGGTACGTTCTTACCTTGCTTTTCCTTGTCATGAAACTATTGTTTGAACTGAATATTATTGGCCAAACTTTTATTATTTCTCATGGAAGTAGCTTGATTTATAACTTGAAGATGCAAGAGCGGGCACGGACAGTGTCCAAGGGCTCCACGCTAGCCCCCTCGGCAGATGGCCGGAAACATGCTGTAAACCATGGGATATGATGAACACTGGCGTCGCATTATGCTGGGAGTACTTTTTTTATAAGTGGGTGAAATCCACGAAATCTCATACTTGATTATTACATACTTGTTACATGACTTTCTTGTGCATAGCCTTTCTGGTTATGAAAAATACATTCTCGTTACATGTTAGTACATTCTCGTTAATGAAAGGTCACATTATAATCTTGTTTGATCATGCTCTCATACTTACTTGGATTCTCATATCTTTACACTTGTCTCATTACTTGATGTCACTATGGTTTTATTTCGCATGTTTTATTACATTCCTTTTATCTTACCTTCTAGAGCTAAAAAGTTAATTACTTTACCACTGCCATCATGTTGATACGAAGATACCTACTGGGCGAGTGCGAAAATTCCTACTTTCCAATCTTTTTTAGGAAACTCTAGCAGGTCGGAATCAGACTATTCGAGTGGCAGATCCGAGAGTGATTGATGAACAAGTGAAGCATAAATAGTTAAAGAGTTTGGAGTTAGTTATTGTAATTTAAGTTCTTTCACTGTAATAGGCAGTGAAGTTGATCATGTTATGTAATTTTCTTTTTCTTGAGTCTAGTGAAATGTTATGTTAGAATTAGTCAAGTGTCATTGTAAACTCTTGATTATTATTCAATAAAGTGAAGATTTTTAAGTACATGGCATTGTGCATTGATCTTCTATGTGGATGTGTTTAGCGCTCTGATTATCTTGCTAGATTGAGGCTTTATTTGTCGGCTATTTGCATTCCCGACCATATTCCACTGCATATCTCAGGACATGATAGTTAAGTTGGTATCAGAGCCTAGGCTTAAGTGAATCCTAGGAAAATGTCAAGTCATAGGTTAAGTCCTAGGTTTAAGGACCCACACCTATGAACTAGGAAGAAATTTGTTGAACCCAAGTGAGATTGGGTAGAGCCCAGGATGACATAGTTTAATTAGAAATTAACCATTAGGTTAATCTCTATAACTCCAAAGAAAATAACAAATTGTTTATTTTCTTAGGAAACTAATAATGGCCGCTAACCATGCAAACTAGGAAGCTTTGCAACAAACTGTTGCGGGTCTCACCCAAGCCCTGCAAATGGTAGCTCAAGATGGTGCGCGAGCTGGCGCCAGTGATCTTCACCGAAATTTTAGGAGCATGAACCCACCATGGTTCTCGGGTTCGTCCAACCGGGATGAAGCGGAGAATTGGATAGATGAGATGGACCGCATCTTTAATGTTATGCAATGTGCGAACCAGGAGAAGGTCCTACTTGCCACCTTTCAACTAAATAAGGACGCCCATACGTGGTGGAAAGCCACCTCAGCCCATCTACAGAATGCTCAACTTACCTGGGAGGTGTTCCTTGAGCTCTTCCACGAGAAGTATTTCTCGGAGCATATCCGGGAATGGAAGGCGGCGGAATTTGCCTCTCTTAGGCAAGGTATGATGTTCGTAGCGGAGTATGAACTTCAATTCTCAAGGCTAGCACTGTATGCTCCACATCTTGTCAGCACAGAGCTCTTCAAAGCCAATCACTTTTTGGACGGCTTGAGGCCGATTTTTGTTAAACAACTTGGCCCTCAAAATATCCGCACCTATACAAAAATGGTCCATCGAGCCCATTTATGCGAGAGGATCTTGGAGAAGGTCGAGAAGTTCAAAGGTAAAGGTGAAGAGTCCACCCGAAGGCATGACAAGAGAGGAAGGAAAGAGGAAGAAGAGAAGTTTAGCATCACAGAAGCTTATGAATCCCGTGACAATAAGAAGAGGTCCCGCAATGGGAATGGTAATGGCAATGGCAAGAATAAGAGAGTCAAAGAAGAAGAAAAGTAAGTCATGATGACTTGCACGTTTTGTGAGAAATTCGGTCATTCGGCCAAAGAATGCTGGAAGCGACTTGGCGCTTGTCTTCATTGTGGAAGCGGGGAGCATCGCATGCCCGATTGCCCCCTCATGAAAGATCAACCTTCTAGGAATGATGCTGGACGAAGGCGACAAGGCCGACTAAATAACGTCTTGGAGGGTGAAGGTAAAATGATTGAAGGTACAATCTTAACTTGTTCGCATCCAGCATTGTCTTAATTGACATCAGTAAAATACACTCTCCATAATCCCATACAATGAATTTGAGGACCAAATTCTTCTTAAGTGGGGGAGGGTGTAGCACCCCGAAAATTTCTGTGGATTTTTGAGGAATTAAATAGAATTAATTAAGCTTAAAAGAAGCTAATTATTGATTTAATGGGTTACTTAACATTTATTAAAGGCCCAATTACTTGTAGACCATTAAGACCTTGAGGAATAGGCCAAAAAAATCTAAGCTTGTGACCCAAGCCCAAACCCTAGAAACGTAATGGGGCAATTTTCCCTAATTAAAATGGATAAATAAGGTAATTTACTAGATAATTAGGAACGAGTTTGAATGAAATTCAAATTCCAGCGCCCAGGGCAAGTCGCGGTCTATCGCGCGACCTCCTTCTGTTGGTAGCAGTCCAGACCAGACCGCTACCTGGTTCCGTAAACGGAAGGTGATAAACCCTAGAAAATATGGATTTTTATCCTCCCAATTGCCATGGATTGATGTGATCTGGTATGGGAACTTGCCTAAAGACTCTTAGGGATCGATTCTAACCCCAATAAGGACTCCTAGTCGATCTAATCCCTAAACCCTAGGCCAAAGTTTATAAATAGACTCAAGATTCGTTCTGCACGAACCCTAGTTTTGGCTTGCGTAGTTCGAAGGTAAGGAGTCATCTGTTCAGGTTCATCCTTTAGGGTTATTTGTTCCCTTTTATATCTCCTAACTTCCTTCTAAATCCCATGCTAGGAGAACAAGCCGTCGAAGAGTTAGAAGGTCTGTAAGTTGCTGGTTCCCCGCAGGACGCGCATGAACGAGAGCGTACTTCCAGAGACAAATTCGAACTCTAGAACCAATACCAGAGGTAGGTTATCTCATGGATGGCTTAAACAACAAGTTAGGAATGAAAGCCCTCTGTTTCCTCCTGCTTTCATGCTTTCTACATGATGAATTTTATGTTTTCTCATGATTGCACAGTTAGGTTTTCTCTGCATGCTATTCATGTAATTTTAACTAAAAGATGGTAACTTTTTGGATCCCTTGTTCCTTCCTTGCATAATGCACATGATAACACTGTTTTACTTCCAGTTCTACGTACTTTTCATCTTTAATTGCCAAAGGATTTGGTCTTGTAAGATAGGATTTTACTTCTGTCTGGAAACAGATAGAAGGCATCCTACACAGGACTGCTACCTTTAATAGGCAGCCTCCAGAAGACCGCTACCTGACTGCTGTTAACTCTAAACAGTAGCCAGGTTAACCCTTGTTAGTTCCTGTTTATAGTGACTACTATGTTAGATTCCTCTGTATCTCGAATATACATGTTTACCCATATATTATGGTTCATAAGGCTCTGTTTTCATGCTCCTTAATGATTAAGAATTTATTTTGACTTATGCTAATTTCATGCCAAAACCATATAATATTATACTTAAAGGATTTTATTCTTTTAGTAGAATGCAAGCCTTATGCCTTGATTTATGTTTTGTACGTTCTTTCTCATCCCCTGTCTTTCTTGGTTAAGTACATATCACGTACTTCGGTACATAATCTATTAGATACACACGCACTTGATAGGAACACTCTCTTGAACTTGAAAGCCTCTCTGTCGGATATTTCTCCTACCAGACTAGGTGATCTTGTTTCAAGACCTCCATAAGTCTTCGCGAGCCTGGGATTCCCACTAGGACGTCGAGCTGGTTGTACCCTAAAAATCTAATGGTCTAGAAAGCACTTGAGTTTTCTACGTTTTCTGCAACCTGTATAGATCGTGGCCAACAAGTGACCGCTACTTCCAGATGGCGGCCCTAGCGCGACCGCATTCTTCCAGGCTTGATCACTATGTTGACCCCTTCTCTTTCTGGTGTTGATCGACCCTGTCAGATAGCGGCCTTAACTAGACCGCTACTTCCTGATAGCGGTCCTGGCTCGACCGCCTTTTGCTATCTTGTGTCAATCCCGAGGTCTGATCCAAGGGTTGATCCTACTCTGTTCTTAGGTGATCTTCTGGTTGTCTGGAACCCAACATCTTATACATTAATTTATTAATGAACTTTGGAAACATAAGAATGTACCGTTATGCTCACAGATTCCTCCCGTGGCATAATGTCCAATTAATTCATCCTTGATCTCATGGATTCATTTTGGTACGTTCTTACCTTGGTTTTCCTTGTCATGAAACTATTGTTTGAACTGAAAATTATTGGCCAAACTCTTATTATTTCTCGTGGAAGTAGCTTGATTTATAACTTGAAGATGCAAGAGCGGGCACAGATAGTGCCCAAGGGTTCCACGCCAGCCCCCTCGGTAGATGGCTGGAAACATGTTGTAAACTATGGGGTATGATGAACACTGGCATCGCATTGCACTAGGAGTACTTTTTTTTATAAACGGGTGAAAGCCACGAAATATCATACTTGATTATTACATGCTTGTTACATGACTTTCTAGTGCATAGCATTTATGGTTATGAAAAGTACTTTCTCGTTACATGCTAGTACATTCTCATTAATGAAAGGCCACATTATAATCTTGCTTGATTATGCTCTCATACTTACTTGGATTCTCATATCTTTACACTTGTCTCGTTACTTGATGTCACTATAGTTTTATTTTGCATGTTTTATTGCATTCCTTTTATCTTACCTTCTAGAGCTAAAATGTTAATTACTTTAACACTGCCATCATGTTGATACGAAGATACCTACTGGGCGAGTGCGCTCATTCCCTACTTTCCAATCTTTTTCAGGAAACTCTAGTGGGTTGAAATCAAACTATTCGAGTGGCGGATCCGAGAGTGATTGATGAACGAGCGAAGCCTAGATAGTTAAAGAGTCTGGAGTTAGTTATTGTAATTTAAGTTCCTTCACTGTAATAGGCAGTGAAGTTGATCATGTTATGTAATTTTCTTTTTATTTAGTCTAGTGAAATGTTATGTTAAAATTAGTCAAGTGTCATTGTAAACTCTTGATTATTATTTAATAGAGTGAAGATTTTTGAGTACATGGTATTGTGCATTCATCGATCTTCTATGTGGATGTGTTTAACGCTCTGATTATCTTGCTAGCTTGAGACTTTATTTCCCGGCTGTTTGCATTCCTGACTCAATTCCGCTGCATATCTCGGGGCGTGATAGTTAAGTTGGTATCAGAGCCTTGGCTTAAGTGAGTCCTAGGAAAATGTTAAGTCATAGGTTAAGTCCTAGGTTTAAGGACCCACACCTATGAACTAGGAAGAAATTCTTCGAACCCAAGTGAGATTGGGTAGAGCCCGGGATGAGATAGTTTAATGCGAAATTAACCCTTGGTTAATCTCTATAACTCCAAAGAAAATAACTAATTGTTTATTTTCTCAGGAACCTCATAATGGCCGCTAACCGTGTAAACTGCGAAGCTATGCAACAAACTGTTGCGGGTCTCACCCAGGCCCTGCAAACGGTAGCTCAATCTGGCGCGCGAGCTGGCACCGGTGATCTACACCGAAATTTCAGGAGCATGAACCCTCCACGGTTCTCGGGTTCGTCCAACCCAGATGAAGCAGAGAATTGGATAGATGAGATGGAGCGTATCTTTAATGTTATGCAATACGCGGACCAGGAGAAGGTCCTACTTGTCACCTTTCAACTAAATAAAGACGCCTATACATGGTGGAAAGCCACCTCAGCCCATCTACAGAATGCTCAACTTACTTGGGAGGAGTTCCTTGAGCTCTTCCGCGAGAAGTATTTCTCGGAGCATGTCCAGGAAAGGAAGGCGGAGGAATTTGCCTCTCTTTGGCAAGGTATGATGTCCGTAGTGGAGTATAAACTTCAATTCTCAAGCCTAGCACCGTATGCTCCACATCTCGTCAGCACGGAGCTCCTCAAAGCCAATCGCTTTATGGACGGCTTGAGCTCGATTTTTGTTAAACAACTTGGCCCTAAAAAATCCGCACCTATACGAAAATGGTCCATCAAGCCCATTTATTCTAGAGGACCTTGGAGAAGGTCGAGAAGTTCAAAGGTAAAGGCGAAGAGTCTAGCCGAAGACATGACAAGAGAGGAAGGAAAGAGGAAGAAGAGAAGTTTAGCATCACGAAGCTTATGAATCCCGTGACAATAAGAAGAGGTCCCGCAATGGGAATGATAATGGCAATGGCAAGAATAAGAGAGTCAAAGAAGAAGAAAAGCAAGTCATGGTGGCTTGCACGTTTTGTGAGAAATTCAGTCATTCGGTCGAAGAATGCTGAAAGTGCCTTGGCGCTTGTCTTCGTTGTAGAAGCGGGGAGCATCGCATGTCCGATTGCCCCCTCATGAAAGATCAACCTTCTAGGAATGATGGTGGATGAAGGCGACAAGGCCGACTAAATGCCGTCTTGGAGGGTGAAGGTAGAACGATTGAAGGTACAATCTTAACTTGTTCGCATCCAACATTGTCTTAATTGACATCAGTAAAATACACTCTCCATAATCCTATACAATGAATTTGGGGACCAAATTCTTCTTAAGTAGGGGAGGGTGTAGCACCTCGAAAATTATGTAGATTTTTTAGGAATTAAGTAGAATTAATTAAGCTTAAAAGAAGCTAATTATTAATTTAATGGGTTATTTTACATTTATTAAAGGCCTAATTACTTGTTGACCATTAAGACCTTGAGGAATAGACCCAATTAATAACCAAATGCTTAAGCCCACTTAGCATGGGCATAAAACCCAAAAAACCTAAGCTTGTGACCCAAGCCCAAATCCTAGAAACCTAATAGGGTAATTTTTCCTAATTAAAATGGATAAATAAGGTAATTTACTAGATAATTAGGAACGAGTTTGAATGAAATTCAAATTCTGACGCCCAGGGCAAGTCGCGGTCTATCGCGCGACCGCCTTCTGGTGGTAGCGGTCCAGACCAGACTGCTACCTAGCTCCGTAAACGGAAAGTGATAAACCCTAGAAAATCTAGATTTTTATCCTCCCAATTGCCATAGATCGATGTGATCTGGCATTAGAACTTGCCTAAGAACTGTTAGGGATCGATTCTAACCCCAATAAGGACTCCTAGTCGATCTAATCCCTAAACCCTAGGTAAAAGTCTATAAATAGAGCCAAGATTCATTCTGAACGAACCCTAATTTTGGCTCACGTCCTTCGAAGGTAAGGAGTCGTCTGTTCAAGTTCATCCTTTAGGATTATTTGTTTCCTTTTATATCTTGGAACTTTTTTCTAAATCCCGTGCTAGGAGAACAAGCCGTCGAAGAGTTAGAAGGTCTGAAAGTTGCTGGTTCTCCGGAGGACGTGCAGGAACGAGAGCATACTTCTAGTGAGAAATTCAAAGTCTAGAACCAATACCATAGGTAGGTTATCTCATGGATGGCTTAAACAACAACTTAGGAATGAAATCCCTCTGTTCCCTCCTGATTTCATGCTTTCTACGGGATGAATTTTATGTTTTCTCATGATTGCACAGTTAGGTTGTCTCTGCATGTTGTTCATGAAATTTTAACTAAAAGATGGTAAGTTTCATGGATCCCTTGTTCCTTCCTTGCATAATGCACATGATAACACGGTTTTACTTCCAGCTCTGCGTAGTTTTCATCTTTAATTGCCATAGGATTTGGTCTTGTAAGATAGGATTTTACTTCTGTCTGGAAAAAGACAGAAGGCGGCCTACACAGAACCGCTACCTTTAATAGGCGGCCTCCAGAAGACCGCTACCTGACTGCTGTTAACTCTAAACAGCAAGCAGGTTAACCCTTGTTAGTTCCTATTTATAGTGACTACTATCTTAGATTCCTTTGTATCTTGAATATACATGTTTACCCATATATTATTATTCATAAGGCTCTATTTTCATGCTCATCATGTTTAAGAATTTATTTTAACTTATGCTAATTTCATGTCAAAATCATATAATATTGTACTTAAAGGATTTTCTTCTTTTATTAGAATGCAAGCCTTATGTCTTGATTTATGTTTTGTACATTCCTTTCTCATTCCCTATCTTTCTTGGTTAAGTACATAGCCCGTACTTCAGTACATAAGCTATTAGATACACACACACTTGATAAGAACACTCTCTTGAACTTGAAAGCCTCTCCGTCAAATATTCCTTCTGCCGGACTAGGTGATCTTGTTTCAAGGCCTCCATAAGTCTCTGCAAGCCTGGGATTCCTACTAGGACGCAGAGCTAGTTGTACCCTAAAAATCCAATGGTCTAGAAAGTACTTGAGTTTTCTGCGTTTTCTACAACCTATATAGATCGCGGCCAACAGGTGACCGCTACTTCCAGATGGTGGCCTTCGCGCAACTGTGTTCTTCTTGGCTTGATCACTGCGTCGATGTCACGCCCCGAGATTTATGCAGCGGAAACAATCAGGAACGTGAACAGTCGACATGGTAAGCCTCAAGCAAGTAATATAATCAGAGCGCAAGATAATCACACAAAAGTAATTGCACAAGTAATTCACTAAAACCTTTAATTCCTTCATAAAATAATTCCTAAAGTACATAAGATTTCTGACTCTTAATATCTCTTATATCGTAGACTCAAGAAACTCAAAAATTACATAATGACGTGACTAGACACATGACAACTAAGGCTTCTCTTGATCACATGTCCTTTAATCGCTCTCGGATCCATCACTTGAGTAATCCGAATCTGACCCACTCGAATTTCCTAAAAAAGATTGAAAAGTAGGGTAATGAGCACACTTGCCCAGTAGGTATCTTCGTATCAACATGAAGGTAAATTTAAATGATTAGCATTTTAGCTCTAAAGAATAAGGTAAATCATGTAAATACGAGGAAACATGCGAATAAAGTCAAAGTAACAAGACATGATCAAGAGTGACATATGAAAATATGATTGAGCAAGTATATAGTAAGAATGTAAGTTTTGACCTTTTCATGGACAAGAATGTAACAAGAATGTACTTTTCATAACCATAAAGGCTATGCACTAGAAAGTCATGTAACAAGCAAGAATGTACTCTTCACTTAGTAACAAGTACTTCGTGAATTCATGTGGATTCCCCCGTGGATATTTCACTTATTTATAGAGAAAGTACTTTCAGCGCAATGCGATGCCAGTAGCATCATACCACATGGTTTACAGTATGTTTCCGACAATCAACCGAGGGGACTAGCATAGAGCCCTTGAACACAATCAGAGCTCGAACTACATCTTCAAGTATAAATCAAGCTATTTTCACATTTATATCAAATAATGTGGCCAATAATGCACAAGATATAGTAACCAAGAATATAGAATGCACCAATGACTAATTTTAAGAAGTCAATAAATGCATTAACAACTAGGTCATGCCATGGAAAAATTCGGCAGCATAACGGTATATTCAATATCTTTCATATTCTTAACATTGACTTATTAACATCAATTTAGAGTCCTTATAATCCATGAACTCAAGAAAATCAACCCCAAAGGTCAAACCTTGGGTTAGACATGATCAGGGTGCAAACGGTCTAGTGCAAGACCGTTTGATACAGAAAGCGGTCATATTCTAGACCGTTTCATAACACAGAGTTCGAAATTTTGAAAATAGGACATTTGGAGCCTTGCAGTCTAATGGAGAACCGTTTAGGATCCGTTAGCGGTCTAGTGAATGGCCGCTAATAGACTCTGGCAGTCAACCAGATGGTCGCTAAGTTCCAGAATTCATAAAACACTGGTATAAGTGCTTTCTAGACAATAGGCTTTAATGGTATAACCAGCTCGACGTCCTTGAGGGAATCCCAGGCTCATGGAGTCTTACGGAGGCCTTGAAACAAGATTTTCTAGTCCGTTGGAAGGAATATCCAAAGGAGAGACCATCAAATCTAAGATTGTGTTCTTAATGTGCAAAAAGTGTAACTAATGACAACATACCGGGATATGTGCCATGTACTTAAGAAAATGACTCTTAGAAGAGAGAAAATCGTGATAAAGCAATGATCAAGTTAAATCATGAATCCTCTATTATCTTTGAACATATATTTATTACAAGAATATACAATTTTGGCCATAAACTAACATAAGCTAAAATAATATCAATGTGCACAAACATGAAATCTATTTTGATGAACCAGAAATTTAACTAAGTATAGGAAACTAGTACTTAAAGCATGAATAAAACTTAGTTAACTAGGCTTATTATATAATAAGTATGGTTAATTCTGTAATATGGTTCGAATTAACAATATTACAAAAATAAGAAATAGAAAACGGTCTAATACAGGACTGTTTAACTTTGGCTAGCGGTCTATCGTACGACCGCTAGATTTTCCTAGCGGTGGATAGGAAGACCGTTTCTTCCTGTGTAAATCCGAGTGCAAATAATAAATAAACAAATGCTAAAGTAAGACATATCATGTCTGGAAATCAACATATATAAACTTTCTATGGCATGATAGAGCAAGGATAGGCCAACAACATAGGTTCATGCATAGGTTCATGTAATTAACAAGAAATTTTCTTTTATTCTCATTAAGGCTAGTTCATGCATGAAGACTTAACTAGATGCATAGTCCTAGTAAAAATATGAAATTCTCATAATATAATGCACGAAATCGAACGAAATCAGAGGGATTTTATTCTTGACTTCATGTTTGACCCGTTCATGAGATAACCTACTTCTGTCTTGGGCTTTAAACTTCGAATTTAAGGCTGCAAGTCAACCCTAGTTCTCTGCTCGTCCTGAACTAAATCAGCAACTTCACGTCCTTCTATCTCTTGATTCCCTTGATCTAAAGACGTGAAATTTTGAGGGTAAGAAGAGGGTACTATTAGAAACAAATAACTCTAAAGAACCCTTATCTAATTACCTTGTTTAGGGCTTCGAATTCCTTGATCAATTTGGGTCGGACGCACTAATTTCTGCGTTATTGATGTAGGATCAGCAACTTTGGAACCTTTTATCTTCCTATAGGCTTGATCTCCTAGAACGAAATTTGGAGGGTAATTAGTTCTAACTATAATAAATAAATTCCTAGAAGAAACTTACCCTTAATGCTACCTCTTTACCTTAGTTCTACGTGTGCCAAAAGTAAGGGTCGCACATGTCAAATCTGGGATCTATTTATAGGGTTAACTAGGGTTTTGAGGATTAGAACAATCCTATAGTCCCAATTAGATTTTTAATTCGATCCTCAAGCCTTCTAGACTTATCTAACTAGTATATAGAATCAATCCTAAGTGATTTGGATGTCAAAAATCTAATCTTTTCACGTTTTCTTCTACTCACGGAACTACAGTGCCTTAGCGGTCTAGGACTGGACCGCCAACTGCCCCTTAGCGGTCTTGCGATAGACCGTTTTCACTATTGGGCTCCAAATTCGAAATACATCAAACTCTTTTGATATTATCCCTATCATTATCCCTTTATTTGACTACCAAGGAGCAATTATCTCCTTTAATTCCGTAACTACACTAGTTTTAAGGTTCTAGAATATGGGCTAAAGTCCAAAGCAATCTTTTTGGCCTATTGGGTTTATTATATGGGCCTAATCCTCTTGGATTTATGTAGGGCTTAAATAATTAGATTTGATTAAAAAAAATTCATTTATAGCCCATTATATGCTTAATAGTTATATTTTAAAATCTAAAAAATCCTTAGAAAATTTCTCGGGCGTTACACCCTCCCCCACTTAAAAAGAATTTATCCCCAAATTTAATACATGGATTTATGGAGAGTGTACTTACATTCAAATATTTATGGGAATCTCTTGCGCGTGGCTTCTTCGGTTTCCCATGTTGCTTCATGTGGGCATATCTTGGTCCATTGGACTTTGACCATAGGAATAGTTTTATTCCGAAGTTGACGAACCTTTCGTTCAACGATCCTTATTGGCTTTTGCTCGTATGTCAAGTCTTTCTTAATCTCCAGATTGTCGTAAGTGATGACATGGAATAGATCATGTACATACTTCTTGAGCATTGAGACGTGAAACACATCATGAACTCTTGTTAATTGAGGGGGCAAAGCTAATCGATATGCCACCACGCCAACCCTTTCAAAAATTTCAGAAGGGCCAATGAATCTTGGAGTAAGCTTGCCTTTAATACCAAATCTTCGAATACATCAACCTGGAGAAACCTTAAGAAATACATGGTCTCCTACTTGAAATTTCAGGTCGCGCCTTCGATTATCGGCATATGATTTATGTCTATCTTGAGCTATCTGGAGTCTTTCTTGAATAAGCTTTATCTTCTCGGTACTATCCCTAATGATATCGGGACCGAGAAATTATCTTTCTCCTACTTCATTCCAACAAATAGGCGAACGACAGCTTCTACCATATAGAGCCTCGAATGGTGCCATTTATATACTAGTTTGATAGCTATTATTATATAAAAATTCTACTAGAGGCAAGTGATCGTGCCAACTTCCTCCAAAGTCTATGGCACATGACCTGAGCATATCTTCCACCACTTGATTTGTTCTTTCAGTTTGACCATCGTTTTGTGGATGGAATGTAGTGCTAAAATTTAATCAGGTCCCTAATGAATGTTGTAGACCATTCCAGAATTATGATGTGAATCGGGGATCTCGGTCAGATATAATGGTGACAGGGACACCATGTAATTTGACAATCTCCCTCATGTATAATGCTGCTTGTACATCCACAACCATCGACTTTTGATTGGGAGAAAATATGCAGATTTAGTCAATCGGTCTATGATCACCCATATATCATCATGTCCTACTTTTGTCTTGGGTAAACCCATAATAAAATCCATCCCTATACTTTCCCATTTCCATTCGAGAATATTTAAGGGTTGTAATTTCCCAGCATGTCTTAAATGTTCCGCTTTTACTTGTTGTTAAGTGAGACATCGGGACACAAAATCTGCTACTTCTCTTTTTATATTGGGCCACCAAAAGTTTCTTTTCAAGTCTTGATACATCTTGGTAGCACCAGGGTGAATAGCATACCTTGATTTGTGAGCTTTTTCCATGATCAATTTCTCAGTGTCACCATGATTCGGCACACAAATTTGATCCTTAAATAATAATCTTCCATCGTTTGAGGTAGAAAATTCCGGTCTCTGGTCAATACTATCCTTAATCTCCATCAATGTGGGATCATTTTCTTGCAATTGGACTATGTCCTCGATCAAGGTAGGTTGAGACCTTATATTGGCAATCATACCTCCTTCTCCTTCTCTGTCAATATCAAGGTTTAAATGAGAAAAATCTTTAATAAGACAAGTTATACCTTTCCTGAGGCTTGCTAGAGTTGCCATTGGTTTTCTGCTAAGAGCGTCTGCTACAGCATTAGCTTTCCCTGGCTGATATTGGATAGTAAAGTCGAAGTCCTTGAGATACTCCAACCATCTGCGTTGTCGCATGTTCAACTCCTTCTGGGTAAAGAGATATTTCAGACTTTTGTGGTCTGAAAATATAGTGAATTTCTCCCCATAAAGATAATGTCGCCAAATCTTCAATGCGAATATAACTGCAGCTAATTCCAGATCATGCACAGGGCAATTTTCTTCATGACGCTTTAACTGCCTTGATGAATAGCAAATCACCTTCCCATTTTGCATAAGAACGCATCCTAGGCCAATGCCAGACGCATCCGTATAGACTTCAAAGCCATCACCCTCTGTCGGTAGTATTAATATAGGGGGCGTAGTAAGGTGATCCTTAAGAGTTTGAAAACTCTCTTTGCAATCCTTCGACCATATAAAAGGATTCTCCTTTCTTGTGAGTCTAGTCAAAGGAACGGTGATCTTAGAGAAATCTTTAATAAACCTCATGTAATATCCAGCTAGACCTTGAAATTTCTGACTTCAGACACGATCGTCGGCCGACTCCAATTCTTAACAGCCTCAACTTTAGAAGGATCGACATCGATACCTTCCTTTGAAATAATATGGCCAAGGAAAGAAACCTCCTTAAGTCAGAACTCGCACTTACTTAGCTTCACATAGAGTTTGTGCTCTCTTAGCGTTTGCAAGGCTATTCTTAAGTGCTTTTCATGATCCTCTCTCGTTTTGGAGTAAATAAGAATATCATCTATGAAGATGACTATAAATTGGTCCAGATAAGGCCTGAAGACATTATTCATGAGTTGCATAAATAATGCCGGGGCATTGGTTAACCTGAATGGCATTACCACGAATTCATAGTGGCCATATCTGCTCCGAAAAGTAGTTTTGTGTATGTCTTCATCCTTGATCTTGAGCTGATGATAAACTGACCTGAGGTCTATCTTGGAAAAATATTCGGCTCCCGAAATTTGATCAAAGAGTTCATCTATACGCGGCAACAAATACTTATTCTTAATTGTGAGTTGATTCAGTTGCCGGTAGTCGATACATAGCCTGAGGGATCCATCCTTCTTCTTGACGAATAGAACTGGCGCACCCTAAGGGGATGTGTTGGGTCAAATAAAACCCTTGTCTAATAACTCTTGAAGCTGTTTCTTCAATTCCTTGAGTTCCGTGGGGAACATCCTATAGGGAGCTATTGAAACAGGTGCTGCTCCGGAATGAGTTCAATGAAAAAGTTTACTTCCCTTTCGGGCGATAAACCGGATAAATCTGATGGAAATACATCGGGAAACTCATTCACTATGGGAATATCTTCTAAGATGATTTCCTTAGATTCAGTAATGATTACGGAAGCAAGGAAAGCTTCACATCCTTGCGAAATAAGTTTGCACGCGTGAAGGGATGAAATTATGGTAGGATGCTTTCTATATTTGATACCAAGGAAGGAAAATATTGGAAGACCAGGTTTCCGAAAAGAGATAATCCGGTTACGGCAATTTATATAGGCGTCGTGGTCTACAAGCCAGTCTATACCTAAAATAGTATCATAGCCTTCCATGTCAAGGCATACGAGGTTTGCAGGGAGATTATGACCTTCTACCATTACCTTACTATCGGGATAGTAGGTTGTCAGTTTTGTTCCGGGACTTAAAGGTGTAGTAATAGCAAGGTCCGAAGGTAAAGAAACTGATGCAATAGGTAAGATTTTTGCAAAGGTAGTAGATATAAAGGAATGAGAAGCACCAGTATCAAATAGTATAAATGCAGGATGGGAATAAATTTGGACAATAACTTCCATTAGTCCATCATTCTTGGGCGCTTCTTCTTCTTCTATGATAGCATTGAGATGAGCTTGACGCTTACGTCCACCACCGAAGATTGTTCCTTCATAATGGGGCAATCCGGAATGTGGTGCTCCCGGTTGTCACATCTTAAACCAGTACCAAGGCGGTTCCAACATTCTTCGACCGAATGATCGAACTTCTCACAGAAAGTACAGGCCGTGGTGACTTGTTTATCTTCTTCCTTGACTTTCTTATTCTTGTGGTAGCCACTACCACTCCCATTTCGGGATCTCTTCTTGCTATCACGGGATTTGTATGGTTCCGTGATACTAAACTTCTTCTTATCATGCCGATCAGACCTTCGGCTCGGCTCCTCCCCCTTTCCTTTCAATTTTTTGACCTTCTCTAAGGTCCTTTCACATAGATGCACCCGCTGGACCATGTTCGCATAAGTACAGATATTTTGAGTCCCAAGTTGCTGGATAAATTCGGGCCTCAAACCGTCCATAAATCGTTTAGCCTTTAATAAGTCGATACTGATCAGATGAGGAGCATACGGCGCCAACCTAGAGAATTGGAGCTCATACTCTGCAACCGACATCATGCCCTAGCGCAAAGAAGCAAATTCCATAGCCTTTTGCTCTTTAACATGCTCGGAGAAGTACCGGGCTCGGAAAAGCGTAAGGAAACCTTCCTAAGTATGTGGTGCATCCGCTGGTGGTGTCGGAACCAACTTCCACCATGTACGGGCATCTTTGTTTAATTGAAAAGTAGCAAGGTGAACTTTCTCTTGGTCCGTACATTGCATAACTTCAAAGATGCGGTTCATCTCATCTATCCAATTTTTGGCTTCATCGGGATTAGAGAAACCCAAAAATCGAGAAGGATTTAACCTCCGAAAGTTACGATATAAGTCTCCCGCTCTTGCCCCTGCGTCGGCTTGAGCCATAGTTTGTGACACTTGAGTAAGACACACAACGGTCTCTTGCATACCGTTCCATTCCACGCGATGAGCCATTATGAGAGTGAGGAACCTGAGAAGAGCGAGGAATTTGTTAATTCTAATAGAATGAGTGGGGTAGATCTTAGAATTAATTCTAATGACTATATATCTCATCCCAGGTTCTACCCAATTCCTCTCATAGCTTTAGAATTTCTTTCCTATTTTCATAGGTGTGAGTCCTTAAACCTTGGACTTAACCTATGATATGATAGTTTTTCCTAGGACTTCTAGTCCTAGTGCTCTGATACCACCTTAACTATCACGCCCCGAGATTTATGCAACGGAAACAATCAGGAACGTGAACAGCCGGCATGATAAGCCTCAAGCAAACAATATAATCAGAGCGCAAGATAATCACACAAAAATAATTACACAAGCAATTCACTAAAACCTTTAATTCCTTCATAAAATAATTCCCAAAGTACATAAGATTTCTGACTCTTAATATCTCTTACATCGTAGACTCATGAAACTCAAAAATTACATAATGATGTGACTAGACACATGACAACTAAGGCTTCTCTTGATCACATATCCTTTAATCGCTCTCGGATCCATCACTTGAGTAATCTGAATCTGTCCCACTAGAATTTTCTGAAAAAGATTGAAAAGTAGGGTAATGAGCACACTTGCCCAGTAGGTATCTTCATATCAACATGAAGGTAAATTTAAATGATTAGCATTTTAGCTCTAAAGAATAAGGTAAATCATGTAAATACGAGGAAACATGCGAATAAAGTCAAAGTAACAAGACATGATCAAGAGTGACATATGAAAATATGATTGAGCAAGTATATAGTAAGAATGTAAGTTTTGGCCTTTTCATGAATAAGAATGTAACAAGAATGTACTTTTCATAACCATAAAAGCTATGCATTAAAAAGTCATGTAACAAGCAAGAATGTACTCTTCACTTAGTAACAAGTACTTCGTGAATTCATGTGAATTCCCCCGTGGGTATTTCACTTATTTATAGAGAAAGTACTCCCAGCGTAATGCGATGCCAGTAGCATCATATCCCATGGTTTACAGTATGTTTCCAACAATCAGCCGAGGGGACTAGCATAGAGCCCTTGAACACAATCAGTGCTCGAACTGTATTTTTAAGTATAAATCAAGCTATTTCCACATTTATATCAAATAATGTGGCCAATAATGCACAAGATATAGTAACCAAGAATATAGAACGCACCAATGACTGATTTTGAGAAGTCAAGAAATGCATTAATAACAAGGTCATGCCATGGAAAAATTCGACAACATAACGATATATTCAATATCTTTCATATTCTTAACATTGACTTATTAACATCAATTTAGAGTCCTTATAATCCATGAACTCAAGAAAACCAACCCCAAAGATCAAACCTTAAGTTAGACATGATCAGGGTGCAAACGGTCTAGTGCTGTACCGTTTGATACAGAAAGCGGTCATATTCTAGACCGTTTAATAACACATAGTTAGACATTTTGAAAACAGGACATCTGGAGCCTTGCGGTCTAATGGAGAACCGTTTAGGATCCGTTAGCGGTCTAGTGAATGGCCGCTAGCAAACTCTGGCAGTCAACCAGATGGCCGCTAAGTTCCAAAATGCATAAAACACCGGTATAAGTGCTTTCTAGACAATGGGCTTTAATGGTACAACCAGCTCGGCGTCCTAGAGGGAATCCCAGGCTCGTGGAGTCTTACGGAGGCCTTGAAATAAGATTTCCTAGTATGTTGGAAGGAATATCCAAAGGAGAGGCCATCAAGTCCAAGATTGTGTTCTTAATGTGTAAAAAGTGTAACTAATGACAACATACCGGGATATGTGCCATGTACTTAAGAAAATGACTCTTAGAAGAGAGAAAATCGTGATAAAGCAATGATCAAGTTAAATCATGAATCCTCTTTTATCTTTGAACATATATTTATTACAAGAATATACAATTTTGGCCATAAACTTAACTAACATAAGCTAAAATAATATCAATGTGCACAAACATGAAATCTATTTTGATGAACCAGAAATTTAAGTAAGTATAGGAAACCAGTACTTAAAGCAGGAATAAAACTTAGTTAACTAGGCTTATTATATAATAACTATGGTTAATTCTACAATATGGTTTGGATTAACAATATTACACAAATCAGAAATAGAAAACGGTCTAATACAGGACCGTTTAACTTTGGCTAGCGGTCTATCGTACGACCGCTAAATTTCCCTAGCGGTCGATAGGAAGACCGTTTCTTCTTGTGTAAATCCGAGTGCAAATAATAAATAAACAAATGTTAAACTAAGACATATCATGCCTGGAAATTAACATGTATAAACTTTCTATGGCATGATAGAACAGGGATAGGCCAACAACATGCATAGGTTCATGTAATTAACAAGAAATTTTCTTTTATTCTCATTAAGGCTAGTTCATGCATAAAGACTTAACTAGATGCATAGTCCTAGTAAAAATATGAAATTCTCAAAATATAATGCACAAAATCGAACGAAATCAGAGGGCTTTTATTCCTGACTTCATGTTTGACCCGTTCATGAGATAACCTACTTCTGTCTTGGGCTTTAAACTTCGAATTTAAGGCTACAGGTCAACCCTAGTTCTCTACTCGTCCTGAACTAAATCAGCAACTTCACATCCTTCTATTTTTTGATTCTCTTGACCTAAAGACGTGAAATTTTGAGAGTAAGAAGAGGGTACTATTAGGAACAAATAATTCTAAAGAACCTTTATCTAATTACCTCGTTTAGGACTTCGAATTTCTTGATCAATTTGGGTCGGACGCACTAATTCCTGCATTATTGATGTATGATCGGCAACTTTGGAACCTTCTATCTTTATGTAGGCTTGATCTCCTAGAACGAAATTTGGAGGGTAATTAGTTCTAACTATAATAAACAAATTCCTAGAAGAAACTTAACCCTAATGCTGCCTCCTTACCTTAGTTCCACGTGTGCTAATAGTAAGGGTTGCACAGGTCAAATCTGGGATCTATTTATCTGGTTAACTAGGGTTTTGAGGATTAGAACGATCCTAGAGTCCCAATTAGACTTTCAATTCGATCCTCAAGCCTTCTAGACTTATCTAACTAGTATATAGAATCAATCCTAAGTGATTTGGATGCCAAAAATATAATCTTTTCATGTTTTCTTCTACTCACGGAACTGCAGTGCCTTAGCAGTCTAGGACTGGACCTCCAATTGCCCCTTAGCGGTCTTGCGATAGACCGTTTTCACTATTGGGCTCCTAATTTGAAATACATCAAACTCTTTTGATATTATCCCTATCATTATCCCTTTATTTGACTACCAAGGAGCAATTATCTCCTTTAATTCTGTAACTACACTAGTTTTAAGGTTCTAGAATATGGGCTAAAGTCCAAAATAATCTTTTTGGCCTATTGGGTTTATTATATGGGCATAATCCTCTTGGATTTATGTAGGGCTTAAATAATTAGATTTAATTAAACAAAATTCATTTATAGCCCATTATATGCTTAATAATTATATTTTAAAATATGAAAAATCCTTAGAAAATTTCTCAGACGTTACAGTCGACCCCTTCTCTTTCTGGTGTCGACCCTGTTAGATAGCGGCCTTAGCTAGACCGCTACTTCCTGATAGCGGTCCTGGCACGATCGCCTTTTACTATCTTGTGTCAAACCCGAGGTCTAATCCAAGGGTTGATCCTACTCTATTTTCAGGTGATCTTCTGGTCGTCTGGAACCCAACATCTTATACATTAATTTATTTATGAACTTTGGAAACATAAGAATGTACCGTTATGCTTCCGGATTCCTCCCGTGGCATAATGTCAAATTAATTCATCGTTGATCTCATGCTTTAGTTTTGGTACGTAAGAACCTTGGTTTTCCTTGTCCTAAAACTATTGTTTGAAATGAACATTATTGGCCAAACTTTTATTATTTCTCGTGGAAGTAGCTTGATTTATAACTTGAAGATGCAAGAATGGGCACGGACAGTGTCCAAGGGCTCCATGGTAGCCCCCTCGGCAGATGGCCGGAAACATGCTGTAAACCATGGGATATGATGAACACTGGCGTCGCATTATGCTGGGAGTACTTTTTTTATAAGTGGGTGAAATCCACGAAATCTCATACTTGATTATTACATGCTTGTTACATGACTTTCTTGTGTATAACCTTTCTGGTTATGAAAAATACATTCTCGTTACATGTTAGTACATTCTCGTTAATGAAAGGCCACATTATAATCTTGTTTGATCATGCTCTCATACTTACTTGGATTCTCATATCTTTACACTTGTCTCGTTACTTGATGTCACTATGGTTTTATTTCGCATGTTTTATTGCATTTCTTTTATCATATCTTCTAGAGCTAAAATGTTAATTACTTTAACACTGTCATCATGTTGATACGAAGATACCTACTGGATGAGTGCGCTAATTCCCTAGTTTTTAATATTTTTTATGAAACTTTAGCGGGTCGGAATCAAACTATTTGGGTGGCGGATTCGAGAGTGATTGATGAACGAGTGAAACCTAGATAGTTAAAGAGTCTAGAGTCAGTTATTGTAATTTAAGTTCTTTCACTATAATAGGCAGTGAAGTTGACCATATTATGTAATTTTCTTTTTCGTGAGTCTAGTGAAATGTTTTGTTAGAATTAGTCAAGTGTCATTGTAAACTCTTGATTATTATTCAATAAAGTGAAGATTGTTAAGTACATGGTATTGTGCATTCATCTTCTATGTGGATGTGTTTACCGCTCGGATTATCTTGTTAGCTTGAGGCTTTATTTGCCGGCTATTTGCGTTCCCGACTCAATTCCACTGTATATCTCGGGGAGTGACACTCCAGGCCAATCGATGCTACCATCAACTCTCACCCTCTCTTTGTCTCTATGGTTGCCCTCTATCTCCCCTTACGAGCTCTTCTCCTCACTCTATCTCCCCTTACGAGCTCTTTTCCTCTCTCTCTCTCCCCAAGCCAGTCGACATCGACTCTCTACTCTTACTGTCTCTTTGTCTCTCTAGTCCTTTTCTATCTCTCTACTCTTTGTCTCCCCCTACACAGACACTCTCTCCCTAGGCCAGTCAGAATAGCCATCTACTCTCTCTCTCTCTCTCTCTCTCTCTCTCTCTCTCTCTCTCTCTCTCTCTCTCTCTATTTCTCTCTCTCCCCAAGTCAATTGAGATGACCCCTTGACTTCACTCTCTCTCTACTCTCTCTCTCCCCTTACACACTCACTCTCTTTATGGTCGACGTTAGCCCCCTACTCTCTCTCTAGCAACCTGGTTAATGAGATGCATAAATAAATATATAAATAAATAAAATTACTTAAATAATATAAGGATAATCCTATAATCCATCAAATATAATTATTAAGAAATTTAATAAAATTTTATAATATTTGTAAATGTAAATTGGGCTAATGCAAAAAAATCTAATTGGGCTTCAAAAGGGATAATAAATCTCCCAAAATTGTAATGCCTCGAATCTCAAATTTTTATTGTGCTAAATGGGCTAAAACCTAAGCTAAATGGGCCATAAAATGAAATAAAGCCCTAATCCACCCAGGGAGGGTCATTCTCTTGTGAAACCATAACCTAATTAGGGATAGATTGGGGGAGGCGGTGCTAATTTTTGATGGGAATCGAAGAAATCGGAGTGGAATTTTGTCTCTTGGGTAATACTTCGAATTAGGACTCTTATGGGGCTAAAATCTATAAATACGACCCTAAACCCCTTCTACCCCCGTCGTAATTGATCGTGAAGGCTGCTACACATGGGAGAAGGGTGTGCTTCGGAGAGAGGATCGAGGAGTTTTTGGGCATTCTTCGCGTTCTTCTTCATCTTCTTCCTTTAATCGACCTAAGGTAGATTTTCTCTCAGGCTAAACTAAAAATTAATTGAGCATGCATGATTAGTTGCATGTTCAGTTGTTTTAGTGCAATTTCCCCTAATTTTCTTCGATAGTTCTTCGATAATTTAGAGTTTTATGCACGTGGTATTATTGTTTTCCTCTATTCTTGCCGTAACGAACTTTCTGTCTGAGATCGCATTCATCATAGAGACTGCATTCTGAACGCAGTCATGTGATAGACCATGGCCTTCATAGATTTTTTTTTAACTCAAAGGTAATATTTGTAAGGTGGGTCAAGATTTCTCATTCATCCCTTCATTGCGGAAGGGGTTGGACGCTCCACCTTGGCCACCAGATAAGTGATTTTCATTAAGTAAAACAGTAATTTGCCCACACCACAGTTTCTATGGTGACAACGTTCTGTTGTTCTTTTGCCAAGAACACGGCGTCTGAGATGACCGTGACTTGATATGAGTTTATTTAAAAATCAAATTTTTAAGTAGCACGATTAACTTCATAATTTTGTCTCAAAATCATGTTTCATTAAATCATACAAAACGTGACGTTAGTCTCATACCTGATCCATCCTCGCAAAACGCGTGCATGTGCACGTGCATTTATAAATAAGCAGTGTAGCAGACCCAACACACTTAGAAACCCATCAAGACACAAACCCCCACACTTTTGAGACTCAAATTGAAGTCATGGGGGTGAGAAACTAACTAGTTTGGCATCGATCAGCCCTCTTAAGATGTGTTGCGTCAAAATGTGTCACCCTGTAATTAAGGAGATGCCCTTGCTCCCGGAACCCCCCTCTTCTTCACAGAAAATAGTTAATTCATGTCAAGTTGATATAACATGTATTGACTATTCGCATCAGCCTCCCTTGACGTGTTCTGAAAGAACCCAAAAACAATAAATAGTGAAAAGACATGAAACACCTCACACACCCCTATAATTAATGCTTTTACCCTGATTGTGCCAGCTGACTCTGATGCATTCATGCCAAAGACCCCAACTCTGGAAACCAGCAGCAAATTATGTCAGCCCGACCTGATATCTTCAATCCATTCCAGATAAGTAACATTGATCATGCATTCTCAGAATTTCACCTGAACGGAGTTCAATTGGTTAAAATTTAGATCAGTTAAATGAGTTGTGATTAATGTGCTTATGACCTTAGACATGTGTATCTCAACATTATGGTTTTGTGAATTTCAACATGGTATCAGAGCATGGTCTTAAGCCCAACTCCATATATTTCTTATCCTGTCACTTCCACCTAATTAATGTCCACGGCCCATCTTAACCGTGAATGTATCTCAACACCGCGATTTTATAGATTTCAACATAGTTGTCAAGGCGACCAAGGCGAGCTTGGGGTCCTTGAGTGCCTAAGCGCCTGTCCAAGCGGCGCTTAGACGTCAAGTTCATAAAAAATATCATGATTAATATATACGTAAGTTTTTATATATAAATTAATCATGATTATTACAAATATGGAAAACAACACTACTATGAACATAAAAATAAAAAATAATAGAAATGATATTGCAATAAAATATCAAAATTCATTTTGAGATAAAATAAACAATAAAAATTAGACTTTCAGAATGAATAAAATACTAACCTGATGTTTGCCAATTTTCTTCCAAAAATATGTAAATCATACTCGAAATAGCATACATATAATATAAAGTAGATACGAAAAGAAAAAGACATCTCCCATTATCACATACAATCAATAATAAAGTAAACAAACACATAACTAGGGAAGTACCATAGATGATCACTGTAAAAAAATATAAGACAAACTAAATTCAAATTCAAATTTAAAATACTTTATTAACAAATTAATCCCATTATTAATTAAAAAGGGGGGAAGGCAAGATAGAGAGAGAGGGACAGAGAGATAGTTGCAAACTGTGTGTGTGAGAGAGAGAGAGACGGGGAAAGGTGGGGGAAAGAGAGAGAGAAGGGGGCAAGGGGATAGAAGAGATAGACAGACGGAGAGAGAGGATAGGAGAGAGAGAGGGTGGGTCTCACTGTGAGTGTGAGAGAGAAATAGAGAGAGTGTGTTAAAGTGTGGAGCCCTCGGAAGAAAATTTCTATTTATAACAGGAGAGAAGATGGAGATGTTGTGCCCCTGTGGTTTTGATGATGGTTTTGATGATTGGTTTTTGATGTGAGTTAATCACTGTGAGTCATCCTGTTGTGTGAGTCATCATGTTGTTATTCAGTTATTTTCTGATCATAACTCAGTCTATCAAATGTTCAGTCATCTTGCTGCTCAGTTTAGTTTTAACATTTTTTTGATGTTCAGTCATGTTAACTGATGCATAAAGTATTCATTGCTACACTCTGCTTAGTTAGTATGAACAGTAGTGGGTCGACCCACTCTTGCTGATACGTCGACCCATCAGAACACTGATTGCCTGGTTTGTCTAACTTCAAGTCTACACATCATCAGTTGAACATAAAGTGTATACGTTGCAGCGTCAACTCATTGGGCTGCAGCGTCAACTCAGCAAGTATGCACATCGCCTTCAGGCCTTCAAGTCTATACACTGGAGTTGTCAGCTGTGAGGACAGCAAGTCTGTACACTGGTTTTCATGCATGTTAAACTCCAAGTCTATACAGCCTGCCTCTTCTACTCAGTGTACATACTTATTCATTTGCTATTTCAAAGTCCATACAATGGCTGTTGAACTGTGAAGTCTATACATTGTCTGATCATTCATCTTCATGTTTATACAACGTTGCCTTGTCTCTTCAAGTCTATACAACGTTGCCTTGTTTCTTTAAGTCTATACAATGTGCACAGTTTCTTCATGTCTATACATTACATCATTGTCTTCAGCTCAAGCGTTCAAAGCCAAGTCTATACAACGCTAAGTCAATACATTGAACTGTTCTCCAAAGTCTGCACAATGGTCTTCACACCTGAAGTCTGTACATCTGTTTTGCCTATTCATTGCTGAGGCAGAGTCTGTACATTGGCTCAGACTTTCCAAAGTCTACACAACACCCTTCATTGAAAGTCTATACATTTTGGCCTATTCCTACGCTCGAAGTTTAGCTACACTCTAAGTCTATACACTGCTAAAGTCTGAACATCGCAGTGTTCAAGTCTTTCAAAGTCTGTGCATTGACTTCGCTTTTGCAAGTCTGTACATTGGAGTCTTATCTTCAAGTCTGTACATCGGGCAACTTCTAATTGAAGTCTGTACAGCCAATGCACTTAACTGAAGTCTATACAATGGATTGTCTAACTTCAACTCTATACATCCGATTACTGTTGCAGTGTTCACCAAGTCTATACACTGCTTCAGATCTAATTCAATGAGATATGAATGGCGTGGTTGTGATTAAGTCTTGATTCATTAATCTTTTCGTTTGAATTAGTTCCTGATGCAAGACAGGAACAGGGTCGACGCTAGAGCTTAAGGCGTCCACGCACCAGTGAAGATGCATCCACGGATACTCTTCACAGCGTTAACTCTACGCAAAGGCTGCGTCAACTCAGCCACTCAAGAAGCAGAGGCCTTGTCAGAAATACTCCAATGCGTCAACGCCATCAACAAGCAGCATCGACGCAGCGGCTTAAGAGACGCCAATATACAAATGTACATGTTCGTGCGTCAACGCCACCAACTGGCAGCGTCGACGCAGCAGTTCAAGAAAGGGGCGACTTATCTCTGGCTGTCTTCAACGCGTCAACGCTATCCACAGCAGGGTCGACGCAGTGGGACAAATTCACATACTAATGAAGGGCACGTGATCCGAGGTGCCTGGCTCGTGATCCAAGGGTGGACAAGATACCAGGATGCTGCCACGTGGTCTGAATTTTTAGGGCAGGAAATGTGGAAGCCACACGCGCCAGTGTGCCTACTGCTGCTGCTTATAAAAGGAAGCCTTCATCCTCTGTAGAAGGCTGATCGAAGAAGAAGCCTGGAGAGCAGAAAGCCCTTCGATCCAGAAAAAGAAAAGAGGAAGAAGAAGAGAAGAAGAAGAAATAGAAGAAGAGTGAGCCGGCAGAAGAAAAAGGGTTGCAGAGAAGAAGGAGAGAACAACGTGAGAGAAAAGGAGAGCAGAAGATAAAGAAAGAGAGATAGAGAGAGAGATAGTGTTCGTGAGAAGTGAGAAGAAAGAGAGAAGAAAGAGAAGCATAAAGAAGAGGAAGAAAAGAAGAGAAGGAGAGAGTCTATTGCAGATCAGTTCAGTCTGTTCGTGGATCAAATCCAGAACGACTATGCTCATTGAGAGCCACATCTCTTGTGTTTCATTTCCAGCTTTTGTTGCTGTATTTTTTATATTTCTGTATTTTTTCTTTTGTTTCTTTGGTTAGTTTTGTTCTTCCGATTGCCCTGCTGGGGATCGGGTTCCTCCTGTGGATTCAGGAGAAGGGAGACTTGTCTCCGGTTCTGGGCTTGTGGCTTGCAAGTCCAGGGGTCCCTCCGGTTGGAGGAAGAGAGGCCTTTGACCTCTGGTTTGCTGGTGACTGGAAGTCACTGGTTGGGTCCCTCTGGTTGGAGGAAGAGAGGTCTTCGACCTCTGGTTTGCTGGTGACTGGAAGTCACTGGTTCGGTCCCTCCTGGTCTGGAGGAAGAGAGGTCTTCGACCTCTGGTTTGTTGGTGACTGGAAGTCACTGGTTGGGTCCCTCCTGGTCTGGAGGAAGAGAGGTCTTCGACCTCTGGTTTCCAAGTGACTGGGAGTCACTTGGGGTGTCCCTCCGGTTGGGAGGAAGAGGGGAGTTTGTTCCTCTGGTCAAGCTGTGTGTCAGCACCTGTTGCATACTGAGTCTGCTTGGTTCTAGTATTGGCTAGTGAAGCCTCACTCCGGTTGGGAGTGAGGGGTGGATGTAGGTCTGGAGGATCGAACCACCTAAAAATCCCTTGTTCTGTGGTTTGCTTGTGGTGTGCTCTTCCATATCTTCTATCTGTTTCACAGGTTGTTTGAATAGTCTTGTTTCGAGTTACAGTGGCCTTGAGCTTTACATCTTGGTAAGTGAGTCTAGCTTGCATTGTACTGTCATTTGGCATTAGACTTCATCAGGTTCCACTAGTATAGTCAGCAACTCATCTGGTCGATCAAATGTCTATTTGAACTCGATAGCCTTTATTCTGCAACTGTATCTAGTAGCAGGCAAATTGTTTTTAATTTGGGCAATATTCTTGAAGGGGATACATTCACCCCCCCTCTGTATCGATCGCACCGTTACAACAGTGGGTATCAGAGCGGTGTCTGCATACAAGGTCCAGCGACCTGCAGATTCGATCTTGCAGTCTTAGGTGCTAATTTATTTTTAGTGCATAAATATTCCTGTTGTTTTGAATTTACTCGCTACTTGTTTTCAATGGCTCTTCCACCCGTCTTTAGTGGTTCTGATTTCAGTCAGTGGTACACTGCTTTACATGCTTATGTTAATTCTGCTAAACCTGATCTGTGGAAATTAATTTCACAAGGTCCTCATGTCTTACCAACGAAAGTGTCCAAATGGACCGACAGACACAGATCAAAGGATGGAGAAAATCAGAAAGCCTTTAACCTGATGAAAGCAGCTACTGACAGAGCCTTATGGTCTTGTCTTCATAATTGCAGCTCATCAAAGGACATCCTGGATAGGCTGAAGCAATTTCATAGGGTAAACAAGGACAGCTACATGATGGCTAACAGAAGTAATCCAAGTGGCAGCAATCAAGGCAGCAGCCAAAATGAAGAAGAAGATGATGAGGAGGAGGTAAACATCTTCAAGAATTTTTCTTTAGATGATTGGGAGAATGCATATGCTGAGCTGTTTGAGTCTCATGAACAATTAAGAAAACGATACAAGAACTTGAAAAAGAAAAGTGATCAGGGTAGTTCAAGTTCACCATGTGAAAATTGTTCAAATACAAAGCAATCTCATGATGCCTATTTGTCAGATATCCATATGCATAAAAACCAGAATGAAAAATTGATGAATGAACTTAAATGTGTTTGCTCTGAACTAAGTAGGCTGAAATCTGAAAATGAATGTCTTAGGAAACAATGTGAAAAACTCCAGGTTCAAACAATATGTTCTGTTAAATCTGCATGCAATGAGTGTCCGTTTCTCAAGGAAATAAATGAAGATCTTCACTCAAATTCAGAATGTCAGAAGGAGTTTATTATTTCCCTAATGGAAGAAAACAAAGATCTGTTAAACAAGATTCTGGAGCTTGAACAGATAGAGGAAGAACTGAATGATAAAATGAGCTCAATAAAAATTGATAAAGACTCTGTTGAAGAAATTGAAAATCTGAAATCAAAAAATGACAAACTAATTCAAGAGGTTGAAGGATTGAAGCAGTTGAACACTGCTATGTCAGAGAAACTTCTTCTCTTAGAAAAAGGAAAAACTGTTTACATTGAAGAGTCTGAAAAATTGAGAAATCTGGAACAAGAAATTGAGGAATGTAAAATTGCAAACAAGGTACTAAGCGAATGTGTAAATTGCAATGAATAAGAGATTGCCAGTTATGAAATACACATCGTTTCTTTGGAAAATGAAATTGAAGATTTGAATAATTCCTTGTCAAAATTTGTGGACGGAAAAGATAATCTGGATAAAATTCTAGGAACTAAGGTAAATTTTCAGAAGGAAGGGTTGGGTTATAATCCCTCAAATAAGAAGAGTTTTCAAAATAAAGTTCAAACTTCCTTTGTGTCCAGTTCAACTTCTCAAAGCCCTCAGAACCTTCCTGGTTATCAGTCAACTGCTCAAAAGAAAACAGCAGAAAAACAGAAAGAAAAGAATCAACAAGTTACTCTTCCCACTCTGCATGGTTCACCCACACACTCGCATGCATCTAGAAAGAAAATGATCTGTCACTACTGTCACAAATATGGACATTTGATGCATGAGTGTAATTTGAAGGAAAAAGATGACCTAGCAGCTGCTCAAAACAATCAGGGTAGAAATCATGTCCTTAGGGAAAAGAAAATTCATTGTTATAACTGTGGAAAAATAGGACATGTTGCTGCATAATGCTGGTTAGGCCCTCATAGAAATACCTTCTCTAATTGCTCTCATTGTGGAAAACATGGCCATACAGTCAAGAACTACTGGCATGCTCAGGGAAAACCATTTTCTCAAAATATAAAATTCCCTACAAATAGAAATGTTTTTGTTAGAAATAAATCTGTCTTTAAGAGAAAGATTTCTACATGCTTTAAATGTGGAAAACCTGGCCACCGAGCTTCTGAATACTGGCTGGCACGAGATGGAAAATAGTATATGCATGCAAATAACAGAGACTTTCATGATAATGCACATAGATTCTATGCTAACAATGTTGTGCATAAAAAGAATTCAAGATCTGCTGTTTCCTGTCATTATTGTGGGCAGTTCGGGCACTCCATGAGGGAGTGTAATTTAATGAAGTCTGATGACTTACATGCCCAAAGATTATGGAAAGCACCTATCAGAGGTGTTACTAACAAAGTAGGACCCAAGAAGTCTTGGGTACCTAGAAACACAAAATGAGATATGTGCTTTGCAGGTATGCCTTGAGGATGAGGAATAAAAGGGGGTCAAATAAATCAAGGCATCCAAAGTTTGGTAAACCCCAACTCTGCTGATTAAATGCTTGTTCACCTGAATTTTTGCTCTAGCTGAACATCATGCTTAATATGTCAATTAAGATCTCATGCATACATGTCCATAACTGCATCTGTCATTTGCAATTTCTTTTTGTCTGTTCATGCACTGGTGCATACATGAGATTTAAAGGTTGTCTGCATTTGATGCATACATATGACAATTGCAATTGTTTGATATTTGTTAAAATGCACAATCACTGAAAATAAATTGCATTCTGAAAAATCTGAAAAGCTGAATTGAATAAATCTGTTGCTTGGATGATATCTCATGCTCAAAAATTGTTCATCTGCACATTTGACATGCACACGCATTCACAATTGCACATAAATAGCATTCGGTCAGCTTAAGATGCATGTAGGACTGCATATGCATTGGATTGTCATGCATGATTCTTGGTATATAAATAGTGAGATACTAAAGGGCTGATGAACTCTGTCTGGAAGTGCTTGCTGTGTGTGAGGTGGTCTTTAGACCAAGTCCTCCGCCTGGTACCATAGGTCAGAATTGCATACATGTAGGAATGCTAGCTCATGCATACATTTAGGGGGAGCATCATTCATATTCTATCAACTGAACTTCCCATCTTCAGATTGAACTGCTATCTTGCTCAAATCCCTGTGATGAATGTGTAATGCAACACATTTCAAATTCCTGTTTCAACTGTTTTCAGCCACTTTCACTCAACCTATCCATTGGTATATGTTGGATTGGCTGTTCTTTAAAATGTTTTCGGCCTTCCCTGAACACTCAGAAAGTATTCTCTGTACATATCCTGATCATAAATCTGAAAAAAAATTAAAAAGGAATCTTCTATTATATAGGATTATGAATGTCTGATTCCTTCAGTCGGTTGATGATTCATGTATGTCTTGTGTTTGCTTATGAACATATCTTGAAAATATCTGAGTTGGTCTTAATAAACTTTAACCAATATTTTCATGTTGAGTCTTTTAAACTCTTCTGAATTCTGAAAATTCTGAAATCATGATATTCCTTGATTGATATGTATGAAATTAGTATTGATTTTTAAACATCTGAGAATATGGATTATGTCTAAGGGTAAATCTGTCAGAGCAATGACCTTGGTCACTGAGAAACTATGTCCAAGGGACTATGTCATGAGGTGCCATTGTTAACTCTGCTTAAAAATGATTGATAATCTGGCAGAGCAATAGCATGCACACTGAGAAATACATCTCACTCATCAAAGAAATGACCTGTAGTGTGTCATGAAGTGTAAATGCCATCTCTGTTCCTATGAAGCATGACAGTTAGTCCATCCAAGTGCTTAGGGATACTGGCGTCTAAACAACGTGTATCCTCTAGTTACAAGGGTGTACTAAACTCAAGTGCTCATGAAGAATGTTATGAAAATTGCTGCTAATCTAGTATACCATTTGAAAAATATGTGCAAAAGAAATATTCTATTGGAACCCTTGACAGAAACAAATGTTTTCCTTATGTGTTTAACTTCATTACTATTGATTGTATCTCTTAAAGGAATCTTTGAAATTGAGTGAGTAAGAAAGAAGAAGATCAAACAAGACTGTCAATATGAAAACAAGGTTCACTTCTATTAAAACTGATTTCAGATATGAGTACAGGAAACTTATAAACAAGCCTTGCATACATCATATTCTGATCTGACTTGTCAATGAAGATCATTCATAAATCTCTATAATAGAAGAGTCTGAAATACTTGCTTAATTAGATTTATGAAATTGATATCCCATTGAAAATCTTTCACATTCATTCTGAGTACTTACTTTCTCACATTGGACTCCATTATTTCAAACCTGACTGTTGATCTAAGGGGGAGAATTCTTGCATGCCCCTGTGGTCTCCTTTTCATTCATTTCATAAGGTTCCATTTATAGAGGGGGAGCCTCCTTGTCATATGCATCATGCTGCATAGAAGGAGGAGAACTGTGCTCTTGCATTCATATTTCTAGGGGGAGATCTTACATTCTGGTATCTGTTTATGTTGATTGTTTGCCAAAGGGAAAATTTCATTCAATCTTTGCATGCAAGCTCCTTTTGATCATCTCTAACTCATGTTTTTGCTGCAACTCTTAAAGGGGGAGCATTTTGTTCTTGCAAGGGGGAGGAATTGACTGATTTCTTATATATGCTTTAATTTCTCAAACTATTTTCTTTTTGATGAAGTCAAAGGGGGAGAATAATTTGAGTCATCAGAATGCCTCACATCATCAGAATGACTCAATGTGTTGAAAGTGTTGCCATCATCAAAAAGGGGGAGATTGTTGTGCCCCTGTGGTTTTGATGATGGTTTTGATGATTGATTTTTGATGTGAGTTAATCACTGTGAGTCATCCTGCTGTGTGAGTCATCATGCTGTTATTCAGTTATTTTCTGATCATAACTCAGTCTATCAAATGTTCAATCATCTTGCTGCTCAGTTTAGTTTTAACATTTTTTTGATGTTCAGTCATGTTAACTGATGCATAAAGCATTCATTGCTACACTCTGCTTAGTTAGTATGAACAGTAGTGGGTCGACCCACTCTTGCTGATGCGTCGACCCATCAGAACACTGATTGCCTGGTTTGTCTAACTTCAAGTCTACACATCATCAGTTGAACGTAAAGTGTATACGTTGCAGCGTCAACTCATTGGGCTGCAGCGTCAACTCAGTAAGTATGCACATCGCCTTCAGGCCTTCAAGTCTATACACTGGAGTCGTCAGCTGTGAGGACAGCAAGTCTGTACACTGGTTTTCATGCATGTTAAACTCCAAGTCTATACAGCCTGCCTCTTCTACTCAGTGTACATACTTATTCATTTGCTGTTTCAAAGTCCATACAATGGCTGTTGAACTGTGAAGTCTATACATTATCTGATCATTCATCTTCATGTCTATACAACGTTGCCTTGTCTCTTCAAGTCTATACAACGTTGCCTTGTTTCTTCAAGTCTATACAATGTGCACAGTTTCTTCATGTCTATACATTACATCATTGTCTTCAGCTCAAGCGTTCAAAGCCAAGTCTATACAACGCTAAGTCAATACATTGAACTGTTCTCCAAAGTCTGAACAATGGTCTTCACACCTGAAGTCTGTACATCCGTTTTGCCTATTCATTGCTGAGGCAGAGTCTGTACATTGGCTCAGACTTTCCAAAGTCTACACAACGCCCTTCATTGAAAGTCTATACATTTTGGCCTATTCCTACGCTCGAAGCTTTAGCTACACTCTAAGTCTATACACTGCTAAAGTCTGAACATCGCAGTGTTCAAGTCTTTCAAAGTCTGTGCATTGACTTCGCTTTTGCAAGTCTGTACATTGGAGTCTTATCTTCAAGTCTGTACATCGGGCAACTTCTAATTGAAGTCTGTACAGCCAATGCACTTAACTGAAGTCTATACAATGGATTGTCTAACTTCAACTCTATACATCCGATTACTGTTGCAGTGTTCACCAAGTCTATACACTGCTTCAGATCTAATTCAATGAGATATGAATGGCGTGGTTGTGATTAAGTCTTGATTCATTAATCTTTTCGTTTGAATTAGTTCCTGATGCAAGACAGGAACAGGGTCGACGCTAGAGCTTAAGGCGTCCACGCACCAGTGAAGATGCATCCACGGATACTCTTCACAGCGTTAACTCTACGCAAAGGCTGCGTCAACTCAGCCACTCAAGAAGCAGAGGCCTTGTCAGAAATACTCCAATGCGTCAACGCCATCAACAAGCAGCGTCGATGCAGCGGCTTAAGAGACGCCAATATACAAATGTACATGTTCGTGCGTCAACGCCACCAACTGGCAGCGTCGACGCAACAGTTCAAGAAAGGGGCGACTTATCTCTGGCTGTCTTCAACGCATCAACGATATCCACAGCAGGGTCGACGCAGTGGGACAAATTCAAATGCGTACTAATGAAGGGCACGTGATCCGAGGTGCCTGGCTCGTGATCCAAGGGTGGACGAGATACCAGGATGCTGCCACGTGGTCCGAATTTTTAAGGCAGGAAATGTGGAAGCCACACGCGCTAGTGTGCCTGCTGCTGCTGCTTATAAAAGGAAGCCTTCATCCTCTGTAGAAGGCTGATCGAAGAAGAAGCCTGGAGAGCAGAAAGCCCTTCGATCCAGAAAAAGAAAAGAGAAGAAAAAGAGAAGAAGAAGAAATAGAAGAAGAGTGAGCCGGCAGAAGAAAAAGGGTTGCAGAGAAGAAGGAGAGAACAGCGTGAGAGAAAAGGAGAGCAGAAGAGAAAGAAAGAGAGATAGAGAGAGAGAGATAGTGTTCGTGAGAAGTGAGAAGAAAGAGAGAAGAAAGAGAAGTAGAAAGAAGAAGAAGAAAAGAAGAGAAGGAGAGAGTCTATTGCAGATCAGTTCAGTCTGTTCGTGGATCAAATCCAGAACGACTATGCTCATTGAGAGCCACATCTCTTGTGTTTCATTTCCAGCTTTTGTTGCTGTGTTTTTTATGTTTCTGTATTTTTTCTTTTGTTTCTTTGGTTAGTTTTTTTCTTCCGATTGCCCTGCTGGGGATCGGGTTCCTCCTGTGGATTCAGGAGAAGGGAGACTTGTCTCCGGTTCTGGGCTTGTGGCTTGCAAGTCCAGGGGTCCCTCCGGTTGGAGGAAGAGAGGTCTTCGACCTCTGGTTTGCTGGTGACTGGAAGTCACTGGTTGGGTCCCTCCAGTTGGAGGAAGAGAGGTCTTTGACCTCTGGTTTGCTGGTGACTAGAAGTCACTGGTTGGGTCCCTCCTGGTCTGGAGGAAGAGAGGTCTTCGACCTCTGGTTTCCAAGTGACTGGGAGTCCCTTGGGGTGTCCCTCCGGTTGGGAGGAAGAGGGGAGTTTGTTCCTTTGGTCAAGCTGTGTGTCAGCACCTGTTGCAGACTGAGTCTGCTTGGTTCTAACATTGGCTAGTGAAGCCTCACTCCGGTTGGGAGTGAGGGGTGGATGTAGGTCTGGAGGACCGAACCACCTAAAAATCCCTTGTTCTGTGGTTTGCTTGTGGTGTGCTCTTCCATATCTTCTATCTGTTTCACAGGTTGTTTGAATAGTCTTGTTTCGAGTTATAGTGGCCTTGAGCTTTACATCTTGGTAAGTGAGTCTAGCTTGCATTGTACTGTCATTTGGCATTAGACTTCATCAAGTTCCACTAGTATAGTCAGCAGCTCATCTGGTCGATCAAATGTCTATTTGAACTCGATAGCCTTTATTCTGCAACTGTATCTAGTAGCAGGCAAATTGTTTTTAATTTGGGCAATATTCTTGAAGGGGATACATTCACCCCCCCCCCTCTGTATCGATCGCACCGTTACAACAGGAGAGAGAGAGAGACGAAGATAGAAGGGGGCCGCCTAGGCACCGCTTTGGGCACCTAGGCCGCCCAAGCGACGCCTAGGCGGCGCCTTTTTCAAGACCAACAAGACGTGGGGGGCGCCTTGTTGTCAAAAAAATGCCTTCCCTTGACAACTATGGCTCTGAACACAACTCCGTCGGGGGTCAATCTTCTACCCCAGATCATTTAAAAATGAAGAGGAAACACATGCATGCGAGAAGCCACATGTGCAAATCGAGTTAGAGAGGGCGAGGGTGGAAGACAGTGGGGAGACGAGAGGGGCCTTTGGGTTAAAGCCCCATGACCAACCCCGCCATCTCTACCCTCACCTCAGGATTAACCTATTTCATAGTAGTAGACTATAGACACCTAGGAGTGTCAATGGATCCTTAGCATCCGAAACTCGATCTGAATCCGAAATTATTTAGGGATTCGGAGCTCCGCGCAGTGAGATACTTGTGTGTTATCTGGGGCGAGATGTTTTGATCCGAAAGAAGGGATTTTGGATCGGTCATCGGGGTGCCATAAAGGCTCTCCTTTCGAGGCGAGTAACCCCATCTCCATCGTCGCGCATCGTGGCCTCCCTCTAATAGGGTTTGATGCCGTCCCCGTCTCCGCATCGCTGTGGCGATCGGCCACCAACCCCATCTCCATCATCGACGCATCGTGGCCTCCCTCTAGGGTTTGATCCCGTCCCTATCTCCGCATCGTTGTGGCGATGGGCCACCAACCCCATCGGCCACCAACCCCATCTCCATCATCGGCGCATCGCGGCCTCCCTCTAGGGTTTGATCCCGTCCCCGTCTCCGCATAGCTGTGGCGATCGGCAACCAACCCCATCTCCATCATCGGCGATCGGCCACCTACGGTGGCAATATCACCTGTGGCGGCGACAGCACCTCGCTCTCCTTCGACTGCTCACGACGGCAACAACATCTCCTTCGGCTGCTCACGAGTTCACGATAGCACCTTGCTCTCCTCCTAATCTCCTGCTTAATCTCTATAAACAGCAAGGCGGCACCTGCTACAAGTAAAGTTGTGGTCTTTGGTTCGTCTTGCGTCGGTTCTCTGGTGCGGTGTTTGCTCCTGCGTTCTCACCTCTCTCTCTCTCTCTCTCTCTCTCTCTCTCTCTCTCTCTCTCTCTCATGTTAGGCTCTTCTTTTGGCTTTCGGCTTAGTTTATCTTGTTTGATCGCTCCTGAAAGCAGGCAGAACGTGGGTAAGTTAAGGGCAACAGGGAAGGGCTCCGTTTCTGCGCTAGGTTTCGAGTTTGCCATGGGATCTCGGATGGGTTTTCCGTTCTTCACCTTATGTGAGGCACTTTTTTCTTTGGTTCTTCTGATTTTCTGCTGGGGTTTCTACTCTTGTATGTTGTTTTTTGTCTTAAAAATGGTCCCAAAATTGGATCTTGCCAGAGATTCGCAACAACCCCCTCCGAAAAGAAATCTATTTTTTAGGGTTCTCTTTGCAGGGTTTGATCCTTCCAACCTTCTGAAAAAGAAAAGATTTTTTTTTTCGATTTCAGAGTTTGATACCTGGGTGCTGTTCCTTCTATCTCACCTGTACGACGCCTTCTCTGGGGATTGGGTTTCTCGAGGGTATCCTTGGATTTGCTCCAAGCAGAGTCTTCCACATCTCCATCGTCGGGAAATTCTGGTATGCTTCCTTCACCTACCCTAGCTGTTGATGTTCTCCAAGTTGTTCTTTTTTGGTCCTCTTGTTCGATTTGCAGAACATATATATATATATATATATATATATATATATATATATATATATATATATATATATATATATATATATATATATATATATTGTTAGACTATTTTCTTTTCAAGCTTCGCCTTAAAGGAACTACATCTTGGGAAAGCATTCACAAGAGCAACTTCTATCTGCAGGCTGTGCCTTAATATATATTTGCGCATGTATATATTATATATATACCTTGTATGTATGTGCGTATGTATATTATATATATATAAATAATATTTATTTGAAATCTGAATATTATGGGTTGTTTTCCCATTTCCCCCTTCCCAATTACATGGGTCGTTTACGCTTTGCAGCTTCTTCGGGTAGTTAGAATAGTATTTGCTAGATATCTTGTCCTTCTAGCTTTTACTTCTCTTCCATAAAGATACTTATTTTTCTTGTCTCTCCCCCCACATGGCAGTGTGGTCTTTGATGATGTCAAATCTCTTTGAGTTCTGCTTAAAGTTCAGTACAGTTCATAGTTCATTGACAGATCACATGGCAAAATATGATAGCCCATTGACATGCGTGTATGTGCTCATTGTATTTATAACCCATCCATCTTTGTTAATTGATTGGAAGGAAAAGGTTGGATGAACATTGATTTGGATGACTTGCTATGTCCATTAGCTCTTGTTTCATTCATGTTTCCTATCATTAACATCTCCAGTTTGATATATAGGAAGCTTAATGGCTTTAACATCTCCTGTTTGGTGTATAAGAAGCTCAATGTCTTCTCAGAGCTTCAGCTCCCAGGTTGTGTTATACATTTCTTAACTGTATATCCTGATTTCTAATAAATAAATCTAACTCTGACTTCACTTTTTAAGACTATCAACCTGAATGGGTATACTAGAGTACTATTGGCAATTTTCTCTACTTTGAAATATTTTCCCCTTTGCTTTCTAAGCATGCATAAATGAGGATTCACTTGGAGAAACAACAGCCAATTTTCTTGATGTTGATGTTTGTTTCTTCTGTGTTGATAAAATGTTTCATTCATTTCCCTTTTTGATATGTAACATGATATAGTCCTGATTCTCTCTTCTACTATGTTCCTTTTTCTTTTGGGGTCTTGTCTTGTCATCTATCTCAATCACCCAAGTTTATGATTCACAGCTTCTATTGAATTTTTGTGTTGGGTTAGGTTTATAAGCACAAGTTTATTTGGCAGAAATATTTGCCATCTTGGTGACTTTCTATAGTTCAGATTCGAACATCCTTTACATAGGAAGCTTCATATGAGATGATTTCTTGGTTATCGTTATTCTTTCTCCCTTAATTCATGCTTAGGTTCTATATTCCTGTCCAATTCTTCTGGAATAAGTACAAGTTTCATGTACTTGTGATGTAAATGAAACATTACCCCATGTATGATGCATTTTCATTATGGTTTTAGAAAAGGTAGGGGATTTGATTTGTCTCTTCTTTTAATGTGATATCTGGAAAAGCTTATTTTAACATTTGTTAACTATGTCTATAAATGTCATATTGTATCTGGAGTTTTCAAGAAGCATTTGTGGGATTTCCAGTTTAAGTTTTTTGGAAGCATATATATTGCAATTTCAATTTTCTGATGCCGTAATTCAAAATTTGATGTTGACTTGGCAACATGAATTGAGATCTGTACACCCAACTATTTTCTTTCTTCTCTTTTTTTCTTGTTTTCAGAAAGTTGTGCCAAAAAGAGGTCTTATCTTGTTGATGGGTGTAAACCCGAGGGGCTTGATATTGTGATACGCAGAGAGTGAATCTATACATGCTTTATCAGGTTAGGGTTCCTTATCTCATAGCAATATTCTTTTTTTAAGTACATAGCAATATTCTTGGGATGACGTTTAAGCTTTTCTCTTGTAACATTTGTGATCACGAGGAAACCAATTTGTCTAACATGTCTTTTGGATTTTTGTCTGGATGCAGAATTTTATATCTGTGGTCGTTGTTTCCACTTTGAATTTTATATCTGTGGTCGTCTTGCTTTTGTGATCCTGAAATAAACATATTGGCCGCCAAGTAACATTAGTTTTTAACATAATCTTAGTGGTTATGACCTGGCAGGTGGGTTTTGTTAATGCGATCTTTGAGTTAATTCTTCTGTTGCCTTAGCTTTCCCAACTTTAGCGCTTGCAAGTACCACACTTCCCCATGCTTTCAATGTTTGATTGATCAACCTGCATTTTATTTTTTTCGCTCTTGTAGCATTGAAGACAGGAGTGGGATCTCTGGATTCAGAAGCAAGTTCACTTCCAATAGATAATAAACCATCCACATCTAATGAGGCATATTCTGGATTTTCATCCCTCAATGTAAATATCCTAAGCAAAGAGCCTAGTTGTAAAAATCTAGGTGATGAAAAAGTTTAGAGAACTCCAATGGCTCAAGAGAATTTAAGAAGGTGCCTACCCTGTCCATCACTATTCCTAGACCCTTTGTGTATACTTCAGATTGAAATCTATTAGACACAAGGTTCTGTGCAGGAAGTGACAAATGAGCATCATCCACCAGGATGACTTCATTGTGTTTCTTATCTTTGGGTTTATCATTGGTCCATTAGATATTTTATCTTTGTTTGTATCTAGTTCCCATGGCCTAAAATAAATTGCATGTCTTTGGCAGGGATAAGGTGTCCCAAGAGAAAGTTGCAGATTATGAGAAGTAGAGATTCACCTCTTAGTTATGTAGATTTAACGGTATGATTGCTGATTATATATCTATATTCCATATTCTGGTGGTGACTTGAATAGGTTTTAGCAAGAAACTTAAACTGTCAGATCCTCATGTCAACTAAAGGTCATCATAATTGTTTGCCCTTGTACTTTGTTGTCCTTGAAATGGTATGGTAGCTGTTCTAATATCAGTTGTTGTTTGAGTAGGAGATTATTAATTTCGATGTATTTATGAGGAATCTGTCGCATGAAGAGCAGCAACAGTTGATGAAATATCTACCTCCTATGGATGCTGCTACACCTCCTGAAAGGTAGTACTAGTGTCCAGAACTCTTTTGGGAGACAATTTCATTTGATTTGTTTTTTATTTGGATTTTTATCTTGCTTCCTATGGATGGCATATCCTACTTCAAGCAGATGCTTGTGGAAGGAATTTTTGATATGAGCTGTTCGGGAATGAACATTGATGAGTGTAGAAGTTTAAAGAAGCTTGTATTAGTAAACTTGGCAAAGTCTAAATGGGTGGAGCATTACGTGAAGGTTAAGGTATGATGTAACCATAATTATATTACTTGAATTTATAAAGTGACTAGAACAAGGCTTTCTTTATGCCTATACGTGTCCAATCATGTTGCATGACCAGATAAATATTTATTTTTAACCTACACACACACACACACACACACACACACAAAGTGACTAGAACAAGGCTTTCTTTATGCCTATACGTGTCCAATCATGTTGCATGACCAGATAAGGATTTATTTTTAACCTACACACACACACACGCACGCACGCACGCACGCACGCACGCACGCACGCACGCACGCACGCACGCACGCACGCACACACACACACACACACACACACACATATATATATATATATATATTATAGTTTTGGTTATAATTTCATGATTATGAATCACTGAATGATCTATTTGGCGTTCTTTATGTCACAAAAATTGGTGAAGTTACAGGTAGAGAGGGATTGAGGACATGACAAAATTTTCTTGGTCCTTCTAGTGCATTGCCTCTCAGGAGGCCTCATGACAGGCAGAACCAGAACCTTCCAGGTTTGTAGCTTTTAAGCTTCTGCTTTGTGGTAGAGCATAAGACTTCTTGTGAGTATTCTTTAATGTCTATTAGAGAATATGTTTCACATTGTACATTTGTCTATTTTTTTTCTTATTTAGTCTTGATCTCCCTTTTTGGAGTGAATGACTTGCATTTCTCTACTCTCTTTCATGTCTACTTGTTGGGGCATTCACCAAGAGTTAATGTCTGTGTGATCAAAATTTTGCATCTTCATTTCCTTAGGGCTACCATAGTTGCTTTTCTGTCCTTGTAAAAAGAAAGACAGTTAAGAACTCAACTCTAGTGCTCCATGATGTTTATGAATTGCTCTGTCCAAGGCATGATAAAATAGGTTAAAATATGTTGTAATTCCTTTGAAAGCTATCGTAGATAGACTTATATCCAAGAGTTAAAAAGAAAATACTTGAATCTCACCTGGAAAAGGTTATAGCTCAGCCATAGATTATTCACCTGGCCAGGTCTATTAAAACTTAAAAGATGGCTTATGAAGGTTGCTATTGGATTTCATTTCTCCATGCCCGCATGCTATTTAGTGACATATTTATGTTTAAGCTACCTGACGATGGTAAATGGACGAGGTGTGAGAAAGACATTATGATGGTCCTTTCAGAAATTTGAACTAAGATCATAGGATGGTTTTAAGAGTGTCTTACTTGATTGTTTATGTGCACACATCTCTGAGCAGAGGACCCTGGGATCCAAACATTCATTTTATTATCATCATTTTTTCATCTCCTGTTTAATGTAATGTCAACCTGAATGTTCTATTTTTGCAGGTGGCTGTGGCAAGAATTGATAACCCTTGTGGATCCAATAGGCTTGGTTAAAAATATTGAAGATTCAAGTGACTGCACGAGATTTTTTATGTAAAAGAATTAGTTCAGTTTGAAGCAATCTAAATATATGGAAGGGAACGAAGCAGCCTACTGTGTCTTTCTAGCATTCTGTTAGAGCACAATTTGTGTAGATCCGAAAAATCAGATCCGAATTCAATAAGAATTAGTTCAGTTAGCATGAGTTTAGGTGCAACATGGTGTTTAGAATATAGATCCGAAAAATCGGATCCAAATTCAATACCAATAAATTCGGATTCTCTTAATAATTATCTATTAAAGATTTTCATATAAGATTTCGAGTTAGATCCGAATCCGAATTTTTGAATTTTTAAATTCAGATTCGGATCAGATCCGAATTTAAAATAATGTCTCACTTCAAATTCGGGTTTTGTTCGGATCTGTTATTATCGGATCCGGATCCTAAAAGATCAGACCCGGATCCGATCCGTTTACACCCCCGTGGACAGCTGACTTATTAAATAACCACAATTCTATGTACCATCGTCAAAACTCAGTGTTATGACTATTTTTTGGAATTAGCACTTGGAGCTCTGCATGTATTTTGGTCTGGAGTAGAAAGCCACATGTGCGACGCCGAAATTCCACTCTAGAATGACCCGTCACCTAAATGGAGCTTTGGAGCCTCGAGATAAGCGCCGATAGGCCCGGATCCGCAAACTCGGGATGTTCCAAACTATGTTCCCTCACCCGTTAATTGAATGCCTCCGGTACGTAGCTGCTTTTGGCTTCTTCAGGTGTCACGCAATGTGATAATTGTCCTTTTAAACTCCTCTAGTAAATTATGCCTTCCAGCTTTTAACTTGGAATCTAGTATAGAAGGAAGAACTTAGGAGCATGTCATGCCATTAGTTCCTGACTCAATCCTTTTCTATATTCTTTGTAATGAACCACCCCACTCTTAACGATGGGACTGAGGTCTCCAAATCCAGTCAAGAATAGCCGTTAATCCTGACCCTCTCAAGTACTCTTTCCCCAACCCTACTTTCTCATTTACCCCCTCACATTTTTTCAAAGACACCACTGTCAGCCCAACTTACCCAAATGCCCAACGCGCTCTCCTTATTGGGCCTTGATTTGTCATGTCAATTCGGGTAACAATGGCCCATTTTAAGGGGGACTGCATGTGTCTATATCCCAAGTCATTCCCAGGTTTGATAGGATGAAACTTTAATAAAAGGTAATGATGATGAGATCAGATTAATTACATGATTGAGATGCATCACCCTATCGGTCACCAAGAGAGTGCAAAAAGGCTCCTAGTCGATCAAACCAGAGCTAATCGGTTCCATAGTGATCAAGATATTACTGCATTTTCATTACTTAATTGGATCTTAATGATGATCACGAGTTGGGTCATGCCCAAAGCTCCAGTACACCATGCATTTAGGCCAAATAGATCTTTAACAAGAGACAAACTTTACCGTGAGGAGACTAGCTTCTTATCCTATTGGCATTCCCTAGGTCCTCATGATATATTATGGCCTATGGACAACAGGGGCATTCCTCAATCCTCGGCCCCAATTTGGGGACCATCCCTCAACTAAAAGGAAGGCCTAAGGCCGCTCCTTCCACATTTTGAGTTAGTTTGCCAATTTTTTCATTGATAACGCAATCTATGCCTAGGTGTCTCAAAGATTCTTACATTCTTAAATATATAAATGAAAATCAGGATATTTAAATATATAACACCAAAATCGTGGTTAATTTGGACATTTGTCCCAATTTTAGGTTTACAGCTTGGCGTGCACGTGTCTTTAATCTACGACATGATCACTATTTACTTTGGAAGACATTTCCAAGTTTAGATTTACAGTTTGGCATGCAAAACCTAAATTTGGAAATGTCTTCCCGAGAAATCTGTCAGGAGTCTGGAGTTCCCTGACGGTTACTTATGTTGCGATAGTTCTCACGGGATGTCACGACTTTCTATTCCTTCGCACAGACGGCGTCAAAAAGGATAGAAGCCGGAGGGTGTGCCCACATTACTTGCAGATTTGTCCAACAATGCCACCAACGGAATATGCAAGCGCATTCTGCTAAATACCAAACGAAAATTTGACCCATGCGGAAGGTATCATGTGCCATAATGATGACACGTGATGGAGCTGCTGCTTTTGCCTTGACAAGCAACTTGTAGTCATGGCGCAGAGACATGATACCGGTGGACATTTCTTTCATTTTTAAGAAGGTGTGCGATTAGGTAATCTGGATCAAGTAATCCATCCCAACTTTGTATTATTTGTGACCAGAGAAATCTCACTTCAGATACAAGAAAGATCACCTTCCGATAACCGGCCAAATCTACCAGAGTACGTGAAATTTGAACATTGGGTGTAATAACGAACTGGTCAATCTAAGATGTAACACCGAAACGAGCCCATGCTCTTACCATCGCTGACAATAATGGTACACACGAAGGGTTCACTGAAAGCAGGATTGTTGTAAACAATGTCTGGATTGGTCGAAAATTAATTAACCTTCCCTCCAAAAGCTCTCGATGGTGGTAGAGTTCCAAATATCCTGTCCCATAGAGAGGAAGTGACCCCAAAACCCTTGTTTTGAATCCTGAAATGATGGCTCAAATGATACCGCTGGCAACCAAACCAAGTAATCAGCATATTGGCATCAGCAATACCGTCAAAATATGAGCTGAATCATAGACCACATTCAACTGGGAAGTCCAAAACAAAAAGATCATTTCACCTTGAGATTGCGGACTGAATCTTTAGATGGTTGTCCATGATGCAGGTAGTAATGAGTGCAGTCATAGATGACATAGCCCAACAACCCACCTCCGAACAGGGCAGGAGCAGTTGAGGGTGTCGCTAGGATTTTGAAAAGAGTCCAGACCTGGATTTATTCAACAAGAGAAGGAAAAATAATTAAAAGGTAGCAAAACAGGAAGCCAAGATTGACAACTGAATAAATTAATGGTCGCCGGCAGTAAAAGACAACAGCTACAAAAACCTAAATGCAGAAGTGAGAATAAATTAATAGTCAGCAATAAAAGAACGACTCAATGCATGTCCTTCCACTCTGAGGACTTCCACGATGATATAATGCGGAAAAGCTTGCTCATTAACTAATATATGAGTATTAGTATATGCACATAACCACTGTTCGGATCAACTTCACAGGTAGTACCTAACAAAAGAAGGAAGAGTGGAAGGAGAACATACTGGGATGGATAGAATAGCTGTGGCAGCTGGAGGAAGAACAAGGCGTAGTCCATCCATAGGATGCTTATGGTGGCATCCGTGGAGAAGGTAATGTGCAGTGTTTCCCCTACATTGTAATATAAATGGGATGTAATGTCTAGTTTGACAAAGCCAGATATTGATCATTCAGAAAACTAGCCAAAGACATGGTCTAAACATGGATGAAAGTAGAAAACCCTTACCAGTAACTTCTTGTCTTAATGTGGAAAAGAAAGCGGTGCAGAGTGTACTCCAACAATGACCACACAAGTATTCCACAAACAACCATTGTGGCTACTTGAGGAAGTGTATGGCCCATTACAATCGACCTGGACACGAACCAACATACGACTGGCAGCCAGATAACAGGAATAACCCACCATACAGTCCGTGTTAACGACTGGATTTTGTAATAGATATGAATCAGAGATGTGAACTGGAATTCATAGACTTTTGAAGCTGAAAGGTATTATTGATAACCAATACAGCTTATAAGTTATGAGCATAGGCTAGATGTAGCACATACTGAAATATACCTCACAAAAATCATTCTCAAAAAACCTTGGACCTTCTTTGCTGACAATCGGTTGGTGAACCCAGTCTTCATAGCCTTCTCCAAGATGGCCAACCTTACAAAATTAGAGAATCCATTGTTCTGGTAGTTAGATATTGTTAATTTATCAACAGATCATCCATGATGTAGTTGACTAAACAATGATCACTAAGATCACCTAAATGAAGGAAGGTAAGAAGCACATGGAATCTAACCTTGAAAGCAAGAGGCTTGTTTAAGTCGACGGTGAAACCCTGTGAGACCATTGTGCCACCTATTTTGATTCACAAGAAATCAGACAAAATTATCTACTTGATATGCATGCAATTGATTTGTAACAGGAACTGCAAGCCGATATCATGTGAATGATCTAATTTTCACAATTTTTTTGTATTATCTTGAAACTCTTTTATTCCTGAAAAAAATGGAAAGATAAGTTACATGATGTCAAAACACAAGCTTCACAAACTAACGGTTTTTATTACTTGCTTGTTGAATTTCTTTTAGAGCATAATATCTTAATTCTGATCATTAAAAACAATGCTATAAAATCAAAAGTAGTGAATCATTTTTATAACACAGTAAGAGAGAAGATCAAGAGTTCAGGATCACAAGACTGACGGTACCTCTCTCAATTTAGATGAAACTCATTATCCATGATCTCTATATAGAGCATGAGAACCGAGGAGTCATCAAAAAGATTTATTGCTTGAGATGAGAATATTTAGTACTAGAAACATTAATCCAACAAATTGAAGCAGATTACAGACAAGTAAATGATGCAAACTATTGTTCCTGATTTATGAATACATGCTTCCACAGTAGCTCACAACACAGTTATTATTTTTCCTTTTCCAGTTACACACTAATGATTTTAATTCCACTGCATTTCTTTTGAGAAAAACTCGCTGTTAATCTCAAGTTACTGCCATGTTTGTTTCATAAATGTCACGCATGCTGCTATAACTAGAAATCGTTCTTGTTTTCTCAGACGTAGTTGCCTCCTGTTGTTTGCTGTTGCTCGTTATAGTACATTATCGTCTTCCCTCATTGAGTAGTCCTTTTCGGCACTTACGTTGCATGTTTGTTTCATAATTGTTTCGTTAGTACGTAGTTGCCTTTCACCTTAACTTACATAGAAAGCAATCTAAAAAGAGTTCTCTCTTCGTCGCCATCATCCCATTATTGGTGGTCTGAAACAATTTATATCAGGATATCCATGAAAGTGTTCCTGCAAAATTTTTACCTTGTTGTTCCTCCCAAACGAAACAATTTATATCAAGAGAGTGGGTCCCCCTATGGACAAAAAGGAAATTTTTTACGGGAGATGTCTCACATGTTATCCGTCAAATCTAAATGTGTTTTTTTTAAAAAAAAATCTTCACTCATAATTCTTAAAAAAATGAAAGTTTTCTTTAAAAATGTAAATAGATTTGATGGATGAGATGCGAGAGATTTGTGACATCTCTTGTGACATCAACCAAATTGGCTCATTTATCTGAAAGCAATTAGAGTAAGAGTAATTTCGTGAAATTATGATTTACTTGATCATGGACTCTTCAGAAAGGTCAAGATTAGTTCTCCTAAAAACAAAAGAATTTTTTTATGGGAGCCCCTTGTGCAAGTTATCCATTGGTAGAGAAGATCCAAAAACTAAAAGGATGGCTTTAACAGGTTAATTGTGTTCGGCTTATTTTTTACATACAAATATCTTCTATCTTTTTTATTATTTTTTAACAGTTCAATCCTAAAATCAGACACTACATATGAGTAGCTCCTACAAAGAACTACCGAAATAAAATTTGGAGAAAAAATTACTCGCCTGCGTCAAGACATTACAGGAAGTTGAACTCATTTTTTTTAAAGTGGACGTAGACCTAGTGTTACCATCTTCGTAACTCTTCGTTGATTTTTTTTTAAAATATTTCTATATTTTCCAATTTTGATGAGAATTTCTACGTCAAGATTTGCCGGCGGTATAAGATCCGGTAGATGTTTCGCAGTTATGATCTAATGTGATAGGGTATGGTACTAGATTGAGAATTAAATTTTTGTGAGCCCCAAATGACAAGAATCAACTTTATATAGGGACTGTTTTATAAAATATGATCTCTTTTCTCTTCGGGCCTTTTTCCTAGTCATCTCCTTTCCTCCTTTTCTCCCCCGTTGTGGGGATGGTTTGTGGAGTGGGGGCATAGTTTGAAATTTGTAGGTTCTCACCTATGCATATGAAAATGAGCGGAGTCCCTAGCCCCCCCCCCCCCCCCCCGGCCCTGCCCCGCTTGCCTTTCATCTTAACTTACATAGAAAGCAATCCAAAGAGTTCACTCTTCGTTGCCATTCCCATTAAAGGTAGTCTAAAACAATTTATATTAGGAGATCCATAAAGTGTTCCTGCAAAATTTCTACCTTGTTGTTCCTCCCAAACGAAACAATTTATATTAAGAGATCCACAAAATATTACAAGAAAATTTCTACATTATTTTTCCCTCAAAGATTGATATATATATATATATATATATATATATATATATATATATATAGAGAGAGAGAGAGAGAGAGAGAGAGAGAGAGAGAGAGAAGGAGATCCACAATGCTACCTTTAAGCAAATCACAACTCACAAGAGAATCGAGGAGGTCAGGAGATTCTCCCCTATAGAACCCAACAGATACGCGCTGAAGGACCCAGATTCACGAACCCACGACTCAGAAACTAACATAAACCATAGATAAAGGACCAAAGGTTGGGGAAAGGGGGAAAAACAAATAGGGTAGAGAACCCTTAGATCACCTTCGCAAAACGGAGACACCGGGAGCTGAGAATGGCATGCCACCAGCGAGGCCCACCCCCGCCTCATCGTCACTGGTGTAAGGATCGCCTGGGAATTTGATACAACATGAGAGAAATGAATGCACGGTGGAAATAAATATTTTTGTTATTTTCCTCGTGTTTCCTGATTCGTTTCTACAAAACGAAGCAACTGAAGATCAACTTTTCACCTTGCACGGAGTCAGATTTGTGACCAATAGTTGATTCCTACTGAGCGATGCCGCTAGTCACATAGGTGCCCGGCCTCTAGTAGTATCCACGCGGTTCTCGGGTTGAAGGATCGTCCTTGCCTCCTCCGTCGTGGGCTGATCCCTCACTTGGCTCCTTGTCACGAGTGCTCGGGGCGGCATGCGACCTGGTGCTCCACAGGTGGAGTACAAGAGAGAGAAAGAGGGGGCGACTAGAGAGAAGAGAGGGATGAGGGGTGGCTTTCAAGTTATGGAGAAAACCCTTGGAGTTTGGCCCATGGTTTCCCTCTAGCATGTATTTATATTAATTCATACAACTTTTCACAAAAGTCCCCGAATTAATATAAACACCCACTTAATATCTATCAACCAAGAACCTATATGCATGTGACCCTCTAGGCCTAACTGCCAGTCCATTTTCAGCCCAATAGTTCAATAATCCCTTATTGGCTTAAAATAATTTATTTAATATCTCATATTAAATAATTATTTCATCGAATTATCATCTCATGATAATTGATCGGGCTTTTGATCAAGTTGGGTACCAAGCAACACCACGTGATCTTGGAAGGCAATGGGATTCAGCAACCTGCTCAAAGAACCCTTTCGTCAACAGTTATCACGTGACTATAGTCCTTCGCTCGTACAATGCTCTCAAGTGTGCTTAAGAGTATGGTTAATTGTCAAACCTAAAAATCTGCACTCACTTGGATTAGATGTCACAAAATATTATCAGAAAACTCATTTTCCTAATATGTTGTCTTGCTCTAGCTAGGGACTCCCAGGCATCTCTCCCTAGAGCATTCTCTCTCAATTACCGAGAGCGAATGATCCCGTATTGATCACACAATCACCTTCGAAGGTATTCCACTAGATCCGATCACATAACTGATTAAGACCTCATAGTTAGAGATCTATAAGCTAAGGCTAAAATCCTGAAGTCCATCGACAAGGTGTCCTTGGTGTCTCAGGTCAAAGGACCAACCACACCACTATGACAATGAATGTAGATAATTGACAGTTAGGTAATATTATCATCCAGTGATTCATGTCCGATCAGTTCAGTGAACTCATTCGCCAATGAGCACCTATAGGTTCACCTAAGTGTCTCTACACAAGTGACTATGAGACCACCCTCATCACATGAGCAGGAGCAACATGTACTAGTCTCATTGGATATCCGATGTCCTTCTTAGATATCCTCCGACTATGAACAATTACGAATATGTGTTTGAAGGATACTAATGTCATAGTTATGATATCATCATAATTAATATCTATTGTGCATATTCATGTACTTCATCATGAAACGTTAAATAAATTACACATAATGAATATTAAAAGTTATTATTATATTTAAAGAATAAGATTGTACATGTTATGATTGGCTTGAATACATACGTAACAGCCAATAGCTCTCCTCTTCTCTCCTTTCTCGCCCTCTTCCTCTCCTCCTCCTCCTCCGGGGGCCACTACAGTAGACGAGTGCACGAGGAGGTGGGGAAGGAGAAGAACACAAAGAATAGGAGAGAGAGGATGAGGAAGCCGGGAGTAGTAATAACCTGCAGGTCCAATGATGGATATCTGTGGGGCCCACAGGATCCAATAGAGACTTCGCATGTCTGGCCACCGTTGTTTCTTGACACACATGCACACACACAGATGGTCCCTCACGTACACCTAAAGTGGGTGGTCCCCCTATGGGCAAAAAAGAAAATATCGACGGGAGATGTCTCACATGTTATCTGTCAAATCAAAGATTCAAAACGTGTTTTTTTTAAATCTTCCCCCATAAGTCATAAAAAATAAAAAAATATTTTAAAATATAATTAGATTTGATGGATTGAGATGTGAGAGGTTTGTGACATCTCTTGTAACAACATCCAAGCTGACCCATTTACTTGAAAGGAATTAGAGTAAGAATAATTTCATAAAATTATGATTTATTTGATCATGGACTCTTCAGAAAGGCCAAGATTAGCTCTCCTAAAATAAAATAATTTTTTAAGAGATCGCCTTGTGCAACTTATCCATTCATAGAAAAGATCCAAAAACTAAAAGGATGACTTTAATAGGCTAATTTTGTTCGGCTCATTTTTTACATACAAATACCATCTGTCTTTTTTATTATTTTTAAATAGTTCAATCCTAAAATTAGACACGACATATGGGTAGCTCCCACAAAGAACTACCTAAATAAAATTTGGAGAAAAAATTACTCGCTTGTAACAAGACATTACAAGAAGTTGAACTCCTATTTTTTTAAGTGGACCCAGACCCAATGTTACCATCATCGTAACACTTTGCTGATTTCTTTTAAAAATTTATTTCTATATTCTCCAAATTTGACGAGGATTTCTATGTCAAGGTTTGCCGGACCGTGGTACAAGATCTGGTAAATTTTTCGTAGTTACGATCTAGTACGATATGGTACCGTATCCGATTGAGAATTAAAATTTTGTGAGTCCCAAATGAAAAGAAACAACTTTATATAGGCACTATTTTATAAAATATGATCTCGGGGCCTTTTCCTACTCATCTTATTTCCTCCTTTTCTCCCACCTTGTGGTGATGGTTTGCGGGGTGGGGGCATTGTCTGGAATTTGTAGGTCTTCACCTACACATGTGAAACTAAGGGAGTCCCTAGCGCCCCCCCCCCCCCCCCCCCGCTTGCCTTTCACCGAAACTTACATGGAAAGCAATTCAAAGAGTTCCCTCTTCGTTGCCATCATCCCATTAAAGGTCCTCTGAAATAGTTTATATCAGGAGATCCATAAAGTGTTCCTGCAAAATTTCTACCTTGTTGTTCCTCCCAAATGAAACAATTTATATCAAGAGATCCACAAAATATCTTGAGAAAATTTCTACATTGTTTTTCACTTAAAACGAGAGAGAGAGAGAGAGAGAGAGAGAGAGAGAGAGAGAGAGAGAGAGAGAGAGATTAAGTAAAAGGAAAGGAGATCCACAATGCCACCTGTGACCAAATCACAACCCACAATATAATCCAAGAGGTCAGGGGATTCTTCCACGTAGAACCCAACAGGTACGTGTTGAAGACCCAAGTCCACGAACCCATGACTCGAAAATGAATGAAAATCATAGAGAAAGGAGCATAGGTTGGGGAAAGGGGGAAACAACAAACATGGTAGAGAACCCTTAGATCACCTTCATGAAACAGAGATCTAGGAGCTGAGAATGGCACGCTACCAGTGAAACCCTCCCTCGCCTCGTCATTGCCAACAGCTCTTCACTCCTTTCTTTTCTTGCCCTCTTCCTCTCCTTGTCCTCCTCCTCCGGGGGGCCACCGAAGTAGAGGAGAGCACGGGGTGGTGGGGAAGGAGAAGAACGCAAAGAACGAGGGAGAATGAGGATGGGGAAGTCGGGACTGGTAAGAACATGTGGGTCCAGCGGTGGATATCTGTGGGGCTCATAGGATCTAATAGAGCCTTCGCATGTCTGGCCACCGTTGTTTCTTAACATATAGATGCGTACACACACTCTTTCTCTCTCACATATACCTAAAGTGGGTTGTCCCCCTATGGAGAAAAAGGAAAATTTGTACGGGAGATGTCTCACGTGTTATTTGTCAAATCAAAATGTGTATTTTTTTAAATCTTCCCTCATAATTCATAAAAAAACTATTTTAAAAATATAATTAGATTTGATGGATGAGATGTGAGAAGTACGTGACATCTCTCGTAACATCATCCAAACTGGCCCGTTTACTTGAAAGCAATTAGAGTAAGTAATTTCTTGAAATTATGATTTACTTAATCATGGACTCTTTAGAAAGGTCAAGATTAGCCCTCCTAAAAACAAAAGAGTTTTTTTAGGGATTGCCTTGTGCAAGTCATCCATTCGTAGAAAAGATCCAAATATTAAAAGGATGACTTTAATAGGTTAATTTTGTTCAGCTCATTTTTTACATACAAATACCTTCGTCTTTCTTATTATTTTTCAAACAGTTCAATCCTAAAATCAGACACTACGTATGGGTAGCTCCCACAAAGAACTACCTAAATAAAATTTGAAGAAAAAATTACTTGCTTGCAACAAGACATTACAACAAGTTGAACTCACATTTTTCTAAGTGGACCCGACCCATTGTTATGTAACGCCCGAGAATTTTTTTAAGAATTTTCTAGATTTAAATATAATTATTAAACATTTAAATTGGATATTAAATAAAATATGGATAAATTAAATCTCATTATAAAGGCCTTATACTAAATAATAGGGTATGCTCATTTTAATAAGCCCAAAGGACCTAAACCCAAGCCCAAAGAATTGGCCCATATTCTAGAAGCATCATTTAGTTATTTCTCGGATTTTTAAAGATAAAGAGGCTAATTATGGGAGATAATATCAAAAGAGTTTGAAGAGATTCAAATTTCGACGCCCAAGACCAAAAGCGATTTATCGCGAGACTGCAAGGGACAAGAAGCGGTCCCAACTGGACCGCATGGTTCTGCAGATTCCGTGAATGGAAGAAAGTGTGAAAAGATGGGAACTTTGGCATCCTAATCGCCCAAGATCGATGCAATCCCTTAGTTAGAAGAGTCTAGAATGCTAGAGGATCGAATTGAAATCCTAATTAGGACTCTAGATTCGTTCTAATCCATGAAACCCTAGCTAACCATATAAATAGATCCCAAGTTTCACAAGTGCGACCCTAACTTTTGACTCGCGTGGAACTAACGTAAGGAAGCATTATTTGGGGTAAGTTCTTTAAAATATTTCGTTCATTTTAGTAAGGACTAACTCCCCTCCAAATTTCATCGTAGGAGATCAAGCCATCAGGAAGATAGAGGCATCCAAAGTCGCTGGTTCAGTACAAGAAACCTAAGAACTTGTGCGACCGGGCCAGATTGATCTGCAAATTAAAAACCCTAAACGAGGTATTTAGCAGTTGAGGCTTTAGAACTTTTTGTTACCCTTTATGTCTTCTATCTACCCTCCGATTTTCACGTCTTTAGGTCAAGAGGATCAGGAGATAGAAGGGCGGAAAGTTGCTAGTTCGGTTCAGGACGAGCAGAAACTAGGGTCAAGTTCCAGCCCTCAATTCGAAGTTTAAATCTCTGTCTAGAGGTAGGTTATCTCATGATTGACTTAAACTTTATGTCAGAAATAAAAATCCTCTGATTTCAGTCGTTTTCAAGTGTTGTACATAGAGAATTTTATGTTTTATTGGGACTATACATCTAGTGTAATCTCCATGCATGAATCTTAGCCCTAATTAAGTTCTAAAGAAAATCTATTATTTATTATACACAAACTCATGCATATTCTAGACCTATTCTTGTCCTATCATGTTTTACAATAGGTTCTCGTTGATTTCCATGCACAACATGTCCTAGATTAGTGTGTATTTTACTATTTTCTCGGTTTTCTGTTAACCAGACAGAAACGGTCTATATGTGACCGCTAGGGATAGCTAAGTGGCCCCTCGATAGATCGCTTGACTCCTGTAAATGGTCCGCACTAGACCGCTTTTAGGTTCTAAGAACTAGCCCGAGCCTAACTGAATTTTGCCTAAGTATAACTCTATAATTATGGTATTTTTCAGTCAAGATTATGTTAAACACCCTATTTTAGCATGAGCATGATTTTAAACTTTATTTTCATTGTCATGTAATTTCATGCCTAAATGTTATAGTTTTGTAATTAAATATTTTCTCCTATGTTTATGGAACATGATTCATGGTGGTATTTAGAACGTTGTTTTGATCGATGTTTGCACACGATCCACTCTTATCTCTAGAGTCATTTTCTTAAGTACATGGCATGTACTCCGGTATGTGACCATTAGATACACTCTGCACTATAAGTACACAATCTTGGACTTATGAACCTCTCCGCCGGATATTCCTTCTGTTGGACTAGGGGATTATGTTTCAAGGCCTTCGTAAGTCTCAATGAGCCTGGGATTCCCACTAGGAAGCCGAGCTGGTTGTACCATCAAAACCCAAATTGTCTAGAAAGCACTTACACCATCAATATTTTTTCTAAATTCTGAGTTCCAAGCGGTCTTCATGGCGACTGAAGAGGCGTGATCTCGCGCTGGTCCTGAGCAGGCAGAGGATCACCGGATCGTGAACAGCAAGAAAGGGAAACGGATCAGGGGGGCCCAGGGATGAGTCTCTGGGGAAAACCCTCCGATGCTTAAGTCAGTAGAGCTATGGTGGGAGCAATATAGGGAGGAAGTAGCTTCTGCGCGAGATCCCTCTCCACCATAAGGGTGAAGTGGTTCCTGCTCAGGAGTTTTGAGCGTGTGGTTGCCCTTACCTTTCGCCGGAGGGTATCCCTGGGTTAAATAGTGCGCCGTCTTCCGGAGTCCTGTAAGTCGAGGGGTTTCAGGTGGGAGTTATGTCCTCAACGTGGGCTTTTTACTGCCTCATCGTGGGAGCGTTATCACCTTGGGGAGCTGGAGTCCCTCACCCTTATAAATTTCTGCTCACAGAGGACTCTTAACGGCTGCATGGATAAGCAATCGACGGTCGACCGTTTCGAGCTTAGGGGGGCCAGCCATATCCGGGCGATGGGCCTAGCTCGGACGGAGATGGGTCGGAACGATCGTGTGCGCCTCCCTATATCCTGGTTGAGGATAGATCGGGCGTAGATCATTCTGATGACCTGACCGACGCTCGGGCCTTCCGAGCCTGAGGGCCGCCTAGGAAGGTTGGGTCCCCGAGCGATCTTTTATTAGGCTTTTAGTCCGGAGTGGGCCCTGTTGAGTCCCGGAAGATGGCAATCAAGAGGGGAGGGGTGAATTGATTGGCTAGTTAAAAACTTTTCCTCAATAAAACATGATTAATTACGCATACAAGCACTAATCCTTACACGAACATGATCTCACTTGTGAAGTCACGGGAAAAGGGTGTATGAAAAAAGATATAAACAGTGTACACTCAACTCACCGAGAAGCCCACTCGTCAAGATAACGAATATGCATACCACAATTGAAAGCACGGACTTTTTAGGTGGTTCTGGTACACTGCAGTGTCCCCTACGTCCACCCCTCACACTTGAGGATTAAGACTACACTATGAGTGAGCCATACACACGCTGTGAAGAACATCAACACCACATCCGGTAACCAACTTTGGTCACCACACACAGCTCGTATCTCATATACGAGCACACACACTTACAAAATCATGTGATGAGTTTAACAAATAACAACAATAATTCCACACAAGATATGGAAATGAAAAGATCAAATTAGGAGGCAAGTGATGTGATTTAGAGCTCCCCCTTTCTCTTTTTCAAATGAGCTTTAACACTTCTGCAGGTTGATGAAGCTTCTGGAAGAAGAGGAAGATGAACAGTAGTTGATCTTCTATTTGTAAGCTTGAATCTTGAACCAGCTTCACGTAATCAGATGATTGAAGGCTTGAGACCCTTCTTTCCCTTCACGTATAGGTACAGATCTGAGTGGCAGCACCTCTGTGTGAAGCGTGAACCGCACCACTCTCGTCTCTTCCCCCACTCATTTATCACGATCTGTTCTCTTCTCTTATTAGAGCCCAATTAAAAAATATTTAATAGCCTGAATAGTCAACAAACATGATTAGAACCAGATCCACAATTTACGGAATTGAATGAGCTCAATTTGACTGAAGAATGGCACTTTCGGTGCTGAACCGCGAAAGTCGTAAAGGACGTGCCGAACATAAAAAAAATAATATAACAACAACAACAAGTGTCGACACATGTGTCGACAACAAAAATAAAACTACGCCTAAACATGATATAACAGATAAAACAAGATTTAACAAATGATTAACACAATGATTATAACTAAACAAAACTTAATAAGATGCAAAACAACATGTGTCGACACTAGTGTCGACACCTGTGTCGACACTAGTGTCGACACACATATAGCAGAGTAGCAGAGGCGGCCGGCAGCAACACGTGTCGACACAGGTGTCGACACACAAATACAATGGCACGAAGACTGTACAACAGGAATGAAATGTGTACAGTACGTGTCGACTCCGGAGTCGACACATGCTGTAGACTTACAAACCAAATACCAACAAGCCCCACAATAAGTGAAATAAATTAAAACAAGTTACCAATGATGTGAAGACATTTAAGATTGATGATCTTCAGGCCTGTAGAACAGATTACTTGAATCAATATTCGTTCAATTTAGTTTCACATATATTATCAAACACAAGTATCATGGTGATAAAAGAATATGCATTACATGAGTAATATAATGAACAACGTAGTTATGTAAATCACCACGTACCTCTGGACTTACCTTACTCCATCGTTGATATACAAGAGTTTGGATCTTTAAACCAATTGGGTAAGGAGTTGATTCACTCACATCTCATAAGATAACCACTCATAGTAATTATTCATCATCAAAACAATCCACACATCATACCTTGGGGTTAAACAATCTCCCCCTTTTTGATGATGACAAAAAAAATTGCTATGAGTAAAGATTTAAACAATATAACTAGAGTGGTGAAAAACATATCACATGATAAACCATCCACAACCACCATTCACGCAGTGAATCAAAAACATATATGAAGTGAGTGGTTTAGACAATCACAACTATAGTAAGTTCACAGCCAAACTAGCACGCCTTTTTTTGTTAGAGTGTTTTTGTTGATTAAGAGTACAAAACAAAAGATGAAGCATGCAATGAACTAAGAACCTATAAAGACATAACACACAACAACCTAAAGATAGAAAGTATGCATGCATGACCACACAACACACATAACACACATAGCATATAGATTAACTCTCCCCCTTTGGCAACATCAAAAAGAAGGGGGAACCACCAACTAGAAGCATATGCCAGAAGGAGGAGCAAGACTTAAGCGGGTCCGGAGTCTGGCGGAGGAGGACTGGAGCGAAAAAATTCAAATAGATCATTGAACGCCTGGTTGTGAGTATCAAAGGAAGTCTTGAGATAATCAAGGGAGTTGTTGATATTTTGAAAAGCCGCAAGATACGTGGTATGATTTTGCTTCAGTTCAGCAACATCTTGGGTAAGAGTGTCCACGGACTCCCGAAGCTCACCTACATCTCCACTCAAAGTCTCCAAAGATAGTTCCATCCCCGTAAAGTCATAAACACCGGCATGGCCACTGGAAGACCCGCCATCCGAGTCGTCATCAGTGTGCTTGTCTTGCTTAGATTTCAGAATACGGACGAGACGACCGTCAGGGGTTCTTACATAACCCATATTCTTGCATACAGATTTGAGGGTATAGATATCGCCTGCACGTAATTGCTGAAACCTTTCTTGTCCCAAGGGAATATCAAGCAGACGAAAAACTCCTGTCAAAGCTGCAGCATATGGAAGTGTCCTGTTCGGATTATGATAACACCCGAGAATGTGACTGTGAATAAGTGATGGAAAATTGAATGGCCACCTTTGTAAAATACTGGAAATAATGAAGATCTGCATATCGGAAACTCTTTCACGGCCACCAGCTATAGGAAGCAGAATAGTAGTCACCATATGATGTAGAATCCGTTGCAGAGGTGGAAAGTGGTTGGCATTCAAGCTATCAACAGAGGCATCACGCATATCTTCCCCGGTAAGCAAGTTATAAGCCACACCTTCTTCACATGCAACCATCCCATACATATCTCCATGATCGGGTAAATCAAAAGCTGCTGCTAAAAGAGACTGAGAGATTTGAAACGGTTTACCATTTACCACCGTCATATATTTGTCGCCTTGGATAACCATGTTACCATAAAACTGATGTACAAGAGAATGATATATTTTCCGATGATCAGCCATGAATGAGATCAATTTCGGTTGAATTTGTAGTAATGGAAACAATTCAGGAAGACCTTGCTTGAAATCTTCAAAATGCACAGCACGTGGTCGCAAAAGTTTTCGTTCCATCATTTGAAATTGAGCAGGTGTAGGTGCCTGCGTGAAGGCCTGTTGCTCTTTACGTTTGGCCCTAGTTTCCCTTTGACGACTAGATTCTTCCATAGTCTTTTTGCCACTTGCAGCACGTTTGGGAGCCATGGAATAAATTTCAATGAATACTAGAATGAAAGAACGAGAATGTGCCTGGTAGTACGAGACTATCTTTCCGCAAGATATGCTTTGATCCACTAATCAACCACACAAAATAGCAACAAGGGGTGAACAACGAACAAACCACGGAGCTAGATGTGGAGTGGGCGGCACCACCACCGCTGCGAGTCAAAGGAAGAGATGAGGAAGACGCCCAGCCCGTCGCCACCGCCGCGGTCCAAAGGAGGAGAGGGGGAGCCTCGCTCCAACCGGCCGCGGCCAATGAAGAGAGGAGGAGGCGGGGTGTCGACACCCACGCGCCAAGGGGTCCCGGCCGCTGCCGCAGCCAAGAAGAAGGGGGGAGCCGGAGTCGACACCGCCAAAACCCAACGCCCACGGGAGTGAAAAAGCAGGGGAGTGAGGGAAAGGAGATGTGGGAAAGTGAAGTGGATGGGAAAGTGAGTTTGTAGGGCAGGGAGATGAAAATAGTGAAGGATAGAATAAAAAATGGGAAGATATTACCAATGGAAATGTAGACTTTTGTGAAGGTGTGAGCAAATAATGTCCATCATGAGTGAATTTTAGCAACATTTGCGGACAAATAAATTCCAGAGATGCAACAATTAGAATTTAATCCCCAAAAATGAAATGAGAGACAAAGGATATTCCAAAGGGGATTAGAGAAGAAAAGTGACAAAAAGGAAGACATTCTTTGAAAGTATTTGATAAAATTTCGCCTAATTCCAAAACCAACTTTCCGGAGGTTTAACTTAAGCTCGAACTCAGAATGGCATTGCTTTATTTTCAAGAAAAGGTCGTAGAAAATCAAGGAAGTACAATATTTTGGGTTTTTCAAGTAAACATACTCATGCAGGGATATTAACCCACACACACGATGCAAGGAACATGATGAATATGCATGATCAAAGATTAACAAACTAGTGGTGAAACCAGACAAAAGCAAAACACTAATGACTATCTAGACGACAGATGCCCAACTCTCTTCTAAAAGAAGTGAATTTATCTTCATTAAGGGGTTTGGTGAAGATATCTGCAATTTGATTGTTTGTGTCAACAAATTTTATTTCGACGTCCCCTCTACTAACATGATCACGCAGAAAGTGATGCCTAACTTCAATATGCTTTGTGCGAGAATGATGCACTGGATTCTTAGAAAGATTGATTGCAGAAGTGTTGTCACATAGAATGGCAGTGTTTCTTAGTGTGATGCCAAAATCAATCACTTGTTGTTGTATCCAGAGCACTTGGGTAACACAACTTCCTACAGCCACATATTCGGCTTCGGCAGTTGATAAAGCCACAGAATTTTGTTTCTTGGAAGCCCATGAAACCAAGCAACCTCCAAGGAATTGACAGTACCCACTTGTGCTCTTACGATCTATTTTGCAACCCGCGTAATCGGCATCGGAATAAGCAGTTAATTCAAGACTTGAAGTACGCAGAAACCACAAACCCAATTCACAAGTACCAGCAATGTATCTAAAAATTCGTTTCACGGCCGACATATGAGATTCTTTAGGATTCGATTGAAACCTAGCACACAAACATACAGCATATTGAATGTCGGGCCTGCTGGCAGTCAAATACAACAAGGATCCAATCATGCTCCTGAAAAGGGTCTGGTTCACTGATTTACCTTGGGGGTCTTGATCAAGTTTTAGAGAAGTGGACATTGGAGTAGGTTGTGATTTGGTTGTAGTCAAGTTGAATTTCTTTAGCAACTCCAGGGCATACTTTCTTTGATTTATGAACAAGCCGTCATCCATTTGTGTCACCTGCAATCCCAAAAAATATGTTAACTCTCCCATAAGACTCATTTCAAACTCACTCTGCATTAGTTTAGCAAAGTCTTTACTGAGAGCATCTTTAGTGGAGCCAAAAATAATGTCATCTACATACACTTGAACGATTAGAATTTCCTTACCATTCAGTTTTGTAAAAAGAGTTTGATCAACCATACCTCGTTTGAAACCACTCTGAATGAGAAATTCACTTAACCGTTCATACCAAGCACGGGGAGCTTGCTTCAGCCCATAAAGAGCTTTATCAAGCTTATACACATAATCCGGATGCTCCGTATCTTCAAATCCAGGCGGTTGCTCCACGTACACATCCTCCTGGATATAACCATTTAGAAAAGTACTTTTAACATCCATTTGAAATAATTTTATGTCATAGCAACATGCAAAAGCCAATAAAATCCTCACTGCCTCGAGTCTTGCTACAGGAGCAAAGGACTCATCAAAATCAATTCCTAGTTCCTGGCTATAACCTTGGGCCACAAGTCTGGCCTTGTTCCTAGTTACCACCCCTTGATCATTGGTTTTGTTCCGAAAAATCCATTTAGTTCCGATCACTGAGTGGTTTCTAGGGCGTGGCACAATGAACCACACTTTGTTTCTTTGAAACTGATGAAGTTCTTCTTGCATAGCCAAGATCCAAGAATCGTCTTTTAAGGCTTCTTCAATAGAGTGAGGTTCAGATTGAGAGAGTAAAGCAACTAAATCCATGTTTTCAACTTCCCTGAATGAAGACCGTGTCTTTACTCCTTCTTCTATGTTTCCAATGACATCCTCTGGAGGATGGTCCTTTGCAAAGGTCCATTGTTTTGGTAGCTGTTGTTCAACTTGAACTTCTTGATTTTGACCATTTTCTTGTGGGTCTTTTGCTTCTTGTTTCTCGGCTCTTTCTTCGTTCTTTTGGGTATCATCATTTTCTAACTCATCATCCTGCAAAACAAGTCCTTCATTAGATTTATTTGTAGATGATTCATCAACTATAACATGAGGGCTTTCTTCAACAACAAGAGTTCTCAAATTGTAAACTCGATATGCTCTTGAGTTGGTTGAGTAACCAAGAAAAATACCTTTGTCACTTTTAGGATCGAATTTCGCCAAATCCAGTTTACCATTGTTATGAATGTAACAAATTGATCCAAAAGGTCTTAAGTATGAAATGTTTGGCTTCTTACCTCGGTACAGCTCATATGGTGTTTTCTTCAAGAGAGGTCTTACCATGGCACGGTTGATGATGTAGCAGGCGGTGTTTACTGCTTCAGCCCAAAAATACCTTGGTAAATTATTTTCATTCAGCATAGTTCTGGCCATCTCAATTAAGGTCATGTTCTTTCTTTCAACAACCCCGTTCTGTTCAGGGGTTCTTGGTGCGGAGAAGTTGTGCAAAAAACCTTGAGTCCTGCAAAAATTGTTAAATTCATGGTTATCAAACTCCCTGCCATGATCACTCCGCACGGTTTTGATACAGCACCCCTTTTCATTTTGAACTTGCCTGCAAAATGCTTCAAATTCCGTTAGGGCATTATTTTTATGAGAAAGAAAATACACCCAACAGAATCTAGAGAAATCATCCACAATCACAAAACCATAGAGTTTACCACCCAAGCTATGAGTTCTGCTTGGTCCAAACAAATCGATGTGGATTAATTCAAGAGGCCTTGATGTGGTTACATCATTCTTGCACTTGAATGATGTTCTTGTTTGCTTACCCATGCTGCAAGCACCACATACTCCTTCGTCATTGACCTTCAATTTAGGCAGGCCAACCACCAATTCATTTCTAGAAAGTTTAAGCAAGACATTGAAACTAGCATGCCCAAGACGACGATGCCACAACCAAGCGTCATCGTTGTTCCTTGCAACCAAACACAATTTTTCATGAGATACATCATCCAGATCTATCATATACACATTGTTATGCCTGAAACCAATGAACTTAATTTCATGAGTGTTTCTATTCACAACGGTACAATGGTTAGAATCAAATGTCACATTGCATCCTTTATCACAAAGTTGACTGATACTTAAGAGATTGTGATGTAACCCCTTTACATGCAGGACATTCTCAATAGCGTGATTTTGATTCTTACATATCTTACCTTCTCCAATGATTTTACCTTTATCCTTACCACCGAATGCCACTGTCCCACCATCTTTCTCATGCAGGTCTGCAAATAAGTTTTTGTTTCCAGTCATATGACGAGAGCAACCACTATCCAAGTACCATTTGCTTCCTTGAGCTCTCAAACAGACCTGCAAGATATCACACAAATACTTATGCAGATTTTGGTACCCAAGCAAGCTTGGGTCCACGATGGTTAGACACATGAGATATTGGAGGCCGATTCATCATCCTGACAAAATATTCATCATCAAATCTCATGGTTCTGCAATCATACATATCATGCCCCATTCTACCACAATAGAAGCAAGTAGAGAATCTATTTTCACGGTTTCTTTTCTTGTTCATATTTATAGTAGTATTATGTACATGTGTGTTTGATGATGATGGTAATGAGCTTCTTGGAATCCATGAGGTCATGAGTGTTTTAGAGTGGGATGCATTCCCTCTTTCCATTTTAGTAAAAACATTCTTCAGCTCATTAATCTCAAGTAACAAGATTTCAATTTTCTTTTCAGCAGTTTCCTTGTCATGATTGCAAGTGATTCTTTCCAACTTTTCTTTTTCCAATTCCAATTTCAAATCTTCATGCATTTTGGTAAAGGTGTTTTGATCATCACGCATGTATGAACTTTCTTCTTCAAATAATTCTATTTTGGACAACAGAGTTTCATTTTCACATTTGAGATTATCAATTTCAGAATTCAACGAATTGCAATTCTCACAATGATTTTCAACATGAACAAGATGCTCAATCTTCTTTTTCAAAAGTTTATTTTCAGATTTAAATTTTTTACATTTTCCATATAATGATTCATATGCAATTTGCCATTGTTCACAAGTAAGAGTTTCAGAATCAGAATCTACCTCATTTGATACGTCTTCGTCTGCCATGAAACATAGATTCTTGACGAGCTCATCCAAGTTGCCTTCATTTTCAGATCCTTCTTCATCTTCGTCGCTCCAAGTGGCGACCATTGCTTTAGGCTTCTTGAATTTTCCTTTCTTGAATCTCTTCACCAAATCAGGGCACTCACCCCGCATGTGACCAGGCTTCTTGCATTCATAACATATCACTTCATCCTTTTTGATGCTTTCATTTTTCTTAAGACCTTGCCTTCTTGGTCCTTTTCTGAATTGACCACCAAACTTCCTAGTATTTTTGACAAATTTTCTTGCCCTTCTGGTGATCATAGCAACAAGCTCCTCATCTTCAGTGTTAGCCGAGGAGCCTTCCTCACTTTCCTCAGATTGTTGCGAGCTCACTTTCAAAGCCACGGTTGAGGCGACCTTCTTCTTTTTGTGATCTTCCTCGCTCCTTTTGATGTTTATTTCATAAGTCATTAAGGAGCCGACCAATTCATCTAATGTCAAGGTACTGAGGTCTTTTGAATCTTCAATCACAGTGGCCTTTGTGTGCCATTGAGGTGATAAGGATCTCAGCACCTTCCTCACAAGCTCTCGATTTGAATACTCCTTTCCAAGAGCCTTCAAACCATTTGTAATTTCCATCAGCCTTGCAAACATTTCAGATATAGATTCTTCTGGTTTCATCATGAATAATTCATAATCGCGGACCAAAAGATTTGCTTTGGTCTCCTTTACTTCAGAAGTTCCTTCATAGATCAAGCGTAACTTGTCCCACATTTCCTGCGCAGAAGCACACATAGAAATTCGTGAGTATTCGTTTGGATGAATAGCACACTGAATTATATTCATGGCCTTAAAGTTTGCTGAACAATGTCCGATATGTTCATCATCCCAATCATCCTCATTTTCAGGTAACTTATAAGGACCTTTATTTATCACATTCCACACATCATACTCTTGAGCACGCAGAAACACATACATCCTATTTTTCCAATAAGTATAATTAGTTCCATCGAAAAATGGAGGTCTGTGAACAGAATGCCCTTCAGGCATCATCCCTCTATTTGCCATAACTGGGATCGTACTCTTCGACCGTGTGGTCGAAACAACCAGAGACCAAAGCTCTGATACCAATTGTTGAGTCCCGGAAGATGGCAATCAAGAGGGGAGGGGTGAATTGATTGGCTAGTTAAAAACTTTTCCTCAATAAAACATGATTAATTACGCATACAAGCACTAATCCTTACACGAACATGATCTCACTTGTGAAGTCACGGGAAAAGGGTGTATGAAAAAAGATATAAACAGTGTACACTCAACTCACCGAGAAGCCCACTCGTCAAGATAACGAATATGCATACCACAATTGAAAGCACGGACTTTTTAGGTGGTTCGGGTACACTGCAGTGTCCCCTACGTCCACCCCTCACACTTGAGGATTAAGACTACACTATGAGTGAGCCATACACACGCTGTGAAGAACATCAACACCACATCCGGTAACCAACTTTGGTCACCACACACAGCTCGTATCTCATATACGAGCACACACACTTACAAAATCATGTGATGAGTTTAACAAATAACAACAATAATTCCACACAAGATATGGAAATGAAAAGATCAAATTAGGAGGCAAGTGATGTGATTTAGAGCTCCCCCTTTCTCTTTTTCAAATGAGCTTTAACACTTCTGCAGGTTGATGAAGCTTCTGGAAGAAGAGGAAGATGAACAGTAGTTGATCTTCTATTTGTAAGCTTGAATCTTGAACCAGCTTCACGTAATCAGATGATTGAAGGCTTGAGACCCTTCTTTCCCTTCACGTATAGGTACAGATCTGAGTGGCAGCACCTCTGTGTGAAGCGTGAACCGCACCACTCTCGTCTCTTCCCCCACTCATTTATCACGATCTGTTCTCTTCTCTTATTAGAGCCCAATTAAAAAATATTTAATAGCCTGAATAGTCAACAAACATGATTAGAACCAGATCCACAATTTACAGAATTGAATGAGCTCAATTTGACTGAAGAATGGCACTTTCGGCGCTGAACCGCGAAAGTCGTAAAGGACGTGCCGAACATAAAAAAAATAATATAACAACAACAACAAGTGTCGACACATGTGTCGACAACAAAATAAAACTATGCCTAAACATGATATAACAGATAAAACAAGATTTAACAAATGATTAACACAATGATTATAACTAAACAAAACTTAATAAGATGCAAAACAACATGTGTCGACACTAGTGTCGACACCTGTGTCGACACTAGTGTCGACACCTGTGTCGACACTAGTGTCGACACACATATAGCAGAGTAGTAGAGGCGGCCGGCAGCAACACGTGTCGACATAGGTGTCGACACAGGTGTCGACACCTGTGTCGACACACAAATACAATGGCACGAAGACTGTACAACAGGAATGAAATGTGTACAGTACGTGTCGACTCCGGAGTCGACACATGCTGTAGACTTACAAACCAAATACCAACAAGCCCCACAATAAGTGAAATAAATTAAAACAAGTTACCAATGATGTGAAGACATTTAAGATTGATGATCTTCAGGCCTGTAGAACAGATTACTTGAATCAATATTCGTTCAATTTAGTTTCACATATATTATCAAACACAAGTATCATGGTGATAAAAGAATATGCATTACATGAGTAATATAATGAACAACGTAGTTATGTAAATCACCATGTACCTCTGGACTTACCTTACTCCATCGTTGATATACAAGAGTTTGGATCTTTAAACCAATTGGGTAAGGAGTTGATTCACTCACATCTCATAAGATAACCACTCATAGTAATTATTCATCATCAAAACAATCCACACATCATACCTTGGGGTTAAACAGGCCCTGTGGGCTATCACTCGGGCGAGCGTGGCCTTGTTTAGTCCTGATGGGCCTAGTTCAGCTGCAGAAATCCCCCTCTCCACTTGTCCCCCTCCTACTCCCGAGCCAGGGAAGGCTTGGAAGAGTAGATGTTTTAGGGTTTAGGACCAGCGTGGCTCAGGTGGGTGGAGATCTGGTGGTGTGAGTAAGTCACGTGTCGTGGTCACCAAGGCCCGTAATGATGGTAATCCTGACGGATTTAAAATGGAGGGTGTGGACGCACTTTTTATTTAAAATCGTTGGTTGTTCATTTATTGGCGTTTATTAAGTGCGTGGGCGTGCCAGTCACAAAGTGACGATTTATTCGGGCTTCACGGAAGCCAATGGTGCGCTCGATCTGACTAATCAGACAATTGTGTAATTCGTGTCGGGACCGAAACCCGCCGTGCCGTAAAGGCCACGGCGTTATTTACATCCCTCATACGGGGGAACACCCTTGATTGATTGCCAGGAATAAGGGCCCTACGGCCTAAAGAGAATACTAATAATGCAGGATGATAGTGAAAGACAAACTATGTTAGAAACCCGTATCGGGACGTGAATGTTCAGACTATGTCGGCCACTCACGGACCACTTCATGTTCGGACGAAGGTCCGTGTTTGTAGTATAAAAGACAGTAACAAAACTGCACAGATGTATGCCACGAACAAGGCAAGTTTAATGAGAATGGGGGATTAGATCCCGGTAGGGACGGGTTAAGTTGATAGACTATTGGCCGGAGATGATTTCGGACTTTGGCCATGTCAAAAATTCCGTAAACCATGTTCGATACCATAAGGCGTCATTGATTTTCTCTTTGCACCCAGTCCGAGGGAGTGAATTATTAGGTGCGTAGCCCGAGCTCACTAACGTGCGCCCTCACACGCGGATCGACCTGCGCGGTCAGGTCGCGGGGTTCGACCTGCCCGGTCAGGTCGCGGGGGTCAAGGGGGCAGCGCCCCTTGCGGGGGTTTCAGGGGGCAGCACCCCCAGAATAAAATTTGATTATAGAAAGGGTGACAGTGTTTGTTTCATTTTTTTTATTAAGATTGATCTTTTCATTTTTTAGTTTTGAACATTTCTCCTTTCTTATTGGCTGTTTATCCCTTTTTTTGTGTTGAGGAGGCACGCCGGTTAAGGAGGACACAAGGGGCGCGCACCGGTTTAGGAGGGCACAAGGGGCGCGCCGGTTTAGCGTGATACAAGGGAGGGCGTGCCGGAATAGGAGGTGCAAGGGGCGCGCCGGTTTAATGGGTCTTCATGGGAGGCGCGCCGGATTAGGAGGTGCAAGGGGCGCTCCGGTTTAGGTTCAAGAATAATGGCACGCCGGAATAGCAAGGTGAACAGGAAAGGGAGTACTATTCATTCCAAGAATTCCAAAGTAGATTTGAGTGTAGAGTTAAACCGGCGCGGGGGGTGAGCACACCGGATTAGCCCGCGCCGGATTAGGGGCGCACCGGGTTAAGCTTTATTTCATTCTGTTTGATTCTTTTTGCTTCTGTTCTTGTTTCTTCAACCTGTAGATTGACGTTTCGATTGATTTATTCACTTGATTGATGGATTAAGTTGATAGAGAAGGAGGTTAAAGCTTTTTAATCGTTTATTAAGATGAAGTAACATGAAGATTGAATGTTTTATTAGGAGGGATTATGCAGGAACTCAGAGGTTCAGGTTGATTCAGGGGCTTCAATCGTACGCTGTTCTTTTACCCACAGAGCTTATTCTGTTCGTCTGTTCTTGTGTGTTCTTTACCTGGCAAAATTTGGGCAGCATCTCCCCCGGACTAAGGTTTTGCCAGAGAAAAGCGGGGAACACCAAACGGATTGCTCCGGGGTGAACCTCAGAACTCGGAGTGGGGCCTCCGTTAACCCGTAGGCGCTTGTAGAGGCTCGAGGACAAGCCTTCAAGAGCTCCAGCAGCTTACAGGTGGTGATTTCTTGAACGGGACGAATGTATGCCACAAGAGGGCTATGAATGTTCATCCATCACGTGGATTCCTTTGAAGGCCATACCATGGAGAGGTAGGCCAAAAAGACCCTGGATGAATAGAATGTGAAGAAGGGAGGTAGAGGCTAAACAAGGAACAGGAAGCTCGCAGAAGGGCATTTCCTTTTATTCATCCACATAAACGGGGGAGGTTTTTAACACAGAGAAGGTTCATCCAGAGATAGAAAAAGAAATACATTGCGGGGGGGGGGGGGGGCAAGAATACGACGGATAAGATGAAAAAAACTAGGTGTTGAGGTGGGGGGAGAAGAAGATACACCGGTGGGGGAGAAGGAGGAACAGAGCACAAGCTCCTCCCCCTCTCTCCTCTCTCTCTTTCTCACCCTCTCTCTCCTTTTTCTTCACCTTACAGATGTGAATGGACGGAGCTTCTTCCTCTCTTCGGACGCTGGAGACCTTAGCCAAACCCCCCTTCAGCCTCTCTTCTCCCAGCCTCCTCTTCTTCCAGCCTCCTCTTCTTCGCAATGCTACACCTTTTATAGAATGGCCATCCTGGGAGCGTCCCTGCACTTCCACCTCGTCCGCAACGAAGTTGGGAGTTGACTCGATGCGCTGGACGATGCTGGTTTGCGCCGTACGCTGCCATTCATCCGAGGACGGGATGTTCGCAAGTCTGCCGGGGGTTGCTTCGTCGTTGCCGCTTCTGTGCTGTCGAACGGAGGTAGAACCAGAGCCATGGGCATTGAATGTTCTCTGTGCGTTGCATTTATGCTGAACAGAGCATCGGTTGGCAGACGGGACAGGATGAGGTTAAACTCATTTGCATTTGGCACGCCGTATTAAGAAGAGGATATTGTGATGGGTTCTCCAAAAGTAGCGCGCGGTATTAAGTTTTTGGCCTTCAAATGGCCACGCCGCTTTAGCATTTGAAGGAGAAGCTTTTAAAAATGGGCAAATGGGTACTTCGGTTAAAACGGCGTGGCCGGGGGGCGCGCCGGATTAAACATTTGCAAAGGGGCACCGTATTAGAGCATAAAGGGGGCGCGCCGTATTAACAAAGCAAGGGGCGCATCGGATTGATGCTCTACGGTGCTGTTTTAAGCCTCAAAGTGATTCTTCTCAAAAGCGCGGCCATTTATATGAACGTTGGCATTCCCGGAATGTTTTAGTTGAGATGCATGGCCTCCGCAATGTTCCGTTCGTAGCTTTTTGGGCTCAGTCCAGACTTTGCGTGACTTTCGGTGCATGCCGAGGCTGTGCCGGAGTTCCTGACTTTTCTTTGATTCTGCTCTCGGCATGGCCGGTCGGAGAGTTGTAGCCGTATCTTCTGCCCGAGGGCCTTCTTAACGGATGGCGGACCACCAAGTGAGTTCTCGTCCTGGTTGGGCGAGGTATGGGTTTGTTCGGCCCTCTCATCTTCGACTTGCACATGAACGCATAGACGCGAGTGTCGTATGATCATCATTGTCATCATTTTTTGACGTCCACAGAGGGCCCCCCTTTTCTCGGAGGTCGGAACGGCGCGCCGCCTTCCGTGAGGGGATATAGGTGTTTGAGCGCTCTTCGACATTCCAGACTTCCTCCGTTTTTAGGGTCTAGCCTCCCTTCGAGTTTTTAGGCTCCTTGATGCGTCGTGAGGGCACGACGGAAGAGCAAAGGCTTGCGGCGGCGTTCGCAGAGTTGGCCGAGGTGACGGCGGAGGCCATCCGGCAGCTCCCTCTTCCCCCGAAGTCTTCGGGGTCGCGAGAGTGCTTTTCATCGAGCTCTTCCTCAGAATCCATGGCTGACCAGCATTCGGGGGAGTGGAGCGATGACCCTGTGGCGAAGGTGCCGGTCCCCAACTGTAGCGAGCTAGGGGAGGCCAAGGTGAGGAGGTTAGAGCACCAGTTCCGCCTTCCCTACATATACTACTTCGTTGCCGCCACCCCGCACGAGATGAGCTTGGACTCTCGTACGGGCCATTTCTGCTCCTTTCTTTTGGCGTGGAAGAGTGGGTTCCGTCTCCCTTTCGAGCCCTTCGTCCTCACGCTCCTCAAGTTTTTCTCATTGGCGTCGGTCCAGCTGGTGGCCAATTCATATCTTCTCCTCTCCGCCTTCCGCATCCTCTGCCATTAGTGCGGGGTCCCCCCTTCCCTGGACCTCTTCCACTATTTCTTTGAGTTGAAAGCGCATCCGTCGGCCGGAAAGGGTTTCTATTTCATCCAGGCGAGGAGGAATAGGAGCTGCATTTCACTGGCGGTGAATGATTCTTCTCATAAAGGATGGAAAACCCAATTCTTTTGGGTGAAGACGCACGTGATGGGGGAATCCTGGGAGTGCCCGGTGATCCCGAACTTCCACCCGAATATCCCCCCTCGGCAGGACGAGTTCCCTCCACAGGTGGAGGAGTACGCCGCCATTTTGTTGAAGCATCGCCGATCCACAGAGGAGCTGGTCACTCCGAAGAATGTGGAGCGATGTCTCCTCACACGACTGCTTCCATCAGGTTCACACGCCCCGAGCTTGACTCTTATTTGGGTGTCGGGGTTGCTTTTGCGTTTCTGACCGTCTTCTTCTTTTGTGCAGATAACAGGTGGGAGCCTCTGAAGGAGGCCGCTGAGGTGGTCGATCTTCGCGATGACTCGACCGACGGAGAACCGGCCGTTTCAGAGGGTCACTCCCAAGCCCGGGACAAGGGCAAGGGGGCGGTCTCCGAGGGGACTTCTCGGCCTCGTAGAGCGAAGCGCAAGGACCCCGTAGCGGGTATGTTGCTGGCCGCCGCTAAGGCCAAGAAGCGAGCCAAGAAGGCTGGGGCCGTCCCCACCGCTGGGGGCGATCCTGGCTCGGCGGTGCTCCCCTCTCCGGGGTAAGATAGGGCTGACCCTATCGAGCCAGCTCTCCCATCTGCCGAGCGAGAGGGGGCCGAGGAGACCAGGGGCACCCCGGGGGGTGACGGTGATGGGTCAGCTCTCCCCTCGGTGGGAACAGAGGGGGCCGAAGTTGAAACAACCATGGCCGAGGCTGGGGCGTCGGTCGAGGTGGGCGATGCCTCGGGCGGTGACGCGCGAGCCGGGACGGTCGAGGTTGGGGGTTCGCCTGCAAAGGCGTCGCCGCCCCAACCGACCGTGGTGCCAGGAGCAGTTGGGATAGAGGTTCGATCCAGGCTGACTGGCAAGGCGCCCGGCACAGGGAAGGTTCCCATGCCGGTGGAGCTGGAGAGGCTCGGCGTGTCGCGCACCTTGTATGAGATGTGCATCGGTGTTGCGGTGAGGGTGAAGGGGGGAAGCGCGCGTCATTCCCCAGCCAGGGTCCTCAACGTCATTATGGAGGGTGGCCTGGTCATGGCTCAGATGGGGGCCACGATGGCGGAGACTTATGCTCGGTTAGAGTCAGAGCAGTCACAGCTCGCTTGGACCCTCGGCGGGGCCGAGAGGAAGCTGGTCCGGCTCACCGAGGAGAACGAGGGGCTCCGGCGGGAGTTTTTCGCGACTAGAGAGTTGCTGCGGTCGAGCCAGCTGGAAGGTCGAGCGCTGACCGAGGAACTGGCCAAGGCTCGAGAGTCGCTTGAGAGGATGAATAGGCTCCTTGAGGAGGAGCGCCTTGTCCGCGTCGAGCTAGATGGCCGCTGGGAAACCGAGCGCGTCGACCTAGCGCGTCGAGCGGAGGAAGCAGAGCGTCACCGGTTGGAGGCCGAGGCTTATCGGGCCGAGGCAGAGAGGCGGGCAGTCGAGGCTGAGGAGCTGGCGGCCGAGGTCGGGAGGAGGCAAGCTGAGGCAGAGCGAAAGATGGTCGAACTCATAGGGAGGGCAGGGTTGGCCGAGGCAGAGGCGGTCGAGCAATATAAATGCTCGGAGGCCTACCAAGTCGACCTGAAGGAGGCTGCCCTTCCCTACTACGAGTTGTCTCTCCGCCAAGGCGCCCGCAAGGGCTTCAAGCAGGGCTATCGCCGAGCGGTGGCCTATGCTGAAGATCATGACTCCTGGCTCCGCTTCCCGTCCGGTCAACGTTATGACTCGGATCCCTCGCCCTCCAGTTCTGCTACCTCGGCGTCGGGCGAAGAACGCCTAGAGGTCTCTTCTCTTGAGGGGTCGCCAGCTCCGGATGCCTCGGGAGGGCTCGCGATCGAGACAGTTCCCGCACAGGCGGGGGCAGTGCCTGGGTCAGCCGTCACCGAGGGTACCGGGGGCAGACCATCCGTGCCTTCCGCTTCCAAGCCGCTAGATGGGCCGGAGGCCTGATGTATCGACCTGCTTTGTCTTCTCCCCTTGTTTGTCCTTTTCTCTTTTTTTTTCGAGCAAAAAAGGACTCTTCTCTATGTAAGGCAATAGAGAAAAACTTTGCTTGTTGCTTGCTGTACTTGCCGTGATTTGATCAGCGTATCTGTAGTAGTTGGAAAGGATTCTGCGTAGATCCCGCACGATGGTTGGGCTGGCGTCTGGCAGGGTGCCTTTTCGTTTGATCACGCCTTGAATGCTTAGCCTCTTCGTGTGTCCCGCTGGGGGCGAAAATGAGGCGTTTGAGGTGACCAGTCATAAAGGGGAAGTCCTTTCGGCGTGTTTTCGAGGAGAGAGTCTTTTAAGGCAAGCAGTCTCCCCTCACCTTTATAAGGGACTTAGGGGCGTCTCTCCATCTACATCGCTTTAGGGTTTTCTAGGACGGTCTTTCCTCTCTCCATTTCTCGTAGCGCTGAGCCTTTGCATTCAGAGCATGGAAGATCCTTCGGAAGACGATGCTGCCGATGATGGAGGGCGGCGAGTTTTTGCCGCTTCGGGTTTTGAGCAGGTTCGACGGTCATCGCGCGGGTTTGAAGCGGGTCCGACGATCGTCCCGCGGATCTGGAGAGTATTTTGACAGAAAAATCTCGTCGTTTCCTCTATCAGTTCCGGCGACGCTTCCCGGAGGGGGGGTGAGATGGAAAACGGATGGGGGCGTCCGGCATCTCCGCCGCCCGTCCCTCTCTGCTGCTTCAGGGATGGGGGGAGAAGCAAATTAAGCTCCCCCTTTTCGGGCCTTCCCCTGCCTCCTCGTCTAGCTACGCTGGACTTCTTTTTCTCTTTTCTCCTCTTGTGCTCTTCCCCCGTCATTTCTTTCACTCTGCGGAGGCTGCTTGCTCTCTGTACGTTCCAAAGAGTTGGCAGGTTGGAAGAGAGGAGACCTTCATAGGCGTTCCCTCTCCCCAGCCTCTGTCAACTTGGAAGGTTGCCTTCCCCTTCGCAGTCCCTCTGTCACCTTTGTCATGGGTCACCCGAGCCAACTGGATCGATGTTGACACCTTGAAAATGAGCAAGGGTGGAAACAGAATTGAAAAGAAGATCAGACCAACAATGAAAGATCAACGACGAAGCTCGTCAACCGTCTACCCGGCTGAAGCCTTTTCCCGGCCAAGCTGAAGTCCGGTGCCATTGCCAGTCAGACGGCGGTGCTGATGAAATAATAGTCATCCGACTGATGAAACCCCCTAGCACACTTTAACAAGAGCTACACTACGGCCTCGTCTGAAGGTCTGCAGATGACACGTCATATCAAGTCAGATATTGATTTGTTGACAGATGAGATGTGAGCAAAGATAAAGATAAAGCCAGAACCAACAAATGAAGATTGTGAAGATTCCGGCAAGGTCGGAAGCCACGGAAGAATTACCACTGAAGCTGCCATCTGGCTGAAGCCCTCCCCGGCCAAGCTGATGTCCGGTGTTGCCATCCCTCAGATGGCAGTACTGATAAGAATTGCAGTCTATCGACCGATGAGAACTCCAGAGGTATTCTGATAAGACTATGTCAACCCATCAACTAAAAGGACCTTCATCTGTTCTGACAGATTCGAAGGACTAATGAAGAGGCAGATTAGGCGCCCCAGAAGCCTAGTGATGAGAAAAATTAAAGCAATAAGAAAGGGGCCTAAATGGGCCATGGCGCCGAGAGCTCTTCACCACGGCCCAAAGCATGGCGCCGAGAAGCCTTTGCGTCGGGAAGCAAGGGGGCGCGCCGGGAACCTGAGGTATGCGCGCCAGGGCAACCCTGCCGAGAAGGGGGGATGCTATGCCTATAAAAGCCCCATTTCCTCCATATCGCGAGGGGCGAGAGAGGACACCGGGAGATAAAAATCCCCTCATTCGAAAAGGGCCAGAACAGAGGAAGAGAGCCTCCTCCACTGAAAGAAAGAGAGAAGAGACCAATCCCAAGAGAAAGAGAAGGAGAAGAAGCTCCAGGTGAGCAGCAGGGGAGGGAGAGGAGTCAATGCTCCGCCCTCCCCCATGTTTTCTTTTCTTCTTCATGTAATTATACGAGTCTTGTCTCGATTCCTCGGATGTAACCGGGATATCCCGACCCCTGGCTCATTCCCCCCTTTCCTCACTCACTTCTCGTGGTTGATTTGAGTTTTGGAATGATGTAATGAAATGGAATATCACGATGGCCCGTTTGGGCACTCAATGATTGAAATATCTGCTATCTGTACCCCCTTCTTTTCATCCGATGTTCTTCGAAGCGTTTGTTTGCTTAGATGCTCCGGATTTCCGGCTCAAGTCATTCTCTCGTGAATGATGAAGACGGAGCCCCAACCCTCATTCAATGGGTTATTGGGCTCTGTCCCCCTCCTTCCCTCCCTCTGATGATGGACTTTCCCGCATATCATGGATTTCTGCCGAGCTCCCAGCTGGTTCGGGGTCAGAGACATCAATCTCTTGATCGTCTGAGCAGCAGGTGACCAGAAAAACACCTCTCATCCCCGAGGGTTTAATAATGGATGATCTTGCCCTTCGACTGATTCTAGCCTCCCTTAAACCCCTGACCTTCATGCCCATAAAACCTCTGTGATTGATTCCCCATCTGAAATCCTGCCTGAAACCTCCCCTTTGAAACCAAAAGAACTAAGAACAGGGGGCCGGAACCTCCCGGCGCCCCGAACAGTGCCCCATGAAGAGACCTTCCCGGCGCGAGGCTTCCCACGTCGATAACCTCCATCCCCTGCTTCTCGGCGCCAGGAACAGCACCTTGTGAAGAAGACTGCCCGGCGCGGTGAGTCTTGGCGCCGGGAACCACCCCTCTTGCCATACACCCCTTGACACTATGGATTCTCTATCCCTTGAACCCCGGATGAAAGCCTCCCTGCCACCAGCCAAGAAACCATACAGATACCCCTTATAGTCTACTAGATGTAGCCTCTTATTCTGTCAAAGGGCACCCCAGGTCATCATATGCACCTCGGGGATAAAGATTAATGGGGATAACCCCCACATAACCTTACGAGCCAAGGGAGCTCTGCCACTGCATAAGCTTCAATGGCCTCAAAAGGGATATTAAGCTAGTGCTCCAAGCACATACATAGGGCAGGGGTCCAATACCCCTCTATTGTGGCTTTCATCTCGGCACTCCGTGGGTGATTGCCTATCATTCCCTGGCAAAGGCTGATTCCAGGGGACGTGCTGCCCAAATTCTCCCGGGATGATGAAAGATAATATTGAACTGTCCCCGGGACTCTGCACATCAATGGTGAAAGAGGTCCTCTATGCTAGATTGGTCTTCCTCAGTTCCTCTCAGCCTCTGGCCTTCTTTTGAAACACAAACCAAAATCAGTTGAAGCCCGATGAATAGATGCATTTTGATCACCCAGGGCCCATCTACTTTGACCCGGGTCTCCAGGAAATCCTCTGACCCGCCAGCAAACCCCAGAACAGAGTATCGTCAAACCTTGCCGGCGCCATAGCTCCCGGCGCGGCCCGCTCCGGGAACCCCACGCCGAGAAGCCCACCTCCTTGGCCTCCTGCCGAGAGCCTTGCTATTAGCGCGTCGGGAACCCCTGGCCGTTTGGCCCTTGCGCCGAGAACCCCCCCTTCCTGCGTCGGGAACTTTGGCCATTTTGCCTGCGCGTCGGGAATCCCCTGGCCATCTTGCCTTTGCACCGGGAACCTATGCACGGTTGAACTGCACCGATAACCTACCCAAATTGTATTACTGAGTCTTCAATCCAAATTTTGTTCCGGGGGCTCCGCCCCCGGAAACCCCCGCAAGGGGCGCTGCCCCCTTGACCCCCGCGACCTAACCGGGCTGGTCGATCCCCGCGACCTGACCGCGCAGGTCGATCCGCGTGCGAGGGCGCAACATTGAGCGTTCACTTACATTCCATCGTCCCGCATCGGGTTCATGAATAACCCCTTTTGCTCGGGAGGGCTCTGCCACTGCATGAGTTCCGCCGGCTTCTGTAGGGAATATCAAACATTGTCCTATGGCATATTTACATAGTTCGGGAGGTTTGGCCTCTCTCTCTCCCGGCTTTCATCCCGACATTCCGTGGAGGATAGCCTATTTCCCCCTGGGCATAATCCAGATTAAGGGGAGATGTTGCCGAAACGCCGATTGACGCTTTAACCCCGACAAGCCCCGGGAAGCGCATGTCATGTACCTCCCGTCCGGCTCGATCCTTCGGGGAATACAAGCACTGCGAGGCCCTTGGCCGGATGAGAAACGTGAAAGGGGGATATGTCCTCGATGATTGTTCAGGCCCCATCCCGCCATTGCGTGGACGGTGTCATATCTCTACCCGGCACGACCCATACAAAAGGGTCATGCCGATTTAATAATCTGTCATTTATTCAATCACATTCTTAGAATAACAAGAATTTCAATATCACGCACTGTCATTTTCGACCGCCCCAAGTGGCCTCCTATTTTGGCGTTTAATCAAGGATTGTCCTTCCTTGGAAGGGCATAATTAACGTCATAGCCTTTATGGTATGGCGGACTTCTGGTCCCGACTCAGACTTCACAATCGACTGACCAAGTCAGGTCGAGCGCACAATAAAATCGTCACTCCAGTGACTGGCACGCCTAATAAACTGACCAATAAATCAATAAACAAACAAATCAAATAAATAAAAGATAATAAATAAAGCACGTTCCACAAGCTGGCACGCCCGGTGGGACTGAGTCTCCCTTCATCTCTACGCCAAAATAGGAGGCCCGGCGGCCCCTCTTAAATTCTAACTGTGCGCTAATCCTATTTCAAGGGACTAAGATGACGAGTGGATTCGCCTCCCTCCACTTCGGCCAGCAGGTCGTTGATGCTCATGTTCACGAAGGATACCTGGCGGTGCCCACGATGTTCGGGTCTATGCCCCTTGCTGTCAGGCTGCCCAACTGCTTGGGCCTCGTCTTCACCGACCTACTGGAGGTTGCTGACAAGGAACAAGGCACTGCTACAGGTGCCCCGATGAAGACTGCTGATGAGAAGGGAAGCTCACCAGAAAAGATGGCCTCGATAGTCGTCGCCTGCTTTGCCCACCATATCCAAAGCAGGGACACGGTCCCTGCTGCTGCCCAGAAGGAAAGAAGAACTAACCGGAGGAGCCGGTATGCTGCTGCAAGCCGTCGTCTTTCAAATTCTGGAAAGATGATGATGATCGGAGATGTTAGGGTGAACCTCGATGGTCTCCCCATAGACGTTCGTCCGGACAGGGTTGCCCCGGAGAAGTACTTTGCTCGGAAGAGTGTGAGAAATCCCTCCCAAGTATGTGGTGCGTCTTGAGGCGGGGCCGGAATAGACTTCCACCACGTACGCGCATCCTTGTTGAGTTGGAACGTGGCGAGATGAACCTTCTCTTGGTTGGTACATTGCATGACCTCGAATATACGGTTCATTTCATCTATCCAGTTCTCAGCTTCATCTGGGTTGGAGGAACCATAAAATCGTGGAGGGTTTAGACTCCGGAAGTTGCAGTGCAGATCACCAGCCCTCGCGCCAGCTTGGGCCATATTTTGCAAGGCCTGGGTGAGACTCGCAACAGTTTGTTGCATTTCACCCCAATCGACACGGTGAGCCATTGTAAGAATAAAGTACCTGAGAAAAAGGAATGATTTGTTAATTCCTAAGGAATTAAAGGAAGTTAATTTAGAGATAAGTCCTAATTAACTATCTCATCCCGGCTCTATCCAAATCTCACGTAGGTGGGAAATTCTTTCCTTAGTTCATAGGTATGGGTCCTTAAGCCTTGGACTTAGCCTATGACATGACATTTTCCTAGGAATAAGTAAGTCCTTAGACCTAGGCTCTGATACCACTTTAATTGTCACATCCCGAGATTATGTAGCGGAAATAATCGGGAACGTGAACAGTTGGCTAGTACGCCTCAACCGAGCAATATAATCAGAGCGCAAATCATTCACACATAAGATGAATGGACATAATGATTGATAAAAAAACTAACTTTTATTGATAACTATAATCAAATGACAATGATATTTGACTCAATTCACTAGACTCAAATAAAGGGAAAAATACATAGACTCGACTTGACTTAAGACTCTACTAGGTCTTCTCTCGATCTTTAATCACCCTCGGATCCACCACTTGAATAGCTTGAATCCGACCCGCTAGAATTTCCTAAAAAAGATTGGAAAAGTAGGGAATGAGCACACATGCCCAGTAGATATCTTCGTATCAACATGAAGGCAATGTTTAAGTAATTAACATCTTAGCTCTAGAGTAAAAATAAACGAAATAAGATGGTAGAACATGCAGTGAAAAACCAAAGTAACACAAGTAACATGATATGATCAAGATTGAGATATGAGGGCATGATTGAACAAATATATAACAAGAATGTAAGTCTGGCCTTTCATGAACAAGAATGTACTTTTTTATAACCATAAAGGCTATGTATTAGAAAGTCATGTAACGAGAATGTACTAGCACGCATGTAATTTCACAAGATTGCCTTGTGATAATTTATGGATTTCACCTGTTTATAAAAAAAGTACTCCCGGCGCAATACGACGCCAGTGTTAATCATATCCTATGGTTTATAGTATGTTTTCGGCTATCTGTCGAGAGGACTAGAGTGGAGTCCTTGGACACTGTCTGTGCCCGCTCTTGCATCTTCAAGTTATAAATCAAGCTACTTTCACGAGAATATAAATATGGCCAATAATGTAATAAGTTCAAACTATGGTTTGATGATAACAAATATGAAGGTAAGATTGCTTCAATTAAGAATATGAGAGTTGAAAGATTGATTTAGAACAAGGTTATGCAATGAAGAAAATTTGACAGCATAACGGCATATTCTTTACTTTTCATAAGTTATTAATATTATATTTGACAAGTGTTAAGTTCCAAGCAGCCATCAGACCATCTATGAACTTATAAAACCCAACCCAAATGTCAAACCTTGAGTTAGACAGAATCTGGGACCTAGCGATCATTTACTGGACCGTTTAGGGACTCATGCGGTCATATCCAGACCATTAAGGAGATCCATGCGGTCAGGTCAGGACCGTTTTAGTCAGGTTGAAGCCAGAACAAGAGGCTTGACTCAGAGTATAAATGCGGTCACGGGATGACCATTTTAGATAGAAACGGTCTCGATCCGACCGTAAATGGGCCTTTAGCGGTCATGAGAGGACCGTTGTTAGCCACGACTCCGAAAAATACCGGTAGTGAAAGTGCTTTCTAGACCATTGGGTTTTGATGGTACAATCAGCTCGACGTCCTAGTGGGAATCCCAGGCTCGCGGAGTCTTATGGAGGCCTTGAAATAAGATCACCTAGTCCGGTGGAAAGAATATCCAACGGAGAGGATCACAAGTCTAAGATTGTGTGCTTATTGTGTAAAGTGTATCTAATGGCATCGTACCGAAATACATGCCATGTACTTAAGAAAATAACTCATAGATAAGAGTGAGATCATGATAAAACATCAATCAAATCAAAACTAGACAAGTCCATGAACCATGTGAAATTAAGATAAATACAAGAGTATATGAGTTTGGCATGAAATTAACAAAAGTTTAAAATAAGTCCAAGTGCATAAAGAACATGAAATCAACTAGGATGATTGATTAACATACCCAAGTATAAGAATATAATATTTAAAACAGGTGTAAGACCTAATTAGCTAAGCTTATCATAAGATAAATAAGGCTATTCTGTATTATGTTTCGGGTTAACATAAATACAGAAATTCAGAAAACCTAGCGATCACTTGGGGACCGTTTTATCTGGCCTAGCGATCTATCGCAGGGCCGCTAGGGTACTCTGGCGGTCTTAGGAAGACCGTTTCTTCTTGTCTACTGTAAACAACAATAAAACCAAACTTTATGCTAATCTAAGGTAAATAGATGTAGGATAAAATATGCCAACAGCTAAATATGGACTGATAAAATCATATTAAAACATGGAGATGCATGGGTAGTCATGATTTAAACTAGAATTATTATTTTTGTTATTAAGGCAAGGTTCATGCATGCTATGTTAACCCTATATGCGCAGTGATAACAAAATATTAAATACAACGTGTACAATACATGAAAACTCATGAAACACGAGGGCTTTTACTCCTAACATGTTATTCTAGCCTTTTCATGAGATAACCTACCTCTGGTAGTGCTCCTAGACTTCGAATTTCTGACTGGAAGTAGACCCTAGTTCTGCACGTTCTGTGCCAAACCAGCAACTTTTCGTCCCTCTATCTCTCGATTCTCTTGGCCTAATTCCATGAGAATTGGAGAGTAGATAGAAGGTACGAAGGGGAACAGAAAGTTCTAAAGGACCAATTGCTAAATACCTCGATTAGGGCTTCTATTTTCCTGATCTTCACTGGACCGACGCTCTGGTTCCTGTGCAGACTGCAGCGAACCAGTAACTTGTGAAAGCTCTAACTCTCCAACGACTGGGGCTTCTAGTACGAAACTTTGAGGGTAGTTAGGTAAAACTAAGAGGAACATAAAGTTCTAAATAATCAACCTCAGATAGACTCTCCTTACCTTCTAAATACGTGAGCCAACATTAGGGTTCGCATGAGTCGAAGTTAGGGTCTATTTATAGGTTTCACCTAGGGTTTAAGGGATTAGATCGAACCTAGAGTTCTAAATTAGAGTAGAGTTAATCCCTAGAGAGTTCTAGACAGTCTTCTATGTCAGGTAACTTCGATCCAAGGTGATTTGATCGTCAAAGATCCAAGCTTTTCACGTTTTCTTCCATTCACGGAACTGGGGTTGCTTAGCAGTCATCGCAGGACCGCTAGGGTGGGTCTGGCGGTCGCGCGATAGACTGCCAGGCTTCATTAAATCTGAAAATTTCGGATTTTCATATTATCTCCCATTTATCCCCTAATGGATGTATATATCCCATTTTAAATTCATAAATTACCTAAATTACATTTCTATTAATGGGCTTGGGTCAAAAGTCTTGAAATTGGGTCTTTGGGCTTATTTAAGTTGGACTTAGCCCTTGGTAAATATAGGGCTTTTAAATGGATTAAATAAATCCTTAATTATCCATTAAGCCTTTAAAAATGCCCAATAATTATATTTTAATCCCAAAAAATTCTTAGAAAATTCTCGGGCGTTATAACTTTTATTGGCCTGGCCTGAAGAAAGATGTGGCCAAGATTGTGGCCCAATGTCGGACATGCACAATGGTCAAGCAAGTTAAGCGGAACACTGGTCTTTACACTTCTCTCCTCATTCCTTATAGACCTTGGGTTGATGTAAGCATGGATTTCATCCTTGGTTTACCTCATACTACTCACAAGCATGACTCCATCTTTGTTATAATTGATCGGTTCTCTAAGATGGCCCATTCCATTGCATGCTCCAAAACATCTGATGCATCTAGAGTATCCCACCTTTTCTTTGATGAAGTCGTGCGTCTGCATAGTCTCCCTCAAACCATAGTGTCTGATCGAGATGTCCGGGTCACTAGTTATTTTTGGAAGACACTTTGGCACCTAGTTGGCACTAAGCTCAAAATTTTCACTGCCTATCACCCACAAACTGATGGGCAAATAGAGGTCGTCAATAGGAGTTTAGGGAACCTTTTGAGTTGTCTTGTAGGGGATCATTCTGGCAATTGGGATCTTCTCTTGCCCAAAGTAGAATTTACATATAATAACTCTATCAATACGTCCATAGGTATGAGTCCATTTGAAGTTGAGCATGGATACCAACCTCGAAAACCTGTTGATCTCATTCTCCTTCCCTTCGAGTCTAGAACTTCCAAGTCCGCTGAAGAGTTTGCACAACATGTCAAAAGTCTGCATGAGTCAATTAGCAAGCAAATAAGCCTCAATAATGTGCCCTACAAACGTTTGGCTGATTCGCATCGGCGTCACTACGAGTTTCAAGAAGGTGACTTGATAATGGTACGGGTTCGACCCGAACGATTCCCCTCAGGAGCCGTTAAAAAGTTGTAAGCCTGTAGTGGTGGTCCCTTCCAAATCCTACGGAAGATTGGCTCCAATGCATATGTTGTGGACTTACCTCCCGAATATGGGATTAGCTCTACATTTAATGTTACAGATCTAGTGGCCTACATGGAACCCACAGCGATTCCCAGTGACCCTTTCGAGCCTTCTCTTCCCATTGAGAGTGAGCCCACCCCTGTGCATTCACCAGCCTCGAGAGCCCCACGCGAGCAAATTGAGAGGATACTGGATGAGCAGGTGACAGCTACATGGAGTCGGGTTTACCAGCACTACCTTGTCCACTAGCGGGACCGCCCACCTTCCGATGATTCCTGGATCAGCTAGGAAGATCTCCAGCGTCTCGATCCAGACCTGCTGGAGCACTACCAAAGCAGTGTCGCTCCATACTCGACGAAGTCGAGTTCCAGCCGCCCCGGGAGGGTTGGTGGGGACACCGGACCAGTTACACGGAGCCGACACCGCACCGCCTCGACACCACCGAGCTTATGGCTAGGAGACTCGACGTCCTGAGGACCATTTCCATTTTCTATGTATTTTATTTCAGCCCATTTGATTGAATTACGTGTATTGGGCTATATGTGTGATTTAGTGTCTTTAAACCCATTGTGGTTGTATTGGGCCATTTCCTATTTAGCTTATTAGGCCTTTTTTCTTTTAGGCCCATTAGTTCATTAGTCCTTTAGTGGGCTTTTATTTTATTAGGCCAATAGTCAAAGGATATGAAGGTCATTTGATGAATTGTCTTGGGGTATTTATGTCCTGGTGTAATTTGGCCATCCTTATATAAGGGAGGCTAGTTGTATCATTTGCTTCGAGGGAAAAATGAAAGCCCTTGAGTGATTTCTCCTCTTGCTTCCTTCTCTCCAAACTCCCTGTGAGCTTTGAGTGATTGTCCGGTGGGAGACTGTCCGATGAGAGGCCGAGCTGTGCGAGGCAGTACCTATCCCTTCCCATGCTACCCACTGTTCCGTTCGTGTTATCAGAGTGCCGACGATCGCTTCCACGCCACCGTCTGCATCACTCAGCCTTCCAAATCGCCGAAGCCTTTTGGCGATATAGATGGCTGTGCTCGAACCACCACTGGGCGTAGTGGACGTCGAACCTCCCGCAGCGATCTAACCCTGGTGTCGGCAACTTCTCCAGCTCCCCTCAGCAACTAAAGTCCCACCAAGCTGCCACCAGCAAGTGACTATTTTTGCCCCTATACACTCGGCCTGCTAAAGGAAACTCCCGGTTCAGCGGTATTGCCTGGTCATACCCGAAGTTCCTAGCAAACCGGTGCAGGTAGTAAGGCTCCAGAATGCTGGCACTGGACCGGTGCAGCGTCAACACTATCGATCAGGTGTTGATCACCCACTCTGTGTACACTAGAGCATCTGGCTCTCGCTGGTGTGGTAGAGCGTAGGTCACCCCGTCACTCGTCGGCACCAGAACCGGTCAAAAGCCCCTCAACCCGCAGTCAAACGGGAGCCCGTCCTCGCCTCTACCCGGCAAGTAAGACATGACCCTCCTGGCTCTCTCCAACTGCTCTGTTGCATCCCCGTCTGGCTGACAAGTGAAGCTAAACAATATGGGGGCCGTCGGGGGCCCATGGGGATTCCACCCCTGTCTCGGTGCATAAATATATCAGGAGTAAGTCTGAAATCGCAACTCCACCTCTGTGTACTCCTTCCATGGGGTCTGATCTTGTGCAAACTTATGGTAGAAGCAAAAGGGCCCATTGTAGAAGTGACAGAGCCATGCCTTCAAAGGCACTCTCGGAGTGTGTGCAGCCTTCTCCCTGCCTGCCAGAGTCAAGTCTCTCCAAGTCTTCAACAAATACTGGTAGCTGTGAGACAACCGATACCATCCCAACCCGTCAGTATGACTCCGGTGAAGGCCGTCTAGCACCATCTCCTCGTGGCCCTCGCCGTTGATCGGTAGACCAGATATCCAAAATAGAGACCACAAGTCCAGTGAGGTCTCCCCCTCTGCTGTCGCCACTGTGTTCCACCAGCGGTTGAAGCATTCCGCCAGTGCCTGAATCAACCCCGTGTAGCAAGGGTACCCGTATAGTGCCGCAGTCACTGCATATCGGATCTCTACCCGGTCCAGAAGCATGCTGTAGTGTTGCACTATGCCCATCAACCACTCTGTCACACCCTGGTGGTATCTGTGCGAAGAGATCACTAACCAGTGGCCATACCAGCTCAAAACTATCTGCCGAAGTATCCCATCCAGAAGGCTGTGATCATCGTACCCCTCACTGGTATGAAGTCCCGTGATCAATGACACCCAAGAGGGGGGTGAATTGGGTGTTTACGAACTTTTAACAAAATCTTGTCCAATTCAAACAAGTGTGAATAATAGTCGTAATGAATTTTAGAACTACGTGAAAACACTCAGATCTAATAGAATCTATCACACTCAACCGATCTTAGGTACGATGACGGAGGTGGGAATCCAAAGATTCTACTCACGTAAGATGTTATCTTCCTGACAAGGTTTGCCTTGCCTATCCGAACCCACCTTTTAATATACTCGAGATCTAATATGAGAATGATAAATTATGCTAGATCTAACTAGCAACTTGAAGATGCAAAAGCGGGGAGAGAAAGACCATTCCCATCTAGCGGGAGTGTGAGGTAGGGCGGTTCCGGCGAGGTAGGGCGGCTCCGGCGAGCTGCTTGATCGTGCCGGTATGATTGGCGAGGGGGGCGCCCCCCCCCCCGCCTCCGGCATCAGAAGAGGCGCTACTAGAGACTGTTCCTTGGTGGCGAATCCAATAGTAAGGAAGACTTATGCGCAAACCCTGTTGCAGAATCACCATAGAGACAAGTGCACGATTCCGGTGAAGGATCCAGGATTCACGGATAAGGGGGAACCAGCAGTTTACTTCACTAAAGCCGACATCCAAGCTTCCTTGAAGGATCTTTCATTTGCTATCATTGCGAAATGCTCGTATGGTAGACCGACTTTTCTAGAGATCAAATCCTGCCTGGCGCAGAGATTGGCTCTGTCCATGGACTTCATTATCAGCAGGTTAAATCAGAGGCATATTCTCATTTGTTTGGGTTGTGAAGAAGATTTTTTAAAGCTTTTGATGCAGAAGAATCTTTATATCAAGGGGTATTTGTTTAGATTTTTTAGATGGACTCCAGATTTTGACTATGCTGTCGACCCTGCTTCCGCTCCGGTTTGGCTGGGTTTCCCAGCGCTTCCTGTTAATCTCTACCATGAAGATTGTATGAAGTCGATTGCTGGCAACTTCGGGACCATGCTGAGAATTCATGATAAAACTTTGGCGATGACTGGCACTGCTGAAGCTTTGGCTTGTGTAGAATTGGATCTTTTTGCTCCGCGTAAAGAAAGGATATGGATTGATCTGGATGGAGTAGGCTTCTGGCAGATGGTCAATTATTACAGAGTTCCACAACTTTGTGGTGTATGTCACAAACTTGGTCATCGTGATGCTGAATGTAAAAGGAATTTGAGAAACCCTGGCCAGCCTCAGCTGCGAGCTAGGCCAGAACAACTACCAGTTAAGCAGATATTCATGCCTAGGCAATCGTGCACAAGAGATGTTCGACAGGATGTCTCAACGTTGAATAGATTTCAAGTATTACAGGATATGGCAATGTCTAATTGTAGTGGATTGGAAACATCTAAAAATGGTATAAACTTACCTGAAGAAACACAAATGATTGAGTCTGATGGTGGTAAAGTATCAGACAACCTTGATGGGGAGGAACTGGAATTTCAGAATAAAGTTTGTACTTCTCATACTTCCACTTCTCAGCAGCAGGTAGAGCTTCCTTCAATTCCAACAGTGTTCAGCCAACTGAAGGATAAAGCTAAGGTAAATGACCAAGGTCAGTCAAATGTAAGCAGCTTCAATATGGTGTTATCTGGGAAAGAGGCTATAATTATTGATGATGGAAAGAGTTTGGTGGTTCCATCTAAGCAAGCTGGGGGTATTGATATACTATCTCCGAATATTGACGTTATTGAGGTAAATTTGCAAATGGAGGAGAATTTTGAGGCCATCAATTTGGCTAAAGTCAAAAAAGCTATATCTTCTTTTAAGATCAACACTAGCGATCTGTCGGTGGCTGATCAATCACAGGCCGAAAATATATTTATGCAGGATTATACTTTGGATAATGAACATGAGTCCTTGATTGATCATGGTGTTGGAATGAAAATAGCAGGTATCAACATAAAACAACCTATGACAAGAGCCAAAGCTAAGAATTTAGCAGGTGGACAACAGCCTCTTTCTTTATCTCAATGATTAGCCCCACAATGATTTGGAATATCAGAGGTCTTGGGAATGCAAAATCTTTGAGAAGTCTTAAACAACATTTAAGGTGCAACAACATACAGATGGTATGTATTATTGAACCTAAGACCACTGTGGATAGGCTGGAGCAGATAAAATCAAAACTGATGTTTGATCATGCTTGTGTGAATCAAGAGGACAAATCTAAAATCTGGTTATTTTGGAAGAATTCTATTAATGTCTTGGTAATCCAGTGTAACCCTCAATTCATTACTGTCCAAGTTAAGATTGATGAAGGTGCTGAGTACATGGCTTCATTTGTTTATGCTTCCTGTAATGTGGCAGTTAGGAGAGAGCTTTTTTCAGATTTAGAGCTGTTCGGAAGGTCGGTTAACCAGCCTTGGTTTGTGGGAGGGGATTTTAATGCCATTTTATCCCCTGATGAAAAGAAAGGAGGTACAATGGGTTTTGTTAATTCAATGATTGATTTCCAAGGATTTGTAGCTGTGGCCGGGCTTATGGATGCTGGGTATTCTGGCAATCCATTCACCTGGTCTAATAATCAAGCTGGGACTAGGAATATCAAAGCCAGGCTGGATAGGATTCTCTTCAATGACTGCTGGGTTGATAAATTTCCTGTGGTTGCTGTTAAACATTTGCTGAGAGAACCATCTGATCACTCACCGTTGATGCTTTACTGTCCTCAATTCAAAGGTGGGCCTAGTAGATTTGTCTTTCAACATATATGGTTAGAGGATGATAATTTTATCCCCATGGTGCAGACTACTTGGAATTCTATTCCTACTATTCATCATAATGCCTTTTACAATCTTCAAAACAAACTCAAGGCTCTCAAACCTGTCATTAAACAATAGAACAAAGACATGTTTGGCAATATTTTTGACAGAAAATGCAGAGCTGAGGAGAAATGCTTATTGGCTGAGTCTATATTTGATGGTAATCCTAATGAAGGCAACAGAGTTACGTTGCAGGTTGCCCAAGCTGAATTAAGGAGATGCTTGCATCTTGAAGAAATTTTTTGGGGGCAAAAGGCTAGAATTAATTGGATGAAGATGGGAGATCATAACAGTAAGTTCTATCATATGTATGTCACCCAAAGAAGAGCTAGGATGGCCATCCACAGAATCAAGCTAGACAATGGGGAATGGTGTGAGGATGAAGATGTGATCAAGATCAAGGCTGTTGAATTTTTCCAGCAACAATTTACCTCATCAGAGCATGTTATAAAGCCTGCTGTATTAGATCATATCCCCTCTCTGGTCACTGCTGAGGAAAATGAGGCTCTAACCATTGTACCTGATGAAGAAGAAATTAAAAAAGCTGTTCACTGCCTGGGGTCTGACAGTGCCCCAGGTCCTGATGGTTATACTGGTATGTTCTTTATTTCATGTTGGGAATTTATATCAGCTGATGTGATTAGGGCTGTGCAAGGTTTTTTTAGAGGTATGCCTCTACCAAAAGGTACCACTTCTTCATGTATCGCTATGATTCCTAAAGTGGCATCACCTACTTCTTTTGCTGAGATGCGGCCTATTAGCCTTTGCAACTTCACTTATAAAATTATTTCTAGAATCATCAGCAACAGGATGGTGAAAATTCTTCCTAATATCATATCTGAAAATCAAGGGGCCTTTGTTTAAGGAAGACACATTGTGGACACAATCTCTTTAGCCTCAGAGCTGATGAAGGAGCTAGGGAGGAAGGTAAGGAGTCATAATATTATCCTCAAACTTGACATGGCCAAGGCTTATGACAGATTGGAATGGGATTTTCTGCTTGCAGTAATGAGGAAATTTGGTTTCTCGAACAGATTTTGCTCTCTTATCTCTATGATGCTTTGTAACTGTTGGTTCTCTGTCTTAGTTAATGGTTCACCAACAGGTTATTTTAAATCAACCAGAGGGGTTAGATAGGGAGACCCTCTGGCTCCGGCCCTTTTCATTATTGCAGAAGAGGCTCTCAGTAGGGGTATTACTAGGCTGTTTCTTGATGGTGAAATTCAACTATTTCATGTACCCCGTGGTTGTCCACATGTATCCCATTTACTTTATGCTGATGATATATTAATATTCAGCAATGGCAAGACAAGGAAGAAGGCTGTTGGATTTCATTAATTACTATGAGATGTCATCAGGATAGAAGGTGAACAAAGCTAAAAGCAGTTTTATGGTCTCTCAGAAAGTTTCTCATGCTGTCATTAGTAGGATTGCTGATTGCACGGGTTTTCAGCATAAAAATGGTATCCAATCGTATCTTGGCGTTCCTCTTTTTGAAGGCAGGAAGAGAATATCGTACTACAAATATTTGCTGGAGAAAATTTGCAATAGAATGAATAGTTGGCAGTCCAAATTCCTTTCTCAGGCTGGCCGGAGATGCCTTATCATTTCTGTATTACAATCCATCCCAATTTATACTGCCAGTGCTTCCTGTATTCCAGCTACTATTATCAGCATGATCAACAAGTTATGTGCTAACTTTTTTTGGGCTGGTAAAGATGGAACTAGGCATCATTGGGTGGCATGGTCCAGCATCACCAATCCTTTTGAGGAAGGTGGCCTTGGAATCAAAAGTCTGCGTCACATTCAAATTTCGATGGTCGCTAAGCAAATTTGGACAATTCTCCATGGTTCCTCTCTCTGGTCACAGTATGCCAATTCAAGATATATTAAGGAGCATTTGAGTTCTATTCAGGACCCCTTTCCAAGTGGTGTCTGGAGGGACATATTTAGGCAAGCTAGAAACCTGGTTTTATCCAAAACCCGGTGGATTCCTATGAATGGTAAAACTATTAATGTTTTGAAGGACAATTGGTGTGGTGTTATTTTGGCACCCAACAACTACCCCATTAATGTTACGCTTGATGAAGCCATGGCTAATCCTAATCACTAGGTATGGTCTTACACTCCTCCTAATGTGGCTCAATATATGGGTAATTTGCAGTTACAACAGATGCCAGATATTTGTGTTTGGGATGCCAATAATGAAGGTGTATTTACCAATAAAACTGCATATAACTCAGTGAGATCTCAAAGGATTAAAAGACCTCCATTAAAGAGGATATGGGGAGAGCATTTCCCTCCTAGGGCCTCTATGTTCTGTTGGCAGACTTTAAACCGAGCAGTGCCGGTGGACAGTATTATTGTAAAGGTGGGAATATGCTTACCTTCTAAATGTGTTTGCTGCAAGGACAATAACCAAGAGGAGACTTTGAATCACTTACTTTTGGAGAGTCAAATAGCCAGGCCATTGTGGAATTTTTTTCAGGCTACTTTTTGACTCTAGATGCAGATCTAACAGCTCTGTTACGGGTTTTTGTTGGGATATACTATGTTCAGCTGACTGCAAGTCTCCATTTGGTTTTACTGCCACCCTTGTCATGCTGCTCATTCTTTGGGAGACTTGGAAAGCACTTCACAAAGCCTAGACATTGAATGTACAGATTTCAGCAGCTATCCTCAAAATGTACAGACTTCTCAAATTACAATGTACAGACTTCACGATGGGCATGCAGTGGATAGACTTCACATAGCCTAGACATTGAATGTACAGGCCTCAGCAGCTATTTTCAAAATGTACAGACTTCTCAAATTACAATGTACAGACGTCACGATGTACAGACTTTACAGTGTACAGACTTCAGCAGCGAAAGGGAGTGTTTCTCAATGTACAGACTTCAGAAGTGAATGGGCATGCAGTGGATAGACTTCACAAAAGCCTAGACATTGAATGTACAGACTTCAGCAGCTATTCTCAAAATGTACAGACTTCTCAAATTACAATGTACAGACTTCACGATGGAATGCAGTAGATAGTCTTCACAAAGCCTAGTCATTGAATGTACAGACTTCAGCAGCAATTCTCAAAATGTACAGACTTCTCAAATTACAATGTACAGACTTCACGATGTACAGATTCCATAATGTATAGACTTCAGCAGCAACAGGGAATGCAACGCATGGATTCACAATGTTCAGACTTCACAACGTATAGACTTTACAATGTTCAGACTTCAGTAGCGAAGGGGGTTGCTTCACAATGTACAGACTTCAGAAGTGAATGGGCATGCAGTGGTTGGACTTCACAACATACAGACTTCACAAAGTCTAGACATTGAAGGTATAGACTTTAGCAGTAATTCACACAATGTACTGACTTCTCAAAGAGACTTTAACAGCGAATGGGTTTTAAATTCTTCACAACGAACAGACTTTACAAAGTCTAGACATTGAAGGTACAGACATCAGCAGCAATTCACACAGACTTTACAAAGTCTAGATATTGAAGGTATAGACTTCAGCTGCAGACTTCTCAAAGAGACTTTAACAGTGATTAGGCGTGCTTCACAATGTACAGACACTGAAAGCGCCGATCTATAGAGGACTGTACAGCTATCTTTATATTTCATATTCCATTGTATTTTTAGAGGCTTGGCCTCTTTTGTTTTTGTTCATATTAGAAAAATCAATAAAATAAAGCATCAAGTGGTGATTTGGTGGAGTGAGAACATTCCCTTCCTCTGGAATGGGGGTGCACTCTCCCTTCTTCCTGCTTGATGACTTGGCTTTATATAAAACAAATGCTAGATCTAACTCAAACAATACAACCAGATTAATTTACGTGTGTGCTGCACAGAATGGGGATAGAAGAAAAGGAACAAACCACACAATGGATAATGATTTTTAGGTGGTTCGGATGTAACAACGGCAACCTATGTCCACCCCTCACGATCTGTGAGGATTCCCATACTATCTTGTAAAGGATTACAAGATCAAAACACACACACACACACGTGAGGATTTCAGAACTCCCACGATGGTGCACAAACACCAAATCACAAAGGTATGTGAAGACTAGAAGAAACACACACACACACACACACACACACACACACACACACACACACACACACACACACACACACACACACACACACACACACACACACACACACACACACACACACACACACACAAACACACACACACATGGATCTGCATAGATCCACACACACCCAAGTGTTTAAATGTTCAAGATCACACACTTGAAGCTTGATGAAAAACAAGAGATAAACACAAAATGAAAAACTCAGATTTAAGCTACCCCTTAATGGATGAAGATGATCTTGGATGAAGCTTCCTCTACAGCTTGATCTTCTCTTGAATGGCTTCAGGATGATCTTCAAAAACTTGGAGATGGATGAAGAAGTTCTTCCCCGAAACACTGTTCACGGAGCTACAGTGGCAGCACTCTTTCTCCCCTTGATAGTCTCTTTGATCTCCCTTGAGTTCTTAGGGTTTTTGACCCCAATATGATGCTTTTATAGATCTTGGATGGTCAAGAGACAACCCAGGAACTAGATCCACAAATCATGGGATGTCTGGTGGCTTTGGGATTAAACAAACCTAAGGAAAGGGGCTTCCCACGTTAAAGAATACAAAGTCAACAATTGCTGCCTCGAAGCTGGCGGTCGACCGGCAGGAGGGGGCGGTCGACCGAAAATTTACAGAGTTTGAACTTTTTAGTGTTGGGAAAACCGGTCGACCGGCCCCTAATCGGTGGTCGACCGCTACCTGGAAAACCTGTAATTTCAATGGATTTAGCTAATGAATCATAATCTGTGAGCAAATTATCGTATGACCATATCCTGTTCCAATCACTATGAATTGCTTGAACTTATCCAGGGCATTTCTTGAAACATGGTAGATTTAGCCATTTGCATGATTAAGGAAGGCTTTGAAAGTAGTTTAACCAAGTTATTACTTAGGTTATAATACCGGGGTTTTGGTATCATCAAAATCATTTGGAGAGACTCAACATGGCAAACTACAGCCCTGACGGCTCTAGCACCAACCCCATCACCCCCTCAGTCTCGACTCAGTGATGGCCGTGTAGGTCCCAAGAAGCTGGACCCAGTGCTCCAACACGGACCCTGAACTAGTTTGCCATGCTGAAGAAACCCAGGCAATCTACACTGGGGGAACTGCCGATGTCTCCAAAAATATGTCGAGAAGCTCAGGAAGCTATAGAACGCGACCCCGTGTAGGCTGTTGTTGACACTGAAAATATTTCTAATTTTTCTTGACCTTTGCTTTTGTAGGTCATGAGCTCTGACCGAGTGCCCCTACACTGGTAAAGAAAAAAAAAGGAGAAGAGAAGAAGAAAGAAAAAATGCTCGGATACGGTGGACAGCTACTAAAATGAGACCTGAGAGTTCAGGGGAATATTCGAGACCATCCTCGAAGAAGCAAGAAGAAGCTTATACGGTGGGCCAAGATCAACAAACTCAATAAATCGGCATCGACTTGTTCGTGCCAAACAAACCCCTTACCTCGTCTGATGATGAGGAAAATGCACCGGGCGGCCCGTCACCTGGCAATGAAGCATCCCGAGATGAAGAAATGCCCCCGGTTCCCCAAAATGGGGTGCCAAAGGCAATATCAGCGGGAAACCTGAGTGATCCGATCAGGACACTCGGGATACCGAAATGGTCTGTAAGTGGCCGAAGAGCTACCCCATGGGGTTGAAAACACTTTGAGTGGTTGCCCACTCGACGAAGACGCTTCCCACAGGCTGGGAGAAGGCTTGAGGGCACATTTAGCAATGCCGAAGGCGATGTCAGCAGAAAACCCGAGTGATCCGATCAGGACACGCGGGATGCCGAAATGGTCCGTAAGTGGCCGAAAGGATGCCCAGTCAGGGTGAAAATGCTTTGAGGGATAGTCCTGTCAATGAAGATGCTCCACATATCCATAAAGTGGAGTTGACGATACAAATCACTATGCCGAAGGATGAATCAGGGGAAAACCCAAGTAACCTGACTCGGGTACACACTACACCGAAAAGGTCCATAGGTGACCGGAGAGCTGCCCAGTTAAGAAAAAAATGCTTCGAGGGATAGCCCATTCGATGAAGATGCTTCATATGTCCATAGAGTAGGCCTGGCAGCACAAATCGCAGTGCTGAAGGCCAAGTCAGGATAAAACCCGAGAAAACCAGCACGAGCTTGGCATGTGCCGGAAACTACCAGGAACTACAAATAGGGGCTCGGAAATGATGAAATATACACTCTGAAGCTGCCATATTAAACCCTAGGCTGCATCGGACGTCAGGCTTCCGTCAGGGTCAGTTTTGGGGTGAAAAGGCAAAAATTATGAAAAATACCCTCAAATGAGTCGGCGGCGCCCTTATGGTTGAGTCGGCGGCCCTCTTCGACGTGAGTCGATGGCGCCCCGCAGAATGGCGAATCGGAGGGGCCCCTACCCACGTCACTGAGTCGGTGGCACCCGTGCTTGTGCTCTTGAGTCGGCGGCCCTCTTCAGTTGAGTCAGCGGCGCTCTTGAGCCTTGGTGGGGCGGTGAGTTGGTGTGAGGCCACCGGTCCCATCTCTCAGGCGATCCCCTATTTTGTCTATAAAAGGAGCATCCACCTTCGAAGATGAAAAAAAAATACAAGAGAAGACAGAAGACATATAGATGAAGAGATATGCAAAGAGGGATCAGACAGATAGCGGAGCAGAGAAGGGGGATCGATCGAGCAGAGAGAGAGGAAGGGAGAGCAGAAGGAGAGGAGTGAAGGAGGTGGGTCTCCACTACAGTAGCCCCGGAAGGGGGCTAAGAGTTCTTTCATTTTTTTGTTTTTTTCTTTCACGGTTGCCCTCATGTACCCTCTGTTCTCACGAGAAATGGAATGAAAGAATCAGTATGCCCTTTCATCGTCTATGTTGCTGGTTATATTGTTGACATTTGCACTAGTTCCTATAGCTTCTGTCCGTTCGAGTTATTTGTCTTGACCTCTGCCCCTTGGACGAGTGATGAATTCCACGTCCCGATCGTGAGGAGGTCCCGTAAGGGCTATATACATCTCTGAGATCCAAGGATCGATTGGGAATATGTAGTTGTCTGCTCTAAGCCCTACTCTCAGAATGGCCAATGGCCACACCCATAGGGCCGACAATGAAATCCCTTTCCCCGGGATTCAATGGTTTTAATCGTCTGTTTCTATCGTATGTGAAGTGTTCGTAGATGTGATCGAATGGTAAGTATACGTCTGTGAATGCACTCATTGTGTTGACGGTAAATGGGTGAATGCATTGATACTAGGAGACGGCCGAATGCCCTTTCACCCACTTTAATGGGTTGTAGGGGCATCGGTGTACTCCAACACTTGTTCCGGTCACAACTTTGTTCATTCTGTGAGGGTCATCGTGCATACTCTCTGGGTATTCGACAGATTGCCCTTATGGGCTTTGCCCTCTGAGCTCCCCTTTTCAGGCGCTTTCAAACTCAAGCATGAGCCCATCTTCATGGGCTGAGATTGCTTGCTCTAGCCTCTGGAGGGAATCCTCAAATCATCGACATGATGATGGTTTATCCGCTTTGTTGATTATGTCTCGAATGTGTGTGGATCCACTACTGGGAAGGGGAAAATTCTCCATGCACTGATTTCATTTCGTTTGATGGTTTTGGACCACTCTGGGTTCTCGGAGGTCTACCATACCATGGTATGTTCTCCTAGAAGCCCTTCCTACAAAGTGAGCAGTAAACAAATAAAATGCCACCCAGGTGGCAACATTAGGCACCCATATTTCAAAGTTCCACCCTAGATTGTTAGGACCCTTAGCAGGCTAGCCCTCAGGGTTTCCATTTGCAATTCAGGTCACGAGATCGCCGCATGCGGCCTCTCGATAGTCATGGATTTACTCCGGATATCTCCGTGTGTAAGTCCGATTGTCTCCCCCAAACACTCCGGTATAGGGGAGGTGCTGTCGAATTTTAGTTAGAACATTTATATTAAATTGCAAGATGGCAAAGAAATATATATATATATATAACAAATAAAATAAAAGAAATTATAATAAAACAATACATATATAATAATAACAATAAAACAAAATAAATAAAATAAACAACAATAAATAAAATAAATAATAAATAATAATAATAATAATAATAAAATAACAACAAAAAAATTGAATTGGTGCTGGGTGGCACTCATTCATCACCGATGGGGTGATTCGGTGCCCACCCCCCTTTTTGAATATAAAAAAAAGGGAAAAGCAAAGAGGGCCGCACCGACTCACCAACCAAAGGGTGAGTCGGCGGCACCTTTCATCCCCCTTTTCTGCAAAGTGTTAAAAAAAGGGGGCACATTATACACACCCACCTGACACACGAACACCCGTTAAAATTAAACACTCATTAAAACTAAACCCCATTAACACTAATCAATGGACACATACCTCCAACCCCCCATCTCATATATGTATATATGTAAAAAAAGGGGGGGGGGAATGAGCAATAAAACAAATAATCATTCAAAGATGGGAAAATAAAAAAATGGCTAAAATAAAATAACCAAACAATGAAGGGGAAAAAGATATATATATCAAAAGAAAAAGAAAGAGAAAGTAAAAATGAGAGATATAAAAAAAATAAAACAACACAATAAACAAATAATGGCTAAATAAAATGACGATAAAATTATAACAACAATAATAATAATAATAGTAGTAAAAGAGATTAAAGTGATAAATGAACAACAAAAGACGATGAATGAATAACAACTCAATAAATACCAAAAAACAGAAATAAAAGATGTACGCACGTAATAATAACAATAACAAGAATGAATAAATAATGAAAGGGGGATGGCATAAAGAAAATAAGAACAATAAGCTCAAGAAAAAGAAACCATTAATGCACCCAAACAATGATAATAAAGAAATAATAAATAAATAAAGAACAATAAAATGGCTGCGTCTGCTCCGGTACTCTCACCCCCTCTAGACCCCGGGTATGGAAATATTGATGATGCCCTGACAAATCGAGCTTGGACCTCGGGATTCATCCTATTGTGGCCAAGACATAACCTTGTTCCAAGCCAATAATCCGCTGGCTTCAATCCGTTTCGATCGGGTTTCAACCACATTCCCTCGGTTCTTGAACAGTAAATTTACCGTACCTCGGCATACATTGTCCCAACATTATACGAGTCTACCCAAACACGGTCATGCCAGGCCCACCTCACGGGTCCATATGCGTGCACCGTAATGCCATGCACAGCCTCAAAAGGAAAAGGCCCCGATAACTCTCGAGACAGGGGAGGCGTTGTCAAAATCTCTCTTGAAATCACTAATAAATGATCAAATAAATAATAAACAATAAAACTAAATACTACTACCCTGTATGCTTGCACGATCCGCTTCTTCGGTATATCAAATGGTGGTTAGCGGAAGGTCAGGTTATGCCCGGCCAGAGGCTTTCACTATGCGTGATGGTGATCCTCGGACCTAAGTTCTCCGCCCTGTACTGGGACCCGGCCTAATAAATAAATACTACCATATTGTGTGCTTGCATGTAATTACATCTTTCATATATTCTATGGGCCCCATGATATTTCTATTTTGACAATTAATCAAGGGTTGTCTCTCCTTCGGAGGGACGTAATTAACGCCGTATCCTTTACGGTACGGCAGATTTCGAGTCCCAACACGAACCTCACATTCGTCTGACCAAGTCAGATCGAGCGCACAATAAACTCCGGTGATTGGCACGCCTATGCAAATAAAAAGTGTTCCACCAGCTGTCCTTGCCCAACAAAATGGCCTGCTCCAGTCGGCGGCGCTCTCCAACTATAGAAGGGTCTCCGTCTTCCATACCAGCAGGGACAAAGTTCTTCATGAACTTAAACAGATGTCGGTCCAAAGGGAACTCTCCCCGGTAGCCTCCCCAGCGGTCATATGTATAAATGTCGGTCGTCTCAGAGATCCTAGCCAGCTCTACAGCTCCGACTCCACTTGTCCCCTCTCCAACGGGACCCTCAGCAACCAACGAACACCCCAAGTCAACCTGGCCGATGCTAGTAGCGGTGATAACGGGCCAGCCCAGAGGAGGCAAGGGCCGCCCGGTCCTCCTCACCCAATGATCCTCCTCATGGGCCGTAGGCCTCTGAGCCCGGTCGTCTCTACCAAACCTCGCCATAGCTGCACAACAAAGCACGAAAGGGGATAAGCATACATTGTTGGCATACAGTGTTGGCAATATATATAAAGAGCTAGCACATGAAGAAAACACATGTACACAAAGTGCATATGAAGTTCCAAATACAACTACAACGAAACAAAATGAGGAGCTCACGGGCCGTCTCCCCTCGTCTCGGCCTCGGACGCACTCCCCGTGGGAGGCATTTGTTGTACCCAGACATTTTCCCAGAAAAAATAACAAGAAATAAGGGCTCAGGAATTTCCCCGAACACCTTCAAGGCATTATTTACCCAGCCCTTTCTACATCACATCGGGCTCAACCAAGGGTCCTAACCAGCTAACTGAGACTCACGACGACATCAACAATTGATTGGGGCCACCCCCGATCACCCAGCTTGCAGGTTTACCAACCTTCAACCAAGCCACCTGGGCCAACCCGACCCACCTTCAACCAAGCCACCCGGGCCAACCCGGGGGCGCCCTGACCACAAGCCATGTCACGTGGCACCCAACGATGAGACCGGGGTCTATCTCCAAAATACCTCCCTCCAGCCTTCAAAAGTCCAAGAAAGACTTTTCTCGGTCACCTACAGGCTTCGAGAGCTCTTACAATGCCTATACGGCTCGTGTTCGCGTATCGGGAATTTCCCCGAACACCTTGTGGGCGCGTATGTCCCAGCCATTCCACAGGAAGCCAGGGCCCAACCAACGGCTTGAATACACCAGCTATATCCTACGGAAACCCTCCAACAAGTTACGGCCACCCTCGACCCTCACACACACAGTGACGAGCCCCTTACTTTTAGCATCCGGGCCAACCCGGGGCTGCCCTGTCAACCCGCCATACAACGCTGCTCAATAGACCAAGGCCGGGCCCAAACGCCCAAGACGCCTCCTCCCGACTCCTATGAGCTCTTGTCCTCATCTCGGGGCCAAATCTAAAGCCCACCGGCAAGCTACTCAAGCCGTTCGACAACCCGAAGTGTGTCAAAAATTTCCCCGAACACTTTGCGAGCGGCACTAACAACACCAAACAATTGACCCCCACGGGCCAATCCCAGCACCCCAAAGCATTGAGTCCTTCAAAGGATAACTCAAAAGAACAACAGAAGGTCACCCAAACCACCCCCCACGGTAACAGCTCACCCAGGGGGGGGGGGGAGTTCACCCCAGGGGCGACCGGGCCCAGGTGGGGGTCAACCCCCCCGGGCAAGCCCCTCAACCCAGCCTGGTCAATCTTTGTGCAAGTGTATCTCCATCCCAGTCCCGTTCGAGATCGGTCGACGTACCAACGTGAAGGCATTCATGAAGACGGAGTCTCGGGGCCACAAAGGTCAACATCCTCATTCTACGTGCACACGCGGCCAGCCGATCAGTCCAAGCCTCATATCCTTGTCGTCTTCTGCTAACACTTGGTCAAAGGTGGGCCAAAGAAGACCAAAATGGGGGATTTTATAGGCTGGGAGAAAAACACCCATGCCGTCCCGCGTAAACCCCCCTGGGGGGGTTTACGCGGACCAGCCCCCCCCCATGCTGGTCTGCTTAAACCGGGGCCCATCCGCATTAAAACAATTTTTTTAAAAAAAAAAGAGGGTTTCCCCCCACGTAACCCCCCCCCCCCGCTAGGGCTGGTCCGCGTAAACCTGGGCCCACACCCCCTAAAACAATAAAATCTCAACAAAATATGGGACTTCCCCGTGCAAACCCCTTTTGGGGGGGGGGGGGGGGTTACGCCGACCAGGGGGGTTTACGCGGACTAGCCCGCCCCCCCGGGCCAGTCCGTGTAAACCCCTACCCCTCTCAGAAACAAAAAAATGTTTTAATTATTTTTTTAGGGGGTTTACGCGGACCAGCTCACCCCCTCCAGTCCAGCCCGCGTAAACCCCTCCGACCTTTCACATTCCCCTATAAAATCCCCTTAGAAGCTCAAGGGGCATATGCATGTAAGGGCACTCAGCTACAAACGCTCAAGGACTCAAGTCCCAAGGCTTCCGGCAAGAATGCGAGGAGCTAAGCATGTGTTGGGTGGCTTGTTGATTGGCTCATATACGCCGAGGGTATGTCACACGTGTTGAGTTATGGTTTTGATGATTGTTGTGATTGTTAAGTTATGGTTTTGATGATAACTAAACTTAATGTGTGATTAATCGATGATAACTAAACTTGTGGTTGATTGCTCATGCTCTTGTTATCTATGTATGGTTGAGATGGTAAATGGCAACGGTTACATGGTCTTGATCCTTGGTTTACATATGTTGGTTTTACAAGAGGCAAGAGGTTTCATAACCTCTTTACTGTCAACAAGCATGGCATTAACCCTGACTATCTTGCATGCAGGATCAAACTCATGGCATTCACCTGGTGAACCAAAACTCTGCTCCTCTACAATCCAAAACAGGTGGTATATGTCATTTACTATCAAGAACCATTGGTCAAAGACTCAGTTGACACCTTCAAGACTGTCAAGGTTGATGCCACAGATGAGAACGGGCTGCTATAGGAGTTAAGCGACTGAGATATATGGTTAACGGAGTGAACCGGGGAAACCCAGGTTCTGCCCAGCTGGCGGTCGACAGCCAGCACAGGGGCGGTCGACCGCCCCTGCCAGCAACCCCCAGTCTGCCGGTCTCTCAGTGGCGGTCGACCGCCAGCCCAGTAGCGGTCGACCAGGATTCCCAGGAACCATCCGTCTGTAGGTTTCTCAGTAGCGGTCGACCGCCAGCTTCCACAGGTCGACCGCCAACCCCGAGCCATCAATTGTTGACTTTATTTTCCACTTCGAGAAGAGCCATTCTCCATGGATTTCTTTAATCCTAAAGTCACCCAATCACCCACAAAATGTGGATCTGGTCTGAGGGGTTTCTATTGACCATCCAAAGTCTATAAAACACATACAAGAGGGTTAGAAACCCTAATGCTTCAAGGGGATCAAGAGAGATCAAGGGAGGCTAGAGGAGGAGATTCACGGAAACTGTAGCACCTCTGTGAACAGTGCTTCGAGCTCAAGTTCTTCATCCATTCCAAGTGATTCAAGCCTAGATCTAAAGCCTTCATCCTCCCATGAAGTGAAGAAATAAGCATCCAACCAGAAGAGATCGAAGGAGAGCCCATCAACCAAGGAGTCTATCAATGGAAGAAGAAGAAGGCTGCTACAAGGAAGAAGGAATCTCTTCATCCATATGAAGATATGCAAGCTCTATTTTGAACCCAACAACCTCAAAGGAAGAGAAGAAGCAAGCAAGGATCAAGGAGATGAAAGAAGTTGTGCAAGCAAGAAGGAACTGTTACTGTAGCCGTGAATAGTGATCCGTGGATCAACTCTTCATCCAAAAGCTAAAGATTCAGGATCCATCTGAAGCCATCAACTTCCAATAAATTGAAGAAGTAAGCATCACTCAAAGATCATCCGCATACATTCAGGGGGAGCCAAATCAGGGGATTTCTAAACTGTGCCTTATTGTGTTTCAAGCTCATATTCGTGTGTTGTACAAACTGCAAAAACTTATGTGTGTGTGGATCGTTCTGGATCCGTGTTTGTGTGTGGTTGTCGTGGTGTTCCATTCGTGTGTGCGTAGGTCTTCCTAGATCTACGTGTGTGTGTGGTTTTATTCAGATCTTAGTGTTTGTGTCTGTGGAGTGCTACACTTGTCGCAGCATGTGTGTGCTTTGTTGATCCGCTTGTTGGATCGTGTTGGAGACCTCGTCTCCATGTGTGTGTGTGTGTATGTGTGTGTAGGCGTCGTCCTGCGTGTGTGGTTGGAGCGTCGTCTCCGTTTGGGGATTTATCCCTGAGTGAAACCTCACCGGATTTGGTGAGGGGGTGGACGTAGGATTGCTATCGTTGCATCCGAACCACCTTAAAAATCGCGGTGCATTGTGCTTGTATTGTGTGGTTTGCTCCATTTCCTCTATCTCCATTCTACATAAACGTTAGTTTAAATTGTTGTTCTGGATTTATCTTCGTATATCTTGCATGATCTATATCTTATCATATAAAGTTTGATAAATCCAATTTGTGTTCAAATAGCTTTGAATCTCTTAACTAGCTTTGTATCACATATTTTATAAAAGGCCAAAAAATTTCTTAAAATTGGTAAACACCCAATTCACCCCCTCTTGGGTGTCATTGATCGCGGGACTTCAATTGGTATTAGAGCCAAGGCTCTAACTTTTATAGATCTAACGATCTAGAGTGATCCAGATCAATGAGTACCATTATGTATACTTTGAATTCTCCACCCGTGTTTGATGATTGTAATTTTGATTTGTGGTTAGGAAGAATGTTCAGTCTAGTCAATTCATACAACCCTAAGCTATGGAAGCTTGTCTCTTGTGGTCCCTATGAATTGCCTAAAGACAAAGCTGTCTGGGCTGAAAATCATAAGCATAAACACGATCAAAATCGGTTGGTTTTAAAGCTGTTCACTGCTGCAGTCAATTCTAATCAGTTTCCTTTTGTCTCCCATTGTAGGTCCGCAAAGGATATCTTGGATGGCTTAACGAAAGTCCGGGAAGAGCATGAAGATCAATGCCTTGTGGCAGGTATGAGCGATCAAGGGAGTAATCATCAAATTGAATCAAGCTCAAAGGTAAGTTCTGATTCTGATAATGAAGATGAAGTTAGCTATGAAGATTTGTTGATTGCATATGATGATCTTGCTGAAAAATACAAGAAGCTAAAATCTGAAAATAAAAAATTGAAAAAGGATGTCGAACAAAATAAGTGTAATTCCTCTTGTAAAAAATGCTTGCATCTAGAAGAAATGATTGAGGCTCATGTGTTTGACATTGAATTTCACAAAGATCAAATATGCTCCTTAAGAAATGAAAACAAGGAGATGACTATAAAATTGAATTTAATGGCCGATGATCAAACCTTGATAAATGAACTGATTCATGATGAAAAGCTTGTTAAAGAAAATGAGAAACTGAAGGAATTGAACAAGGCCATTTCTGAAAGATTGTTGATTCTTGAGAAAGAAAAATCTGTGGTTGTTAGAGAATGTGAAAATGTGGATGAACTTAGGCAAGAAGTAGAATGCCTTAAGACTACCAATGTCATGTTGAATGTTAGTTTTTCTACTTGTGAAGAAGAACTTACCAACTCTGAATTACAAATTTCAGCTCTTCAATCTGAAATTCTTGACTTGAATGATTTGCTGTCTAGATTTGTAAATGGTCAAGAAAACTTGAATAAACTGTTGGGGATGAAAGTGAACTTTCAAAGGGAAGGGCTGTGCTATAATCCTGTGAACAAAAAGAAGTTTGAAAATAAAGTTTATACATCTTTTGTGCACAGTTCAAATATAGCCAGCACATCAAATGAAAATTTGAAAAAGGAAAATCATGTTGCACACACACATGCATCCACAAAGAAAATCAACTTGCATCAAAAATCTAAAAATGCTACTAGCACTTCCATGCATGATAAACATATTTCTGCCACACACACACAACCACCTAGAAAGAAACTCTCATGTTTTTACTGTGGTAAATCTGGACATGCCATGCATGATTGTTTCATTATGAAGAATGATGATTTGAGAGCGTGTAGAAATCAAGCTGTTTTGAAAAATACAAAGAAAGTATTCACCACAAAATTTTTCGTGCATTGTAATCATTGTGGTAAATGGGGTCATACAACTTCACATTGTTGGTTCTTGTTGAAGAAAAAGAACTCCCACTCAACACATCATGCTCACGCACACAAATCAGTAGAACCCATGAGAAGGAAGAATATGATGCCACGTGCCTTCTACCATCACTTTGGTCAACCTGGGAATGTTAAGCATGATTATTTTCTAAAGAAAAATGATGATTTGAATGTTGTCAAAAGTTAGAAACCACATTCACATGTTGCTGCTAACCCACAAGGACCCAAAAGGATTTGGGTACCTAAGAATGTCAAATGAGAAATCTGTTTTACAGGTGTACCTTGGGAATGTAAAGCATGAAATCTATTTTTATCAAGAAGGTAAGGCACACGGGCCAAGTGGTATAAGTCAGGTTGGAAGAAAAATAACAAAAAATGAATCTGAGCATTCAGGTGATATCTCTCCTACTCTCTCCAGTGATTGTGTAAGGTTTTGATTCATTTTGAGTCATATAGTCATGTAGTCTTGCATGTGTCCGTACATGCATTCCATTCATGGTTGTTTGCATATTTGTGCATATATCACTTGTCATATAACATCTTGTTGTAGGAGAGCTTGAAGATTCTTCAGATCATGATTTCACTACATATATTGAGTTTGCATATACCTTCATACTCTGTCATGCATAAGTTGAACATTGTGAATTCATGTCATAATGCATAGCAATCCTCCTACCTACATCATCCTCGACTACATAGTATATCCAATGGTGACATGTGGAAGGGCATGTTTCGCCTGTCTGAAAGCTATCACTACGCATGAGGTGATCTTCGGATCTAAGTTCTCCGCCCAGTACTATGAGTCAATTAGTTACAGGCTGCATATGGCATTGGATGGTAACTGAACATATTGCATTCATGCACACTCTAAGGGGGAGCAACCGCATTCGTTATATGGGATTAATGTTTAGGTTCACACATGAGTCATGCATTACATCTAGAGCTGTCTAGGGGATGTTGGTTGTTAAAATAATTTGTCATGCCATTGTCAATAAATTTGAATCGAAATTGACAACTCAAGTCCTCTTGTCCCAAGATGCAAATTAGACTCCATAAAATTCAAATGATGATGGGCTAGTCATGACCAAGCTTGAATCAACTGAGGAATACCTTGCAAGGATGAAAATGATAAAAATCTCCTCAATCCACCACCAGGAGACAGAAAGTGATCTAGATAAGTACCCAAGGCATGGTATAAAAGGCCCGCAACAGGTAAAGTTAATCAACCATTGTTCATGAGAAAATCAGGTAAAGTCCTTTTAGTGGTTCATGCATATGTGATTATTACCATCTCTGGAACTACTAATAATACTTTATATGATTATTTTACAGGGATTATACAAGAAGATTTTGAAATGAGCATTATGGACGAACTGATTTGTACCTTCTTTGAATTGCAGGTAGAAGACTTGGAAGATGACAGATGCTCAAGGCACAAGTATTGGGAAATTAACTTCTGAGCTCTGTTTAAAAAACTCATAGTTGTTTTAACCATATTTCCATGAATGAAGATAAAAAAAATTGGTTTTGTTATTAGAATGCATATCCATTTTCATGCATAAACATTGTTAATGAATCTTGACATTTGCATGTGGGAGATTATGGAATGCCCCTCTCAACAGGTCTGCTGAACTCAGGTAAATATTCTGAAAACCTGACATGTTGTTGCCCTAGTATGATGTGATGATTTTATCAAATTACTTGAACCAAATTAAAAATCTTGAGAAATGTGTATGAGGTGATTGGCTATTGAATATCTCTCAATTTGAATTGCATGATGACATCTAAGCTCAATTGAGTATCTGGTATATCAAATACTGAGTAGTGAAAAGGTGGGTCACATCCACCTGGGAACTCTCACTATGCGTGAGTTGGTCTTTGGATCAACGTTCTCCGCCTCGTACTAGAACTCAAAGAAGTCAAATGGTTGATCTATAAATGAATCTTTAAACTGAGTTATTTCAATTGAAAATATGTTTTTGCTCATGATTCAAACATTTGTCTTGTGAATGATTTCTAATTTCAAAACTTGTGAAAGATTTCTGAAAATCTGATTTTGAATAATTCTAAAAATTAGGTTGCATTGTTTAATTGTGATCATGTATGCAGCCTCATTCATAAAGATCATGTCAGAAAAAGATGCTTGTTTGATCCATTAATTGAATGTGAATAGTCTCATGTGGAAGTTGTCACATTGGATTGGAATCAAAGCTGTCATCTTACTTTTACATCCTGTTTGTCATTCTCATCTTGCATACATGCATGCATGGATAAGGTGCTTTTAGATCATGCAAATGAAAATCAAAAGTCTGAATCACTTTGCACATTGCATTGCATTCTTATATGCTCATACATTGTATTGCATTGAAACTCATGCATTAGTCGCACTTAGTTCATTCAGTTAGCATCCATTCAATTAGTATCATATTGTCCATTCAATTGGTATCAAATTAACATCACATTGCTCGCATGCATGTCATAGTACATTTGCATAAACTCCCAATGTGTGCTTGCTTGCTATTATATGTTATTCACCCCCATCCTTGAAACTTCTATGACCTTATGTCTTCTTGATAAATAATGCTACATTTGAGAGATTATTGGAGTGTTTCATGTCGTACACTCTGGGAGAGTTTATATTTCATAAGTGCATCTATTTAGGGGGAGTTGCACTGTTGTGTATTCATGATATTTTCAGTATACATGCTGAATCAAATTCGCACACTTCATGCACAAAATGTGAAAATGAGTGTTAAAGATAATGATATATGAATTTCTTTTCAACACTCTCGAGATGTTAAACTTGCTGCATGTATGTTGAAGAGACAGTTGAGGAAAATGCTGCCTACCTATCCTGTTTAAAAATTTGGGATGAAAATAAAAGATAAAGTAATGCTCGGTCTCACTGAGTAAACTGGGCACATGTCACCTGAGACGTGATGTGGTTCATATCTGAAAAGTGTTGACTAGTATCTCTGTTCAAAATGAGGTGAAATGGTTCAATATTCTGAGTAACCGGAGATTCTGATATGAGCTCCATGCGTCTACTCGCGTAAAAAGGAATTATTTGAACCTGATCACTCTTAAAAAATTCTGACTATCATGTGATATTGGTTGAGTTGAAAAATATTGGTGAAAACTTATTGTGATATAGCGTAGCCTCCAATACGCTGTTCTCAAAATTGTAGTGCAGTCTGTAAAATGTCTCATTGTGTTAATCTGAAAATCTGAATATCCATATTGCAACTATCATTTTTCATGTTACTTACTTACACATCCAGAAATTTGATTCATTATGTATTTAGAAAATTGATTGACTGCTTTAGCAATTACATGAATCTCCTATATGATTGTACAATGTCCCATGTGCTACACATGTGCATTCCAGTTAGCATGACTCTCTTGCATCTTTCTTACACCCATTCCCTTCTTATATATGTACGGGGGAGATTGCATGTATGTTTATATGTAACTGTTTGGTTGCATTGTGTGCACTTCATTAGTCATCATCTGCATATACATAGTTTCATGCACTTTAAACCAAAATACAAAAATTAAAAAATTTGAAAATCAAAGAAAATCTTTTTAATATGCCCTCCTGCTCTTGCTTGTTGTGGAAATCTAACATGGGATCTAGATTTTGAATGCTATCATGCTGAACACCCCATCCTGTGCACATCTTCCTCCACTGGTTCATATCCTTGAGGCTAGTCACCACCTTCAATTGGTATCTATACATGCTTGACTGTATTTGCTTTAGATGGTATCATATTGACTTGTGAGACTAATCACCAATTGATCTCATCTGATTGGAATCATGTTGATTTGTTCGTCCATGATTTGCCCTTGCTTCTTCTGATTTGATAAGATAGGCTATTACTGTTTCAAAGGGAGATAAGATTGTTCTTCCTAGTTTGGCTTCTTCCAGCTTGTTGATATTGTTGATCATGTCACAGGGGCAGAAAGATCTGCATTATCTCACTTTTTGATTATGTCAAAGGGGGAGAAAAATTGATGATTGTGTGTGACAAGGGGAGGAGAATATCTGTGTCATTATGATGTATCATCATTAAGTTTATCACCATCACTAAGTTTGTCAACATCAAAAAGGGGGAGATTGTTGAGTTATGGTTTTGATGATTGTTGTGATTGTTAAGTTATGATTTTGATGATAACTAAACTTAATGTGTGATTAATCGATGATAACTAAACTTGTGGTTGATTGCTCATGCTCTTGTTATCCATGTATGGTTGAGATGGCAAATGGGAACGGTTACATGGTCTTGATCCTTGGTTTGCATATGTTGGTTTTACAAGAGGCAAGAGGTTTCATAACCTCTTTACTGTCAACAATCATGACATTAACCCTAACTATCTTGCATGCAGAATCAAACTCATGGCAGTCACCTGGTGAACCAAAACTCTGCTCCTCTACAATCCAAAACATGTGGTATATGTCATTTACTGTCAAGAACCATTGGTCAAAGACTCAGTTGACACCTTCAAGACTGTCAAGGTTGATGCCACAGATGAGAACGGGCTGCTACAGGAGTTAAGCGACTGAGCTAGATGGTTAACGGAGTGAACCGGGGAAACTCAGGTTCTGCCCAGCTGGCGGTCGATCGCCCCTGCCAGCAACCCCCAGTCTACCGATCTCTCAGTGGCGGTCGATCGCCAGCCCAGTAGCGGTCGACAAGGATTCCCAGGAACCATCCGTCTGTAGGTTTCTCAGTAGCGGTCGACCACCAGCTTCCACAGGTCGACCGCTAGCCCCGAGCCATCAATTGTTGACTTTATTTTCCACTTCGAGAAGAGCCATTCTCCATGGATTTCTTTAATCCTAAAGTCACACAATCACCCATAAAATGTGAATCTAGTCTGGGGGGTTTCTATTGACCATCCAAAGTCTATAAAACACATACAAGAGGGTTAGAAACCCTAATGCTTCAAGGGGATCAAGAGAGATCAAGGAAGGCTAGAGGAGGAGATTCACGGGTACTGTAGCACCTCTATGAACAGTGCTTCGAGCTCAAGTTCTTCATCCATTCCAAGTGATTCAAGCCTAGATCTGAAGCCTTCCTCCCATGAAGTAAAGAAACAAGCATCCAACCAGAAGAGAACGAAGGAGAGCCCATCAACCAAGGAGTCTATCAATGGAAGAAGAAAAAGGCTGCTACAAGGAAGAAGGAATCTCTTTATCCATCTGAAGGTATGTAAGCTCCATTTTGAACCCAACAACCTCAAAGGAAGAGAAGAAGTAAGCAAGGATCAAGGAGATCAAAGAAGTTGTGCAAGCAAGAGGGAACTGTTACTGTAGCAGTGAATAGTGATCCGTGGATCAACTCTTCATCCAAGAGCTAAAGATTCAAGTTCCATCTGAAGCCATCAACTTCCAATAAATTGAAGAAGCAAGCATCACTCAAAGATCATCAGCATACATTCAGGGGGAGCCAAATCATGGGATTTCTAAACTGTGCCTTATTATGTTTCAAGCTCATATTCGTGTGTTGTAAAAACTGTAAAAACTTATGTGTGTGTGGATCGTTCTGGATCTGTGTTTGTGTGTGGTTGTCGTGGTGTTCCATTCGTGTGTGCGTAGGTCTTCCTAGATCTACGTGTGTGTGTGGTTTTATTCAGATCTTAGTATTTGTGTGTGTGGAGTGCTACACTTTTCGCAGCATGTGTGTGCTTTGTTGATCCGCTTGTTGGATCGTGTTGGAGACCTTGTCTCCGTGTGTGTGTGTGTGTGTGTGTGTGTGTGTGTGTGTGTGTGTGTGTGTGTGTGTGTGTGTGTGTGTGTGTGTGTGTGTGTGTGTGTGTGTGTGTGTGTGTGTGTGTGTGTGTGTGTGTGTGTGTGTGTGTGTGTGTGTGTGTGTGTGTGTGTGTGTGTGTGTGTGTGTATGTAGGCGTCGTCCTGCGTGTGTGGTTGGAGCGTCGTCTCCGTTTGGGGATTTATCCCCGAGTGAAGCCTCACCGGGTTTGGTGAGGGGTGGACGTAGGATTGCCGTTGTTGCATCCGAACCACCTTTAAAACCGCTGTGCATTGTGCTTGTATTGTGTGGTTTGCTCTATTTCCTCTATCTCCATTCTACATAAACGTTAGTTTAAATTGTTGTTCTGGATTTATCTTCGTATATCTTGCATGATCTATATCTTATCATATAAAGTTTGATAAATCCAATTTGTGTTCAAATAGCTTTGAATATCTTAACTAGCTTTGTATCACATATTTTATAAAAGGCCAAAAGTTTTCTTAAAATTGGTAAACACCCAATTCACCCCCCTCTTGGGTGTCATTGATCGCGGGACTTCAACACGTACTCCCCTCACATGGCATCTTGCCGTCTCACTCATGTCCATTTCCCCGCGTACTAGGCGTTATGATAACGGTGATCACACGCGCACATCAGGTCCGCCCGCGTATGGTGCATTATGATAACGACGCGCACGCAATAATGCCAGATTTGCTCTCGCCATGGGACCATGTGCCCGCCACTCGCCCCGAGCTGACCACCGATGGTCCCGACCGCTGACCCAAGTTAGCCAGACCCTGGCCCAAAAGTAACATTCAGGGGACCGGCCCTAACTCCCCGGCATGAAGACACTCACCTTCCGAGACTGTTGGCACCTGAAATATGATCAATGCCAATCTCGCCTGAACGACAAAAGAATGCAACCCGCTGAAGTGCAAAAGCCGAAGAAAATCAATACACAAGGGTCCTCTCGGACTGCTGAAGCCTCAGGTCATCTGACGAGAGCGTCAGGGACTCCACCTCAGGACGGTCGGATGAAATCCACAACAAACCAGCAGTGCCGTTCGGCCTGCCCAACGAATCGGTATCGACTCAATCGTGCCGAACAAACCCCATCTGTCGTCCGATCAGGGTGAGAATGTACCTGGTGGTCCACCACCTGACAAGAAACCCTCCTGAGGTGAAGAAATGTCTCTGGCCCGTCGTAACAAGATGCCGAAGGCCATATCAGCGGAAGACCCGAGTGATTTGGCGTGAGTACGCCTTCTTACCAGACAGGTCTGTTAGTGACCAAATAGCTGCCTGTGGACGCGGGATTTTTCTTCCGTTATCTTATTTAATTTTATTTGTTTATTTATTGATTTATTGGCGTGCCAGTCACCATGGTGACAATTTTTATTATGCGCTCGACTTGACTTGGTCAGTCGATTGTGAAGTCCGAGTCGGGACCAAAAGTCCGCCATACCATAAAGGCTATGACGTTAATTACGCCCTTCCTAAGAAGGACAACCCTTGATTAAACGCCAAAATAGGAGGCCACTCGGGGCGATAATAAAAGAAAAATAACAATGCGTGATATTGAATATATTATTATTCTGAGAAGGTAATTGAGCGAACGATAGTTTATCAAATCAGCATGACCCCCCCCCCTTTGTGTAGGTTGTGCTGGGTGGAGATAGGACACCGTCCCCGCAGCGGCGGGGCGGAGCTTGGACAGTCATCGGGAACATATCCCATTTCATGTTCCCCATCCAGCCAAAGGCCTCGCAGTGTTCATATTCCCCGAAAAATCGAGCCAGACGGGAGGTGTATGTTGAGCACTTCCCGGGACTTATCGGGGTTTAAACATCTATCGACATTTCGACAGCATCTCCCCATAATCTGGATTATGCCCAGGGGAGAATAGGCTATCACCCACGGAGTGCCGGGATGAAAGTCGAAAGAAAAAGGAGGGAGAGAACCTCCCACATTGTACATGTATGCCTTGGGGCAATGTTCGATTCTTCCCTTGTAGGAGCCGGTGACACTCGTGCAGTGGCAGAGCTCACCTTAGCTAAAGGGGTTGCTCATAAACCCGATACGGATCAGTGGAAAGTAAGGGAGTCTGACTCCCTTTGATTTTATCCTCGGGACAGTTCTGGTGACTCATGGACATCCCTGGGTGGGTTTGATAGAAGTGTTGGAAGCTCATTGCGTGGCGGGACAGCCTCTCTGCACGGATTTGAATGGATATATGAGTTCTCGGCATGAAGACCACCGCACCGAGAAGGGTTCTTTGCAAGGCACCAGTTGGGGCGCCGGGAAGCTGGCGTTAGTGGAGTTCTCGGCGCAGGCAAGCAGGGAAGCCAAGGGGTCTTACGGTGCCAAGGCAGAAGGGTGAAGGTGTTAGGCTCCCGGCGCAAGCAAGGAGGCCAAGTAATTAGGGATCTCGGCGCCAGAAGGATGCAAGAGGGTGAGGGTTCTCGGCGGGTTCAACATGGAGGGTTCCCGGCGCGACGGGGAAGAGGTCGGGAAGCAGGCTCTCGGCGCAAGGGCCAAATGGCCAGAGGAGGTTGTCGGCGGGTTCAACATGGAGGGTTCTTGGCGCGACGGGGAAGAGGCCGGGAAGCAGGCTCTCGGCGCAAGGGCCAAATGGCCAGAGGAGGTTGTCGGTGTGAAGGGCAATTGGGGTTCCCGGCGCGCAGGGGAGAAGGCCATATGATGGGCTTCTCGGCGCGATGCAAAGCAGCCAAGGGGGGGCTTCCCGGCGCGCTTCAATTGTAGGGGTTCCCGGTGCGGAGGTCAGAAGGCCAAGATAGTTCTCGGTGCCTGAAGGATAGCGCCGAGAGCTGTTCATCTGATTTACTGTACGCGAGGCCGAGAGGTGTGAGGGCGCCGGGATGAGAAACAGAGCTTTACGGTACCCTGTTCTTGAATCTGTTGAGGATTCAGGGGTTTTCCTGGTGATTCAGGCCAAGATAGACGGGCCTTGGGAAATCAGAGGGCCCAATTCATCAGACTAGAACTGACTTTGGCTTGGATTTCAAAGGAAAGGCCGGAGGCGGAGAGTGATTTTGGGGAAACACGGTTTAGGGTATCTCTGTCACCAGCGTTCCTAATGATCCGTGAGGATGATTTCAGTATACTCTCCATCATCTGGGGGCCAAGAGATGACTGTCTTTGGCCCCGGGGATGACTTCGGCAAAGCCGATGAGCATGAATGCAACATCTAAGACCGAGAGGCAGTTGCTATGTATCCATGCTTTGCTTCAGAGGCCAAGGGATAGTCTGTCCCTGGCTCAGAAGCAAGCGTGAGGAGCGCTCGGGAAACGGGTGAATAAACAGGCGATCGATCGACCTGGGGAGGGGGATAGCATGCTATTGAATCTTAAGAAGAGATAGACAACACGGGGGATGAACATAGAGCTTCAGAGAAAACCAAAGCATGGATGGACTGCAGCCCACCATATTTATCCATTCGATAACATTCATCGGGTGAGATACATAATGAGGAAGCAGGGGGAATACATCACTGTATCGGTGTGAAACCGGCTACGGCATTACAGGCTACATCAGAGGAGGAAAGAAGAGAGACCATCGAAATAAAAAGAAGAACTATAGAAATGGGGGGGGGAGGGCGGAGCATTGACTCCTCTCCCTCCCCGTTGCCCACCTTCGATTAGCTTCGAACAATCTCTTTCTCTCTTCACTCTTTTCTGCTTCAGCTCTTTTTCTCTTCTCGTGGACGAGGTTGCAGGTCTCTTCTTTGTGTCTCCCCCCAATCTCCTTTTTTCTTCTTTTCTCTTCGAATGAGGGGGTTTTATATCCCTCGTTGGTGTCCTCCCGGCAGGCTCGTCCCGGCGCGCTTCAATTGTAGGCAAAGCTCCGAGCGCGTGGGACTCAAGCTTCTCGGCACCACTTTTGGGCTTCGACAAGGGGATCCCGGCGCCACTTTTATAGGCCCACTTAGGTCTTTTAGACTAGGCCTCTTATTGGTCCTTCAAGTACATCAGCACCCAAAAGGGCCCTCCATTGGTGACATAGTTTCTATTGAGATCATTCATAGGTTTTTCATCAGTCGGTAGACCGGGGTTTCATCGGCGTTGCCATCTGAATGATGACAAAACCAGACATCATTTCATTGGTATCGTCACCAGAACGGTGACAAGACCGGACATCAGCTTTAGCCTGGAAAGACTTCAGCCAGGTGACTGCTATTTCATCAGTGCCGTCGCCTGACTGACAATGGCATTGGACATCAGCTTGACCGGGAAAAGGCTTCAGCCGGGTAGATGGTTGACGAACTTTGTCATTGATCTTTCACTATTGGTCTGATCTTCCTTTCAATTCTGTCTCTGCCCTTGCTCATTTTCAAGGTGTCAACAAATGCCCCCCACCTGCGGGCGGCGTAAGCGCAGAATAAGCGGCACGGGGTCTGCAGGTGCCTTTCATCATTCGAGGGTATCTTCCTCCATTTCTCTTTGACATTGTTCTTCGGCTTAATCATGTTGCTGCAGCAATATTATGCACATGTATCTTTCATTTTCATGTTTTTCATTTCCATATCTTCTCAGCACTTTGGAGCCTTCTTGGCCTTGCCTTGGGCTTCTCGGTGCGAGGTAGGACCCTTCTCGGCGCGGGTACTTCGCGGCGCGGCCTGTCGTCGGCGCTGGCATCTCGGCGCGGCCTTCTCGGCGCGGGCCGTCTCGACGGGGGTACTTCTCGGCGCGGCCGTCTCGGCACGCTCCTTTTTCTGGCCGACAGGGGGGTTCTCGGCGCGCTTTTCTTCGCACCAAGAAGCCTCTCCTGCTTCTTCTTTTTAACCCCCCCGAGAGGGTTTTTTACCTCACTTCTTACCTCTTCCTTCTCTCTCTTCATCTCGGCGACGGCGGTGAGCTCCCCCCCTCTGAGAGCCTTGTCGTCTTCCCCCCCCCCCTTTTGACCCATTCATTCTCGGGTAGTTTCATTATGTGGGATTGAGTCCCATTTTATGCTCGAGATCACTCCCTCTTGGTGGGTGACTCCCTATTTTTCTTGGGCAAACTCCGGACAAGAGGAGATGCTGCCGAAATTTAATTGGAATTATTTATTCAATCATCACATGCTCATTCATCTTTTCGATGCTTATTTTCATCTTTTCTTGATTGCAGTCACTGACATGGCTTCCGACTCTTCTGCTGCGGCTTCCATGACTGTGGGACCGAGTTCATCGGCTCAGCCGGACATATCTCGGGCTTCAGTCAACTGGCTGAATGTGAATAGTCTGAGCTTTGGCTATAACCAGATCGCCACTGTCGACGAGTCCTCTGATTCCGAGACTGACACAGTGCCGTCTTTCGGAGTCTATTCTTCCACAGAAGGGATTGATTTCAGAAGGGCTGCTGACTACCGTCCGGACTTGCCGAAGGATCGTCATCTGCTGCCATTTATCCGGACCTTCACCATAGGCGGAATGAGGGATTTCCTGCTTGCTCGGTCTGTGGAAGCGGCAATACTCACTGACAGAGACAGCATGAAGGGTTCTGTTTATCGCGCCCGAGCCATATATCTCCCGGGTGAGCAGAGGGATTGGAATGCCGTGCTGGGCATTTCTGAATTAGAGCCGGAGAAGAAGATGCTGACCCGTGCTCCAGAGTTTACCCCGGCAAGGTGGGACCATGCAGCCGGTCGCGTCCATCGGGAGAAGCCCAACTTTGGACTTTTTCTAGCTCCTGTGAAGTGGGGCTACAGGGATGAGCCATTTATTCTGAACTGTCTGGCCGTTCAATTTAAATATCAGCTAGCTGCCGGCTGGTTTGGAGATGCTAAAGTGACAGACGCCCATCTCTTCAGGGTAGGAGCCGTGGAGTTTACAGAATTTGTCTTGAAGGAATACGCCCCTTTACTGATTAGAGCTGGGGTATATCATAGTGTATTCGCCTCCAGGTTCCGCTATCCCATCTCTCGGGGATTATGTTGCGGCATGCTTGAAGTGTTCTGCCTACAGTTTAATACGTTCTATACAGCAGAAGGCGAGACTTCTCTCGATCTTTGGAGTCTTGCGCAGCTTTCAGGCCTGCCTATAGATGGGGAGCCATACGAGGAGGTCTGTCTAGATGACTCTGTAAAGGACGCCTCTGATGGAGAGGGCAGATATTCTTTTGGATATGCATACCGGTACTTGATGAAGGCTTATCGCACCATCTGTCTGGCCTACAGCAGGGGATCTTCGAAAGGATATCAACCCCGGGAAAAGAGCAGCAGATTGAGAGTCCGTGTAGGACAGTGGATACAGTACTTCTTCGGGGGTCCCTTGAAGTATACAGACTTCCCTTCCGTGGGACCGACTCCCGGTAAGCAGATCAGGGCCCCTCGTTACAAATCGGCATTGCCGGCTTCACTGCGCCGAGCAGGTGTAGACGGCCCGAACCCAGCAGGGGTTGACCCCATTACTCATTGTGTAGCTTATCTGACCTTCTGGCTGTGCACTTTCGCTCTCCCCCAAGGGGACGAGACGACTATCAGACCGGAGGCTATATATCCGGCCTATCAGATGGCCTGGGGGATGAGACTGTCTCTGTGCCCGGTGGCTTTGTGTTTAGTTTACAAATCATTGGGAGATTTGCACAGACATCGGGTTCCCCGTTCCTTACGGACTGTAGGTCCATTTCATTTTTTCAATGCTTGGGTTTGCAGCATTTTCCCTGAGTTGGCCCAGAGAACTTTGCAGTCAGACACACTGCTCCCTCGGATGATTGAGTTTGCTAGCGCCGAACCCGGTCTTTTCTCAGAGTAGCTGTTTAAGATAAGGGGCAGGTTGACAAGAGTGCCTGTAGATGCTCCTGGCAGCATTCATTTTTGGAGCTTGGCAGCAGGTTCGGCTCCTTTAGTAGACCCTCAGAGGGAATGCAAAATGGAGGAGGTAGAAGTTTATGTCCATCCTGTTTCGGGGGCCAATGCCACCCGGTCCATATTAGAACCAGAACTGGTAAGGTGGGCTATGGCTATCCGACCCAGTGTATTGGTCTTCAGGAAGGGAGGCTTGCTCATTTTGGAGCCCTATTACCCCTTCCGTTTTAGCAGAAACTTTGGCTACGATCAGCATATTCCTCCATCAGTTGCTCAGTTTTCTTTGGACAGCCGTGCCAAGCATGGGTCCTCCATTGCCAGTGACGGTCGGATATAGTGGGATTTCTTTCATCGCCGAGAGGGCGTAACTTTCAGGGTCCCAACCGTTTCTAATCGTATTCCCCGTGTCACATCAGAATACATCAAGTGGTGGAATAACCGCACCAATTTTTATAAGGATGACAGAGGCGCCTTCTGGGATGTGGCCGAGCGTTTTTTCTTAAAGCGGCAATCAGGGCCTGTGTTTGAAATTGATGAGGTTCATCTGAAAAGGCTCTATTCACAGCATCCTAAGGAGGCGGACACATATATTGCTAGGCGTCGGTCCTTAAAAGAGGAAGGCTCTGAAATACCCACTCCTGTCTTTTCTGAGATCAATGAAGATGTTTTTACAAAGGACCTGAGGCAGTTGGGCCACATAGGGAGTATTCATGTGGAGGTGCAGTATCCGTTTCCCCCAGAGGAGCCTCTCCAGACAGTAGCCCCCTGGAGGGGCCCGGTTGATAGATTTTACCCTTATAGGACGTTTGTGCGGAGGGAAGACCGCACCCAGATGTATTATCAGTACACCTCTTGGCTTTTTGTACTGCTGAATGTTCACGGGCTGTCAGTAGAGAACCCGATAGCTGGCATTCTGAATAAGCTGCTTTTCATTTCTTTTCATTATGTTGACGGCTGGTGCATGGATTATCTCGGCCTCTTTCATTGCCTCGACTTCCATGGACATAAAGACTTGGCTGCCTTGACGGAGAAGTGCCAGACCATCGGTGACGTATGCTGGCTCGTGAAGGAGGCTGCTTCCCGCTCGAAGGAGGTGGCTTATCTGTATTGGCCGCTTTCCACCTTCTATGACGGCCCAGCAGGTGTAGACACGCCAAAATTGACGTTACTATGAGTACATCTCATATTACCTTATAATGCTCCAATTTGACCCTCAAATTAGTTCTATTTGAGTGGTTTTCTCACTTTTCTTAGATTTCTCCCTTTTTTCACCCTTTTCTTATTTTTTTCCTATTTTCCCCTATTTTTCTGGATTTTTTGATTTTCTGGGTATTTTTCTCTATTTTTATGAAATAACGACTTGATGTGGGGCGTCTTTTAAATAACGACTTAGGCTTGGGCGTTTCTTAAAAAATGGACGACTATTTATGGAGGCGTCAATTCCACTCATTTTCTATTTTTCTGAATTTTTCTGAGAATTTTTCAGAATTTTTCAGAATTAACGACGTTGCATAAGACGTTATTTTGAATTTGAAAAGAATAAAAAATCGAAAAATTGAATTCACGCCTTACGCACGGTCGTCTTTTTCAAATGAAATTTTTTAATATTATTTTTAACCCCGTTCCAGAGGTGATTTGGTGGCCTTCCGGGTGTCAGAAAAATTCGCAAAAATAGTCGTTGGAATCAGGGCGATGAGATGCACCTCCACCTAAAAAATAGGAAAATAATATTGAGAAATGAAAAATAGCCCTATTTTGAATATTTTGAATTAACGTCCTTAGGTAGGGCGCGTTTTTAAACACGCCTTTGACTCAGACGTGTTTCACAATTTTCAAATAAATTCTAAAATTCAATTTTTGAATTAACGCCCTGATATAAGTCGTGTTTTTAAAAGACGCCCTATGGAAGGTCGTCAATTCGTGAATTGACGCCCTCGTCCAGGTCGTGTTTCACTTTTGTGCTCCGAACGGATGCAGCCTTTCCCCAGAGAGTCACTGCTTCGTTTGGGCTCTTGTCCAGTCTAATCCTCCCCTATTTTGGGCTCTTACCCGTTCTTATCTCTTCCTCTTTTGGACTCTTTCCTTCTTATCTCTTTTCTATCTTATTAATAGAGCTTCCGAGCTCTGTTAATCGGTTGGATTTCGAAGGCTTTTGCCCCTTTGTTTTTCTTTTGTTTTGTCTTCTTCTTCTTCTGTCTTCTACTTCTCTTCTGTTTTCATTTCGTTTTACATTATTCTTCATCTTCTGCTTTTCTTCTTCTTCCTCTCCTTCTTCTATCTTCTCTTCTGTGTTTTGTTTCTTTTTCTTTTTTAACAGGAACCGAAGGAAGGTGCATCGGCTTAGGAGGAGCTTCTTCTTCCATGTTCACATCTCCATCTCTTTGAAGCTTCTTCCCATTGAGGATTAAATCCAAATCAACCAAACAGATTTTTATCCTTCCTCTCCTCTTATTTTTATTTTTATTTCTATTTCTATTTGGTTCATACATACATGCTTCCTAATTCATGCATCATATTCATCATATTGATTTCTCAATCATATTGAGATTTCCCCTTCGTGCATCTCTTGCGCACCTCCTTTGCTTATTATTTTTCATGCATTCACGTCATATCTCCACACCCTCTTTGCATAGGGGTTTAAGGGCAACCCCCTTAAGGTGTGTTCTTTTACAATTTTCATGCTCACATATTTCTATCATGAATTGATGCTACACACCATGCTCTAATCCATTCTTTTGTGTTGTTGTCTTTTTGTAAGGGTAATTAATTGAAAAGACTCTCTTCGTCGGCCGGCCGATCTTGAAGAGAAAAGGAGTACTCATATCCCCCGCATCTTTTGAGGTATTTTGCGATCATCTCCCCATATCAATCTCCTCTTTGAGACCCTCGTGTCTCTGGCGATCACACACACACTCCCCTTAGCACCTCGTGCTCATGCTTATTATTGTTATCATTTTTTCATCATATTTTCCTTAAGTGGATTTTAAAAGAGAATCTACAAATTGGCGATCACGGTGGGACCCTTTCTTATTTTTTATTTGATTACCCCTTTCCCCTTGGCACCCACGTGTGCCCTTTCCTATTGGTACCCACGTGTACCCCTCCTTTTGTGCCCCTCGGGCACCCTCCCTTGTGCATTGCACTCTCCCCAAAGTGATCTGTCAATTAGATAGATTTGTTTTAAAACTTTCACTTATTTAAAATCTTGATGAGCATGCTTCTGTGTTAATAATTATATTTGTTGATTGCCTATGTGAGTGCTTCTCTACTTTGATATTGCTGGCCGCGAGGGTTTTCTGGAAGAAGGCAATTAACGCCTCTGACAGAGGCGCTTTTTTTAGTTAACGCCCTATCGCAGGGCGTCTTTTTCCTGTTTAACGCCTTCTGTCAGGGCGCTTTATATCATATCTTCTTATGCTGTGAATTCACACCCTCCCACAGGGCGTTTCTTTATTTGGTAGCGCCTCTCTTCAGGGCGCGTTTTCATGATTTGACGCCCCCACCCCTGGGCGTCTCTTTATTTGCTTGAGCATCCTTGATAATTAACGCCCTGCCCCAGGGCGTCTCTTTTATTGGTAGCGCCCTGCCCCAGGGCATCTTATTCCTGTGTTTTCACCGAACTCCTTTGTTTATCACTGTATCATATTTCTGCTTATATCTTGCATTCATTCATTCATTTTGCATTGGTTTGAGAGGCCTTATCTCTTTATACTAGGAGCCACACACCCCCTTGGTGAAGGAACGACCCTCCATTGAGCATTCCGTCTCTTTGGATTGGAAATTCCTAAACCAAGCCTCCATAAGTCCCCGCACCCGTGGATTCCCTCACGGACGCCGGGCAGGTTGTACCCTTTTGGAGTCCCGATATAGTTGGCCTAATACGTGGTGAGTGAGAGTTCCTAGTTGGCATTGAAGTGAATCATATTGAAACTAGGACTCTCCTTGTGTGAATCTTTCCAAACTTTATTAAAATTCATTAATTCACCAAGGATTAAACAAATCAAAATCACGGTAATCATTCCAACTTGTGTGCTTATTTGCATAATTATTGAGAATTTTGATTATATAATGGCTTACCATGATAGAAACATGTTCAATTCAATTCATGAGGATGCACAACCTAGCACTTCATATCCTCAATTTCAACATGTTAATCAACATTCTCACCATTCTTTCAAGGGACCACGTCCTTATTCTCATGGTCATGCCCGACCCATGGGCAGTGTCCATTCTTATGGTCCCCCTCCTCAATTGCGAACCACTATTCCTCCGGGACCGTCTCCTCCCAATAATGAGAGGGTCTCTCAAACCTTGCATGCATTAGATCATCTCACCCCTCAACAGATCCAAGCCCTTAAGGCTGCCGTTGAGGGTGCATCTCCTTCATCTCCTCCTCCTTCTATTCCTATACGGGTGGCCCATCACCTACCACCTCCTTCCTCTAATCGGGTAGCCCATTACCCATCTCCTCCTATTCACACTCCTCCTCGGGTGGTCTGACACCCGCCTCCTTCTATTCCTCCTCCAACACGGCCCCGAGGCCCTTTTATTCCTTGCAATCCGGTCCATCCGGGTTCTTCTAAGGGTTATCCCGTTAATTCCCCTCCACGGCCTTCTTATACGGCCCCTCCTTCAATGCCCTGCCAACCCTCTATTGTTCATGTTACGCCCCTCCAGCAGGATATCCTTGATAAGATTGCTTCCATGGAGGAACAATTAAAGAGGGTTACAAGTTCACGGCCAGCTCCTCCTACTCCGGTTAATCCTCTCCACGCGGCTTTGGATGATATTACAAGAATGGAGAGAGAATGGAAGGATAGGAAAGAAGACTACGGCGTCGACATTCCAAACAATCAAGAACCGGCAATTGAAGATCCTGAGCCGGTATATGATGATGAAGTTATGCAGGCACCCCTTCCGAGTTTCCTTCGTTTCCCGCTCCCTCCAATTTCATTTGATGAACCCCCTGCTCAGGACGAAGCCATCGTCCCTAATCCAACTCCTATTCCCGAGACCTCATGGTGCTACGAGGATGGGTCGATACTCCAATCACCCGCGCCGGCGCATCTTGAGTCTCCCCCCACTCTTAACACCGCTCGCCCCGTTAGGCGCTTTCTCCGCAATAAACCTCCATCAATTGCCAAACCTCCACCAATTACACCTCCCCCCATTATGCCATTAGCCTCCACCTCGGCCTCCACTTCCCCAATTAGCCTGCCATTACCCTTCATTATCCCTTTAACCCCAAAACCCATTTTGCCTATACCTCCACCACATAGCCTTTCGCCTTTACCCATGGCTAATCCTGAGCAGGATTCACCCCTTTTTGCACTCGAGCCAACCCCGACTGCTTCCGAGCAAAGGGAGAAGCTCGACGTGTTTGAACCTCCGCCTCCACTCACTCATTTGCCAACACCTCCCGTTATACCTCCATCATCCACGGAGCCTTCCGCCTCCGCCTCACCTCCCTTTACTACTCGGAAGGGGAGCGCTGCTACAAGTACTCGTGCCGAGGACGATCAAAAGCCGGGCAAGAAGACTTCGGCCACGACTGTGCCATTCAAGATCCAAGAATTCATTTTTCGGATGCCAATCCGGGTTATTGTGCTGAGCACGATTGAAGAGGCCAAGTCGCCGCCATTGCTCAGAGAATGCCAAGCGTTGACGCCGTTTGAGGGCCGGGCAGGGCACCCCTTGTTCAAACTTTCCAATCCAGAATTCATTATTCCATACAAGGGGCAATTGCCCTATTTGCTTAACACTCCATATACACCACATTCAATGGGCAACTCAATGCTTCCCATTCCAACTCTACAACTCCCCCACATTATTGATCTTTGCTTTCCAAGGGAGTTGTCTTTTACTATTGAAGCTTCTTTTATTGGGCCAATTGGCCGTACATGTTCACTGCCGTGGAGGGGCAGTTACCTTGATGCTAAGGGGCCGTCCCTTATTTGCTCCACCTTTTATTCATCTATTTCTATCACCTTTTCTTCATGGGCCACTCTAAGGGTAAAAAGGAAGATCTCATCCTCTCACCCTTCACATTATTCATCTTCTTTGCATCTCCTTACATTCACGCATTCATTGCATTCATCGCATCCATTGCACTCCATTTGCATACGTTCGCACATCCAGCTTCCCGGGTTTCCAAACCCGTATCTTCCCTGCCTTCCGGCACCTCCGGATATTCCGCACTTCCCATCTTATTCATCTTCATCTTTTTATCCACTATCCCCGGGGCATCGCGTCCCTTTTCCTGCTATCTCCCTGGAACCTCCAGGAATTTTATCCCTCCTCTTTGGGCATCTCGCCCTTTCTGATTCTATTCCTCCGGAACCTCCGGACTTTCCCTTTGGGCACGACGCCCCTCTCCACCTTTTTCATTTTCCTCCTCCGGAACCTCCGGACTTTCCCTTTGGGCACGAAGCCCCTCTCCACCTTCTTTATTTGCTTCCTCCGGAACCTCCGGACTTTTCCCTCGGGCACGACGCCCCTTTCCATCTTCTCCTCTCTCGGCATTTGCTTCTTCCGGAACCTCCGGACTTTCCCTTTGGGCACGACGCCCCTCTCCACCTTTTTTATTTGCTTCCTCCGGAACCTCCGGACTTTTCCCTCGGGCACGACGCCCCTTTCCACCTTCTCCTTCCTGATTTCATTCCTCCGGAACCTCCGGATTTTTCTCTCCTCCCTGGGCATCGCGTCCCTCGGCATTTGCTTCTTCCGGAACCTCCGACTTTCCCTTTGGGCACGACGCCCCTCTCCACCTTTTTTATTTGCTTCCTCCGAAACTCCGGACTTTTCCCTCGGGCACGACGCCTCTTTCCACCTTCTCCTTCCTGATTTCATTCCTCCGGAACCCCCGGATTTTTCTCTCCTCCCTGGGCATCGCGTCCCTCGGCATTTTCTCCCTCCGGAACCTCCGGACCCTCCATCTTTCTTCCGATTCATCTTTCTGTTCTTCCTAGATATCACATCCTTCATTTTTTTCTTCCTTTTCCATCATCTTTTTCCCTATTTCGTCTCAGGGCATCGCGTCCCTTCTTTTGTCATCCCTCCGGAGCCTTCGGATTTTTCCTCTCATGATTCTCCTCTGCCTCCGGACCCTCCAGATCCGCCTCTTTCCATCTATCAATTTCTTCTTCTAATTCCTCCTGATTCTGGGTCCGACCCAACTTCTTCCACATCCACTGCCTTGGGCATCTGCCCTTTCTCCCATTGCTTCCGAGGCTTTAGTCCTCACCCCTCTTCTTGATTTTCCGCTTCTTCTGTAGACTGTTCCATGTGATCAGGGTCTCCGCGCCTTAGTGAGGGAGTTCTAGCCCTCGCCTCTATTCCCTTTTCTCCTTATTCGTCTGAGTCTGGTTTGAGCACCACTCATACTCATTCTTGTTAAGCCACTCCCAAAATCCTTTGCTTCCAATCCTTTTGACTCCCAAAGAGGACAAATCCCACGATGATCAACCTCGCCTCTGACAGCTGCTTCTACAAAGGTTGCAAGGTAACATATTGGCGTAAGTATGCATTTATATGATATCATTATCTCATTACTTCACGCATGATTTTCAAAATGAAGTGCTTCCTAACAAGATTAAGAGTGGTGTTTTAAACCTTTATCTTAAGCTTTTGTTTAATTGTAATCATTCTTAAAAAGAGTCCTTTAGGCTTGCCTATGCAGCACCTTGGTTAATAAGAACCCCACGCTGGGAATTCAACATTCTCTCCCCGCTTGTTAAGAGCAACCCTTAGTTGGGCACCGCACACACTTCACGGCGTCCTTAGCTGGCTCCTTTGATAAAAACACCGTTGCTATCTTGGCCATGCCATGAGAATTCCTGAAAGTCTTTTCTCTTCTTTACTCGGCCACGTGCAGGGGCAAGAGGTTGACGGATGAGATGACCAACCTAGGTAATCCCCAATACGAGAGGAGTCTCAAATAGGGGCAGTCTTGACCCAAAATCAATATGAATTTCATGATATACATCTCGCCAAAAGGGCTATTCTGAAAATCAAGTCAGAATTTCGACAAAAGCAAGATTGTGAATTATGGCATGACAAGAGTGGCAAAGTCCCCGCAGGGAAAACCCTGGTCGTATGCATGTCATGGGTCTAAAAATCAAAGGCACAAAGCCCCGGCACAACAGACTACCTCTTTGAGGGTTAATACTTTGGAAGGAATTCAAATCTCGACATCTCCCATCCTGCATAAAGCTTATCCACAATTGTTCTTCTCTTCTCCCTCCAAGACCGAATGTTTCTCAGGTATGGCCTTGGTAGGAGCACCGTTAATCAAGGGCAGTCAATTATAGGATGCCACTTTCAATGCACGCCTAGCTTTGGGTAATTTTAGCGAAAAGGGAAGGAACTAGGACCCCTAGCCAGTGGTTCAAAAAAAAATAACCCTTTGATGCTGCATTAACAATGTCTAAGCCAAAATCCACAAAAAAAATTGAATATTTCCTGAGCAAAATCAAACAAAAAATTGAATACTTTCAAAATTCATAATAAAAATTCAAATATTTTTCAAAATTCATAAAAATTCAAATATTTTCAAAACTCATAAAAATTTTGCATATTCCAAGAACAAAAAAAAAATTGCATTGTATTGTCTGATGGTGTTTTGTAGGAACAGCTTTGCAAGGACCAAGAGCACGGGATGAGTCCTATCTTCACTTATTGTTATCAACCTCTTGATTCCTCCCGATATTCTCGTGATATGCCACACTAGGGCATTTTGATTATCATCTCCCTATATCATTCTGATTACTATATCATTCTGATTATTCATCTACAAATCATTCAATCAACTCCTGCTGATTTCACTTGATCACTTTGCCACTGGACATTACTTGATTCCAATCATTCAATCTCAATCTCACATGCCAAGTTTGTCATCCTTATCACAAACAACAAACAATGATGCTTTGTAATGCTATAATTTAACTCATGCTATTCATGCTAATACATGCTTGAATGCTATTCACACTAAGCATTGAGTGCTTTGATGTCTATGTTGTCATTGCTTATTGATGCTTCCATTCATGCTATGCTTGTTATACTTAAATGCCTCATTCATTGTTTGTTATCTTTTATATCTTGGCTAATGAATTTTTGAGCGCAGGATAAGAAGCTCTTGGTCCCGCCGACTGGGCATCATCATCAAAGTCCCACGGTGCTTGCAGCTCATTTCTCAGTTCCCATACTTATTGATATCACCATCTCCCTGTATGCATTCTACTATATGTTACATATGTTATTAGATTATATCAAGGACCTTGTGGCTTTGGTAAATCTGGGATTTGAGTTCCCCTTCATCAAAAACAATGATGATTCCAGAGAAGTCTTAGTCACACGGATAGGCCGTTGAGCCGTCCAAGGCTGGGGACGATGGTTCCCTTTTGCGAGTTGGTGCGCGGATAAACGGGCTTCGGCTTAGTATCAGCTCGCTGAATTGGTTTCTTGACCCAGTCTGGGCAGTTTAACAATATTATCCTTGATTATATTATATCTTTATTTGTTATTTTCCCTTTAAACCCAGCATGCATTCATGTAGGACTTTGAATCAACCGTTGAAAAATCATTCTGATGAGCTGTTTGGGAGTCGAATTGATCACTAATTTTCAAGATATGAGATTTTCATTGCCGAATTGAATCCTCAGTTTGTTTTGCCGCTGTTTTGGGTTATTTTTCGAAAGCTCCTTGTTTGGATTTCTATCATCTTATTTTAATCCTTTTCCCTTTGATCCACCTTGGCTGCAGCACGTCCACATTAGTTGGTAACCGCTCCCCAATGGTGAAACCTACAGGTTTGTGACCTGAGGTACTTCCACCGCGCTGGAAGTTGATCATTCTCCTTCGTGCCCTCGTGCACATCTCCCCTTTTTATCCAAACATTGTTGATTTCGTTGGATTTCCCGAGATTTGCTTCATCTCGAGCTTTTGATTTCATTCTCATCAAGTGATGTTGATTGCGTGTCTCATCACACCTTGGCATCTACTTTTCAGTTTGCTACGCTCCCTTGCAAAGCAGACGCCAAGGCAGGGCAGCTGTAGACACGCCAAAATTGACGTTACTATGAGTACATCTCATATTGCCTTATAATGCTCCAATTTGACCCTCAAATTAGTTCTATTTGAGTGGTTTTTCTCACTTTTCTTGGATTTCTCCCTTTTTTCACCTTTTCTTATTTTTTTTCCTATTTTCCCCTATTTTTCTGGATTTTTCTGGATTTTCTGGGTATTTTTCTCTATTTTTATGAAATAACGACTTGATGTGGGGCGTCTTTTAAATAACGACTTAGGCTTGGGCGTTTCTTAAAAAATGGACGACTATTTATGGAGGCGTCAATTCCACTCATTTTCTATTTTTCTGATTTTTCTGGAATTTTTCGGAATTTTTCAGGAATTAACGACGTTGCATAAGACGTTATTTTAAATTTGAAAAGAATAAAAAAATCGAAAATTGAATTCACGCCTGACGCACGGTCGTCTTTTTCAAATGAAATTTTTTAATATTATTTTTAACCCCGTTCCAGAGGTGATTTGGTGGCCTTCCGGGTGTCAGAAAAATTCACAAAAATAGTCGTTGGAATCAGGACGATGAGATGCACCTCCACCTAAAAAATAGAAAAATAATATTGAGAAATAAAAAATGACCCTATTTTGAATTAACGTCCTTAGGTAGGGCGCGTTTTTAAACACGCCTTTGACTCAGACGTGTTTCACAATTTTCAAATAAATTCTAAAATTCGATTTTTGAATTAACGCCCTGATATAAGTCGTGTTTTTAAAAGACGCCCTATGGAAGGTCGTCAATTCGTGAATTGACGCCCTCGTCCAGGTCGTGTTTCACTTTTGTGCTCCGAACGGATGCAGCCTTTCTCCAGAGAGTCACTGCTTCGTTTGGGCTCTTGTCCAGTCTAATCCTCCCCTATTTTGGGCTCTTACCCGTTCTTATCTCTTCCTCTTTTGGACTCTTTCCTTCTTATCTCTTTTCTATCTTATTAATAGAGCTTCCGAGCTCTGTTAATCGGTTGGATTCCGAAGGCTTCTGCCCCTTTGTTTTTCTTTTGTTTTGTCTTCTTCTTCTTCTGTCTTCTACTTCTCTTCTGTTTTCATTTCGTTTTACATTATTCTTCATCTTCTGCTTTTTCTTCTTCTTCCTCTCCTTCTTCTATCTTCTCTTCTGTGTTTTGTTTCTTTTTCTTTGTTAACAGGAACCGAAGGAAGGTGCATCGGCTTAGGAGGAGCTTCTTCTTCCATGTTCACATCTCCATCTCTTTGAAGCTTCTTCCCATTGAGGATTAAATCCAAATCAACCAAACAGATTTTTATCCTTCCTCTCCTCTTATTTTTATTTTTATTTCTATTTCTATTTGGTTCATACATACATGCTTCCTAATTCATGCATCATATTCATCATATTGATTTCTCAATCATATTGAGATTTCCCCTTCGTGCATCTCTTGCGCACCTCCTTTGCTTATTATTTTTCATGCATTCACGTCATATCTCCACACCCACTTTGCATAGGGGTTTAAGGGCAACCCCCTTAAGGTGTGTTCTTTTACAATTTTCATGCTCACATATTTCTATCATGAATTGATGCTACACACCATGCTCTAATCCATTCTTTTGTGTTGTTATCTTTTTGTAAGGGTAATTAATTGAAAAGACTCTCTTCGTCGGCCGGTCGATCTTGAAGAGAAAAGGAGTACTCATATCCCCCGCATCTTTTGAGGTATTTTGCGATCATCTCCCCATATCAATCTCCTCTTTGAGACCCTCGTGTCTCTGGCGATCACACACACACTCCCCTTAGCACCTCGTGCTCATGCTTATTATTGTTATCATTTTTTCATCATATTTTCCTTAAGTGGATTTTAAAAGAGAATCTACAGCAGGTATGACCCTTCCTGTGCGCTCATGGCGTCTTTCTTTTATTGTTATGTTTTGCATCTACCGACTATGACTGCCTTTCTTGTGTCTTGCACAGATCGACCGGACATAAAACGGCAGGGACTTTACAGGAAGATTATTGCTCAAGCTGAGAAGCCTGCTTACTTTGAAATTCCTGCAGCGGCACCTACGACCACTCCCTTGCCTCCGGGCAAGAAGAGGAAGCCTTCTGTGGTGAAAGCTGCAGTTGTCAAGGCCAAGAGGGCCAAGGTTGTTCGGGTCCAGCAGTCAGCTCCAGTTGCGACGGACGTCGGAATCCCTCTTCCAGACATCCCCTCTTTTGACGAGTTTAGGTCTCAGAGGGAGGCTGCTCAGGAACCTGCCGAGAGTGGCGGTAAATATCTTGCAGATGCAATCTTCATTATTTTCTTGACTGATCTTTTAAGGCGTCCTTCGAGACTGAGCTTCTCTTTATCTGATACAGCCCCGGAGCAGGTTGCAGTGCCTATGGAAAGGGACACGAGGCTGCCTTCTCCTACCCCGGCTGGCGAGGAGGAAGGTAAATGTGCTTTCTCATCTTTTCTCTTTATACTTTCGTTGTTGTTCTTTTCCATTATATCCCTCAGAGTTCCCCTTTGTTGAAGTGACAATCAGGGAGCAGACTGAGGCCATGATAGCAGCGGGAGAGTCGCCTCAGCCGCAGGAGGGTCACAGGATTCAAACACAACGGAGTCCTGTCCCGGCCAGACGTATAATCACCCGGTCCGCATCCCGGCATGCTCTAGAGGTGACCTCGCAGCATATAGCTAGTGTGGAGGTATCCTCGAGCAGCTCTGAGACCGTCCCTGATAATGAGGAGGAAGTGACGTTCAGCGCCAGTGAGGAGGAATTCCTAAAATCAGAAGCCTTGCCCGTATTTGCAAAAGGTCTTCCGCCTTTTCAGCCTCCTAAGCTGTTGATGCTGTCTTCTGAGGAGGAATTACAAGAGGAGTTTGCCGGGCTCGATACCGAGGTCGACATAACCCCTCCATTTGTTGCTTCAACTGCGGAGCTTTCTCCCCTTCTGTCTCATTTTGAGGATATAGACCCCACTTTAAAGGTAAGCTTCTTTTTTTTTTGCTGTTCTATTTATTTTCTTTCATTCATTGATGAGGATCATTCTGCTTTGTCCTCAGGACCCTGTCATTACCAGCTCAGATGCGGCCGCAGTCTCTACGGATGTCTCATCTGCAGGCTTGGTCATCATCCTTGCTTTACCTTCAACTCTCATGGGAATGTCTGAGGTTATTCGCCCCGTGCCAGTGAGAATACAATCTTCAACTGACTTAACATCACTGGATTTGGGATCATCAGGAGAGATTTCCATCCCTGTGAGGGCCTCAGAGTTTAGAGCCGAAGCAGACCCAGCCAGAAGCTCCGCCTTTATACCAGCTGCCGTAATGTCAATTGCGCCCGAGTCAGCAGTCCCTGCCACAGTGGCTATAGAGACTGGACTTCTGCCTCTACAGACTAGGGACCCTTCGTCCCCATTATCAGAAAAAACAGCTGAAGATGAAGCCCTTATTCAGAAGACTCATGAAGAGATAGCTCCATCATTTATTGGTTCTCCCTCCACAGATGTTCAAGCCATAGCTCCCGAGACAGCGGTAGAGGAGGAGTCTTCAGCTCAACAGGAGAGCACAGAGAGGGACCGGCCAGTTCTTCCAACAGATTTGCCGTCTTCGTCCTCTCAACCGGATGTTGCACTGTGGGCAGACATTGACGGCGAGGTGACTTTCGAAGTAGCTCCAGTTCCTTCTCCTGGCTTTGCTTCATCCGAGAGTTTTGTCTGGCAAAATCTGGACATGCTGCGCCAGCTGGTGGAGTCCCAGCCCGGACTGACTTATCTGCGGCTGAAGGAGATAGCCGAGCGTTTCACTGCTGGTCTACAGGCGATGGGCTGTCCCATGGAAATATGGGCCCATCGGGTTCTATTGTTGTTAAAGTTCATACATCGCCGGGACTTCTTGGCACATATTATGTCTGACAGACTGGCAGCTTTGAAGTTGCAAAGGAAGGAGTGCAAATCTGAGCTGGAGAAGACGGACTCTGTTCTTCAGGAGCGCCAATGCCAACTGCAGTCTCTGGCGCAGCGGGAGCAGTTCGTGCGCAGCCGGATAACCATCCTAGAGGCTGAACTGTCTGACCTCCGGGCTGAACTGCCGCAGATAACAACTTCTCGGCCGCAGCTTGCGGAGGAAGTAGCTCTGTTGGAGGGGTAGGTGGCATCCTTTCAGGACGAGTCTGCTCGGCTACAGGAGGAGGAGGCTCGACTTCATGAGCTGGGGGCTGCCCCGCATGTAGGGCTTCTGGCCTTCGAGGACATATTCCGGCGCCCGTGAATATCTGTTTCCCCCTTTTTGTAATACAATTCCCCCACTAGGGGCCCTTCTTGTATTCCCTTTTTTATTCAATGGAAAGGAATCTTTATACTAGTCTCATATGTGGTTTGTCTTTTCTATGTGGTTTCATCACTTTGGGAAGTGGGGTAGTGGTTCTAGCAGTCCCTCATACGAACGGCTCGTATCTGGCAGGAGAGCGTCCACCCCTTCAAAGAAAGGATGGGGAACTCGCTCCACCGCGTGACGGCCTCCGGGGGGGGTGCTTTAACCCGAATTCTGTTGTTGGTAGCAAACGTCCTTCTTTGGCCATATGTGCCGCAAGGGAGACGGTTTGCAGGAATGTGAACGAAGAGGCTCAGAGCATTATCCGGAACGGGTGAATGGTCCATCCCGGGCAGGTTTCAAAGCTAGTCGGGGCAATGTGCCAATCGACCAGTATATGATTTCATCATCGATATTGGGTTTATATCGATGCAAAGGGGTTTTATAGGTTTCATCAGAGTAGACGTAAGGTCTAGACTGGGTAGAGGTTATCGCAGGTGGGATATTGAAGGGTGCGCGGTTTTCATCAGGACAGACGTAGGGTCTGAACTGGATAGGATTTCATCATTGATCGGGCGAGGTGCCGGTCGATCAATAGCTAGTTTCATCATCGATATTGGGTTCATATCGATGCAAAGAAAGTGTTATAAGTTTCATCAGAATAGACAAAAGGTCTAAACTGGCAGGGTTTTAATTGGACATGGTTTCATCACTGATCGGGCGAGGTGCCAGTCGATCAGTGGTTGGTTTCATCGTCGATATGGGGCTTATATCGACGTAAAGAGTTTCATAGGTTTCATCAGTATAGACGTAAGGTCTAAACCGGACAGAGGATTTCATCATTGATCGGGCGAGGTGCCGGTCGATCAACGGTGGGACGTATGTAGAGGTGTAGGTCTCGTCAGGACAGACGTAAGGTCTATTTCAGCAGGTTTTATGGCGGGTGGGACTTTGCCAAGAAATACGTAGGTTTCATCAGGATAGGCGTAGGGTCTATCCTGGTAGGGTTTCATCGTTGACCGGGCAAGGAGCCGATCGATCAAGGGAAGGTTTTAGGAGCTTGATCAGGACAGACGTAAGGTTTGAACTGGCCAGGCTTTATCAGAATGGTGACGGGTTTTATTGTCGGTGGGACATGTGAAAGAGGGTGTGTAGATTTCATCAGGGTAGACGTAAGATCTACCCCGGAAAGGCTTTATCATCGGCGGGGCATAGAGCCAGATGACCGACGGAAGGCCTCATCAGTGAAGGGGAGGTGAAGGCAACGTGCCGGTTGGCATGGAACTTCTGAATTACCACATTACCGACCCAAGCGCCCTTTCGGGTTTTCACCGGAGCCAGCCCCCTCTTGCTTTTGCCCACGCATCCTTTCGGATTTTCACGTGGCGGGGTACCCGATTTTGCCTGCAGTGCCCTTTCGGGTTTTCACCACAGCTGGGTTTTAGCCATTTTTGCCCTTGTCCAGAATGCCTGAACAAGTCTGGCGGGATATCTCTATTTTTTAACCCCATTTCTATATATGTATTTTTTTGTCGTTTTCTTTCTCTTTCTTTTTCATTGTCTTTTCTGGGATCAGAACTTTCATCCTATGGACCATGGCGCCATATGTTTATTGTGGACACACGATCATTGATGTGGGTGTCAACATCAATGCAAAGGGAAGTAGGGTTTCATGATCTATCCAGACGAAAGGTCCGAATTGATTTAGAGGATATAGATAGCAGCTCGGGCACGAGGCCGTTTGCTGAAAATATGAGTTTCATCGTTAATGTGGGGTTTAACATTAACGCAAAGGAATAGAGTTTCATGATCTATCCAGACGGAGGGTCTGAATCGATTCAAAGAGCAGTGTTGTGCTATATCAGAGCGGACGGAAGGCCCACCCTGGACGGATTTTAGCGTCGATCAGGCAACGTGCCAATCGATCGATAGCAGGTTTCATCATTGGTATTGGCTCATACCAATGCAAGGATTTCATATGCTTCATCAGGATAGACGTAGGGTCTAAACTGGGTAGGGTTTTATCATTGATATTAGGCGAGGTGCCAATCGATCAATGGCGGGTTTCATCATCGGTATTGGATTTATACCAATGCGAGGAGTTCATGGATTTCATCAGGATAGACGGAAGGTCTAAACTGGATAGGTTTCATCATAGATCAGGCAGTGTGCCGGTCGATCAGTGTCAGGTTTCATCATTAGTATTGGGTTTATACCAATGCAAGGATTTCATAGGTTTCATCGGGATAGACGTAAGGTCCATTCCGGATGGGTTTAATCGTGGTGGGTCTTAGACAGAAACAAGTAGAAGTGTTTTATCAGAACAGACGGAAGGTCTATCCCGAGGTGGGCTTATTATTGAGGGAGATTTTTCTTGAGCAATACATGAAGGCTTCAACAGAATAGACGTAAGGTCCATTCCGGATGGGTTTAATCGTTGATCGGGCAAGGCGCCGGTCGATCGACGAGGAGTTTTATGGTGGGAGGTGAGGCTTTCTTTGGAATCACCACATTACCGACCCAAGCGCCCTTTCGGGTTTTCGCCGGAGCCGGCCCCCTCTTGCTTTTGCCCACGCGCCCTTTCGGGTTTTCACGTGGCGGGGTACACGATTTTACCTGCAGTGCCCTTTCGGGTTTTCACCACAGCTGGGTTTTGGGCCATTTTTACACTTGTCCCTAATATAGGAGCAAGTCTGGCGGGGTATCTCTATTCTTAACCCCATTTTTTTTTTATTCTCTTTCTCTTCCTTTTTGGGAGGGTGACAGGTCGGAATGCCACCAGCTCAAGATGAGGGTAACTTGGTTAGGGCGGAGTGCCGCTAGACCAAGAAAAGGGTAGTTTGGCTAGGGCGGAGTGCCACTAGACCGGGAAATGGGTGTAGCTTGGCTAGGGCGGAGTGCCGCTATACCAAGAAAAGGGTGTAGCTTGGCTAGGGCGGAGTGCCGTTAGGCCAAGGAAAGGGTAGTTCGCCTAGGGCAGAGTGCCGCTAGACCAAGGAAAGGGTAGCTCGGCTAGGGCGGGGTGCCGCTAGACCGGGAAAGGGTGTAGCTTGGCTAGGGCGGAGTGCCACTAGACCAAGGAAAGGGTAGCTTGGTCAGGGCGGAGTGCCGCTAGGCCAAGGAAGGGTAGCTCGGCTAGGGCGGAGTGCCGCTAGACCAAGAAATGGGTGTAGCTTGGCTAGGGCGGAGTACCACTAGACCAAGGAAAGAGTAGATTTTGCCCGATTACTCGGGGAATGTCGGTTGTGCTGTATGATACAGCTTCAGATGTTTTCCGTTGAGTGGTGAGAATTGGATTTCCCCTCGATGGTTAACAATCACGTAGGCCCCTCTTTCGTAGACCCTCTGTATCGCATAAGGACCTTCCCAATTAGCATTCAGCTTTCCTTTTGGGTTGGACGCCATAACTTCTTTTTTCTTGACCATGACGAGGTCGCCTTTCTTGAATTCTCATCCTTTTACGAGTTTGTTGAATGCAGTGGCCATGCGGGCCTGATACATTTGGATACTCTTCTGAGCTCGGAGGCGCTTCCCTTCCAACTCAGCCAGTTCTTCTAGTCTTCTTTCTGCATTGGTCTGTTCGCCACGGGCCAGGCCATATTGGACTGCCACTCTGAGTGACGGGACTTCCAGCTCTAGCGGAACCACTGCCTCTGAACCGTATACCAGTGAGTATGGTGAGCACCCTGTAGGTGTCTTGAAGACGGTGCGGTATGCCCACAGAGCTTCATACATTTTCTCTTCCTAGTCCTTCTTATTAGAACTGACGACCTTGGCCAGCAAGGTGCAGAGAGTCTTGTTAAAAGCTTCTGCCAATCCGTTTGCCTGCGGATTGTAAGGAGTGGAGGTCCTCCATTCGATCTTATATTTCTCAGCAAGCCGATAGACCTTCTGATTTCTGAAATGACTTCCATTGTCGGATATTATTCGGCTGGGGATCCCGAACCGGAAGATAATGTTCTGTTTGATGAATCTGGCGACCAATTCACCAGTCACTTCTCTTAATGCTATAGCCTCCGCCCATCGGGAGAAGTAATCTGTTATGGCCAGTATGTACTTATGTCCGGCCGAGGAAGTCGGCAGTGGCCCGACTACATCAGTTCCCCATTGTGCAAATGGCCAGCTGGGAACTGTAGGGTGCAGAGTCGTAGGAGGCCTTCTAGGCACAGTAGCATGCTCCTGGCATTTCTGGCATGATTTTGTAAATTTACAGCAGTCTTCAAACATGGTGGGCCAATAGTAGCCCAGCTTCTTGATTTCTATCTTCATCTTGGGACCAGCTTGGTGGGCACCTGCTGTCCCAGCATGTGTTTCTTTCATCGCTTGCCAGGCTTCCTCAGTGGACAGACAGCGGAGTAGAATCTTCTTGCGTTCATCTGCCATTATTCGGAACAAAACTCCATTCCTGAGTTCATAAGAATCTTTGATTCTTAGGAGTTTCATCTTTTCTTCTCTCTTCTGCGGCAGTTGTTGGTGTAGAAACCACTGCAGCAAGTGTTGTCTCCAATCAGACGCTTGTTCTGTGCTGATGTTGGCAACCTCGTCTTCCTCGGGGCACTATTCTAGCATACTGGGGACTTGCCGCCGGTTCATAACGACAATGTTCAGTGTCTTATTTGGTGGGACTGCTAGTGAGCTGGCCAGTTTCGCCAGTGCATCAGCCTGGGCATTGTGTCCACGGCCCACATGCTTGAGCTCAATATGGTAGAATTTCGCCATGAGGCGCACATCTTTTTGGTGGTAGGGATTCAGTTCTGGCTTCCGCACTTCGAACTCCCCTTGGATCTGTTTTATTATCAACATCGAATCCCCGAATACTTGAAGCATTTGGATACCCATGTTGAGGCTGACATATAGCCCGATTATCAGAGCTTCATACTCGGCCTCATTATTGGTGCAGAGCTTGTTTATAGAACAGGAAGTATGCACGACCTCCCCCTCTGGTGATTTCAGCACAATACCGGCTCCAGCCCGTATTCTGGTCTTTCCATCGGAGTCTGTCTCTGTTCTAGATGCTCCATCAAAGAATAGTTGCCACATAACTGACTGAGCCTGGCAGGCCTCGAGTGTCTCATCATCGGGTAACTCGGTCCCTAGCATATCATTTTCGGCACAGGATGCTCTGCAAAGAAATCAGCCACAGCCTGTCCTTTTATCGCCCTCTGGGGTGTGTAGGTAATATCGAATTCCATCAGAATCACTGCCCATTTGCCCAACCGGCCCTTCAGTACTGGCTGAGTCAATATGTATTTGAGCGGATCTGCTGCAGATATCAATCTGACTTCATGTGACAACATATAGTGTCGGAGCTTTTTGACAACAAAGACTAGTGCCAAGCAGGTCTTTTCTATGTAGCTGTAGCTTTCTTCAGTTCTAATCAGCCTCCTACTCAGATAGTATAAGGCTTTTTCTTTGCCTTCTTCATTTATCTGTGCCAGCATTGCCCCCAGGGAACAGTATGTGGCCGCGATATACAGTATCAAGGGCCTGCCCTTAATTGGTGCCCCCAGCACCGGAGGGGTATTGAGATATTCTTTTAGATTCTCAAAGGCTTCCTGACAGCCATCGTGCCAGAGGAACGGCACATCTTTCATCATGAGCTTATGAAAGGGGTGGCATCTTCCCGACAGATTTGATATAAATCGTCGGATATAGGCCAGACGCCCTTGCAGAGATCTCAGCTCGGACAGATTCCTTGGTGGAGGGAGCTCCTGGATAGCCTTAATCTTGGATGGGTCAATTTCAATGCCCCTATGACGGACAATAAACCCGAGGAATTTTCCACTGGACACGCCGAAGGCGCATTTCATGGGATTCATCTTGAGTTCATATTTGCGCAGCCTCTGGAATACTACCCTTAGGTCTTGCAAATGGTCTTCTCTTCTGCTGGTTTTTACTACCAGATCATCAATGTAGCACTCTACTTTCTTGAAGAGCAAATCATCAAAGATTTTTGTCATGGCTCTTTGATAGGTAGCGCCGGCATTCTTAAGACCAAACGGCATCCTTTTGTAGTGGAATATCCCCTTCGGGGTACGGAATGCAGTGTGCACTCTGTCTTCTTCAGCAATCTAGATCTGGTTATATCCGGATGACCCATCCATAAATGACAGGGCTTCATGACCAGTAGTCGCATCAATCATCACTTCAGTGATTGGCACTGGAAAGTCATCTTTCGGGCAAGCCTTATTAAGGTCCCGGAAATCAACACATATTCTAATCTGCCCATTCTTCTTCTTTACGGGCACTATGTTGGCTAACCATGTAGTATACTGATTTTCTTCAACAAAGCCTACATCAATCAGCTTGTCAACCTCTTTGTTAATCTGATTTATTAATTCAGGGCGCATTCTCCTGGAAGGCTGCTTTACAGGGCTAGCCTCTGGGTTTATTGCCAATCGGTGCTGCGCCACATCAGAACTCAGTCCCGGCATTTCATCATATGTCCATGCAAAGCAGTCTCGGAATTCTTTCAAGAACTGTATATACTGTTCCCTGGTAGCTGGCTCCAGCAGTGCACTGAGGAATGTCGGCCTTGGCTCATCTGCGGTCCCCAGATTTATTTCCACAAGCTCATCGACGGTGGCCTGACCTCCATCTTCGACCTCGGGCGGGGCTTCTTGCAGGTCAATGAAGCCTCCCGGGATATAATCTTCTTCAGTTTCATGATTCTCTATTTCATCATACTGGTTATCAGCGGGTGCTGGCTCATCATATACGGCCAATATTGTTGTATTCTGTTCAGTCTGCCCCAAGGACGTAACTGGATCAGCAGGAAACTCAAAGATGGAGTCTTCCGCCCTTAGAGGTTCTTCTGATGCAGACTCCTTTGAGAGATCATCATTCTGTAGAGCCCGGACTTCTTCCAGGATGCGCTCAAACTCCAGGCATTCCCTCAGCTCTTTGGCTACTTGGTCTTCATCCGGGGTTCCCGTGTCAAACTTTGCTTCAGCATGGAACAAATCCTCTTTGCAAGGTAGGTCTTCCCAGCACCAATCTTTCTTTGCTTCATCAGACGTCCCCGTCTCCGGCTGACTGTCTGGGGCTTCATTGTTCATTATGGATTGATAAATGATTTCTTCATCTTCCGAGGGGTACTTGTCATATCCCACCTCGGGAGGGTCTTCATGCTGGTAGAAAGACAGAGATGACGTCCACCTCAGCTTCATAGTATTCTTGAAGGGTGTAACCCAATCCCGGGTGCTGAGTGATCTTCCTCAGTTCTTTATCATCCCGAGGCGGATCCCATAGCTCCTTGAACGCCTTCTTCTGGGCAGCAGGCTGCAATGACGGCATTTGCATCTTAGAGAACATCTGCGAAACCCGTTGGGTAGTATAATCCAAGCCTGTAATTGGCACCATCTGGTTTGCAGCCTCTTCAGGGACCATGCAGTCTTGATCATCTTCCTCGACTGACTCCCCGGTGTAGAATATGGTAGGAGGCTCGCAGAAGCGAGGGATTTCCATAGTCTTCAGTGGTAGCACCGTCTGGTACTCTAGGCCGGCGATGGGCTTGACTAAACCCTGCGGAACCTCCACTTGTGTGTACTTTTCTTTCATTTCTTCATCGATATCATCCGGGTGAATGCTAGGAGGGGTGATCCGAGCAAAGTCACCAGCATAAGAGATGTGAGATACCTCATGCTTTTTAATATAGCCCTTTGGTGGCGGGGGAGACCAGTTTCTTACCTTCGTCGCCGGCTTTTTCTGGCTGACCACAGCCTCTTTCTCTTCACCCTTTTGTGACACCTCCGTGTAGTAGGATGCATCGAGCATATGGCACTCGAATACTTCGAAGGGATGCAGATCCGCAAACACCCTCTCTTCTTTTCCTTCATGGCAGTATTTAATGCACTGATGCAGTGTGGATGGCACTATCTGATATTCATGCAGCCACGGTCTCCCCAGCAGGGCCTTATATGTGGTGTTGGCGTCGATTACATAGAATCGTACCACGGTAGTGAGGTCCCCCAACGTGAGGTTAAAATCAGCCACCCCAAGGGGCGTCTCACATTTCTGGTTGAATCCCGTAATTTTCATGTCTCTGACCTTGGTAAGCTGAAGATCAAAGTAATATTTTTGGTAAATGCGGTATGGGAGAATGTTCACGGCAGCCCCGGGATCTATCAGTATCCTGTTCAGTGGTTGACAATTCAGGGAGCCCCTCATATATAGCGGTCTGTTATGGCAGGAATTCGGAATCAGCATGTCGTCTTCTGTGAATGTGACTGACGGCCCAGAATTTACTTCTGTCAAGAGTGCTTCATATTGTGCCGGCGACTGCAAGGAATCAACAATTGCTTGGCGAGCCTCTTCACTCAGAGAGAGGATCTCCCAGATGGAGAATCTGGTAGGGAGCTTCTTTAGCATTTTCATAATCCGGCTGCCCACCCTGACATTAGACAGTCTCATTTCTTCCGCCCATCGGGGTTTTGGAGGTTCATGTGGTGCCCGTGGCCTCTGCTGCCCAGTGCTGGCTTCAACCTCTGGACTGATTTCTTGGGGGGCTTCTTCTATAGCAACAGCCCCTGGTGCCGTCAGAGAGTTATCCTCCTCTTTCTCATTCTGCTTGTAGGCTACAGATGCCGACTGCTGAGGTCTCTTGCCTTTATCTGGCCCAGCCTGGATCGACTGCCCATTTTCTAGACTAGACAGAAATTCCAGAAATGTTGGAGTTTGACCTCCTTTCTTCTTTTCTTGGTACAAGCTGGCAGGGGGAGGAACCTGGACACCTCGTACCTCCGGTTCGGGAATCTGGTAGGGCTGTTCCCCTCTGAACATAATGTTATGATTAGCTGGTGGTGGGCGCCCCCATCTTTTCCCAGAACATGTTGCATGGGCTGAGGTTGAGGCCTCGGCATGGTTGGCTTCTAGCGGGGCATCTGATGTTTCATCCTCATCATTCTCCCCGGGCGAGGTAAAGAGTGCCGACAGGGTGTTACATTGTACTGTCACGACCCTCTTTCCCTTCTTGGACTTGGGCTGTCTCTTCTTTTTCTGGGCATTTGGCTTTATTGGCCCCTGCCCCCAGAAGGGTTCAGTCTCAGCTTTTTCTTGTTCTGCCTCTGACTGCTCTTTAATTTTCAATTCTTCGAGCTGTTCCCAGAGTATACAGTCTTTCACCAGCAGGTGCCCGGGCTTTTTCTGATCATATTCATCAAGCCCATTAATATACTGCTGTAAACGCCTGGCTGCAGGACTTACTTCCTTATATGCAGGTAGGGGGACTTGTCTTCTCCGGTTATGAGTGGGGATCCGGATGACTGGTCCTGTCTCAGCTGTGTGCCATACTGGCTTTACTGGAGGCGGTTCAGGTCTTGGTGTGACACCACGGATAAATGCTCCATTGGTTTTGGCTGCGGGAGTCTTCTTTCTGTTCTTTATGGGTTTCATCTGCCATCCTTCCTGATCCTTCAGTGGGGTGAGGAAGCAGGCTTCATAAGTATGCCTGGTACATTCTTCAACGGCCTCCTTAGGCAGCTGCTGGTAGATTGAAATCATATTGGTGGCCATTTTTAATGTCGGAGGCTCATGTGGACGAGGTGGCTCTACCTGGTAATCTCCCAGCTGTAGCTCGCCCTTCTTGACCATGCCTTCCATAATATCTTTGAAGACGTAGAAATCTTCAATTGCGTGCCCCAGCGCACGGTGATATGGACAGAACAGTGGATCACCTTTCTTTGCCGCGTCCTCGGGTCTCTTTGGTTCAGGCAATGTTACCTTGTTGAACTTGTATGCCCAGCTGAATAGTGCGGCTGTCTTATCTTTCGGGAAAGTGTACGGCTTTCTCATTTTGTTTCTCAGAGAGACCTTATCTTTTCTTTCTGCTGTGTCTGCTGGTGGGGGAGCTTCATCTGCCCCCTTCTTCCCTTTATGTTGCTCGAAGGTTCTGAAATCGACTGTGTTAGCCTCAGAGTGCGATGGTCGTCGATCATTAGATTTCCCTTTCGGCACAGTTGGAGCATTGGCCGTCGGACGCTTAGACAGGAACGTCTCGACCTCCGCCACTATATTGTTCAGCCGGTCAAATGTTCTAACATCTGCACCAATCATCTTTTCCAGTACCTCTCTCCTGAGGCTCTGCTTACATATTTACACTGCATCTTCTTGGTGAGGAGGTCTTCTGCATCTCATAGCTAAGTTCCTCCACCTTTTGATGTAGTCCAGTGCTGTTTCATCTTGCTTTTGCCTGGTTGCATATAGTTCTGCTATTGTAATTTCTCTTTCCGTGACATGAAATCTGTCGCGGAACTTTCTTTGCATATCAGGCCAATCGGTCACTGACCCAGCCGACAGGCTTGAATACCATTCAAAGGCTATCCCGGTGAGGGATGAGCCGAAGAACTTAAGCAGATAAGCTTCATCAGCTGCCAAGTCACCCATGATTGTGGTGTAGTAAGCTATGTGCTCCCTGGGAGAGCCCTGGCCATTAAATTTCTCAAACTTCGGCGGCTTACTGACGCCTGGCGGTAGTCTCTTAGCAGCATACTGGGGAGGATACGGTACCTTGTACACATCGTAGGTACTAGCATCATCACCAGTCTTTTCAGACAGCTTCATCTCCACAATCTTTTCAATCATCAACTTCTGGGCTATGGCTGGATCTATGTTTTCCGGGAAGAAGTGAGCTTGTTGCTGACCATAAGGAGTTGTCATCACAGTTGCGCGCAAGACTGGCGCGGCAGGCTGCGTCTGAGATGCAGAGGGCTGAGCTACCGTCTGCTGCAGAACGGGTTGGCTCGGTGCTTTGCCCTTATCAGCCAGAAGAGGATTAGCTAGAATAGCCATTTCTGTTGAGCTGGCAGTCTGCCCCACAGGCTCGGCTTGCTTGGAGACCGGTGTAGCTTCATGCCTCTCATTTAGCTGTCTTCTGAGAGCATTGATCTCTTGTTGATATCTTCTAAACATCATCTGGATCATGGGATCCAGGGTTGACGGGATCTGTAGATCTTCTGAAGTCCCTTCAGCATCATCAACGAAGGGATTGTCTTCCTCTTCCGTCGTCACCACATTAACTGTCATAGTGGTGATCTTACAGGCTTCATCATTAGTCTTCATCTTATCTTTTGCCGCCTGGCCTCTTCTTGTGACGGGGCCTGGTCTGGTTGCTAGTCTGAGCAGTTCATCTGGCTGTGTGGGTAACATATCCTGCCCTTCGACAAGCCCGGCCATATTGCAGGCAAAGATCTGCATCTTTTCCCTCTGCCTGTAGACTTTCCTTCTCGTCTGATCGGGGTATTTGAGCCGGTCAAAGACTGATATTCTTTCTCTAGCTTCTTCCCTGTGCAGGTCTTTTTTCCCATACCCGGCTCTGTGGCCTTCTTCATAGTCATTGGAATCGGAGGAGGAGACTCCGAGCATCACTTCTTGAAGGGTTTCTTCTTCTTCTTCATTCATGGTGCCCAAAGCACGGGATAATCTTTACTGCCCGAGGGCGGAGTTCCCCAGGTAGTGAAAGTAGTCTTGAGCCACTTGTTTCATCTCCTCTTGATTGTGCCTTCGTGGCTCTGGTTGGAGCATCAATCTTTCCCGGCTCTTCTGCTGATAAGCCAGTCTCTCCACTTGAGCAGTCAAGTGCTCGGCTCTGCAGTATTTGAATATATCGGCCTGCCTGGCACAGGCTCTTGGTCTTCTTAGAGCTGCAGCAGCGACCGGTTCGCTTATTCTCATTTCCTCTTCCTCCCTGAACCTTCTACTCCCATCTTGGTAGCAGTTGGCAGCATAATTCTTTCTTTCCCATCTTTTGCCCCCAGCCATGGGGCGGGTGACCGTGAGGTCTTCCTTCTGCTGATATCTTATGCCCCTCATCCTGGGGCGAATAGTAGTCAGATTTCTTCCTTCGTTCTCTTCCTCATCTCTCCTACCCCGAGCTCTGGGGTGAACAGCAACAGCATTTCTTATGTCTTTTCCTTCTTCTCTTCTGCTTCCTGCCCTGAAGCGGGCAACAGTGGTATCAACAATGTTTTCTTCCTCTCGAGCTGGGACCCAGCTCTGGATTTTCTTCGGCCGCCAGATCTGTCTGAACTTGGGCGGCTTCGGCGCCAGTGGCCTTCTATCCTCCTCTTTCATGTCGACCCTCCTGGCAGCTAGTACCCGGAACCTGTTGGTAGTAGGCACCATCGGGACGATCGTGTCTGGCTTGACCGCCCTTGGGCGACCACTAAGGTTTACCCGGACATCTCCAATCAGCATTGTCTTTCCTGAGTTGGATATCCGACGACCCGCAGCAGTGGGTCGGGCTCTCCTGTCGGATCTCCTCCTTCTTCCAGCAGCAGAGGGTGCGCCCCTTTTCGCCTCGTGATGGACGAAGCAGGCCACGACCTCAGGAGTATCTTGCATCACCTGGCTCATTTTGGGGCTGGTAGCTTGCGTCAATGTCTCGACAACAGTCCTTTGCTCCTGGTTGTCAATCTCGAGCAAGTCAGTGAAGATGAGGCCCAGGCAGTTGGGCATCCCGACAGCAGGCGGCATCGATCCGAACAAAAGAGGTACCGCCAGGTAGCCTTCTCGAACATGCACATCGACCGCTTGTTGATCAAAGCGTACAGACATGATTCCAGTTGTCATCGTAGCTTCCTGAAAATAGAGAAAGCACACAAAATCAGAAATTTGAGGGGGGGCCCACTGGGCCTCCTATTTTGGCGTAGAAATGAAGGGAGACTGGGTCCCACCGGGCGTGCCAGACTTGTGGACGCGGGATTTTTCTTCCGTTATCTTATTTAATTTTATTTGTTTATTTATTGATTTATTGGCGTGCCAGTCACCATGGTGACAATTTTTATTATGCGCTCGACTTGACTTGGTCAGTCGATTGTGAAGTCCGAGTCGGGACCAAAAGTCCGCCATACCATAAAGGCTATGACGTTAATTACGCCCTTCCTAAGAAGGACAACCCTTGATTAAACGCCAAAATAGGAGGCCACTCGGGGCGATAATAAAAGAAAAATAACAATGCGTGATATTGAAGATATTATTATTCTGAGAAGGTAATTGAGCGAACGATAGTTTATCAAATCAGCATGACCCCCCCCTTTGTGTAGGTCGTGCTGGGTGGAGATAGGACACCGTCCCCGCAGCGGCGGGGCGGAGCTTGGACAGTCATCGGGAACATATCCCCTTTCATGTTCCCCATCCAGCCAAAGGCCTCGCAGTGTTCATATTCCCCAAAAAATCGAGCCAGACGGGAGGTGTATGTTGAGCACTTCCCGGGACTTATCGGGGTTTAAACATCTATCGACATTTCGACAGCATCTCCCCATAATCTGGATTATGCCCAGGGGAGAATAGGCTATCACCCACGGAGTGCCGGGATGAAAGCCGAAAGAAAAAGGAGGGAGATAACCTCCCACATTGTACATGTATGCCTTGGGGCAATGTTCGATTCTTCCCTTGTAGGAGCCGGTGACACTCGTGCAGTGGCAGAGCTCACCTTAGCTAAAGGGGTTACTCATAAACCCGATACGGATCAGTGGAAAGTAAGGGAGTCTGACTCCCTTTGATTTTATCCTCGGGACAGTTCTGGTGACTCATGGACATCCCTGGGTGGGTTTGATAGAAGTGTTGGAAGCTCATTGGGTGGCGGGATAGCCTCTCTGCACGGATTTGAATGGATATATGAGTTCTCGGCATGAAGACCACCGCACCGAGAAGGGTTCTTTGCAAGGCACCAGTTGGGGCGCCAGGAAGCTGGCGTTAGTGGAGTTCTCGGCGCAGGCAAGCAGGGAAGCCAAGGGGTCTTACGGCGCCAAGGCAGAAGGGTGAAGGTGTTAGGCTCCCGGCGCAAGCAAGGAGGCCAAGTAATTAGGGCTCTCGGCACCAGAAGGATGCCAGAGGGTGAGGGTTCTCGGCGGGTTCAACATGGAGGGTTCCCGGCGCGACGGGGAAGAGGCCGGGAAGCAGGCTCTCGGCGCAAGGGCCAAATGGCCAGAGGAGGTTGTCGGCGGGTTCAACATGGAGGGTTCCCGGCGCGACGGGGAAGAGGCCGGGAAGCAGGCACTCGGCGCAAGGGCCAAATGGCCAGAGGAGGTTGTCGGCGCGAAGGGCAATTGGGGTTCCCGGCGCGCAGGGGAGAAGGCCATATGATGGGCTTCCCGGCGCGATGCAAAGCAGCCAAGGGGGGGCTTCCCGGCGCGCTTCAATTGTAGGGGTTCCCGACGCGGAGGTCAGAAGGCCAAGACAGTTCTCGGCGCCTGAAGGATAGCGCCGAGAGCTGTTCATCTGATTTACTATACGCGAGGCCGAGAGGTGTGAGGGCGCCGGGATGAGAAACAGAGCTTTACGGTACCCTGTTCTTGAATCTGTTGAGGATTCAGGGGTTTTCCTGGTGATTCAGGCCAAGATAGACGGGCCTTGGGAAATCAGAGGGCCCAATTCATCAGACTAGAACTGACTTTGGCTTGGATTTCAAAGGAAAGGCCGGAGGCGGAGAGTGATTTGGGGGAAACACGGTTTAGGGTATCTCTGTCACCAGCGTTCCTAATGATCCGTGAGGATGATTTCAGTATACTCTCCATCATCTGGGGGCCAAGAGATGACTGTCTCTGGCCCCGGGGATGACTTCGGCAAAGTCGATGAGCATGAATGCAACATCTAAGACCGAGAGGCGGTTTCTATGTATCCATGCTTTGCTTCAGAGGCCAAGGGATAGTCTGTCCCTGGCTCAGAAGCAAGCGTGAGGAGCGCTCGGGAAACAGGCGAATAAACAGGCGATCGATCGACCTGGGGAGGGGGATAGCATGCTATTGAATCTTAAGAAGAGACAGACAACACGGGGGATGAACATAGAGCTTCAGAGAAAACCAAAGCAGGGATGGACTGCAGCCCACCATATTTATCCATTCGATAACATTCATCGGGTGAGATACATAATGAGGAAGCAGGGGGAATACATCACTGTATCGGTGTGAAACCGGCTACGGCATTACATGCTACATCAGAGGAGGAAAGAAGAGAGACCATCGAAATAAAAAGAAGAACTATAGAAATGGGGGGGGGGGGGGGAGGGCGGAGCATTGACTCCTCTCCCTCCCCGTTGCCCACCTTCGATCAGCTTCGAACAATCTCTTTCTCTCTTCACTCTTTTCTGCTTCAGCTCTTTTTCTCTTCTCGTGGACGAGGTTGCAGGTCTCTTCTTTGTGTCTCCCCCCAATCCCCTTTTTTCTTCTTTTCTCTTCGAATGAGGGGGTTTTATATCCCTCGTTGGTGTCCTCCCGGCAGGCTCGTCCCGGCGCGCTTCAATTGTAGGCAGAGCTCCCGGCGCGTGGGACTCAAGCTTCTCGGCGCCACTTTTGGGCTTCGACAAGGGGATCCCGGCGCCACTTTTATAGGCCCACTTAGGTCTTTTAGACTAGGCCTCTTATTGGTCCTTCAAGTACATCAGCACCCAAAAGGGCCCTCCATTGCTGACATAGTTTCTATTGAGATCATTCATAGGTTTTTCATCAGTCGGTAGACCGGGGTTTCATCGGCGTTGCCATCTGAATGATGACAAAATCGGACATTATTTCATTGGTATCGTCACCGGAACGGTGACAAGACCGGACATCAGCTTTAGCCTGGAAAGACTTCAGCCAGGTGACTGCTATTTCATCAGTGTCGTCGCCTGACTGACAATGGCATCGGACATCAGCTTGGTCGGGAAAAGGCTTCAGCCGGGTAGATGGTTGACAAACTTCGTCATTGATCTTTCACTATTGGTCTGATCTTCCTTTCAATTCTGTCTCTACCCTTGCTCATTTTCAAGGTGTCAACACTGCCCAACCAAGGCGAAAGCACCTGAGTACAAATGAAGTCGGCTCGGTAGCGTAGATCACAGTGCCAAAGGCCGTATCAGCGAAAAACATGAGTGACCGAATTAAAGGCACGGTGGATGCCGGTATTGGCCGTTCAGTGACCTGAAGGCTTTCCCGATGCTTCTCATGGCGGTTCCGCAGGACCACGACGAGATGAAAGTTCAAGTTGACTCTCGAAGCTAGTCCGAGATTCACAGGCCGAAACCTGGCTCGAAGAAAAGCGACAAAGGGATGGACCCGGCGCACCCCTAAACTGGCGCGCTCCCCAAACTGACACGCTCCCCAAACATACGCCCTACACATCCGGCGCGCATAAGGTAATACAAGTAACCGGCACGCTCTTCACCCCCTGCGCCGGATTAGGCCACACCGCTTGAACCTATAAGAGAGGGTCATTCGCAAAAGAAAAGAGAGAAGAGGAGAAAAAATGTGAGTGAAGAAAAAAATCAGAGAAGATAAGCTTGGAAAGAAAGAAAGGGTGGGAGAGACTTTCCTAAGCACCCGTTCGCCGTTCTTTCACAGAGAAGAGAGGTCCAGTGCGAGGAGAGAGAGCGCCTATTCCGATATTATATTTTCGCGGTGAAGAACAAAGGTGGGTTTTGTGGGAGCGATGCAATCTCTTCTCTGCCCCTCTTCTTGAGAACATCTTCCTCGTGATATGTAACTAGACGGGCAATGATATGAGCCCGTAACCCATATTGAATCCCCTCTTCACTTTTATTATTTGCTTCCTGTATTTTTGCTTTGTTTAAATGCAAGGATGTAATTGATCGGCTCCTGCGCGACAACGCCAGGCCGTCTCTGCGTATGCCATGTTCGATCTATCTCTTAAGCTATCTAATGACCTCCGAGTCTGAATGAGAATGTTGTTATGTGTCTGAATCCCTCTTCCTTCTCTACTGCATTCATTTTCATATCGCTTATTGTCATTTTATTTCTTCCATCGATGCCGAATATGCCCCGGGCTATCTCAGGGCTATATTGATGCCAATCCCCTCCCCGGGGCTCTCTTAGTGTATTGGTTATATAAAACACACCGTATGCTTACCGTGGATTTCACCGTCGGAGACATATACGTATGTGCATCTCCGTTCACCCCTGGGATTGGCTCCCCCCCATCATCTCTCCGTTCACAATCATGAACTTGAGAGAACAGGGCCGCCCCTATAACCTGGGCACAAGGTCTTCTGGCATGGTAAATTTCCCATATACCACCTGCCAGTTGATCGAGTATTTGCTTCTTACAACCTCAGTGGTTCACCAGCTCACGTCTAGCTTTTAAATGCTAACCAATTAACTCCCTTCCGTGCCTAACTCATCGTTAACGGTTGAGTGGATGAATAATGTACCACTATAATTTCTTTATCCTGAGAAGGGTGGGGGAAGGTCTGTCTACTGTAGCCTGTTCCACATCCTTGTTATATGGGAAAGATTGAAGTTCTAATGTGAATACCGTGTTTTCTCTCGACAGTAACGGTTCACTGGCCGGGGAGTGGGAACATTCCCCATCAAACACTCATGCTATTTTTTTTATCACCACAAGGCTACAGGATCTCGTCCTCCTATGGCGTGGAGCCCTACAAGCCATTTAAGGTGAATAGAAATGGGTCTTTCGATCCGATAATAAAATCCACATTCCCCTGGGGAGCGGTGGTGGCCATGGGTAAGGAACCTCTTATAGGCTAGCCCTTGAGGTCTCCTCCCATTCTGGCCATCCCTTTGAACAATATCTTTGGCCCATGGAGCATTGGTGCCCCTTGTAGGCTAGTCCTCGGGGTTTCCATCCATCTGGGTCTGTCGGTCGCCGTCTTGGTCTCCCAGATTTAAGGAGCTTACCCCAGTTTCTGTGGGAATGCCTCCACTTTCCCCCCGTAACCCTCTGGGTATGGGGAGGTGCTGCCAAATTTTTGTCTAAACACTTAGACTGAATTCTGATGGAACTTAAGTTTTGAGAACTGTGAACCTACTTTGAACCAAAGATGGGCTGTGCTTGAGTAGGAACCTCGCACAAATCTTGATCCGTCATGTTTGTAGGGCAATTGGAATTTGAATTCACTCAGTAACCAACCCTAATTAACATAAAAAATGAACCAAGTCATAATGCAGCTCAAAACTGCTTGAAGCTCATAATTCTGCCCTAATCTGGTGCGCCCTCATCTGACGCCCATACCCCCACGCCGAATTAACTTCACACTCAAAAGCCATTAGAAACCCAACTGTCTTCACCCGACGCGTCCGTCGCTACCCTGCGCCGTTCAAGCTCTTTAGCATGGTCGCGCCGTTTCACCCCTTTTCCTACACTACCCCTCGCCGTTTTAGACCTATCCCTACGCTTCCTCGTGTCGAATTAGGACATATCAAACCCTGCACCGTTTTAATCCTCCACTCATACTTCTACCAACCCATTTATCCCCCATTTCCTTATCTTACTTAATTCATCAATGCTCCATAATTAATCAACAAAAAAATCACTGCTGGCTCCCAAGAAGCTATTTCGGGTCTGTTTCTGCCATGCATCTATACATACATGAATGTTTGCTCATTAATGTTGCATATCCATCTTTTCTTTAGACTTATGATGATTTGCTCCTGCTTATGTCTATATTCATTCAGCCCCGGGGGCCCACTGTCTTGGCAATTAATCAAGGGTCTTCCTCCTTTTCGGGGGATGTAATTAACGTCATAGCTATGACAGACTGTCGGTCCCGACACGGACTTTACTTTCGTCTGACCAAGTCAGATCGAGCGCACAATAAATATGTCACATGGTGACTGGCACGCCTACGCAATAAACCAATAAATCAAACAAATCTGATTAATAAACCCATCTCACCATAGGGACTCGTACCAGACTACTCACCTCGAGCCACGTTCGGCCTCCCTCAAGCGCCAGCCAGTGGTTGCCCCTGCCATCCAGTCTATCCCTCCCTCAACGATTCGGGCACGTCCCTACCTCCTTGCGGAGAGCCCCTGTAAAAACACGTCGATAATCCGCTTTATCTTGCAATGACTCGGGGGCCGACCAACGTGTCAGAATTGTCTCACAGCTTGCATCAGATGTACTTTGGCCCTTTTGGCCTGCTTGTAAGGCCCACGTGGCACCTATAAAGCATGAAACCAGTTGAATATGTATGCCCATACCTGGGTCCCAGTTTCTTACCCGCACTGGCCAGTGTGCAACTAGTCTCCCAGATCTCAGTCTATTAACCCCTCTAGTCAAGCGCAACAGTCACCCTACAGCTGCAGGATGTACCCGGGGCCTTGTCCTTGGCTTCAGAAATATCCCGGCTCTTCTTTAGCACAAGCAAAGGTGTTCGGATTCAATTTGTTGTAAATAAACACCAGCTGCTTGCGGTCGGTGGGGAAAGACGTCTCGTACACAAATCCCCACAATCGCCTGCACACTCGCACCTGTGGAACCTCCCTTCTCTCCAAGTGTCACCCGATACCCCGTGCCCTCGTGTCGCGTCCTGGTGACGCTTCCCCAGTCAACATTTGGTTCCATAGGTGATTGTCGAGAAATCGACTGGCACGCCCGCACCCTGTCCGGTCACCCTGTCCTCCAGCCACTTTGGTCTCATTTATCCCGAGTGAGTAACCACTCAGCTCTTGCAGGCCACTATTACCCTTTACTAACTCCCAGAAACCTCTCGTGCAAGTTGACCCTTCTCGACTTTCCGTAAAAGGTGAGTGTACTGTACTGCCATGAAAGGTATATGGCTACAAAGGAAAATATCCCTGAAATAACATAAACTCCCTTATTTTCCTTTATCGCTTTATTCCCCTTCTCACCTTGGTCACCGACTTCTTCGAAATAAAAGTTGGCATGCCCGATGGGATGTCTCCTACCTTTCTTCTTTCTGCTGAAGAGAAGTCTGTGTTGTGTCCCCTATGGTTCTGGAGTTTTGATGATGACAAATATTATGTCTCATTATGTTTACATGTACATCCTTGATGATATAATCCTGATGTATTATGAGAATCTATCAGAACAGGTTTAAGAATGACTCACAGGTCATGAAGTCAACCCAAGTCAAAGTCAAATCATTGACAGGTAAGGTCAATGCACAGTCAACAGGTCATGAAGTCAACCCAAGTCAAAGTCAAATCATTAACAGGTAAGGTCAATGCACAGTCAGATCAGGTAATGTTCTACCTAATCTCACTTAGCGTCTTTGTGCATGGAGCATTCAAGTCTGTACAGCGCCGTGTTCACATGCTTCAAAGTCTGTACAACGCCCTTCGCATGCACACAAAGTCCATGCATCGTTTCTCTAAGTCTATACATTGCCGCTATGTATGTGCATCATTTAGCAAGTCTATACATCCGTCAGCCTTGTCTCTTGCTCGCAAAGTCTATACATTCATGAGCTATGGCTATGCATCGTTTGCATATTACACACTAAGTTTGTACATCGCTGCATGCATTTCTTCAAGTCTGTACATTCCTTGTGCATGCATCGTCTTTCTTGCATCGTCTCTCAAAGTCTGTACAGCCCGTGGTCGCAAGACCAAGTCTGTACATTCCTTATGCATGCATCGTCTCTCCATGTGCATGCATCGTCTCTTAAAGTCTGTACAGCATTTGCCTAGAATGCATACACTAAGTCTATACATCCATCAGTTGATAATTGAACAAGTCTATACATCGTGTGTTCACAGCATACGCAAAGTCTGCACTTCGCCGTGTTCGTCTCACCTACCGTCTCACTCAGCGTCTCATGTTGTGTCTCACATAGCGCTGTAGTTTAGCAAGTCTATACATCGTTTAGTGCATTACATGCATTCATCAAGAGTTTGTACACTCGGTGTCTGCATCTCTTGAATTCCAAGTCTATACACTTGTTGTCTGCATCACAAGCATTCAAGTCTATACACTCTTTGTGTCTGCATCACATGCATTCAAAGTCTGTACACTCGTGAATGAAATGTCCGTGCATTCGTTCTCGTTGTACATACTTTCTCTTTATGCACTGTCTTGCTTGCATGAATGAAGTCTGTGCAGGGTGTCTACATTACATCCCAAAAGTCTGAACACCCTTCGGTGTAGTCTGTACACACTTCAGGTGGCAAGTATGTACATCGTCATTGTCGTATGCACGCTAAGTCCATACACTATGCATTTGTGCATCGTTCAGAAAACAAGTCTGTACATCGGCCTGTGTCAAGCACTCAAGTCCACACATGCACACAGTTAGTTTGTGCATTGTGCTCTCATGTTTTAACACTAGGCATTGCAAAGTCTGAACATGGCTCTGCGCCTTATATACAAAGTCTGTACATGCTTTGTTCAAAACACAACTTACTCAGTGCATTCTCGTCTGACCTGACAGAATATCTGCTCGAGGAAATTGAGAAGGGCACGTGATCCAAGAAGCTAGGATCGTGACACGTGTCATCCTGCAGGCTAAAATGCTGCCACGCAGCCAAGGTGTTAGGGCGGGAACTGAGGAGGACACACGCCCACCTTCCTGCTGCTGCTATATAATGAAGCCTCTTCCTCTGAAGATGATCTGATCGAAGCAGAAGGGGCAGAAGCAGAGAGTGAATTAGAGCCTACACGATCCAGAAGAAGAAAAAAATACAGAAGAAGAGAAAAGAAAGAAGAAGAAGAAGAGCAGAGAGAAGAGTAGACAGTGAGAAGAAAAGAAAGGAGAGGCAGAGAGGCAGAGTGTGAAAGCAGAAGAAGAAAAAGAGAAAGAGAGAGAGAGTTCATGGAGAAGAAGAAAGAAGACTTTATTGAAGATCTGTCTACTGGACCATGGATCAAATCCAGGCCAGTCAGCTCCATGGGAGCCACATCTATGTTATTATCCTTTACAGCTTTCAGTCGCTGTGTTTCTATCATTTCTTGTTTTTATTTTTATTTGATCACTATGTTTTCTGATTCTCTGGTTTGAGATCGGGGTTCCTCCTGTGGTCTCAGGAGAAGGGAGATCTGTTCTCCGGTTGCAAGTGATGGCGTGTCACTTGTGGGTTCCCTCTGGTCTCAGAGGAAGGGAGTCTCTGACTCCGGGTTTGCAGGTAGTGGTTGCTACCTGTGGGTTCCCTCCTGGTCTGGAGGAAGAGAGACATTAGTCTCTGGTTGCTAGTGACGGGTAGTCACTAGTGGTTTCCCTCTGGTCTGGAGGAAGAGAGGAGTGTGTTCCTCTGGTCAAGCTGTTAGGTAGCACCTGTTTGCAGACTGAGTCTGCGGTTCTAGCTTTTGCTAGTGGAAGCCTCACTCCGGTTTGGAGTGAGGGGTGGACGTAGGTCTGTGGACCGAACCACCTAAAAAATCATCTATGCAGTGGGTTGATTGCTTTCCTTTGCTTCCGCTAGATGAATGTTTAGGCGCGCTATACATATTTGCTCAATTGATTAAGCCATCTGAGTTTTTAATTCCACAATATTTTTTGAGCGAAATTTTTTAAGGGTGGGATTCATTCACCCCCCTCTGAATCCACCGCACCGAACCTATCAATTGGTATCAGAGCGGGTGTCTGCATAGAAGGTCTAGCGACCTGCAGATCCGATCCTGCAGTCTTCGGTGCTATCTCACTTTTGGTGCATCATTATTCCTGTTGCATTAATCTGATCTGTTTCCATGGGTGATCCACCGATTTTTAACGGCTCTAATTTTAATGTGTGGTTTGTCAGTCTGCGTAAATATGTTATATCAGTTAATCCTAATATGTGGAAGTTAATTTCACACGGTCCTCACAGATTACCAAAGAAAGTGTCCAAATGGACCGATAGTCACAGATCAAAGGATGGAGAAAATCAGAAAGCTTTGAATCTGATGAAAGCAGCTACTGACAAAGCCTTACATTCTTGCCTTCATGATTGCAGGTCTGCTAAGGACATTCTGGATGTGCTGAAGCTAGCTCACAGGTTAAATGAGGACAGCTGCATGATGGCTAACGGAAGTAATCAAAGCAGCAATCAGAATGAAGATGATAATGATGAAGAGGTAAATCCCTTCGAGAATTTTTCTTTAGATGATTGGGAGAATGCATATGCTGAGTTGCTTGAATCTCATGAACATTTAAGAAAACAATACAAGAACTTGAAAAAGAAAAGTGATCGGGGTAGTTCAAGTTCTCCATGTGAAAATTATTCAAATATGAAGCAATCTCATGATGCCTGTTTGTCTGATATCCATATGCATAAAAAACAGAATGAAAAATTGATGAAGGAACTTGAATGTGTTTGCTCTGAACTAAGTAGGCTAAAATATGAAAATGACTCTCTTAGAAAATCTGTTAAAGAAAATGAAGAAAAATTTGGGAAACTTGAGCAAGAGAAGAATTTGTTTGCTGAAAAATTTAATGCCATAAAATCTGTAAATATGGAATTGCAGAAAGATCTTGAAAAATAGTAAAAAGAATTGAAAGAGTTTGAAGCTGGGAGAGAAAGCAAGGTTAACTCAGAAGATCAGGCCCTAATAAATGAGTTAATTCAAAATAATAAGCTTAAGGAAGAAAATGAGAAGTTAAAACAGCTGAACTCTTCGATATCTGAAAGACTTTATACATTGGAGAAAGGGAAAATCATCTGTACAAATGAAACTGAAAAAGTAGATGATCTGAGAAAGGAGATCGAAGAATACAAAATTGCCAACAAAGTTTTGAATGAAGCTGTCAATTGCAGTGAACAAGAGACTGCAAGTTATGAAATACACACTGTAGCTTTGGAAAATGAAATTGAGTTGTTAAAAGAAAATTTGGCTGGTTATGAGAAGGAGAAAGTTGATTCAGAAAATCTCATAATCTCCTTGAAAAGTAAAATCACTGAGCTAAATAATACTTCATCGAAGTTTGCTAAGGATAAAGGCAAAATGAAATTATCTTTGGAAGATGAAGTAAGTGATCAATGTGAGGAGACTGATAACATTCCTAGAATTAAGAAGATCATGAGGAATCAGCTGTATACTACTTTCATTAGAAGTTCAGAAATGACTGGAACCTCAAGCCAATCTCCTAAACATGCTGTTGCTCAGGAGATTCAAAAACAAAATAAAAATCATAAAATACCAAAAATTCAAAGGAACAATCTGCATGCTAAGAACTCATCAGATGAAAGCCATGTTTTAAAGAAATCTAATGGTCCTTGTCATTATTGTGGTAAGCATGGACACTTTATGAGTGGGTGCTTTGTGATGAAACAGGGTGACAGAAAGCATGCTTGAAAACTTGTGTCTGATCAGAAAAAGGGTGATTTGAATGCTAAAGAATTTCAAGCTAAAAATCATGCATATAAGAAAGTTCATTGTTTTCACTGTGACAAATTGGGCCACATTGCTGCTCAATGTCAGCAGAGTCAGAGGAAGAAATTTCATTCTGAATTTATGAATTTCCATGATAACAAAAATGTTTTTGAAAGAAATAATTTTGGTTCAAAGAGAAAGCACATTGGGTGCTTCGAATGTGGAAGGCATGGCCATACATTCAAAGACTGTTGGCATGCTCAGGGAAGCAGATTTAATTCTAAATCTGTAAAATTTCCTGCTCCCAATGCTGCTGGTAAGAATAAAGTTCTTAATAAAAGAAAATTTTCTCTATGTTTTGGATGCAGAAAGCCAGGTCACAGGGCTGCAACCTGTTGGCTGGCAGGATATCAAAACCAAACTGGTTTTGGTAAACAAAATTTTTATTCTGTTAACAAAAATATTCATGCATATGCACATAGAATTCATGCTAATAAGAATGTGCATAAATCTAATCCGAAATCTACTGCATCTTGCTATCATTGTGGTAAATATGGACATTTAATGGATGGTTATTCTCAGATGAAATTTGATGATCATCTTGCTAAGAAATTGGTTAGAACACCTGCAGGGAGTAGTACAAGACCCAAGGCTGTTTGGGTTCCTTGACGCGGGACGGGGACCGACACGGACTAAGACTCACAAAAGACTCTAACTGAGGCCGGCAGTAGCACGCTCAAGGGTCGCCAAGTGGCTGACCACTGTGATATCCCACAGAATGAGGGACGTCTCTCAACAGAAACTCCGACCTCGGCCGTCCCAAGGAGGGAAGCGCACGTGTCTAGGCGTATAGTCGACCTCCAAAGACAAGGGGAGTCGAGTCCTAGCTCGGTGCTCGACTAGTGCTAGGGATGGATGCTCTCACTCACGATCCGCGGTGATGGCAATAAGTGGCTAGGCACCTACCCTCTCTCAAGCGGCATAATCGATCACATACTAAAAGAGCAAGCAAAAGGAGGGGAGTCGGAGCGCGTACCTCCACGCCTAGGCGTGGGGAAGGAACCCCGGCCGTGAACCAACAACCCCGATACACCAGAGGTCAATAAAATACAACCCAATAACGGCCCACTCCTCGCAGGGAGGTAAAAGGCTACAACCAATACGTTCGGGGCTGCCGGACACGGGTTGACGGGCCGCACTCGGTGACGGGTCGGCAACAAGGAGGTTCGGGTGCAACGCTGCAGAAACCGGTGTCGCGCGCGCCTGGGCGGAGGGGGGGTCTCACGGGCTGATACGACGCCCGTTTGAGGCACCGTCAGAGAGGACGCGTCGCTGACTGTTGGAGGAACGCTCCGGCCAAAGGGGCGCGCTGGATCCGCCGGTGGTGACCGTGGGCGCTGCTGAAAGTCAGATCAGGTTCTGTGGGCACAGAACTGCGCACGCCAACGGTAAAATCTGGAAATCGGCCTTCTGGTGCCCGAACAAGTCCGGGCCGGTTGGGGGTGAAAACTGACTGGCAGAGATCACCCTCGGCCAAATGGCGCTGGCAGACGACGCCGGTGCGAGCCGCAGGAGTCGCTGAAAGTCGGGGCTGGTTCGCTGGGCGGACTGGGCAGACACGCTGGCGCAACCCCACGAGATCGACCGCCACGGACGGTGACGATGTCGAAACGCGACGCCGTCGGCGGCGTTGGAAAGTTGACTCGGAGATCTACGAACCCTGAAGAAACCAGGGCAAAAGACGCAGCGTGGAGGCCTGGGGAAAATTCGCAATCAGGGCCTCCCCGCTGGGCGAGCAGAGAAAGTGGTGCTGGCGCAGGTCGGCGGAGAAAATCGGTACGGGCGGTGCCGATCTCCGATTGATGCAAAACGGGCGCCGACGCGAAGCTGATCCGCAGACGTATCTCCAGGAAAATAGGTCGTGGCAAAACTCGTCCAAGAAGGGGGCGCGAGCTCTGCTACAAGTCGGGGCAGAAATCTGGAATCACGAACACGAACCGTCGAGGAAGAAGACGAGGATAAGAGGGAACCCCGGAGTCCACCGAGGGCTGAGGCGTCACACCTCGCCGTTCTCCCGTCGCAGGAGCAGAAAGAGAGAGAGAGAGGGGCGCAAAAAGCTTTTGCACAATACTCCACTTGTATTCAAATTCATGTGTAAAACTGTAATCGGTACAAGGTGAGAACTACTTATAGGGGATGGGAAAACCCTAATCTAACTAGAAGGGGAGGGGTGCGCCCAGCTCCAAGGAGAGAAAGGCGGCCCATATTTCAGCAAGCTTAGAAAAAATAAGAAAGGAATCTAAGTGGGAGAAGGAAGGGATGGAGTTGGGGAAAGGAGGAGAGGGGAAAAGGGGAAGGGAGAGGGGAGCGCCCCCCACCTTCCCTAGTAGAACTAGGAAGGGGTGGGCGGCTGCCTCCTCCTCCTCTAGATAGGGAGGGGGGCCGCCCCCTAAACCCTAATGGGCTTCTTTTAAGTGGGCTTCAAGCCCCAATAAGCCCCTGACCCAATAACAAGATCCATTACCCCACAAAGCAACCCAACTGGCCACTATATGGCCCAATAAGTGCCCAAACAAGAAGATGTCCACGCAGGGACCAAAAGACAAGGCCCACAAGGCCTGAGCAAGTCCAGACTGAGGCCCAACATGGCCTAAATATGATGAAAAGATAACTAGAAGGTGCCGCCGTCGCCGAGCCACAAGGAGGTAGCGGTGTGCCGGGTGCTCCGTCGAGGATAGCGCCGTGTGTCCTCACCATTCCTGCTGGATCAAAATAATCCAATTATTGCAGGTGTGCCTTGGAAAGGAATAAAAAGGGGTAATAATCCAAGGCACTCAAGAATGAAACCCCTAGGATTGCACTATTCAGGTCAGTTCTGAAAACTTGTCCTAAACTCTGTTATCTGAAATTGTGAACTTTGGATAACTGCATATCTTGTTTGATGTGTCCATGCATAATTGTCATATTTTTTAACTGCATATCATGATTCATGCATACATGCTCCTTTATTTGTTTTGACACTTGCATTGAGTTTCATGGGCTTACTTGTTTGTACGTTGAGCTGGGTGTGCATATATGAGAATTGCATATACATGCATTTGACATACAATCACTGAAAATCTGATAGGACTACATATGCCCCTTCAGAAAAAAAAACATTACATATGCCCCCGATGCATCCATAAACATAGTTCATGACATCCCGTACATAAAGTCCCATGCACTGTCTTCATGACATATATGTTGATTCAATGCATTTAGTTAGAGGAAGTCAACCATTTCACTAGTCTGAATTTAACTTCAATCATGGCATCTAGATAGGGGGAGTGTTTCATGCATATTTGGCTTCTTGTGTCCTGATAAATTCTGATTGATTGGCTATTCATCTGTTTCCTTACTGACCAACTCGGTTGACCTGAAGTGGTCACTCGTTCAACCGATATTCCTCCTGAACAGCCACATTATCACTCATTCATCAGCCTATGCTCTTCCTGCGTCATATACCATCAATTGGTATCATTGATACTTTGGCTATTTCTGAAAGCTTTCTTGATATAGCTGCAATTGAGAAGATCTCAAATTGTATACCTTGCTCATAAATCTGAATAACTACTTCAATAAGGAATCTTCTATTATACAGATTTATGAACATCAGAAAGATCAAAATGGTTTACATTTAATGTATTCGGTTAGGTTGGCTATAAATGTCCTGAAAAATATCTGAATCAACTTTAATAAACCTTAACCAACTGATTCATGTTAAGTCTTGTAAAATCTTCTATAATCCGAAAATATGGAAAACATGACTTTATTTGGATGAAATACATGAAATCTGTATTATTTTTAAACATCTGAACTTCCTGAAAATGTCAAGGGTCAAATCTGTTGAATCTTGCATGAGCAATGACTTTGATCACTGAGAAACACATGTCCAAAGGACTGTGTCATGAGGTGTCTTAGTTAACTCTGTCTAAAATTAATTAAAAAATAGGCAGATCAATGGCTGACACACTGAGAAACATATCTCACTCGTCAAAGAAATGAGAAAAGACATGTCATGAGGTGAACAGTCAACTCTGTTAATTATAAAGCATGACTGTTAGTCAAACTAAGTGCTTAGGGATATTGGCGTCTGATCAACGTATATCCTCTAGTTACAAGGTGTGCACTGAACTTGAGTGCTCTTGAAATTTGTTATATGAAAATTCTTGTTGAACAAATTGCAATATTTGAAAAAGAATGCAAAGGATAATCTGCTATAACCCTTGATATGATCAAATGGTTTCATGCATGTTTAAACTCAATACTTAAGAGTGTATTTCTTAATGAAGTCATTGAAATTGATTGAGTAAGATGGAGGGAGATTAATCAAGATGTACATATGAGTTTTTGGTTCATTTGTTATTAAATCTTGGTTTCAGATATGAGTACATAACTGTTTGTCGAACCTGGTATACATCATCTTTAAACCATGGAGTTCAATAAAGTTTATTCATAAATCTTTATAATGGGAGACTCGCTGGAAAATTCGTTAGATTTATGAAATTGGTATACTCTTTGAAAATCTTGCTAAATGTGTTTAACTTTCACTACTTTTGAAAACATTCTGACTATGCTTAGTTCTTCTGCTCTCATTTGATCTCAGTATTTGACTGTGTTTCGTCTGACTATCTACGATCTACTTCAATTGACTGTGAAACCTTTGTCAAATCTACATGCCCCTGTGGTCTCCTTCTCATCCACCTCATAAGACTCCATCTATTCAGGGGGAGCTTCCCTATCATATGAATCATGTTGCATTGTAATTCATAAAGGGGGAGATCTTGTCAGCATCCTTCATGTCCATTTCTTCTGTCCATTGTTTAAGCGGGAGAACTCTGAGTTGTTTCATTCATTGAGAGGGAGTCTTTTACTTGCATAATAGTTCCTATATCATCTCCTTCAATAGTCAATGATCATTCCATTCTTTTTGATGTTGTCTAAGGTGGAGAAACTTTTGTTAGTCATCATTTGCATCATCAACTGTAACTCCTGTCAGATGTTGCATACATGGTGCATTACATGCTCACTTCTGAAAGAGCTATTCTATTGTGAATGTTCAGGTGAATCCATTGTCATGACTCATAATATTGCCATCATCAAAAAGGGGGAGATTATTGTGTCCCCTGTGGTTCTGGAGTTTTGATGATGACAAATATTATGTCTCATTATGTTTACATGTACATCCTTGATGATATAATCCTGATGTATTATGAGAATGTGTCAGAACAGGTTTAAGAATGACTCACAGGTCATGAAGTCAACCCAAGTCAAAGTCAAATCATTGACATGTAAGGTCAATGCACAGTCAGCAGGTCATGAAGTCAACCCAAGTCAAAGTCAAATCATTGATAGGTAAGGTCAATGCACAGTCAGATGAGGTAATGTTCTGCCTAATCTCACTTAGCGTCTTTGTGCATGGAGCATTCAAGTCTGTACAGTGCCGTGTTCACATGCTTCAAAGTCTGTACAACGCCCTTCGCATGCACACAAAGTTCATGCATCGTTTCTCTAAGTCTATACATTGCCGCTATGTGTGTGCATCATTTAGCAAGTCTATACATCCGTCAGCCTTGTCTCTTGCTCGCAAAGTCTATACATTCATGAGCTATGGCTGTGCATCGTTTGCATATTGCACACTAAGTCTGTACATCGCTGCATGCATTTCTTCAAGTCTGTACATTCCTTGTGCATGCATCGTCTTTCTTGCATCGTCTTTCCTTGTGCATGCATCATCTCTCAAAGTCTGTACAGCCCGTGGTCGCAAGACCAAGTCTGTACATTCCTTATGCATGCATCGTCTCTCCATGTGCATGCATCGTCTCTTAAAGTCTGTACAACGTTTGCCTAGAATGCATACACTAAGTCTATACATCCATCAGTTGATAATTGAACAAGTCTATACATCGTGTGTTCACAGCATACGCAAAGTCTACACTTCGCCGTGTTCGTCTCACCTACCGTCTCACTCAGCGTCTCATGTTGTGTCTCACATAGCGCTGTAGTTTAGCAAGTCTGTACATCGTTTAGTGCATTACATGCATTCATCAAGAGTCTGTACACTCGGTGTCTGCATCTCTTGAATTCCAAGTCTGTACACTTGTTGTCTGCATCACAAGCATTCAAGTCTATACACTCTTTGTGTCTGCATCACATGCATTCAAAGTCTGTACACTCGTGAATGAAATGTCCGTACATTCGTTCTCGTTGTACATACTTTCTCTTTATGCACTGTCTTGCTTGCATGAATGAAGTCTGTGCAGGGTGTCTACATTACATCCCAAAAGTATGAACACCCTTCGGTGTAGTCTGTACACACTTCAGGTGGCAAGTATGTACATCATCATTGTCGTATGCACGCTAAGTCCATACACTATGCATTTGTGCATCGTTCGGAAAACAAGTCTGTACATCGGCCTGTGTCAAGCACTCAAGTCCACACATGCACACACTTAGTTTGTACATTGTGCTCTCATGTTTTAACACTAGGCATTGCAAAGTCTGAACATGGCTCTGCGCCTTATATACAAAGTCTGTACATGTTTTGTTCAAAACACAACTTACTCAGTGCATTCTCGTCTGACCTGACAGAATATCTGCTCGAGGAAATTGAGAAGGGCACGTGATCCAAGAAGCTAGGATCGTGACACGTGTCATCCTGCAGGCTGAAATGCTACCACGCAGCCAAGGTGTTAGGGCGGGAACTGAGGGGGACACACGCCCACCTTCCTGCTGTTGCTATATAATGAAGCCTCTTCCTCTGAAGATGATCTGATCGAAGCAGAAGGGGCAGAAGCAGAGAGTGAATTAGAGCCTGCACGATCCAGAAGAAGAAAAAAAGACAGAAGAAGAGAAAAGAAAGAAGAAGAAGAAGAGTAGAGAGAAGAGTAGACAGTGAGAAGAAAAGAAAGGAGGGGCAGAGAGGTAGAGTGTAAAAGCAGAAGAAGAAAAAGAGAAAGAGAGAGAGAGTTCGTGGAGAAGAAGAAAGAAGACTTTATTGAAGATCTGTCTACTGGACCGTGGATCAAATCCAGGCCAGTCAGCTCCATGGGAGCCACATCTATGTTATTATCCTTTACAGCTTTCAGTCACTGTGTTTTTATCATTTCTTATTTTCATTTTTATTTGATCACTATGTTTTCCGATTCTCTGGTTTGAGATCGGGGTTCCTCCTGTGGTCTCAGGAGAAGGGAGATCTATTCTCCGGTTGCAAGTGACGACGTGTCACTTGTGGGTTCCCTCTGGTCTCAGAGGAAGGGAGTCTCTGACTCCGGGTTTGCAGGTAGTGGTTGCTACCTGTGGGTTCCCTCCTGGTCTGGAGGAAGAGAGACGTTAGTCTCTGGTTGCTAGTGACGGGTAGTCACTAGTGGTTTCCCTCCGGTCTGGAGGAAGAGAGGAGTGTGTTCCTCTGGTCAAGCTGTTAGGCAGCACCTGTTTGTAGACTGAGTCTGCGGTTCTAGCTTTTGCTAGTGGAAGCCTCACTCCGGTTTGGAGTGAGGGGTGGATGTAGGTCTATGGACCGAACCACCTAAAAAATAATCTGTGCAGTGGGTTGATTGCTTTCCTTTGCTTCCGCTAGATGAATGTTTAGGCGCGCTATACATATTTGCTCAATTGATTAAGCCATCTGAGTTTTTAATTCCGCAATATTTTTGAGCGAAATTTTTTAAGGGTGGGATTCATTCACCCCCCTCTGAATCCACCGCACCGAACCTATCAGTCTGTGCCACCCCTAAAGCCGTGGTGCCCTTTTCCTATCCTTGTAGTAGAGGTAGAGGAGGGATACAAATTCCCCTACAGCTTCCAGCTCACGTTCCGACAGTCGGACGGCGCCTGGCGACCGTCTTCGACCGTCGCCCTCTCCAACAACCAACTGTCCAGCAGCTATGTCGACCATAACCTATGGCCCCCATCATCATCACCACCCATGCACAGGTGGGCTACTTAGCGACGCCGATTACTTTTGGTGACTTCGCCCTCGTCATCGGCTCACCCTATTTCTTGGTTGTTGTCTCTGTGGCTGTTCTGCAGCCGATCCCAGTTCCTGTCCCTGCTCGTGAGGTCGACTCACCGTGTGCTGCTCCAACACCGATGGCCCATCCAAGTATCAGACTCGGGGCCTCCACTACCGACCCCCGCAGGGGTACCAGATCTTCTCTCGCCCGGAAAGGCGTCAGCTCTCGGGTCCAGCGTCAGCCGATCTCTAGCACGGGCCCTACGGCCCGGACTTCGGCTACTACCTCAGTATCCTACTCGAGTCTCCAACCCCGAGTCCCAGCCAAGCTGGCACCTGATACGGGCTCCCTGCCTCGGGTCTGCGGCTCCTCTCTATCCTACTCAGGTCTCCAACCCCGAGCCCCAGCCAAGGCAGCACCCGACACGGGCTCCCCACCCTGGGTCTGTAACTCCTCAGTATTTCGCTCAGACCTCCTGCTCCGAGTTCCAGTCGAGCCAACACTCAACATGGGTTCTCAACCCAGAGTTCGAGGCTCCCCAACACCCGACTTGGGCACACAACCCCGGGTCTCATCAAGGTCGGTCCCTGACGTGGGCTCTCAGCCTTGGCCCTCTGGTCTCCCAGCTCTACAATGGGGTCTCTACCCCTATGATCCAGTGATGCCAACTCCCAGCTCAGGCTTTCCGCCTCGGGATATGGTGATCTCAGCACCCAGCTTGAGCCGTTGGCCCCAAATGTCAGCAACACCGATGCTTAATGCAGGTTCGCAACCTCAAGTTTTTGGCACCCCAGCATTCCCCACAATGTCGGTTCTCGGTGCAAGAACGTCGTCTCGAGCTCCAGCAACCCTTCTATTGGCCCGGGCAGAATCCTATACTCTGGTCACTCAGCCATCGGCTCTCGGCACGGGCACCATGCCCCGAAGACCGATCCCAACACTTTTCACCAATCACTTTACGTTGCCGGCAATAGTAGATCGGGTTTTCTATGTCTACCACCTTGGAGCAGGGTCCTCCCTGGTTCCATAGAAGAAGCGCCGCAGCGACTGCAGAGGTAGGCGACCGATAGTAACCCATGAAAAAAAAATTTAAATTGAGTCAAAAAATATATTTATATATAAATATAAAGTATCAATGAAGTGATGGAATTATATTATTAGATAATTTAAATTTTATTTAAATATATTGAAATTAAATAACTCAAATTTCAAGAGACCTAATTAAATTTCTTAGAATCAATAATTGGGCTATTGGACAAACCTTAATGGGCTGAAATTGAAGTTAATGGGCTAAATTGATTATGATTAACAATTGGGATATTGGACAAACCTTATTGAGCTGAATTTGGAGTAATGGACTAAATAGGGTAAAATGAGTAGCCCATTTTAAACACCGATTTTCTATGGATTTCAAACCCTACAACCTTATTAAAAGTAGGTTAGTGGAATAGTTTAATAATGGGCCATGAACATTGAGTTAGGTGGTGGAGAAGTTTAATTTGTGGGGGAAGGGAATCTTACTATTTAACCAAATTTTATACCCTATTATAGCTAGGATAGTGACATTTTCTAACCTTATTAAAAGTAGGTTAGTGGAATAATTTAATAATGGGCTATGAACATTAAGTTAGGTGGTGGAGAAGTTTAATTTGTGGGGGAAGGGAATCTTACTATTTGGCCAAATTTTATACCCTATTAAAGCTAGGATAGTGACATTTTCCAACCTTATTAAAAGTAGGTTAGTGGAATAGTTTAATAATGGGCCATGAACATTGAGTTTGGTGGTGGAGAAGTTTAATTTGTGGGAGAAGGGAATCTTACTATTTAACCAAAATTTTCCTATAAATAGGCCCTCTAATCACCCACCTTGCCTTACCACATTGGGGAAGGATTCGAAGGAGAAAGGGAGCTCTGGGCGTTCATCTTGTTTTCTTCTTCCTCTTTGACTCGATCAAGTAGGTATTCTCTATATCTAGGCAAAACACTTAACAGTAGAAGCATGTAGTCAATCATGATGTCTTTCATGGTTAAAAATTGAGTTTCTATTTCACAAAGAATTGGCGTTTACTCAGAAAGACGCTAATTCTTGAATTAGCGTCTGGTACCCAGACGATAATTATAGCATGTCCACTACAGCTGATGCAAATTCCCTGATGATTAAATAAATTCACCCATGTTTAAAAATTCAATATTTATGGAACCAAGTATGATAAAATTTATATGAGCATGTTTTTAGGATCCTTGCATTTTCCCCTTGATTATAGTATCTCTTGATACATGAAAATCTAGATAGGAATCAAAGTGCTACTGTTCATGTTGCTTAAAAAGAAATGAACAGTTGCATGTGTCTGTAAACGTATCTGCCGGATGCATGCCAATTTCTAAAAGAGAAGAATTAGCGTCTGTATGCGCGGACGAGAATTAATGAAATAGCGTCCTTCCGTAGGGATGCAAATTCATGTAATTAATTAATAAATCAAAATTGGGAAAATATAGAATTAGCGTCCTTTTGTAACAACGCGAATTAAACATTTGGCGCCTCCGCACATGGATGCCAATTTAAAATACTTTTATTTGAGCCTAAAAAATAATATATAGAATTAGCATCCTCTTATGGTGACGTGAATTAAAGAAATAGCATCTCCTTGCATGGATGCTAATTTAAAATAAATTATTTAAATCAAATTAATCCTAGAATTGACGCCCTTTTCGTTGGACGCGAATTCTAGAATTAGCGGTATCTTGTGTGGACGCCAATTTGTCCAATTTCTCACATTTCACCATTTTCTCAGGATTCTTCCCTATGCTTTGGCCTATTCCTTGAACTCTTTTGTTCCGTAGAATTGAATCTTCTTAAAATGAATTACGTGTTTCAGGTTTCCGGCAAAGTCGTGTAGCTAGCAAGATTATCAAGAAAGATCGGTATCTAAGGCAAGAGGTCCACGGGCAAACGCTTTAAGTGGATAAGTGGTTATTTAATTAGGCCCTTGCAAACGCAAGGAGAACCTTCCACTGTCCCACCTCTTACCTGGCCGTGAATTCTTGGTGTTCTCGCTAAACACTGACTGAGGAGAACTCGATCTAAAACTACCTCACACGAATTTTTGAAAGAGTTGAATGTGCCTTGATTGGCAACTCTTTTCCTCATTGCCTTAATGTCGTTAAACATGATGCCTTCAATCATCCTTGAAGTTCTCTTACAACTACTTAAGCTTCTTGTACTAGTTCCTCAAATAAATTTTTCTTTGCTAGATCTGTACTTTATTTCATGAGCTTGCCTTGAAATTCTTTGGCCATGTATTATGTGGATATCTAAATAAATACTTGGGATCAATGATCCATAACTACAATGCCTGGCATTAATGGGGCCCGGTCTGGTCTTGGGGGGGAGTGCCCCAAAGTACTTGTGCCCATGTCAGCTATTATTGACCTGGTGTGGCATTTCACCGAGTACATGAGTGCTAGATTCGTTTATGACATTCCACTTATTCATGAAATACTTGACTTGCTTGAATTACATGAAATATTTGACTCTTACATGCTTGCGTGAAATGGCCAATTCCATGATTATACTTGTTGCATGATCGTTCTCTATTTGAAATCTTACTCTTGTTAACTTATCTACTTGTGAACCTATATACAAACATTCATTTACTCTCTCTTGCTCATGTTTCATGTTTTAGTCACAATTCTCATCATAGCACATTTACCTTATCTAAAAATGTTAATTACTTAAAGCTGCCTGATATAGAGATATAAGTCTTACTGAGCTTTTTGCTCACCCTGTGTTTCGGTTAATATTTCAGGTAGTTCCGGTGAGGAACCCCAAACAAACGGGGATGGTCAAAAGTGAAAAGAGGGACCAAGCTTAACTTAGATTCCCTAGGTTTAATTATTGCTCTTGCTAGAATTTAGTGTATTTGGAAGTTGTAATTATGCCTCTTGAGGCTTAGTGTGTTGTAAAACTCTATTTGATGAAATAATCGTATCATTTTCTCATTATCTACATTGTGGTTGGACCCCTTATATGCATGCTCTGATCAACACGTATGTTATGACTCGTCGCATCTCGATAATCCGCGTTGGGGTGTAACAGTCTTTGCGGTATCAGAGCCTAGGTTTCTTAAACCCTAGGTTTTCCTTGGTATAGATTCTAAGTGATGACCTATAACCCTAGATAGTGTCTTGAACTTATTGGTAAGAGTGGGTAGAGCCACGGGTTAAGTTTTAAAGTATAATTAATCAAGGAAATAAACAAACCACTCAAGTCTTGTAGCTGTGGTTGTAGCTTAACTCTTGCCAATGGCTGCCGAGAGAGTAAAATGGCGCGAGATGCAATGGACAGTGCAAAGACTGACCCAAGCACTGCAGTAGGTGGCTCAAGGAAGAGCTAACCATAGAGTGAAAGATCTACATAGAAATTTTAAAAGCATGAACCCTCCCAAATTCGTGGGATCCACGGACCCAGATGAAGCTGAACACTAGGTAAAGGAGATCGAGAGGATCTTTCGAGTTATGCAATGTGTGGATGAGGAGAAGGTCTTACTAGCTACCTTCCAACTAGAAAGAGATGCCCGTGCATGGTGGGAATCTATTGAAGTAACTCTGCTACACGACCAAGTGTTGTGGGAAGAATTTGTTGAAAACTTTAATAACAAGTACTTCTCTAATAGGGTGTAAGAGAAGAAAGCTGCCGAATTTGCTTCCCTAAAGCAAAGGAGCTTGACTGTGGCCGAGTATGAGGCCCAATTCTCGAGGTTATCCCAGTACACACCACATATTGTGGGTACCGAGAAGATGAAGGCAAGGAGATTTTTGAATGGCTTGAGGCCCCATTATATTACTCAACTCACCCCGATGGATATCCAAGTGTATGCTGACATGGTGAGGAGAGCTCAACTTCTGGAAGATGCAACGGAGCTATCTGACCGTATTCGGGGAAGAGATGCCAAGAAGGAGCAAGTCACTAGCTCTAATAACTTCAAGCCCTCTTTCGGGAAGAAGAGGGCCAATTTTGATGGGCGTAACTTACACAAGGACAAGAAGCCAAGGGCATATGGCAAACAAATTGTCCCTGTTGCTGCACAATCAAGAGAATTATGCAAACATTGTGAAAAGCCTGGACACAAGGCAGAAGAATGCTAGAGAAGACTTGGTGCATGTCTTCGTTGTGGGTGTTGGTACCATAGAATCCCGAATTGTCCACTTCTCAATGAGGAAGCTCCGCCGGAGAAACATCAAGCTATTATCAAAAAGCAAGGCAGACTCCTATTGAAGCGGGATCAGAGATTAAATACTTCTTCCCTGCTAGTGAAGTTCTAGGCAGACTCCAAGCTCTTAGGGATGCGGAACCTATCGAAGAAGGAGGCATCATAGAAGGTACTCTTTCTTTTTGCTCAAAGTCCGCCTCTGTTTTATTTGATACTAGAGCTACGCATTTGTTCATATCTAAGAGCTTTATTGATACTCTGCCTATGAAGCCTATCCCGTTAGAATCTAAACTAGTTATTTCTACTCCTATTAGAGCGGGATCGGAGATTAAATACTTCTACCCTGCTAGTGAAGTTCTAGTCAGTAGTTGCAACCTACCTGCTGACTTCATATGTATGAAGATGGAAGGCTACGATGTTATTTTGGGAGCTGACTGGTTATCTAGACATGGCGCTAGTGTTAGCTACAAGTTGGGTACGGTGACCTATAGTGGGTACCCCAAACTCTTATCTTCTGGTGTCAGGGATTCTAGACACCTAGCCCTTATTTCGACCCTTAAAGCTGATAATTTATTAAAGAAGGGTTGTACGACATTCTTAGCTTCTATTACTATGGCCGAGCATAAGGAACCAGGGAGGGGAAACTATAGCCCTCCAAGAGAGAGCCCGGCTACTGGTGGGACAACACCCTGCTTTACCCTAGTCGCCATGGTAGGCCTAGGGGCTATTGTGCCCCTGTGGTTTTGATGTCAGCAAGCACTATGAGTATGAATGATTGATGTTTGATCACCATGTGTTTGCATGTGAATGATTGATTGAGCATCTTATTTGCATGTCATTAACAGGTTGTGTAATTTGCATGACATTTCATCGAATAGGTTGTGTGTATATTCATCCCATTATATAATATTTGCATGTCATTAACAGGTTGTGTAATTTGCATGACATTCCATCGAATAGGTTGTGTGTATATTCATCTCATTATATAAAGGCCAGTGCACTTCCATACATGCATGAAGAGTCATATGGGTTCTGGTATATAGAGTGCATTGTTAGTTCTCCTGCACATTGCATCGGTGCATTCATCAGTTGCTTCACTGGTTAAGGTCCGTGCATATTATATTCATTCACCCCCCCTCTGAATACTTGCACCGAACCCAACACTTGGTCTTGAACTCTAGGAATGGCTGTACAGACTTTGAGTGAAGGCATGAACAGTGAATCAATGTGTAGACTTCACTTCAAGCAAGCTACAGCCCAATGTATAGACTTGCCACCAACGCAATGTGTAGACTTGACTGCTGCGAGTATAGGCTGTACATACTTGGTGTGAAGAACACAAGCCAAGTGCAGTGTATGGACTTTATGCAAGAAAACAAGTGTGCATTGTATAGACTTGAGTGATGAGTGGACTTTCAATGAAGAGGCTGTACAGACATGATGAAATCACGATGTGTAGACTTGCCAAATATAGCTGGTCTATGCACAGACTAGAACAAGGCTAAGTCTGTACAGACTTGAACAAACATAGTGTATAGACTCTGCGAAGCTAAAGTAATGTATATACTTCACATAAGCAGAGCTATGGCATTGTATAGACTTCACTTTGTGAAGCAATGTATACACTTAGCTGAAGACTGCCAGTCGATGTATAGACTTGGCTGAAGCCAAACGCTGAAGCAATGTTCAGACATTGAAGAACACAACGTACAGCAGCGTACAGACTTAGCCAGCAGACTAGTCCGATGTACACACTTGCTCGTTGTTCAGTCTTCATGTACGATGTATGGACTTCAAGTCTAATATGCACAATGGACAGTCTTTGCGAAGGTAGTGCATTGTATAGACTTCAGGTGTGAAGACATTGTGAATGTAGATGCAATGTTCAGACTTCAGATGAGAAGGCACTCGCTGTACATACTTGCTGAAGAGAATGCAATATGCAGACGTTGACTCGATGTACAAACTTCACAACTGATGAATGCAATGCAATGCAATGTATAGACTATGCCTTAGAACGAATATGCACACTTGGAAGAGTATTCAGCAATGTGCAGACTTCAATGCATATGATGCAACCAATGTATGGACTTGAGCAGTCTGCTACTGAACAACGATGTACAGACTTTACCTATTAGTTCAATGTACAGGCTTCGAAGCAAATGTGAAGCCAATGTACAGACTTGCCACCTACCAATGTATAGACTTGGTGGAAGTCATGCAATGTACAGACTTCACGATGAAAGCATGAACAGTCCGATGTATGGACTTGGCTTCAAGTATGCTACAGTCCAGTGTGTGGACTTTGAGTGTTGAGGCATGAACAGTGCAATGTATACACTTCAGCTAAGCAAGCTTCAGTGAATGTATGGATTTTATGAACGATGCAAACTGCTCTGTATACACTTGACGTAATGCATGCCGATGTACAGACTTCAGTTGAAGCCAACCGAAGAGTGTATAGACTTGTGAGATGCATAGACCACAGCGATGTGTGGACTTCACCAAGACACTGCATGAACAAGATGATGCAATGTACAGACTTGCTATGTGAGAGCTGCAATGTGTGGACTTTAAACCATGCATGAGACGAGTGTATAGATATGAACAAAACGTGAAGCACACTGATGCAGGAATGTATAGACTTGGAATTCTAGGGAGTCGACCCATCTGGAAAGGGGTTTACCCACTTCTATCCAAACAATGCAGAGAGTGCTGAAGAACATCTATGCAATCTATATGCTAGAACATTCAAACAGAATGATGCATTCATGACAACATTTCATCATCATACATGTTGCTATCAAAACAATATCCAAATGCACTCATCAAAATAGAACAGCATTGCTATCATCAAACTGTGTTGCTATCATCAAAATAAAACAGCATTGCTATCATCAAAATAACATAGCACATGCTTGTGCCTAAGGGGGCACAACACATATCATGTCCATGCATCTCTCTAGCTCGGTGCTAGCCTAGCTTTGTTCTGCATTTCACACTTAAGCACTTACCTCCGTGCAAGTCTATGTCTCACTCACAAACACCGTAGCCCCGTTTTCATCTCGGTGCATTACGTGTCAAGTTTATGCCTCACTCACAAACACCGTAGCCCCGTTTCTTTCTCGGTGCATTACGTGTCTAGACATAAATTGGCTCAGTGCATTTCATTGCAATTCATTGCAGCATACACATTTAGGTTCGTGCATATCTTGCTTGTAGGTCTCGCCTTTCAGACTCGGTGCAAGGTCTGTCTTGCATCCGTTTATGACTCTTCTCTTTCATCTCGGTGCAATTCTCGAAAATCCAACTCGGTGCATCAACTATGTTACACAGTTGTTTTACAAGTCCGTGCATATCTTTGATTCTTTCTCTTGACTCGGTACAAAGTCTTCTTCTTGTGCCTCTTGGACCCATGTCTGTGCATATGGTGTCAAGCTGTTGTTTAAGTCAATACAATGGTTGACTTGAATATCTCTACTCAGTGCATTCTATGTTTGAACATAACGGTGCAAACTATGCTAAGCGTTTGATTAAAGGCCTTGTGTTTTTTTGACAGAGCTTCTCTCCGAGGAGGGGCACGTGATCCAAGGCAGATCGACCTCCTAATGAGTGCCACGTGGAAGGTTACAACGCTTAGATCGCGACACGTGGCTGAGAGCCTTCTGGAAGCTAATGGGCGGGAGTTCTTCATCTACACGCCCAGTGAGAGTATATAAGAAGACAGTGATCGATGCACAAAAAAAAGAGTAGAAGAAGAATGAGGAGTGAGCCTAATTGAGATAGAGAGCCTGCACGATCCAGAGAGAAGAAAAAGAAAAGAATAGCAGAGAGAATAGGAAGAAAAAGAAGGAGAGTGAAGAAAGACAGAAAGTGAGAGAAGAAGAAAGAAGAAGAAGAAAGAAAGAGAGAGATAGAGATCTCGAGGAGAGAAACTAAAGCCTTCATTGAAGAATTTGTTCATCTGGAAATTGGATCAGATCCAAACCAGATTTGCTCCTGCGAGAGCCACATTGTGTGTTTTATTTCCAGCTTTCCGTTGCTGTGTTTTCTTGTGTTTGTTCTTCTTTTGTTCTTTCCATCTGCTCACTATGTCCTCCGATCCTCTGGTTTGAGGTCGAGATTTCTTTTGTGGTTTCAAGAGAAGGGAGACTTGTTCTCCGGTTTACAAGTGACAGGTTGTCACTTGTGGGTTCCCTCTGATTTGGAGGAAGAGAGACTTCGGTCTCTGGTTGCTAGTGACTAGGTGTCACTGGTGGAGGAAGAGAGGAGTGTGTTCCTCTGGTCAAGTTGTTAGGCAGCGTTTGTAGGCAAGCTGTAATACCCAGTGGTTTCAAGCTGTTTGGCAGCGATAAGCCACACTCTGGTTAGAGTGTGGGGTGGACGTAGGTCTGTGGACTGAACCACCTAAAAAATCTACTGTCTTCGTGGTTTGATATTTTATCTGATTGTCTTTAGATGCATGGCTAGGAGCGTCTCAACTGAGTACTTTGTCCGAATGCTTTAAGGCTCACTCTGTTCTGGTTTGATTCTGTTCACGGCTTAGATTTGATCAGGTGCCTGTATTGTTAGCAGTCCAACTGATCGATCGAGTGTTTCTTTGAACCTCTTCTTGAAGAGATCAGTTGATTTTTATCCAGCAACTGTGTCTTGTTACAAGCTTTAATTAGGCAATTTTATTGAGGCTAGATTCATTAACCCCCCCCTCTGAATCTTTCGCACCGGTCACAACAATTGGTATCAGAGCGGGTTGCTGTGCATTGGATCCAACGATCCGCAGCAGATCCTGAATCTTTTGTGATGCATTTCAGAGTGGCTTTCTTGTGCTCGGTGTTTTGATTCACTGATTTAGTGCCTTGCATTGCTCATCTGATTACGGTGCATTTATCATCTCTCGATGGCTCATCCCCCAATATTCAGAGGTAATGATTTTGATCCTTGGCTAAAAAACTTCCGTCGATATGTAAAATCAACCGATCCTGACCTTTGGAAGGTGATAACTCACGGCCCACACAAATTATCAAGGGATAAATATAAATGGACTGATAAGGATAGATTAAAAGACTCTGTCAACTCTAGAGCATTAGACTCAATGAAAGCATCACTTGACAGAGCTCTAATTTCATGTAGTTCTTCTTGCAGGTCTGCCAAGGAGATTTTGGAGAAACTAAAGCTTACCAGGAATCACAACACATGTCTGATGGTTGACGATGATGGACAGCAAGAAGAAAATGAAGAAGAAGATGAAGATGAGGTACCTTCTGAATTCGATAATTATAATATGGATGATTGGATTGAAGCATACCATGATTTGCTTGGTTCTTGCGAACAGTTAAAAAATGAAATAAATCTCTGAAAAAGAAGTTGAATGATCATGTGAATGCCAATTCTGGAGGTGAGGACATGGAACTCCTGAAGATAGAAAATGACATATTTAGAAGACAATTAAAAGATTTTGATTCTGTTAAATCCGATCTAGATCATTTCAAATCAAAAAAAGAAACACTTATGAAACAAATTGGTTTACCCAAAAAGGAAAATCAAGAGCTTGTTTGTGAAATTTTTGAACTAAAGGAAAGACTTAGCTTGATTGATGATGATCAGGGTTATAACAATAATGTAGTTCAGAATGAGAAACTGATGAGAGATTTAGAGTGTGTCAGTTCTGAATTGGAAGCCATGAAATCTGAAAATGAAAAACTCAAAAACCCGTCCAAGGAATTTGAACACAAATCAATGAATCTTGAAAAAGAAAATAGACTGATTTCTGAGAAGCTGGAGGCTGACAGAGTAATAAATCTAGAGGTTCAGAAAAAACTCAACAAACCTCAATCTGAGAAACAACAAGAAATGTTTTATGAATGTCAGTTTTCCTTAGATGATTGGATGCTTGAAGATGAACTCCTAGAGTAAAATAATAAATTAAAAGAGGAAATCAACAACCTAAAACATCTAAACACCACACTGTCAGATAGGTTATTGACAATTGAAAAAGGTAAGTGCGTGAGCATGGATAATTCTGATAGGTTGGTGGATGCAGAACAAGAAATTGAGAGCCTAAAAACCATCAACCAAATGTTGAGTGAAAATGTCACTTGCTGTGAAGAGAAAATAGCTGGGTATAAGCTTACAATCACATCCCTTCAACAAGAAGTTGATGATCTTAACAAGTCCATATCTGAAGCTGGCAATGAAATAAAATTAAAACAGGAAGTTGAAAAACTCAAAAGTCTGAATGATGCCTTGCATCAACAAGTCATTTCTTGTGAAACAGATCTGTCCAGATATGAAGCTAATATTGTTGTCTTAAATTCTGAGATTCAAGATTTGAAAAATTCTCTATCAAAATTTGTCAAAGGTAAATAAAATCTGAATAAGCTTCTTGGAAATAATGTTAATTTTCAGAGAGAGGGACTGGGTTACAGTCCGACAAACAAAAGGATTAATGGGAATAAAATGTCTACTGTGTTTGTAAAAGCTTCTAATCAAAACAAAACCTCTGTTCCTTCTATTTTTCAATTTACTGCATAAAAATCCACTATCAGTTCCAAAACTGTAGAACAAACTCAAAAATTGAAAAAGAATGAAAATCTACATAAAAAGGACAAAGACACTCCTGTTGATACGAAGAATGCTGCACACAAGTCACATGATCTCTCACACACTCATACTAAAAAGGGGTCATATTATTATTGTGGGAAGGTAGGTTACGTAATGGAAGATTGCAGATTATTGTTAAAGGATGAGCATGCAAGTGAAATATTACATTCTAGAAATTCTTTTGGTAGAAACCATGCTACTAGGAAGCCTGATGCTTCATGTTACTATTGTGGTAAGCATGGTCATCTCATGAATGCATGCTTTATCATGGAAGAAGACAATAAACTGCATGCCAGGTCTTCCATGCATTTTCATGGCCCATGCGGAACTAAACCCAAGTCTAGTCAGCACACTGTGTGCTTTAACTACAACAAGCCTGGGCACAAGGCTGTTGAGTGCTAGTCAGGAAATTACTGGAATGATTCTGAATCAAACAGCAAGCATCTCAGGTGCTTTGAATGTGGTAAGTACGGGCATACAGTCAGGAATTGTTGGTATGTTTAGGGAAGCCTTGTAAATGCAAACCTTTCAAAATTTCCTGCAAGGCTATCAATGAATAATTCATGCTTCAATTGTGGTAAACTAAGGCATAAATCTACTGATTGCTGGTTGTCAGATAATAAGAAACAAACTGTTCACGCATACAACAGAAAATCTTATAATCATGCTTATAGACCTCATACTGCTGTTAATATGCATCATAAGAACCAAAAACCAGTCATTTCATGTAGATACTGTGGTAGAACTGGACATTCTATGGACAATTGTTACCTGATGGATCATGATGATAATGTTGCTAAAAGACTGTTCAGAACACCTGTCAGGGTTAACGTAGGACCCAAGGCTGCTTGGGTCCCTACAGGATCAAGATGATCAATATGTTGCAAGTGTGCCTTGGAATGAACAAAGATGGGTAAATTAACCAAGGCACCCAAGTTGATAAAACCCCATTCAAGCACTCTTCAGGTAATACTTGCACTCTTCACATATGGTTAATTGAATTCCTTAGTAATCTATTTTTAACTGCATATCATGTTTCATGCATACATGCTCCTTTATTTGTTTTGACACTTGCATTGAGCTTCATAGGCTTACTTGTTTGTACTTTGAGCTGTGTGTGCATATATGTGAATTGCATATACATGCATTTGACATACAGTCATTGAAAATCTGATGCACTTAGGACTGTTGGTATTGCATTGTCATGCATGACCACTATGGTATATCAAATGGTAAGCTACTAAAAGGCAGGTGAAATCTGTCTGGAGGTTCTTACTATGTGTGAGATGGTTCTTTAGACCAAGTTCTCCACCTAGTACCATGGGTCATATTGCTTAATAGGACAGTCTGAATGAGCATGAGTCACAAAATCATGTGTTCATCTTTCATTGCAAACATTGCATAATGTCAGGGGGAGTCTGTCTAGCTCTTGCATGCCTTCATGCCACAAGAGGCTTGTATAGTCACTGAAAATCTGATAGGACTACTTATGCCCCCGATGCATCCATAAGCACAGTTCATGACTTCCCATACATAAAGTCCCATGCATCATCTTCATGACATGTATGATGATTCAATGCATTTAGTTAGGGGGAGTCAATGCATTGCATACATGTTGCCAAATGCATACACTTATGTCATAATTCATTGCACATCACTCATATTGAAAATAACAAGATTGTGTTCTACTGGCTGTTCATCTAGCTGTTTTACTATCTCATTCAGTCAACCATTGCTCCCATCTTCAGCTTGAGCTCACCCATTTCACGAGTCTGAATTTACTATGTTCTGCTTATGCATCTAGACAGGGGGAGATTTGTCAGATTCATTTGTTCCTCACTTCCTGAATCCCTCTTGCTTAGTTATTTGAATCACTCTGCTGCTCTCTAGTGTATAACCTAAATGTTCTGTTATTCTCATCTTGAAATAGCTGATCTGTCTGTATTCCATACTCAGCTACTGTTTGTTGATATACAATTTTTTTGATGCTCTTCTTTCCTGTTGTTGTTTCTTTCACCAGCTTATACTCATCCTTCACACTCTTCTTAGCTGGTATGACTGATCTGTGTCTAGTGTTGATTAGTTTGTCAGCTGTACTTTTGATCTGATCTGAGGAACACAAGCTGCAGGCCATGCAATTCAGTATGAGAATCATGTAGAAATTCCTATCATATAGGTTTAAGAATGGCCACTAAATCAGACTAATATAAGGTTTATGTATTCTCAGATTTACGTTTAAATGACTTGAAAATATCTGAATGATAAGCTTTAATAAATTTTAACCACATGTGTCATGAAAACCTTAGACTCACTCATCTGATATCTGAAAATTTGAAATCAAGGCTACTTTGGTTGAGATACATAAAGTGAGTATTATTTTTTAAACATTAACTTGAAAAATGGTATCTAAATGAGAAATAGTATTCAGAGCAATGACTTGGTCACTGAGAAACTGGATACTCTATCAATGAAATAGAGTAATTCTATGTCATGAAGTACCATAGCTATCTCTGGTGAAAATTTATTGAAAAACCTGACAGAGCAATGGCATATTTGTGTTGAGTAACTGGGGAGTCTGGCCTCTAATCAAGGTGTCTCCTCATGTAAAAAGATAATTCTATTGCTAACTCTGGTCTCAATGTTGAGAGGCAATGTCAGTCATCACACTGAGTAACTGGGTCACTTCACCTGAGACGTGTTGTGGCTCACGTAAAAAGGTGTTGATTGACTTAAATTGCTCAAGAAAAGTATGAAGTGCTTCAAATAAGAATATCTTGCAAATTCTGTCAACTCATCTCTTGTAAAAGTGTTTAATCACAATACTAATCTGTGTAACTCTCAAAGGAGTTACTGAGATCATGCGTGAAAGATAAAGATGATTGGTCCTGTGTGTTATCGGATCATTTGGTTCACCTTTATTAAAACTTGAATTCAAATATAAGTACTGATTTTAAATTGACAAATTTGGTTTACATCATAATTAAATCAGGTTGGTCAAGTTGTCAATTCATAACCCTCTATGATAGGAGAGTCTATTCATATTAAGACTTATTGTAGTGGTGCATGCCTTACAATCCCTCATGATCTGATCTCTTATCAGTTGATTGCTTCCTGAGATGCACTCCTCTCCACACTATTGGAATCTTCCATCTTCTTTATGTAACCAGTTCTGGTTCTGTGGACCTTCCACCTGCTTTATTCTGTTCATGCATATGTGAGGTGCCACAACCTTTATTGTTTTGAATTTCTTGTGGTGGCAGATTTCAGATTGCTTCATTGGATAACTAGAGTTCATTCCTGCATACTTCATTTTGGGGGGGAATAGCTCTAATGTGCCTTCATGTTGCCAGAAGGGGGAGATGTTATATCAATATGTTCTTACCTGAAACTTTTCTCTTTTTGATGAAGTCAAAGGGGGAGAATAGTTTGGTTCTGCATGTCTCATAGTGACTCATAGTGTTGCCATCATCAAAAAGGGGGAGATTGTTGTGCCCCTGTGGTTTTGATGTCAGCAAGCACTATGAGTATGAATGATTGATGTTTGATCACTATGTGTTTACATGTGAATGATTGATTGAGCATCTTATTTGCATGTCGTTAACAGGTTGTGTAACTTGCATGACATTCCATCGAATAGGTTGTGTGTATATTCATCCCATTATATAATATTTGCATGTCATTAACAGGTTGTGTAATTTGCATGACATTCCATCGAATAGGTTGTGTGTATATTCATCTCATTATATAAAGGCCAGTGCACTTCCAAACATGCATGAAGAGTCATATGGGTTCTGGTATATAGAGTGCATTGTTAGTTCTTCTGCACATTGCATCGGTGCATTCATTAGTTGCTTCACTGGTTAAGGTCCGTGCATATCATGTCCATGCATCTCTCTAGCTCGGTAATAGCCTAGCTTTGTTCTGCATTTCACACTTAAGCACTTGCCTCCGTGCAAGTCTATGTCTCACTCACAAACACCGTAGCCCCATTTTCATCTCGGTGCATTACGTGTCAAGTTTATGCCTCACTCACAAACACCGTAGCCCCATTTCTATCTCGGTGCATTACGTGTCTAGACATAAATTGGCTCAGTGCATTTCATTGCAATTCATTGCAGCATACACATTTAGGTTCATGCATATCTTGCTTGTAGGTCTCGCCTTTCAGACTCGGTGCAAGGTCTGTCTTGCATCCGTTTATGACTCTTCTCTTTCATCTCGGTGCAATTCTCGTAAATCCAACTTGGTGCATCAACCGTGTTACACAGTTGTTTTACGAGTCCGTGCATATCTTTGATTCTTTCTCTTGACTCGGTACAAAGTCTTCTTCTTATGCCTCTTGGACCCATGTCTGTGCATATGGTGTCAAGCTGTTGTTTAAGTCAATACAATGGTTGACTTGAATATCTCTACTCAGTGCATTCTATGTTTGAACATAACGGTGCAAACTATGCTAAGCGTTTTATTAAAGGCCTTGTGTTTTTTTGACAGAGCTTCCCTCCGAGGAGGGGCACGTGATCCAAGGCAGATCGACCTCCTAATGAGTGCCACGTGGAAGGCTACAACGCTTAGATCGCGACACGTGGCTGAGAGCCTTCTGGAAGCTAATGGGCGAGATTTCTTCATCCACACGCCCAGTGAGAGTATATAAGAAGACAGTGATCGATGCACAAAAAAAAGAGTAGAAGAAGAATGAGGAGTGAGCCTAATTGAGATAGAGAGCCTGCACGATCCAGAGAGAAGAAAATGAAAAGAAGAGCAGAGAGAATAGGAAGAAAAAGAAGGAGAGTGAAGAAAGACAGAAAGTGAGAGAAGAAGAAAGAAGAAGAAGAAAGAAAGAGAGAGATAGAGAGCTCGAGGAGAGAAACTGAAGCCTTCATTAAAGAATTTGTTCGTCTGGAAATTGGATCAGATCCAAACTAGATTTGCTCCTGCGAGAGCCACATTGTGTGTTTCATTTCCAGCTTTCCGTTGCTGTGTTTTCTTGTGTTTGTTCTTCTTGTGTTCTTTCCATCTGCTCACTATGTCCTCCGATCCTCTGGTTTGAGGTCGGGATTTCTTTTGTGGTTTCAAGAGAAGGGAGACTTGTTCTTGTTGTGTCCCCTGTGGTTCTGGAGTTTTGATGATGACAAATATTATGTCTCATTAGGTTTACATGTTCATCCTTGATGATATAATCCTGATGTATTATGAGAAACTGTCAGAACAGGTTTAAGAATGACTCACAGGTCATGAAGTCAATTCAAGTCAAAAGTCAACCAGTGACAGGTAAGATCAGTGCACAGTCCGATCAGGTAATGCTCTGTCTACTCTCAGATCTGTGCATATGCTATTTCCTGTACAGAAATGTTGGTGCATGTGATAAGCCAATGCATTTTATGTCTCTCGTGCATTCTCAAGTCTATACACTTGTTATCTGCATTCACTGCATCGGTGCATTCATTGAGCAGGTGTGAATGTCTGCACATTCCTTAGTGGCTTCCTTAGTGGCTAGTCTGTACAACCTCAGGTTGATTCATTCGATCAAGTCTATACAGCCACAGCCAGTACTCTTCATGCATATATAATGTCTGCATGTTATTAAGTCTGTACAGAGTCATGCTGCATAAACATAAAGTCTGTACAGAGTCTTGCTGCGTCTTGTGCATGGATCATTAAAGTCTATACGTTGTTCATTCAGCATCTCCAAGTCTATACATTCCTTTTCTTTACCTACGTTCAGAACACCAAGTCTATACATCACTTATGCAAAGTCTGTACAGCCAGTGCATTCCTTGAGATCAAGTCTATACATTGCATTGGTCAAGTCTGTACATTGCTGCATGCGTCAGATAAGCAAGTCTATACAGACTTAGTCCATGCGTAAGCCTGGCAAAGTCTGTACATCGTTGGCTAATGCATGCATCGTCTTTCAAAGTCCATACATTATCATGTAGCTTGCACGAAGTAAAGTCTGTATATTGTCCAACGTCTCACTCCGCGTCTAAGTGAGTGTGAACATTGCATCGCTAAGTCTATACAATGCATCGTCTCATGCATCATCTTTCAAGTCTATGCATTGTAAGACCAAGTCTATACATTGCATCGTCTCGTGCATCGTCTCATGCAACGTCTCTGTGTGCAAGTCTATACATTGTCTGGGTGCATAACACAAGTCTATACATCGCCACTTGGCTCGTGGCTTAGTCAGTGCATCCATGCATACATAAGTCTGTACAGCGCCGTGTTGACATGCCTCAAAGTCTATACATTGCAGCCTGTGTGTTGCACGAACCAAAGTCTATACATTGTCTCGCACACACACACAAAGTCTGAACATCAAGTCTGTACATTGGCCAAGTCTACACATCGTCGCCTGTTCATGCATCACTTCTAAAGTCTGTACATCCTTTTGTGGCGTATCAATGCAACGTTTGAACATTACATCGGCCAAGCCTATACACTGCATGCTCACCAAGTCTATACACTGCATGCTCACCAAGTCCATACATCAGCAAGTCTGTACAACGTTTGCACATTGCATCAGTTCAAAGTCTATACATCGCTTAGTGCATTACATGCATTCATCAAGAGTCTGTACACTCGGTGTCTGCGTCTCATGACTTTCAAGTCTGTACACTTGTTGTCTGCATCACAAGCATTCAAGTCTACACACTCTTTGTGTCTGCATTACACACGTTCAAAGTCTGTACATTCATCAATGTTTGTGCATTGTTCAAAACAAGTCTATACATCATCCTTTGGTTGAAAGCTTGAACTAACTCGATGCATCCATTTTTCTCTTCCTTCAGGTTGATTCAAGCTGATGAGTGGGCACGTGATCCGAGGTTGGCACCTGGCACGTGATCCGAGGTTATCTCTGTCAAAGAGGGCACAAGCCCTGAACACGCCCTAGCTGCTGCCGCTATAAATGCGAAGCTTCTTCCTCAGAAGAAGGCAGATAGTGCGGAGAGCGGAAAAGTGATTGTGCAGAGAGCAGAGAGTGGTCGAAGAAGCAGACAGAAGCAGAAAGAGAGAAGAAGAAGAAGAAAGAGAGAGAGATCCTTTGAGAGCAGAGATCGAGAGAAGAAGAGAAGTGCAGCAGAGAAGAGAGATAGAGAGAGATAGAGAGCTCGTGAAGAAGAAGAGAAGCTTCATTATCTTCACTGGACTTTGGATCAGATCCAATCCAGTTTGCTCCTACGAGAGCTACATTGTGTATTTCATTTTTCAGCTTTCAGTCGCTGTGTCTTTATCATTCATTATTTTTCTTTTTAACTGATCACGTTTGTTCTTCCGATTCTCTGGTTTGAGGTCGGGTTCCTCCTGTGGTCTCAAGAGAAGGGAGATTAGTTCTCCGGTTTGCTGGTGACTGTGTGTCATCAGTGGTTCCCTCTGGTGTGGAGGAAGAGAGGTCCGTGACCTCTGGTTTGCAAGTGACTAGGTGTCACTTGTGGTTCCCTCTGGGTTTCAGAGGAAGGGAGACTTGGGTCTCCGGTTGCTAGTGACGGGTAGTCACTAGTGGGTTCCCTCCTGGTCTGGAGGAAGAGAGACGTTTGTCTCTGGTTTCTAGTGATTGTGTGTCACTAGGGTTGCCCTCCGGGTTGGAGGAAGAGGGGAGGCTATTCCCCTGGTCAAGCTGTTAGGCAACATTTGTTTGCAGACTGAGTCTGCGGTTTCTAGCCTTTGCTAGTGGAAGCCTCACTCCGGTTTGGAGTGAGGGGTGGACGTAGGTCTGCGGACCGAACCACCTAAAATCCCTTGTGCAGTGGTTTGTCTGGTTGATTGATCTCGCTAGATGCATGCTAGGACCGTGATCTTATTGGTTGTCCATGTTCTAGTGATTGATGGGGCATGCATCTTTGATGTTTGAGCAATTGTCCATCGAATTTCTGATCATCATCTCATACGGTTTTTAAATTGGCAAAAAATCATTAGAAGATCCATTCACCCCCCCTCTGGATCTGCGTCTGTCTCATTATCCGCACCTAACATTTGGTATCAGAGCGGGTTGCTGTGCATTGGATCCAACGATCTGCGGCAGATCCTGCATCTTTTATGGTGCTTTTCAGAGTGGGTCTCTTGTGCTCGGTGTTTTGTTTCACTGGTTTAGTAGCTTGATTTGCTCATCTGCTTACTATGCATTTATCATCTCTCGATGGCTAATCCCCCAATATTCAGAGGTGATGACTTTGATTTATGGCTGGAAAAATTGCATCGGTATGTAAGGACAACTGATCCTGACCTTTGGAAGGTGATAACTCACGGTCCTCATAAATTATCAAGGGATATATCTAAATGGACTAATAGGGATAGATTGAAGGATTCTGTCAACTCTAGAGCATTAGACTTAATGAAAGCATCACTTGACAGAGCTTTAATCTCATGTGTTTCTTCTTGCAGGTCCGCCAAGGAGATTCTGGAGAAACTGAAGCTTACCAGGAACCACAACACATGTATGATGGTGGACGTTGATGGACAGCAAGAAGAAAATGAAGAAAAAGATGAAGATGAGGTATCTTCTAAAATTTAAAATTATGATATGGATGATTGGATTGAAGCATACGGTGATTTGCTTGATTCTTTCGAAAAAGTGAAAAAATGAAATAAATCTCTGAAAAAGAAGTTGAATGATCATGTGAATGTTAATTCTGGAGGTGAGGACATAGAAATTCTAAAGACAAAAAATGACATATTCAGAAGACAATTAAAAGATTTTGATTCTGTTAGTTCAGATTTAGATCATTTGAAATCTGAAAAACAAACTCTTATGAAACAAATTGGTTTACACAAAAAGGAGAATCAAGAGCTTGATTGTGAAATTGCTGAACTAAAGGAAAGACTTAGCTTAACCGATGATAATCAGGCTCATCACAATGATGTTGTTCAAAATGAAAAACAGGTGAGAAATTTAGAGCTTGTCAGTTCTGAATTGGAAATATGAAATCTGAAAATGAAAAACTCAAAAAATAGTCCAAGGAATTTGAACACAAATCAATGAGTCTTGAAAAAGAAAACAGATTGATTTCTGAAAAATTGGAGGCTGATAGAGTAATAAATTTAGAGATTCAGAAAAATCTCAACAAACTTCAATCTGAGAAACAACAAGAAATGTTTTATGAATGTCAGTCCTCCTTAGATGATTGGATGTTTGATGATGATCTCCTAGAGAAAAATAGGAAATTGAAAGAGGAAATCAAGAAGCTGAAACATCTAAACACCCAACTGTCAGATATGCTATTGACAATTGAAAAAGGCAAGTGTGTGAGCATGGATAACTCTGATAGGTTGGTGGACGCTGAACAAGAAATTGAGAGTCTAAAAACCATCAACCTAATGTTGAGTGAAAATGTCACTTGCTGTGAAGAGAAGATAGCTAACTATGAGCTTACTATCACATCCCTTCAATAAGAAATTGATGATCTTAACAAGTCTCTATCTGAAGCTGACAAGGAAATAGAATTAAAACAGGAAGTAGAAAAACTCAAAAGTCTGAATGATGCCTTGCATCAACAAGTCATTTCCTGTGAAACAGATCTGTTCAAATATGAAGCTAATATTGCTGTCTTAAACTCTGAGATTCAAGATTTGAAAAACTCTCTATCAAAATTTGTCAAAGGTAAGGACAATCTGAATAAGCTTCTTGGAAATAATGTTAGCTTTCAGAGAGAGGGACTGGGTTACAGTCCGACAAACAAAAGGAGTAATGGGAATAAAACGTCTACTGTGTTTGTCAGAGCTTCTAATCAGAACACAACCTCTGCTCCTTCTGTTTTTCAATTCACTGCACAAAAATCCACTATCAGTTCCAAAACTGTAGAACAAACTCAAAAATTGAAAAAGAATAAAAATCTACAGAAGAAGGACAAAGACACTCCTGCTGGTACTAAGAATGCTGCACACAAGTCACATGATCTCTCACACACTCATACTAAAAAGAGTTCATGTTATTATTGTGGGAAGGTAGGTCATGTAATGGAAGATTGCAGATTGATGTTAAAGGATGAGCATGCTAGTGGAACTTTACATTCTAGAAATTCCTCTGGTAGAAACCATGCTACTAGGAAGCCTAATACTTCATGTTACTATTGTGGTAGGCATGGTCATCTCATGAATGCATATTTTATTATGAAAGAAGATAATAAACTGCATGCTAGGTCTTCCATGCATTTTCATGGTCCATACAGAATTAAACCAAAGTCCAGTCAGCACACTGTGTGCTCTCACTGCAATAAGCCTGGGCACAAGGCTGTTGAGTGCTGGTCAGGAAATTACTGGAACAATTCTGAATCAAGCAGCAAGCACCTCAGGTGCTTTGAATGTGGTAAGTATGGGCATATAGTCAGGGACTGCTGGTATGTTCAGGGAAATCACATAAATTCTAAATCTACTAAATTCCCTCCTGCAAAATGACCTGTGAAATTTTCATGCTATTACTGTGGTAAGCAAGGTCACAAATCTGCTGAATGTTGGCTGATTAAGAATAAGAATCAAACTGTTCATGCATACAACAGAAAATCTTATGATCATGTTTATAAACCTCATACTGCTGTTACTATGCATCATAAGAACCAGAAACCAGTCATTTCATGTAGACATTGTGAAAAATTTGGACATTCTATGGACAATTGTTACTTGATGAAATCTGATGACAAGGTTGCTAAGAAAGTGTTTAGAACACCTGTCAGGGCTAACGTAGGACCCAAAGCTGCTTGGGTCCCTGCAGGATCAAAATGATCAAAAACTTTGCAGGTGTGCCTTGGATTGAGGAATAAAGAGGTGTAAATTAAACCAAGGCACCCAAGTTGATAAAGCCCCATTCAGGTAAATTCCTTGCACTTCCTGTTCTTAGAATTACTACATAGCATGTTAAATATATTTTTGCATATTCATTCATCATCTGCATTGTCAAATTTGAATTCTCTGAACTCTCCTCATCTGAAGTTTATGTTTTGCACTCAACTCTGTTGATGGACATTGCCTGATTAAGAATTCTCTGCAAACATCTGAATTTCACATGATTTGCGTTTTAATGATTGTCTGAATTTGCATATGCAGCCATTGAAAAATCTGATGCACTTAGGACATTTTGTTGAGTCTCTGCATGTCTTTGCATACATGTAGTTAATTGCATTGCATTTCATTTCATTAAAAATGCAAAAAAAGGATTGATTGAATGCATATTGTCAGGGGAGTCAATGCATTGCATATCACTTTTTGAAAACTCAAAAAAGGGGAGGAAGTGACTCACTGCATATAGACAGGGGGAGCATGCTTAATCTCTTGACTGCTTCTGAAATATTCATAATGTGAATTTATACCTTGCCTGTCTGCCTCTCCTAAATCTGCTGAAGGAGAGCTTCACCTCTATCCAGTCAACTCTGAACTACTTTGCTCAAGAGCAGTCTCCCTGCTGCAATTTTTCAGAATCCATGCTGTTTGTTGAAATTTCAGTCAGCTCACTTGAATTACTGAGCCGAGATATGAAGTAAACCTTCAGCCTGAATACTACTTCATAAAAGTTAAAACATCTTTAATGAGGAACCTTCCATTATACAAGCCTAAGAACATTTGTTAACACGAATTGGTTTAAGTCTTATGCACTCTTGTTTGGACTCAAAGAACTTGAAAATATCTGATTCAGCCTCTTAATAAACTTTAACTGTCTGCTTCATGTAAATTCATGTAAGACTTTCTGAAATCTAAAAAGTTGATATCCATGTCTACGTTGACTGAGATATATAGTGTATGTAGTTGTTCTTAAACACCTAACTTGTCTGAATCCATTCTGAGAAAAAGGATGGACAGAGCAATGACTGTGGTTACTGAGAAACCTGTCCAAAGGATTGTGTCATGAAGTACCATGGTTAACTCTGTTTAAAGAGATGATTGGAAACTACTGTGAGAATATGGCAGAGCAATGGCATAGTTGTATTGAGTAACTGGGGATTCTTGCCTCTGATCAAGGTGTATCCTCATGTCAAAGATACTTTTAATGCTACCTCTGTTCTCTAAAATGGGAGAAGCAATACGGTTGTCACACTGAGTAACTGGGGATTCTGGCCTTTGATCAAGGTGTCTCCCCACGTCAAAAGGTGTTGATAAATCAAAATTGTTCATTAAAAAAAAGGGAAAAATATGAATAAGTGTAAATCAAATTCTGAAAGAACAATTAAAATTCAGATGCATTCACTCATGTATCTCTTAAAGCAGTCATGGAAAGTAAACTAAGTAAGATGGAAGTTGGTTGAACTAGAATTTTATATGAGCTTGTAGTTCCTTTTTATTAAGAGTTGGTTCAGATATGAGTACAATTTCTTTTGGAAAAAACTCGGTTTACATCATTCTTAAACCATATCTGACAATCAAGGATTCATAAGCTTTTATAATGGAGGAATTTAAAACTTAAATCCTATTTTTATGAAGTTGGTATCATGCTGAAAAGTTCTATATCTCAATTTTCACTATTTACTGAATCTGTTCATCCTATTGCTCTCTATCACTGTGCTTTGATTGACATTGGTTCTCATTTATGTGAGGCACAACTCTCAGTATAACCTGTTAACTTGCAGCCTTTGGATAACCAGAGGTCATCCTTGTACTATCCGAATTCTTACATCATGGATCATAAGGGAAGAATTCTCTGGTCTGTTTGAGAGACTATATGCAAAAGGAGACAATGTGCAAGTGTGTCTGATTATGTTGTTTGTCTGCATTAGCTCTCTACCTTCTGCCATGTCAAATGGGGAGTATTTGTTGCATATGCATGTCTGCATAAGTTGTTTGTCTAAGGGGGGGAATTGTTTTAATTGCTTCTGATATTGTGTTGCCCTCATCTGCTGAACTATTTTGGGTGTCTCATATGACATCACTAGATTATCAAAGTATTGTTCTTTTTTTGATGAAGTCAAAGGGGGAGAATACTTTGATGAGTCTAGTCTGAATATTCCATTTCTTTAATTCATGAGACTCATAGTGTTGCCATCATCAAAAAGGGGGAGATTGTTGTGTCCCCTGTGATTCTGGAGTTTTGATGATGACAAATATTATGTCTCATTATGTTTACATGTTCATCCTTGATGATATAATCCTGATGTATTATGAGAAACTATCAGAACATGTTTAAGAATGACTCACAGGTCATGAAGTCAATTCAAGTCAAAAGTCAACCAGTGACAGGTAAGATCAGTGCACAGTCCGATCAGGTAATGCTCTGTCTACTCTCAGATCTGTGCATATGCTATTTCCTGTACAGAAATGTTGGTGCATGTGATAAGCCAATGCATTTTATGTCTCTCGTGCATTCTCAAGTCTATACACTTGTTATCTGCATTCACTGCATCGGTGCATTCATTGAGCATGTGTGCATGTCTGCACATTCCTTAATGGCTTCCTTAGTGGCTAGTCTGTACAACCTCAGGTTGATTCATTCGATCAAGTCTATACAGCCACAGCCAGTACTCTTCATGCATATATAATGTCTGCATGTTATTAAGTCTGTACAGAGTCATGCTGCATAAACATAAAGTCTGTACAGAGTCTTGCTACGTCTTGTGCATGGATCATTAAAGTCTATGCGTTGTTCATTCAGCATCTCTAAGTCTATACATTCATTTTCTTTACCTACGTTCAGAACACCAAGTCTATACATCGCTTATGCAAAGTCTGTACAGCTAGTGCATTCCTTGAGATCAAGTCTATACATTGCATCGGTCAAGTCTGTACAGTGCTGCATGCGTCAGATAAGCAAGTCTATACAGACTTAGTCCATGCGTAAGCCTGGCAAAGTCTGTACATTGGCAAAGTCTGTACATCGTTGGCTAATGCATGCATCATCTTTCAAAGTCCATACATTGTCATGTAGCTTGCACGAAGTAAAGTCTGTACATTGTCCAGCGTCTCACTCAGCGTCTAAGTGAGTGTGAACATTGCATCGCTAAGTCTATACAATGCATCGTCTTATGCATCGTCTCATGCAGCGTCTCTATGTGCAAGTCTATACATTGTCTGGGTGCATAACACAAGTCTATACATCGCCACTTGGCTCGTGGCTTAGTCAGTGCATGCATGCATACATAAGTCTGTACAGCGCCGTGTTCACATGCCTCAAAGCCTATACATTGCAGCCTGTGTGTTGCACGAACCAAAGTCTATACATTGTCTCGCACACACACACAAAGTCTGAACATCAAGTCTGTACATTGGCCAAGTCTACACATCGTCGCCTGCTCATGCATCACTTCTAAAGTCTGTACATCCTTTTGTGGTGTATCAATGCAACGTTTGAACATTACATCGGCCAAGCCTATACACTACATGCTCACCAAGTCTATACACTGCATGCTCACCAAGTCCATACATCAGCAAGTCTGTACAACGTTTGCACATTGCATCTGTTCAAAGTCTATACATCGCTTAGTGCATTACATGCATTCATCAAGAGTCTGTACACTCGGTGTCTGCGTCTCATGACTTTCAAGTCTGTACACTTGTTGTCTGCATCACAAGCATTCAAGTCTATACACTCTGTGTCTGCATTACACACGTTCAAAGTCTGTACATTCATCAATGTTTGTGCATTGTTCAAAATAAGTATGTACATCATTCTTTGGTTCAAAGCTTGAACTAACTCGATGCATCTATTTTTCTCTTCCTTCAGGTTGATTCAAGCTGATGAGTGGGCACGTGATCCGAGGTTGGCACCTGGCACGTGATCCGAGGTTATCTCTGTCAAAGAGGGCACAAGCTCTGAACACGCCCTAGCTGCTGCCGCTATAAATGCGAAGCTTCTTCCTCAGAAGAAGGCAGATAGTGCGGAGAGCGAAAAAGTGATCGTGTAGAGAGCAGAGAGTGGTCGAAGAAGCAGACAAAAGCAGAAAGAGAGAAGAAGAAGAAGAAAGAGAGAGATCCTTTGAGAGCAGAGATCGAGAGAAGAAGAGAAGTGCAGCAGAGAAGAAGAGAGATAGAGAGCTCGTGAAGAAGAAGAGAAGCTTCATTGTCTTCACTGGACTTTGGATCAGATCCAATCCAATTTGCTCCTGCGAGAGCTACATTGTGCATTTCATTTTTCAGCTTTCAGTCGCTGTGTCTTTATCATTCATTATTTTTCTTTTTAACTGATCACGTTTGTTCTTCCGATTCTCTGGTTTGAGGTCGGGTTCCTCTTGTGGTCTCAGGAGAAGGGAGATTAGTTCTCCGGTTTGCTGGTGACTGTGTGTCATCAGTGGTTCCCTCTGGTGTGGAGGAAGAGAGGTCCGTGACCTCTGGTTTGCAAGTGACTAGGTGTCACTTGTGGTTCCCTCTGGGTTTCAGAGGAAGGGAGACTTGGGTCTCCGGTTGCTAGTGACGGGTAGTCACTAGTGGGTTCCCTCTGGTCTGGAGGAAGAGAGACGTTTGTCTCTGGTTTCTAGTGATTGTGTGTCACTAGGGTTGCCCTCCGGGTTGGAGGAAGAGGGGAGGTTGTTCTCCTGGTCAAGCTGTTAGGCAGCATTTGTTTGCAGACTGAGTCTGCGGTTTCTTGCCTTTGCTAGTGGAAGCCTCACTCCGGTTTGGAGTGAGGGGTGGACGTAGGTCTGCGGACCGAACCACCTAAAATCCCTTGTGCAGTGGTTTGTCTGGTTGATTGATCTCGCTAGATGCATGCTAGGACCGTGATCTTATTAGTTGTCCATGTTCTAGTGATTGATGGGGCATGCATCTTTGATGTTTGAGCAATTGTCCATCGAATTTCTGATCATCATCTCATACGGTTTTTAAATTGGCAAAAAATCATTAGAAGATCCATTCACCCCCCCCTCTGGATCTGCGTCTATCTCATTATCCGCACCTAACAGTTCTCTGATTTGCAAGTGATAGGTTGTCACTTGTGGGTCCCTCTGATTTGGAGGAAGAGAGACTTCGATCTCTGGTTGCTAGTGACTAGGTGTCGCTAGTGGTCTCCCTCCTGGGTGGAGGAAGAGAGGAGTGTGTTCCTCTGGTCAAGCTGTTAGGCAGCATTTGTAGGCAAGCTGTAATGCCCAGCGGTTTCAAGCTGTTTGGCAGCGATAAGCCACACTCTGGTTAGAGTGTGGGGTGGACGTAGGTCTGTGGACTGAACCACCTAAAAAATCTACTGTCTTCGTGGTTTGATATTTTATCTGATTGTCTTTAGATGCATGGCTAGGAGCGTCTCAACTAAGTACTTTTTCCGAATGCTTTAAGGCTCACTCTGTTCTGGTTTGATTCTATCCACGGCTTAGATTTGATTAGGTGCCTGCATTGTTAGCAGTCCAACTGATCGATCGAGTGTTTCTTTGAACCTTTTCTTGAAGAGATCAGTTGATCTTTATCCAGCAACTGTGCTTTGTTACAAGCTTTAATTTGGCAATTTTATTGAGGCTAGATTCATTCACCCCCCCTCTGAATCTTTCGCACCGGTCACAACAGGGGCGTGCCTGGCGCCTCCCCCTCCTCCCCTCCGGCCTGACTCTCCTCCGCCGGCTTCTGTTGCTGTGGCACCATGTTCCGGTGCTTCTTCTTCTGCAGCTGGGCCTCTCCCTGGGGCTCCTGTGGCTTCCACTCACGTTGCTACGAGCATTGGCCCTAAGCCGGGGCCTGGGGTGCAGGGCCTTCCTCTGCCTCGCGCCTCTGTGCCTCCCTCCTTTGCTCAAGTGGTGTTACACTCCGTCTCGCCCCCGTCTTTGCCGCTGGTTGCTCATGGGCCTGCTTCCACGGATTCCAGGGAACCGGCTGTTTTCTTCACTGTGGATGAGATCTGCATGTCCTGCTCCTCTTTGGACCATGCCATCATCGCCAGGACACCCCAGGGTCGAGCATCTTTTCAGGAGATCAGAACCCATCTGGACCAGCATTTTAAGCTTAACCAAGATTTTGTTATTAGTGCCATTAATGGGCGTCATCTCCTCCTCAGATTTTAGAATAAGGAGGACTATTTGCAGGTCTTGCTTAAGGAATCTCTTTATGTTCGCGATAGGTTATTCGGCTTCTTTAAGTGGACCATGGAGTTCTCTCCTAATGAGGATTGCCCGTTTGTTCCGGTGTGGTTGGAGTTGCCCGGCCTTCCAGCTAATTTCTACCATGATGCTATGATCCGCTCCATTGCTGGGAGCATTGGGCATGTTCTTAATGTGGACATGAACACATTATACATGACAAGCACACATGCTACTCATGTTTACGTGCAACTTGACGTCTCCAATAAGATGCGTGAGCGTATCTAGGTTGGCGTCTGTTCTGGTGGCTATTGGTAGTAGATTGTGTACCCTGACATGCCTCTGTTCTGCCCCGTTTGTAAGCGTCTTGGGCACTTGGCTTCTAAATGCAAGAAGACGGTTGGTGGCAATCAAGCGTCTAGTACGGGTGCTCTAGACACTGATCTGTCAGACGCTAAGAGATAATGGCGCCCTATTTCTATTGTTGCGAAGGATGTTGTCCATAAAAGGCCATCAACTAACAATCCCGCTTTTACTAAAGCTCAGATTGTGAGGATCCATGCTGGTCCTGTGGTTCTTGTAGTTACGACTGCTCAGCCTCAACTGGTCGAGACGCAGTCTGATCTTCAGCTTGTTCATGAGCTGCATGTGCCTACCATCACTCTTCCTGCATCGACGCAGTATTGCTCTTCTTCTACCCATGCGTCGACGCTGGTCCTGCCTAAGGACAATTATGCGTCAGTGCATCCTGCTAAGCAGGTGTCTGATCACTCTAAGGCCACCAACGCGTCGATGCAACCTATTTATGCGTCGATGCAGCCAGCTGATTAGCAGGTGTCTGATCGCACTGAGGCACCGACGTCCCAGGATCAGTCTTTGCCTCCTGTGCTGACCACGACATCCCTCACGTCGAAGCCTCTGGCACCTGATCCGCCTATGCCTGCCGTCATTGCTCCTGCATCGATGTAGGATGGCGATGCGTCGATGCAGTTCCTGTCTAAGGATGCTACCGCGTCGATGCTTCCCATTTCTGTGTCGATGCAACCCCCCCTTCAAGGTACGAAGACGTCTGATTGCTCTGAGGCCTCGGTGCAGACCTTGCTGGTTGGGCCTAGTCTTGCTCCTGCGCTCCCTTCAACCTAAAATGCTGGCTCCCAGAAGGGGAATGTGGGTGCTACTGTTGGACCGAAGCCTACTGCGGGTGCCTCTGGTGGGTGGCCTCATGCTACAGTCGAGGGTGACCGCTGCGATGCTCCTGATCTTTCAGGACGCTCCATCGTTGCCACGATTGATGACCATCTATCTGTTCCACCTATTTGTAAGGTTCTTCTGGTGCCGGGTATGATGCCTACTTCTAATGCTGATGATCTTATCGCGGCCCATTTAAATTTTGTTGGTACGGAGAATCGTGAACCTTGAAAGGCAGCAGATGTTATGACTCGTTGTGGTATGCGCAGGAGTGCATCTACTAATCTCTCCCAACCATCTGCTAAATGAAAGCTCTCATATGGAATATTCGGGGCATTGGCAATGCCCAGTCGATTAGTATACTGAAATATCTTGTTCGTAAACATAATCTGGGTTTTGTTGTTGTGATTGAGCCTAAGCTTTCCTCTTCTAAGATTGGTAAAATCATGAGAAAGCTCCACATGGCTTCGAGCCTTATTAATGTTAATGATCGGGCGCGGATTTTGCAATTCTGGAGGCAACCTTTTGATGTATCATTGGTCTCTAGCTCTAATCAGCACATCTCTGTTCTTGTTAGCTCTGTGCTTGGACAAATTTTCTTTGTTACCATCGTCCATGGCTAGTTGTTCCCTTGCTGAGCGTCGTACCCTTTGGGACTATTTGGTAGACTTCTCTGCCACGTGTGGCGCTCCGTGGCTTGTAGGTGGAGATTTTAATAGCATTCTTGATGTGGCTGAAAAGAAGGGTAGTAGGAGAGCTTTTGCTTTGTCCATGGTTGATTTTCAGGCCAGTATTTCTACAGCTGGCCTTGAAGACGCTGGGTATGCTGGCAGTAAATTCACTTGGTATAATGGGCAGCAGGCGAATGGTATTTGGGCCAGACTTGATAGGGTATTTTTTAATGGCGATTGGGCAGTGTCTTGCCCTCTTCTCTCCGTTCTCCATCTCTCACGTGCTTGTAGCGACCACAGCCCTTGACTTCTTTCTGTTCAGTCCAGCTCTTATGGTAAACCATCCAGGTTTTGTTTTCAGCAAATGTGGGTTTCTCATGACCATTTTATTGAGGATTCTAAGAGTGCATGGGCTGCTGCTCCTTCTTCTTCCTATCACCTGCTTGGTATGGCACTGAAACTTAAGCATATGAAGGGCTTTTATAAGGAGTGGAATAAGAATATTTTCAAGAATATTTTTGATAATGTTATGGCTGTTGAGGTGGCCTTCTCTACTGATCATGAAATGTTTGATGCTGATCCATCGGTTGATAATCAAGGGGCTTTCCAAACAGCAAAAGTTGCTCTCAATCATGTTCATTTACCGGAGGTGTTTTGGAGGCAGAAATCTAGGCTTAAATGGTTGAAAGAGGGTGATAGAAATACAAAATTTTCCATGCTTATGCTATGTCACAGCGGAGGCGATCTGTTATCAACCGGCTTTATGATGTTGATGGCTCTGTTATGGAGAAGGAAAGTGCCAATGCTAATATGTTCGTGTCTCACTTTACCAGTGCTTTCTCTTTCATTCACCATTGCATTCATCCTGAGGTGCTGGACTCTATTCCTTGTGTGCTTCACGATCGACATAGTGACATGCTGTGTGCCGTGCCATCTAGTGCAGAAATTAAGGGAGTGGTTTTTAGCATGTTTGCAGACAGCGCCCCGGGCCCGGATGGTTTCACGGGTCACTTCTTTCGTACTTGTTGGGATTTCATTGAGGGTGATGTTTACTCACCTGTGAAGTCTTTTTTCTATGGCCATCTTTTGCCGAGAGGGTTTACTTCCTCGCTTATTGCTTTGGTTCCCAAGGTGGATAACCCTAAAACTTATGCAGATTTTCAGCCGATTAGTCTTTGCAACTTTTTCTATAAAATTATCTCTAGGGTTCTCAGTGACAGGCTGGCCCATGTCTTATCATTTTTGATCTCAGAGGAACAAGGTGCCTTTGTCAAAGGCCGCTACATCATAGAGAATGTGTCACTGGCCCGCGAGATGGTTCATCACCGGGGTAGGAAGTGCAGAGGCAAAAATGTTCTTCTTAAGTTGGACATGGCCAAGGCGTATGATCGTATGTAGTGGGATTTTTTGTTTGCCGTCCTTCACAGGTTTGGCTTCTCCATGCCATTTATTTCTCTTGGTGCGGACACACGCCGCAATACGCATTGGTGGCCGAGAATACGCCGGGGCCCGCTTAGCTCGCGGAGGACATGGACGCATTGGCCAAGCCATCATCTTTATTTCACTTTTTTTAGGCCATGTTGGGCCCTATTGTAGTCCATGTTGGACAATTGTGTTAAATATGCCAAATGGGCTAGGCTAGGTGTTGGGCTAGTGTTAATGGGCCTTTGGGCCTTAAATGGGCCAAAGAGGTTCAATGTGAACAAGTCTAGAAGGTTTAGTGGCTATGTGTGAATGGGGTTAAAAGAAAATGGCCTAAGGTGGCTAGTGGAAGGGGGCGCCCCCCTTCTTGGTCCAAGAGGGTGGCTGCCACCTACTTTCCTCCTTTGAAAAATTCAAAGGAAGGAAGCTTCCTTGTCCCCCCTTGGCCCCCCTCCTCTCCCCATGGTCCATGTGTGCATCCCCCTCCCCCTCCGCTCTCTCCCACGAGATTCCCAGCCCCTACCCCTTTCCATTCTCTATTTAAGGGTGTGTATAGTGTCATTTGTAGAATTAATGAATGAAGTTTGTGAAAAAATAGCCAAGAAGGCCAAGTGCGCCCCTTCCGCTCTCCCTTCTCCCCTTGCAGCTGTGAGAGCTTCAATTCTTGAGGTGTGATTCCTCTCTACCAGTAACCCTTTGAGTGAGAAGCTCATCTCCACCGCCGCCGCCGCCATCGAGCCGCTGTCCTGCCGCCACCGCCACTTCTTCGGTGTTCTGTCCACTCTGGATAGAAGCCTAGTTCACGAATTTTAGCTCTCAATCAGGAGCTCAGATCGTGATGAAATTTGGAGGTTGAGTTCCCCACGTCCACCCCAACCTCCACAAAAAAAGTCAGATTATTTACCCCTCGTTTACCATTTTTCCCAATCTATTCTTCCCACCCCTAGTAACCTGCCTCCTGTGCAGATCCACCAACCAACAAGCCACCTCTTCGCCCTTTTCAACCACTTTCCCTTTTCTGAATGAGCTGAAATTTTAACTAGGAGTTCTGTCCACCGAAGCCATCGTCCATAATTTTTTTTTGTGATGTTAGGAGTTTTATTTTCCATCCAAAAAAACTCTTCTACCCTGCAGTCCAGATCCGACCCATCTCTGTTAGAAAATCCCTTTCCCATATCAAACCTCCACCAAAATTTACAAAAAAAATACCCCTGTGTTCCTTACCTTCCCATCTACCATCCATAAAAATTTCAGATCCAAACTCCACCGTTTGATCTTCGGTCAACCCTCATTCTCAGGCAGATCCAAATCTGTCCTGCCAGATCTGAACCTGAGAGCCAGCCTGTTATAAATTCCACCACGGCCACTACAGAGAGATTAAAATACCAGTGACAACCAAGGGTTGTAGATGATGGGGACATCAGAGCAAGACCACTAACTTTTTATTTTACATTTGAGTCTTTTTATTTGCATTTATATCCTTGGGAAAATATGTATGCAATTGTAAGGCTTAATAAGCCAATTTGTCATTCCTTAAGGGTCTTTGGGTTTTTGTGTAAAAGTTCAGTAGGACCAGTAAGGGGCCCCCATCTCCTTCCCTATTGGTCCACCTAAGCCTTAGGGCCCATGTGGGGCCAGTCAAAGGTCCAAGGTGGGCTTCTAGAAGCTTGACCATTCAAAGGGGACAATGGGCTTAAAATGTCCAAGATGCCATCCCATTTAGTCAAGGGGGTGCCCCCCTCTTATTAGTTGTTTAATAGGTTCCAAATCACATGGGGAATTAAATATGTTCTATCCCCTAAGTGCCCCTCCCCTAACTTAGATCTGAGGGTAGTATTAGTCTTTTTACATTTCTTATAAATACCATGTATTTCCATTATTACTAGAATTAATGGAAGAAATTTATGTGAAATTGCAAAGTCCTTGGGCGCCCCTCTCTCTCCCCTCTCCTTGCATCATGGATTTGCTGTGTTTCTAGGGTGGATTCCCTACTCTACTTGGTGTATTCCAAGTGTTCTATCTTCTCGGGGTGTGAAGCTCCGCCGCTGCCTTCCATTCGTGCCGCCATCGCACCGCCGCCACCATCGCTGGAGTTCTGCCCGAATCAGGATAGAGCCTCCATGTCTGAATTTTAGCTCCTAATCTACGGATCTTCTGGAGCCCAAATTTTGAGGGTAGGTTCCCCACGCCAATACCCTCTCCCAAAAAAAAGTTTCCTATTTTCTAGCCTTCGTTTTATATTTTTCCCATTTCATTATTCCCAACCCTCCAGATCTGTCTGTGTTCTGTCCTGTGTCACAGCTAGCTAGATCTTCCATAGTTCGACCCCCTTCCCCTTTTCTGATTGAGTCCAAATTTGGACTGGGTGTTCTGCCCATCTAAATACGTCTCCACAAATTTTCCCTCGATTTTAGAAGTTCTTTTTCCCCATCAAAAAATTAAAACTCAATCAAAGATCTGTTATGTCCTGTGCAGTCTAGATCCGACCAATCCCTGTTCTAAAATCTGTTTCCCCTATCAAACCTCCACCATAAAATCCACAAAAAAATCCCCATCTTCCTTACTTCCCCCTCTCCAACTTTCATGAAGAGTCCAACACCCAGAGCCAACGTTTTCTCTCCGGTCAACGCCAACTCTCAGGAAAATTCATTTCTGTCCTGTGTTTTTTGAGTCTGTCAGTCCATCGGTTCAAAAATCCACCACAAACAATCCAGAGTCATCAAAATTCCTGCCATAGGCCTTGGTCGAAGCCCTCTGAAAAGGATTTCCAACGGCACCAATTTCGCGTCGATTCGACGTCGGGATTGATCGCAGCAGCCGTTCTCGCCGGGTCGCGCGCTGTAAAACAGAAGCTTCAGTCCGTGGACAACAACTTCAACACCAGAGGATCGGAGCCGCCTCACCTTCCACGAGGCAAACCAGCACGCCTCCATCCCAGGGAGCGTCCCCCCAGGAGCCACCGTCACAGCGGTACCACTCCGGGCCCACTTGGCCCCACTGAGCAGCCGTGGGCCCCACCACCCGCAGCAAGCGTCTTCCGGACGTCACCGCCAGAGCGGATCAAAGTGCTGCCCGTCAACCCAAGATCAGTCCTCCCGGGCCCCACTTGTAGCCCGTTACCTCCCTGCATGGAGTGGGCAGTAGAAATCATTTCTGTAAATTATTGATTGATTGTTTAATCGGGAGTTACCGTACTTGGCCGGGATCACCTTCCCCACGCCCGGAGCGTGGAGGTATCGTGTTCGCTACCTTACTCGGCATTTGCTTTACCCATATAATTTTGTATATGCCGCTGCTAGAGAGCATGATAGGGTAATTAGCTCGCCATATATTGTTATTCACCGCTGCGAGTGAGAGAGCGAACCCGTTCCGTGACCCGATCCGGACACGAGAGTGAAACGAGCACCCTAGCTCACCGTCGATTTCTCAACCGTGCACGTCCGACGCTTCCCACGCCTAGAGACGATCGCGAGTTTGTCTAGAGTCCAAGGATCACATATCGACTTGGAGTCGAGTCCGCTGTCCGTCCTACATCAATTTGGTATCAGAGCGAGTCGAGTCTAGGGTAGTCTTGTTTAAAAACACACACAAAAAAGAGTCATTTAAGTCTAGATGTCTAAGTCGGTTGTTGCATTTGCATTCCTTTAGTTAGTATATAAAAAGGTGTTACCCGAACGTTAGGGTACGCCTATCCGGAAGGTCGCATACTTGCGAGAGAGGATCTTTGGATCCCGCAACTCCGCCACGTACCGTCTATTGGTTGAGTCTAGGTGTTTAGTTTGCATAAGTTTTTGCATATAACAACAAAAATCAAAAAAAAAATTTATGCCCTTGCATGCCCATTCCTAGGGGATCCAATTCCATTCTTGCCACTATGGCCAACCCATGCACCCCGAGTAGGCCCGACCAAGGCAATCGGTCCATGTCCGAGTACATTCAGGACTTCAAAGTGTACCGGTCAAGATATGGATTTGGAGAGGAGAGCACCACAACTGCCTATCAGTTCCAGAGAGGTTTGAGGCTTCACTTCCAATATGAATGCCTTATCCGCGACGCGTTCTCTTTGGCGCAGTCTTATCAGGTCACTCTCAAGGTCGAGCCATTTGAGTCGCGGTTTGATACTGCCATACGGCGAGCGGATGCTACCCTACGGCGCGCATCTACCTCCCAGCCGAGTCCCGAGCCGGTCAGACAGCCTACCCCTCGGCCTCCCTCATCCCAGTCGGGAAACCTCTCCCCTAGAGCTCCATTGCCATCTACGTCTGATCCTTATTCGGAACCACCTTATTTGGAGCCACCTCAGTCCGAGCTACCTGTACCACTAACGGGAAAGCTATACATAGACGAGCCGCTTCTTAGCTGGCTTAGGACAGGCTTGGTCCCTGCCCCACCTCGCTACCCCTCCGTGGACCCATCCCTCCCAATAGTCCCCTTTAACTCCTTTCGCACCACTTTCAGATCCTTTTGATTCATAGAGAGCGTAAGGGATCTACTAGGGAGTTTAGAAAGTCAATGGGAGCTGACATATACATTGGCCTTAGGGTCTGACCAACCCTATACGCATAGCTTCATGCTCCCGGCTTTGGGGTCTATTACCTCGGTGTACACCTTGAGTCATATCACCACCGAGGTCCTTTTGTTCCTCCCCGTTCCCGATGAGCCTGATTGCATTCCTTTTATCCCCAGGGAGGAACTGTACTTCCTATATGAGACCACTGTCCCATCTCCCTTCATGGATGAAGGTGACCATTTACACCTTCACGAATTCCACACATGGGACCGTGTCATGTGGGAACCCATCTTATGGGGTCATACTTTCTTTGACCCTTTTGACCCCTTCACTAATGAACCTCCCGAGCTATCATATTCACTCCACTTCTTCCGAGGAGTTCACTATCACACTCCTACCCCACGGTCTAGTCCACCTCCACCTATCTAAGAGGCCATTGATTGGGAAGGATGGCATGCCTTACCTATATATAGTGGTGATGAATCTCCTGGCCCTCCCACACCCACATCCTAGTCCAATGTGCATGGCTGGTGCATTTTAGGATGTCTAGGAGTCCATGATCCTACCGACCTTTGGTTGCATCTAGTGTATGCATGGCACACATTCGGGTGTCCTGGTCCACCTTGCATATGTTTGGGTCGGACTAACCGTAGGGTTGTCTAGGGTCATGTGTGCATCCGTGTGTTTTTTCTTTGTCTAGTTTGTCAGGAGTCTATATATGTCGTCGAGTCGATCTTTTATACGCTCGCGTTGTCAGTCCATTTCGAGTGCGAGACTTGTCGGACTTTGGGATCGGCTCTACCTCAACATATCGGATCTAGTCACAAATAGGGACCCAGCGGTGATTCCTAGTGAGTCTTTGAGCCGCCTCCCTCCTTTGAGAGTGATTCTACCCCGGAGTGTCCACCTCTAGCCTCATTCCCCAGTAGCGAGTGCATATCGAATCTATACGGGCTGAGCAGGTGTCAATTACTTGGAGTGGAGCGTACTCCGCGCTTCCTGGTACGATGACGGATCCACTGGCGTCACGAGCAGTCGCACCCTTACTCGACGGGGTCGAGTTCTTCCCACCCGGGAAGAATTGATGGGGACATCAGAGCAAGACCACTAACTTTTTATTTTGCATTTGAGTCCTTTTATTTGCATTTATATCTTTGGGAAAACATGTATGCAATTGTAAGGCTTAATAAGCCAATTTGTCATTCCTTAAGGGTCTTTGGGTTTTTATGTAAAAGTCTAGTAGGACCAGCAAGGGCCCCCCATCTCCTTCCCTATTAGTCCACCTAAGCCTTAGGTCCCATGTGGGGCCAGTCAAAGGTCCAAGGTGGGCTTCCAGAAGCTTGACCATTCAACGGGGACAATGGGCTTAAAATGTCCAAGATGCCATCCCATTTAGTCAAGGGGGTGCCCCCCTCTTATTAGTTGTTTAATATGTTTGAAATCACATGGGGACTTAAATATGTTCTATCCCTAAGTGCCCCTCCCCTAACTCAGATCTGAGGGCAGTATTAGTCTTTTTACATTTCTTATAAATACCATGTATTTCCATTTTTACTAGAATTAATGGAAGAAATTTATGTGAAATTGCAAAGCCCTTGGGCGCCCCTCTCTCTCCCCTCTCCTTGTAGCATGGATTTGCTGTGTTTCTAGGGTGGATTCCCTACTCTACTTGGTGGATTCCAAGTGTTCTATCTTCTCAGGATGTGAAGCTCCGCCGTCGCCTTCCGTTCGTGCCGCCATCGCACCGCCGCCACCATCGCCGGAGTTCTGCCCAAATCAGAATAGAGCCTCCATGTCCGAATTTTAGCTCCTAATCTACGGATCTTCTAGAGCCCAAATTTTGAGGGTAGGTTCCCTACGCCAATACCCTCTCCCAAAAAAAGTTTCCTATTTTCTAGCCATCGTTTTTTATTTTTCCCATTTCGTTATTCCCAGCCCTCCAGATCTGTCTATGTTCTGTCCTGTGTCACAGCTAGCTAGTTTTTCAGTAGTTTGACCCCCTTACGCTTTTCTGATTGAGTCCAAATTTGGACTGGGTGTTCTGCCCATCTAAATACCTCTCCACAAATTTTCCCTCGATTTTAGAAATTCTTTTTCCCCATCAAAAAATTAAAACTCAGTCAAAGATTTGTTCTATCCTGTGCAGTCCAAATCCGACCCATCCCTGTTCTAAAAGTTGTTTCTCCTACCAAACCTCCACCATAAAATCCACAAAAAATATCCCCGTCTTCCTTACTTCCCCCTCTCTAACTTTCATGAAGACTCCAACACCCAAAGCTGACGTTTTCTCTCCAGTCAACGCCAACTCTCAGGAAAATTCATTTCTATCATGTGTTTTCTGAGTCTGTCAGTCCGTCGGTTCAAAAATCCACCACGAAAAATCCAGAGTCATCAAAATTCCTGCCATAGTTCTTGGTCCAAGCCCTCTGAAAGATCTTTCCAACGGCACCAATTTTGCGTCGATCCGACATCGGGATTGATCGCAGCAGCCGTTCTCGCCGGGTCGCGCGCTGCAAAACAGAAGCTTCAGTCCGTGGACAACAACTTCGACATCGGAGGATCGGAGCCGCCTCACCTTCCACGAGGCAAACCAGCATGCCGCCATCCCAGGGAGCGTCTCCCCAGGAGCCACCGTCACAGCGGTACCACTCCTGGCCCACTTGGCCCCACTGAGCAGCCGTGGGCCCCACCACCCGCAGCAAGCGTCTTCCGACGTCACCGTCGGAGCAGATCAAAGTGTTGCCCGTCAACCCAAGATCGGTCCTCCCGTGCCCCACTTGTAGCCCGTTACCTCCCTGCATGGAGTGGGCAGTAGAAATCATTTCTATAAATTATTGATTGACTGTTTAACCGGGAGTTACTGTACTTGGCCGGGATCGCCTTCCCCACGCCCGGAGCGTGGAGGTATCGTGTTCGCTACCTTACTCGGCATTTGCTTTACCCATATAATTTTGTATATGCCGCTGCTAGAGAGCATGATAGGGTAATTATCTCGCCAAATATTGTTATTCACAACTGCGAGCGAGAGAGCGAACCCGTTCTGTGACCCGATCCGGGCACGAGAAAGAAACGACCACCCTAGCTCACTGCCAATTTCTCAACCGCGCACGTCCGACGCTTCCCATGCCTAGGGATGATTGTGAGCTTGTCTAGAGTCCAAGGATCGCATATCAACTTGGAGTCGAGTCCGCTGTCCGTCCCGCATCAGTAAAATCTCTGAGTGAGCTTTCCAACAGTGCTAGTCTCACGTCGTTCTAAGCTCTGGTCTGATCACAGCAGCCATTCTCACCGGGTCGCGCAATGCTGTGACAGCATGACAGGTCCATGGGTAGCAATCAACAACGCCCCCGGTCGGACCACCACGCCTCCCACGAGGCGAACCAGTGCGATCCCTTTTTATGGGTCGTCCCTCCAGGAGTCCCCACCGCAGCGGTACCACTCCCAGCCCGTTCGGCCCTCCGACCAGGACGTGGGCCCCACGTTCGTTAGCATGCATTACCGCCGGAGCTGTCCAAGAAGTCGCCTGTCAACCCAAGATCGGTCTCCTGGGCCCCACTTGTAGCCCTTTACCTCCCTGCATGGAGTGGGCAGTAGAATTCATTTCTGTAATTATTGTAATTATTTGTACCGAGAGTTACTATCTTGGCCGGGATCGTCTTCCGCATGCCCGGTAGCGTGGAGGTAAACTCGCCACTCTCTCTATCGCATTTGCTTATTTCGTATTTATTTGTATATGCCGCTGCGAGTGATAGGTTACTAGCTCGATTCGATTTAATCACCGCTACGAGAGAGAGAGCGAAACCCGTCCCGTGACCCGATCCGGGCAAGAAAGAGGGCCGACTACCCGACTCATTGCCGATTTCTCAACCGCGCATGATCCCGCGTTTCCCTTGCCTAGGGACGTCCGCGAGCTAGAGTCCCAGGTTCGCTGTCCGTCCTGCATCATCTCTGCTTGAGCCTCTTCTCTCTAATTGCTGGTTCTCTATTCTTCTCAATGGAGGGATACATGGCTATTTTAAGTCCAGTAGAGGGCTTCATCAAGGAGATCCTATTGCTCCGTCTTTGTTCATTATTGCTGAGGAAGCTCTCAGTAGAGGGTTGTCCTTGTTCTCCTCTCGTAGCAGCGGCACCTGGTATCAAATGCTTCGGAGGTGCCCTCCTATCTTGCACCTTCTTTTGCAGACGACACTATGATATTCTCCAATGGGTCCATCCGTCATATCAGAAATCTTACGGTATTTATCAAGAAGTATGAGATTGCTTCAGGCTAGCGGGTTAATGTCTCTAAAAGTTCTTTTATTGCTTCAGCTGATGCGCCTAGTTCCTTCTGTCAGTCTATTGTGGATGCTACTGGTTTTGTTAAAGCCAGCCTCCCCATGAAATATTTGGGTATTCCTCTCTATTCTGGGAGACAGAGATCATTATTTTTGTCTCATATTCTGTGCAAAACTACAGCGAAGCTCCAATCCTAGAAGTCCGGTTTTCTCTCATCTGGCGGTCGCCTCATTCTCATTCGGCATGTGCTTTCAGCTTTGCCAATTTATACTATGTCTGCTTTGACCATCCCATCTTCTATTATGAGGGCATTTCACAGATTATTGGTGAATTTCTGTTGGGGATCTTATGAGGGATCGCCCAAGAAGCATTAGGTATCATGGGATGTTATTTCGCGTCCCAATGAGTGTGGTGGTCTTGGGGCTTTAAACCTGTAGTTTATGCAGATTGCTATGAGAACCAAAATGCTGTGGGCGGCCATTACCACTCAATCCCTTTGGGCTAGGTTCTTCAAGGCTAAGCACCTATACAATGTCCATTACTCAGAGGCGACCTTCCCTCACATGCTCGCTGCGGACAAGCGGCTTTGGCAGCGGGCGGCACATCTGGTGCACGCGAATCATAGGGTGCTGGTTTCGGATAATGCTTCTCGAGTTAGTTTTTGGATGGATGTCTGGGCTGGTTCTGTGCCCCTCTGTGACTTCCTACTTGCTCATATCTGGTCTAACATGGCGGATAAACATTGTTCTATCCAGCATGCTCTTTATGATCCTAATAGCTTGCATTTGCAGATTATTCGGGATCACTGCCCCCTGGATCTCTGAATCATGTTCTATCAATTAATGGTAATAAGGATAGATGGATTTGGTGCCCATCCTTTGATGGGAAATTCTCTTCGAAGTCTATCTGAAATCTTCTCCAAGGTGCTGCTTCTACTAGATGGTCTATTCTATGGAGCCAACACATCCCTCTTAAGTGGTCTATCCTGGCTTAGCGCATGCTCTGGGGCTGCCTTCCGACTGATGATGCTATCACTGCATGTGGTGTTCCCATGTGCTCTAAATGCTCCTGTTGTCAGCACTCTCAAGTTGAGACTAGTGTGCACTTGTTTTTCCACGGGAATCTTGCTAATGACGTGTGGACTACCTTGTATGGCTTCCTGCGATTTAGCAATTCGTCCATCATCATGATTGCTAATCGCATCACTGATTACCTACTGGATCTTCATATTTCTACATTGGCTGGAAGTATCTCCAGGTGCATCTTCTTGGCGGTCCTTTGGGAGATTTGGACCTGCCGCAACTTGTCTAGATATGATGGCCAGCGGTCATCTTCTCAGCATGTTCTGAACAGGGCTATGCAGGTTGTGGGATCCATTGTCCATGTTCATCGATTCAAGGGGAGGGCCCTTTTCCCTCAACAACATCAGATGCTTGCCTTTTGGGGCATTCATGTTCCTATTTTTCAGTCAGAACCTCTGAGGCTGATCCAATGGTTAGCTCCCGCTTCGGGCAGACTGAAATTGAATGTCGATGGGGCCTATAAACGCAGCACTGGTGCTGCTGGTGGAGGGGGTATACTGAGGGACTCCAATGGTGATATAGTATCCGCCTTTGCTGCTGTGTACCCCGGTGTCTGCTCCAGCATTCAAGCTGAGGCTTTGGCTCTCCTTGATGGCCTTTCTATGTGCTGTGATAGGGGCATTTCGGCGGTTGCTGTGGAGTCCTATTCCCTAGTGCTGGTGCAGATCTTGAAGGGCTCCTTCATGTGTCCTTGGTGCCTCATGCATATTATAAAGGATGTGGCTCTTAAATGCCGGTTGATGTGGGTCTCCATTTCTCATGTCTTTAGAGAGGCGAATCAGGTTGCTGATAGCCTGGTTGGTCATGGTTGTACCTTGTCTTTGTCTCCCTCTAGTTATCTTTTTTGGGATGACCTCCCTGCTCCTGTAAAAGGTCCCTATCGTCTTGATAAGATAGGGTGTCCTTCCATTAGGCCCTAGTTTCTCGGTGTACTCTCTTTTCGTCTGCATTTTCATAATAAAATCTTTCTGATCGATGTTTGGTGGTGGAGCGACCCACTCATCCCTTCCTTGAAGGGGTGAGTGCTCTCCTGCCTCCCTGTCAGGTACTGGTTTTTTTAAAAAAAAGAGCATAAGGAACCTAATCTGGAAGACATTCCTATTGTTCGAGATTATTCTAATATATTTTCAGATGAGTTGCCTGGTATTCCTCCTGAAAGAGAAGTTGTCTTCTATATTGACTTGATTCTAGGAGCTGCACCTGTTTCTAAGGCTTCTTATCGAATGTTCTTTGCCGAAATGAAAGAGTTGCAAGAACAATTGATGGAGTTATTGAATAAAAGATTTATCCGACCAAGCACTTCACCTTGGGGAGCTCCTGTTCTATTTGTCAAAAATAAGGACGGATCAATGAGATTATATATTGACTATCGGCAATTGAACTAACTTACAATCAAGAACAAGTATCCATTGCCAAGAATTGATGAATTATTTGACCAGATTTCTGGAGCTCGATATTTTTCAAAAATTGACCTCAGATCTAGTTATCATCAATTGAAGATCAAGGAAGAGGATATTCACAAAATAGCATTCAGGAGTAGGTATGGACACCATGAGTTCACTGTTATGCCTTTTGGCCTAACCAATGCGCCTGCCGCATTTATGCAGTTGATGAATAGTGTATTTAGGCCATACCTTGGTCAATTTGTGGTGGTCTTTATTGACGACATTTTAATCTACTCAAGTTCCAAAATGGAACATGAAGAACTGTTGGATATATGTTATTTTGATGATGTCTGAATTTGCATCAACTATGCTTCAGCATGCATTATAAATTTTAATCATGAAACTCCATGTTATGCTCATCATGAAATAACTCTCTTGTATAAACACTCAGCCAAGTTGGCTTGGGAAGCAACTGTAAGCAACGACAGATCAGAAGCAGCATTAGCCAAGGCAACATGCCTCAACCTTAGAACAACATGTCTTAGCCTTAGAAGCTAAATTGGGATTGCAGTAAGGAGCCTTGACTTTACAAGTGTTCTTTCAAAGGAACAAAAGGCCTTCCAAGGTAGAAAAAGAAATTCAAGATGCAAAGGCACAGAAATCGAGGCAACTGGCTGCACAGAATTCAAGGTAGGTGATTAAATTGATTGGTTGCACAGAAACCAAGAATAGGTTGGCAAAACAAAGGGAAATCAAAGTAAGCAGAATTCAGATAGGAAGTGCAACTTCTTAAAGGACAGGTCGACCTCATCAGTATGCTGCATCGACCTTATGCTCTTCACAGAAGCCGTCTGATAGGCAACGTTCAGTTGCTGCTTCAACGCATAGGTGGTGCTGCATCGATGCACTAGAAGATTCCCAAGCCTTATATGATAAACCTTCTCAGCTACTTCGATGCAATAGAAGTGATGCATCGACGCATCGTCCATCCAGCATCGACGCCATCAAGGCCAGCCCGCCAGTAGTTCAAAAATAATGATGAAGCTACATCGACCTCATCACAACAAGAGGTCGACCCGACGTTGCTTCTAGAAGCCGTTGTAAACGGCCTTTCATAGAGGATGCCTCGATGCACCTACGAAGCTGCTTCGACCAATGAAGATCCAGCTCGCCAGCAACACAAAGAAACTGCGAAGCTGCATCGACGCGATGGTCTGCTACCTCGACGCACCAGAAGACTTCGAGCCTCTATCTGTCAGACCTGCACAGTTTCTGAAGGTCATCTAGAGAGCATTAATTACAGGCGTAAACCTCCAAATACACACCTTTTAAGGTCTGGGGGAAGGTTCCTTAGTCAGAGGTTCTGCCACTTAATTATAATAGCTCAGAACATCCTTTTGGAAAAGGCTTGGTCAGCCACCAAAATTTTGAAAGTCCCTTCTACCAGAGTTTTGTCTCTTCTGTCCTAAGAAAGGACTGCTCCAAGAGGTCTGCCTTCTAGTGCACTATGGACCAAGCCATTCGCTCTGCCTCAAGATGTCAAAAGGGACGTCCATTCCTACCATGCCAGTCCATGAAGTTTAAAGATGATGCAGACACATCTGTTCTCAGCCTGAAAACCAGCTCATAGTCAACCTTCTACACAATATTCTACTCCAGCCAAGAAAGACCTTTTGGAGGGAAAATAGATTTCTCTTTTGCTCCCTTATGACCGGAGGATCAAGTCAAAGACTGCTGAAAGAAGATCAGTGGTCAGAGCATTTCAAATTTAAATTGGTCCTATTATAGATTTTCTAGGAGGGAAACTTTCCCACTGGCTCTCCTATATATAGACTTGAGCTTCTATTGGAGAAGCTGCTGAATCTGCTGCTGCCTTAGAGGAGAGAGCCACACCTTTGAGCATTCAAGTACAATCCAAGAGAAAGAAGAGAAGGGAGTGAGAGTAGCCCAGCACTAAGGCCAATCCAGTCCAGTGCTGCAAAGAGTGAAGAAAAAGAAGTGAGATCAGCCTTGAGTGAAGAACAGCCCTGCAGATATCTGAGCTTGAAGAGAAAGATCTTCGGATCTGATTTTGAATCTACATCCACCAGCTTCCAGATCACTATCTGAAGCCACAACCGGTATTTCTTTTCTTGCTCTAGTTTTTTCACTGCACTTGCAGTTTGTTTTCCTTTTCTCCCTTTTCCTTGTTCGCTTATGTAACTGGGACATCATCCCCGTGTGGAGCTGCTTTGCAGTGTGTGGTAAAAGCCTCACCAGGTTTGGTGAATGGTTGAGGTAGGTTGCGGGGATGCAACCGAACCACCTTAAAAACCCCTGTGCATTGGTTGTGATTTGTGTGTTTATGCCATATCTTCTAACCCCCATTCACAGGTTCGCATGAGATTCAACGTTTACATTCGTAGCTATTTTCCATCGCACACTCTAGCCATCTAATCTGAACACTGTCTGTCCTGCATGCACACTGCTTGCTCCTCACCCCACACTTGTATTTCCTCAGCTGCCTGCTGCAACCTTGCACACAGGCACTAGGGAGTCTACCCTATCCCGAGAGAGTTACCTTCATCAACACACACTCTAGCATTGCCTTCACATATACAGGTAGCCTGTTCACTCACCTTGTTGGAGACTCGTGAGATCCCTGCAAACTAGTGCAGTAGATCTCCCTTAGTTATGAGCTTGCTCTGAAGGAGTGTCGACCTCACTGTATGGTGGTGTTGACCTGAGCAGTCAGTGCATTGTTCTTTGCCATTTCGATTTGAGATATTCCCTTTTGATCCACTGTACACTATGCCTAAAGTATCCCATTTGTATTACAAGTAGTGGGTTATATTCTTATCAGCTAAGTTTTAAATTGGGCCATAGTTTTCGGAAGGATCTATTCAACCCCCCATTCTAGATCCATTGCACCCAAGGTACCTAACAATTGGTATCAAGGCCAAACTCTGTTATACTCAGATCCAACGATCTACAGAGAAAGATCCCGGTGCGTTTGATCTAATGGCTTCATCCGTTGAACAAGTTTCAATGAATTCCCCGCCCTTACTTGATGGTTCTGATTTTACCACATGGCTAGGGAAGATGTGTGCCTTTGTCAATTCCATTGACACAAGGTTATGGAGTCTTATATATCATGGTTTGCACAAGCTGCCATCAGATACATCTGAATGGTTTGCTGAACAAAAGACCAAAAACATTGATAACTTTGCGGCATTCAATTTGATAAAAGCTGCAGTTGATGCTTCCGAGTTTCCTTTTGTCTCCAGCTATAGAACTGCCCAAGAGATCCTAAACGGACTGGCTAGGATCCATGGAGAAGAAAATAGGAATCACTGTCTAATGGCTGACAGCCTGGATCAGTCAAGCAAGCCATCTTCATCTGAGGTAAGCTCTGATTCAGAGGACATCACTTTTGAAAAGCTCATGGATGCACATGATGAGTTGACTATGAAATACAAAATGTTAAAATTTGAAAACAAAAAATTGAAAAAGAAGCATGAAAGCAACTCTATTGATAGTTCTCCTTGTAAAAATTGTTCTGCTCTTGAGGAAATGAATGAATCTCTCATGTTAGACGTAGACACACATAAAGAACACATTGAGTGTTTGAGAGACGAAAATGGAATCTTGCTAGCTGGGATCACTAGATTAGAAGAAATTGTAAGACAACTTCAAGATGAACCTAAGTCAATATCAAGTAATCAAGACTTGACTGAAATCAAGGCTCTTACTGAAGAAAAAGAGTTTTTGAATAAGTAAAACATTGAGTTACTAGCTAAGCTACACTCTTATGAAAAGGGAAAGGGTGTGAGTGTTGATGATTCAGAAAAATTGGTTGTCCTTCAAAAGGAATTTGACTACTGTAAAACTGTGAATGACATGTTGAATGAGCAGCTTGCTACTTGTGAGAAAGAGTTGGCCAATTTGGAACAACATATCCTCTCACTTGAAAACAAAGTCCAAGACCTAAAAAGCCCATTGATAAAATCTGTTAAGGGCCAGGAAAACTTGAACAGACAATCGAGGTCAAATGTGAACTTCGGAGAAAAGAGCCTTGGCACTATCCTATAAATAAAAAATCTTTTAAAAGAAAATCATCTACCTCTTATAGTTCCAGCTCAGAAGTTGTCTCCTCTTCCCAATCACCCCTAAAACAGTCTGCGGCCCAGAAACATCAAAATCAAAATAGAAACCAGAAAAAGAAAACATTTAAGCAAAAATAGAAAAATGAGTTTGACTGTTTTGATGAGAATGATAGATACCATGTCTTCCAAAAAAATATGTTGCATGTACTTATTGTGGTCGACATGGTCATGTGATGCGTAATTGCTATGACAAGAGAAATGATGAACTGATAGCATGCAAGTCCAATTTTGATTTTAGTCACCATAATAAATCGGCCAAGAGCGGTCAACTCTCCTACTGCCACCACTGTGAGAGGTTTGGACACAATATGACAAACTACTAGGATTTGAAAGTTATGAAATCTCTTGCTCGATGTTGTCACTGCAAGGAGGATGGCCACACAATAAAAAATTGTTGGCAAAGAAGAAGGAAGGACAATCCTCATGCCAGAGCTTTGAGCATTCACAGTCTCCCATGAAAACTCACCATACATGATCATGAGAAGAATGAGAAATCCCTCGTGTGTTGCCCTTACTATGGGATGGCAGGACATGATGTGTATAGCTGTCACACAATGAGGAAAGATGATTTGACTGTCTTGATAAAGAAAAGCAATCTAGTTAAAAATGTTGCTAATTCTTGAGGACCCAAGAAATCTTGGGTACCTAAAAACTCCAACTGAGAATTTTGAATGTAGGAAATGCCTTGGAGCTGAACAAAGGATGATCAGGTAAATAAAAGCTCAAGGCACAGGTTTATGAATAAAATATTCAACTTACTTTAAATTTGCATGATAGGCTTGCTTTGTAACTATTACATTTTAGGTCTGTCTTGTTTTTCAAATAAATCCTACAAGCTGAAGCTGTCTCCCTGAACTGCCAAAACTCTCTCCTTGGTTCCAGATGAACATCTGAGTTGGATTTCATGCTTAACACTCAATCTGAGCTTTTGGTATATCGAATGGTGAAGTGCAGAAAGGCAGGATAAGCTTGCCCGGAACTCTCACTATGCGTGAGTAGGCCTTCGGATCAATACCTCTACCTTGTACCAGAGATCAATAATTTCATATGCTTAATCCATAAGAAACCTGTCATGCTAATGGAATTGATATGATGATGAGTCATTGTTTGCTTCTTGCTACCATTTAGCAGCCATATGAATTTCTTGTCTAGCACTTATTACTTTTGATGATGTCTGCCATGGCTGCACATATATCTCAACTCATCAATTGTTGTGGACTCTTAACATTGTTTAATTGTCTTGATTTCCATAAGCATTGAACAAAGGGGGAGCTTGAGGGTTTATATTTCAGTTCAGAATGCATTGCAAATAATCTGTGCTTGCATCATTTTGTTGTCTCATGCACTCCTATGCATACCATGTTAGAGGGACACAACGATGCATATCAATTAGTATCATCTCTATTGCATCATGTGTTCACATAAGTCATAGGTTGCATACTCCATTGTCAACCCATGCACAAATTTAGGGGGAGTCAACATTTAAAATTCAGTCTGCATCCTTGCACATCTTTGTTGACACATGTATAGACTGCATCTTCTTAGGGATAGCTTGTTTAGTTTGACAAAATCCGTTAAAATCTCTTTGCTGTTGACCAGGTCGACCTTAGACCAACTCAGGTCGACACCATGGTTGATCCACCTTGCAAACTGCCTTCTGTCTGAGCTCAATGCCTCGACACCATGAGATGCCAGTGTCCACACGCCTTCATCTGCTGGTGATATTCACTTATCCTGTCTGAGCTCACTGCATATCCTTAGGGGGAGTGTTCAGTTCCTACTTCCATGCCTCTAACCAAGTGCATTCCATGCCCTCTTCAGCCCCTGCATCATGATTATGAATTGTTGTGTCTCATTTTGGGTCCGAAATGCCTTGATTTCCCTGAACCTTCCTGGTATGTCTGAAAGTCTGCCATCGTTTGCATGCTCAGCTGTCGGATCCTTTACTTCTTGAATGCCTTGAACTCTCGGGAGTATCTCTATCTGTCATTGAGATGATTTATCAGAGTAAATCTACAAGAAGAATCTTCTCTTATAGAGCTCTTTAATTGCCCAAGATATGAAACTGTTGGTTTAAGGTTAATGGGTTCATGTGTTTTGATCTGGGTTTTCATGAAAGTAGCTATATTCAGACTTAATGGACTTAAACCATTGTTTCATATTTTGACATGTTATGCCTTCTTAATTCTAAAAGTTTATCTTAATTACAAAGGCATCCTTGATTGAGAAACTTCAGTCTAGTATTATTTTTAAACATTTTTCAAATCTGTCGATTTCAAAAAAAAGGGGGCTACAATGATAGCAATGAACTTCAGTCATGCTAAGTAACTAGAAATATTGGCGTCTGATAAACGTATATCCTTATGTAAAAAGGTGTGTGCTGAGTTTAGTGCTCTAAGGCAGAGCAATGACAATCGTTTCACCGAGAAACCGAGTCCCTTCATCAATGAAGTGGAGTGGACAAGGTCATGAAGTACCTTGCTACCTCTGTTCTATGTGAAGCATAATGGTGAGCTACACTGAGTAACTAGGGGCGCTGGCATCTAATCAACGTGCACTCTCATATCAAAAGGTGCATGCTACATTTGATTGCTCGTAAAAAAGAAAAGCAATAACAATTGGTATCCAACAATGGTTTCAAAAGAAAAATCTGAATTTGTAGTGCTCATGGAGAAAATCAGAAACGTCTAGGTGTTTAACCTCAATACTTTGTGTAGTTACTCTCAAAGGAGCTAATGGAATTGAATGAGTAAGGTGAGAGGAGGTCAACTTGGTTTTAGTATGAAATTCTGGTTCATTTCCATTAATTTTGAATGCAAATATGTTCAAATGCTTTTATTAAGAAACTCAGAATTCATCAGTTTTAAACCAATCTAAATATAAGGGCTCTATCATTAGAGTTCTATAACTAAAGATTCTGAAAAATCTATAACTCTGCATTTATGAACTTGGCTTCAGGTTGACGAACCGCCCATCTTATCATCTCTTGGATCTGTGTCTCAAAAATTCCAAGTGTCGACCCTAGAGTCGACTCCTTGCGTCCAGACTTTTGTCTAACTGTCCTAGGCATTTGTCCTCAAGACAAATTGGCCTCTTGATGATCCATGCTCCTGGCTGCTATGAAAGCATGACCACTCCCATCAATTCCCAACAATTGATGCTATCAACAATTAGTACCATGTCTCTAAAGCATTTGGTTTTAGTTCTTCATGTATTTGGTTGGTTTTGCATTTTCAATTTTCATGCATTGCATAGAAACTTTTAAAAAAATCTGAAAACCAGAAAACATTAAAATATTGAAAACCCCTGAAAAACCAAAAAACCAGAAAACATCAATTGGTATCTCTAATTGGGCAAAGGGGAGAGAAGGTTTGCACTCTCATTGCCTTTTGGCTGCTTTAGTTTTTGTACTTTAAATCCTTATCACCCCATGTGCTTGTATTTTGATTCTTGCATTGGCTTTAATTCAAGCCCTCTTTGCTGATGACAAAGGGGGAGAGATGTCTTGATGAGTCAGCATCTGTTCAAAGGGGGAGAGAAGGTTTGTTGAGTCATCATTTGTTTCATGTTTTACTATTCAGGTGACTCATAATGTCGCATAGTTATCATGCATAGTTGCCATCATCAAAAAGGGGGAGAATGTTGGATATATGTTGTTTTGAATATTGGATATGTGTTGTTTTGATGATGTCTGAATTTGTTTCAACTATGCTTCAGCATGCATGATAAATGTTGATCATGAAACTCCATGTTATACTCATTATGAAATAACTCTCTTGTATAAACACTCAGCCAAGTTGGCTCGGGAAGCAACTGTAAGCAATGACAGATCAGAAGCAGCATTAGCCAAGGCAACATGCCTCAGCCTTAGAACAACATGTCTTAGCCTTAGAAGCTAAATTGGGATTGCAGTAAGGAGCCTTGACTTTACAAGTGTTCTTTCAAAGGAACAAAAGGCCTTCCAAGGTAGAAAAAGAAATTCAATATGCAAAGGCATAGCAATCGAGGCAACTGGCTGCACAGAAATCAGGGCTGGTGATTAAATTGATTGGTTGCACAGAAACCAAGAATAGGTTGGCAAAACAAAGGGAAATCAAATAAAGCAGAATTCAGATAAGAAGTGCAACTTCTTAAAGGACAGGTCGACCGCATCAGTATGCTGCATCGACCTCACACTCTTCACAGAAGCCGTCCGATAGGCAACGTTCAACTACTACTTCGACGCACAGGTGGTGCTGCATCGACGCACCAGAACACTCCCAAACCTTATCTGATAAACCTTTTTAGCTACTTTGATGCAATAGTAGTGATGCTTCGACGCACCGTCCATCCAGCATCGACGCCATCAAGGCAAGCCCGCTAGCAGTTCAAAATAATTAATGATGAAGCTGCATCGACCTCATTACAACAGGAGGTCGACCTGACGCTGCTTCCAGAAGCCATTGTAAATGGCCTTTCATAGAGGATGCCTCGACGCACCTATGAAGCTACATCAACCTATGAAGATCCAGCGCGCCAGCAACTCAAGGAAATGGTGAAGCTGCATCGACGCGATGGTCTGCTGCCTCGACGCACCAGAAGACTTCGAGCCTCTATCTGTCAGACCTGCATAGTTTCTAAAGGTCATCCAGAGAGCATTAATTATAGGCGTAAACCTCCAAATACACACCTTTTGAGGTCTGGAGGAAGGTTCCTTGGTCAGAGGTTCTACCACTTAATTATAATAGCTCAGAACATCCTTTTGGAAAAGACTTGGTTAGCCACCAAATCTGTGAAAGTCCCTTCTGCCAGAGTTCTGTCTCTTCTGTACTAAGAATGGACTGCTCCAGGAGGTCTGCCTTCTAGTGCACTATGGACCAAGCCATTCCCTCTACCTCAATATGTCAAAAGGGACGTCCTTTCCTGCCATGCCAGCCCATGAAGTTTAAAGATGTTGCAGACACATCTGTTCTCAGCCTGGGAACCAGCTCATAGTCAACCTTCTACACAATATTCTACTCCAGCCAAGAAAGACCTTTTGGAGGGAAAATAGATTTCTTTTTTTTTAGAAAACCGTGCCTAAGGTTTGTTGGGAGAGTGCACCCTTTACCAGAGGTAAAGAGAAAGCCACTCCGAACACTAGGGGGTAGATTTTATTGCTGATCAAAAGAATTACATTTACATCAAACGGATACTAGGCATACCCAGTTTATCTAATCGGGCTGCTCCCTTTATAAATGTAGGGAGCTCATCATAAGAAAAAAAGACATTACATTTGGAAAAGCAAGACAAAGAAGATAAGGAGTCAGCAACTTTATTTCCTTCTCTGTAGATGTGGTCAACTGTATCATTCTGAGTAAGTAAACTCCAGATCTCTCTCACATAATAAAGAATGGACCAAGGGCAATGAATTTCCTTTTTAATTATTCGAACTAGTGTGTTCGAGTCACATTCAATGTGGGCTGGTTTGTTATCAACAGTATGTAGGTATTTAATGCCATCAAGTAAAGCACGTGTCTCTGCAATAAGACTATTTGATTTGCCATAGTAATGAGAAAAGGCTAGGAGAGTATTGCCTCTACTGTCTCTAATAATACCACTACCACCTGAATCTCCATTGATTTTGCATGCACCATCAGTGTTAAGCTTAAGAGAGGGCCAAGGAGGGCAAATCCACTTGATAATTTTCATCTGAGAGCTACCTGTCGGCTGGACATTGATACCAAATTGTTCCAAAATTTTCCTCTTGGAGTTGTCTTACTCCTTTTGGTTAGCAACAGAACAAATATTTTTAACTTGAAAGATAATGTGCTGGAGTAGGTTTTGCTTGGGGGTGAGTTTGCCATCATACTTCGCAGCATTTCTAGCTTTCCAAATCTCCCATAGTCCATAGCCAATGACAGCAAGGAGGAAAAGGCTGTAGGCAGATTTTTGGTGGAGATTAATAGCATTTTGAAAGATGAAAGTTCTCACTGAATTATCTTCCAATTGCAGTCCAAAGGTTGTAAAATAAGACCACACTTGATTAGCCAATTCATTATGTAAGAAGATATGATTTAGACTTTCCTCATTTTGCACACTGCAGTAGTAGCATTTGGAGCACAGATGCACCCCCACTCGCTGAACATTTGTATCAGTAGGTAGAGCATTGTGAGCAATTTTCCACATATGAACAGATATTTTGGTGGGGATCTAGTTAGACCATAGCCGGGTCCAAGGAAGGGAAAATTGTGTGGGCATTCTATTAGAGATAATCTGATAAGTAGATGAGACCGTGCACTTACCAGATGAAGATAAGCTCCAGACCTGAACATCCGAATTCTGATTCAGCTGGAAATTCTGGATGGCTGATTTGATATCATCTGGAACCAGTCTATCCAAAAGATCATCAGTTACACCAGTAGGATGCAGCAGGAAATCATTTACTGTGATACTGGTATTTGGGATTAGAGAAGCAGGGACAAATTTAGTCAGTTTTTGATTCCCAATCCAGCAGTCCAGCCAAAAATTTGTACTGTTGCCATCTCCAATTACAACCTTTTTATGTTGAAGAATTAGATCTTTAGCCTTGATCCAACTTCTTCTAGCAAAGCCATTCATAGACTTGAAGTGAACCTCACTTAGGTGTTTCTGCCCGATGTATTTAGCTCTGAAAAAGGTTGCCCACAAGGAATTAGAATGCATGGCTTGCCATAACATTTTTACCCTTAAGGCTGTTTCCATGTGTCTGAGGGACATGATGCCAAGGCCACCCTGGGAGATAGGTTTACAGATGGTCTGCCAAGCTCGCCAGTGCCTTTTCTTCCCATTGACAGAGGATCCCCAGAAAAAGTTAGCAAAGGACGTATCCAGCAGGGAATGTGTACCTGAATGCAATGGAGAAGAAGACAGGGAATAAATAGGGATAGACGATAAAACATGTTTGATCAATGTCAATTTTGCTCCCTGTGATAATAAGGTTTATTTCTAGCCTACGATTCTTTTGTGAATGGAGCTAATAATACCAGCAAAATAAACCTTTTTTCTTCTGCCAATCATCAGAGGAAAATCGAGATACTTATGAGGAAAAGCATGTTGAGGATAACCTGTGTAGTTATGGATTCGGCTGGCAACTGTACTATGGATCTTGGGGTGAATGAAAAACCCACTTTTGTTGACATTTATTGACTGACCCGAGGCTCTTTCATAAATTTTAAGGGCTTTGATCAAATTCCTGACTGAAGTAATGCATGCTTTACTGAAAAGCAGGGTGTCATCAGCAAACAAGAGATGTGAGATTGAAGGACATCTGCTAGGCCCTGAAAACCATTCTACACTGCCATTTGAATATGCTTCTTTTAAGGATCTACTTAAAGATTCTTCAGCAATGATAAAAAGAGAAGGTGCAACCGGATCTCCTTGCCTTATACCTCTGGTTGACTTAAAAAAACCTGCTGAATCCCCATTTACTAAAACTGAAAACTAGCAATTATTCACCATCTTCTCAATTAAAGTAATGAAAGATAGGCTAAATCCAAATTTATGAAGGACAGCAAAGAGGAAATCCCACTCTAATCTGTCATAAGCCTTTGCCATGTCTAACTTGAACATTATATTATTGCCCCTTGTTTTCCTTCCCAGTTCATTGGTCAGTTCTTGTGCTAGGGCAATGTTCTCTATGATATGCCTTCCCTTCACAAAAGTAATTTGCTCCATGGAGATTATTTTGGGAAGGATTGTAGCCAGCCTTCTGTTTACAATGAAAGAGATGATTTTATAGAAAAAATTATAGAGACTGATTGGCCTAAAATCTGAAATTTCAATTGCATTTGATTTCTTTGGGATGAGGGCTATTAAAGTAGAAGTCACACTTCTAGGCAGGGGAAGGTGAGTACTAAAAGCTTCTTTAACAGCACTGCTAACCAGACCAGCTATAATGGACCAGGCAGTTTGATAGAAAGAACTTGTAAAGCCATCTGGACCTGGAGCACTGTCGGCAGATAGGGTGAAGACAACTTCATGGATTTCATCATCTGAACGAATTGCACATAACATCTGGTTTTCATCCTGATGAACTAGGTTAGGGATGCAGTTCAGAGAAGACTCTTCTATAAAGTGGTATTGAGAGCTGAATGCCTTTTGAAAATGGGAGACTGCTATGTCTTTTATTTCATCATGATCAGAGGTAAAAAGGCCAGCTGAATTCCGAAGCTGAGTAAATCTGTGCTTATGTCTCTTTGCCATAGTGGAGGCATGAAAGAATTTGGTATTTCGATCCCCTTCTAGAAGCCAACGAATTCTAGATTTTTGTCTCCAAAAGCATTCCTGTTGAAGCAGTCTTTTTGACTAGATTGTCTTAGCTTTCTCCATTATATCATAATTATCCTCCGTGGGGTTTAAATCATAGGACTGCTCAGCTTGGAGGACATCATCTTCAGCTGCCATCAGGTTGAGGTGGACATTTCCAAATGTTTGTTTGTTCCAGTTCCGGAGCATTTTCTTTATGTATTTGAGCTTCAAGTATAGAGTAGTCATTGGTGAAGTGGCCATGGGGCTGTTGTTCCAGCAAGAGTGGATGTCCCCAAGATATTTATCATGCATAGTCCAAATTTTTAAAAAACAAAATCTGCTCTTAAATTTGGCCTGAGAAAGAGACTTCACCAGCATAGGAGAATGGTCGGATGCTTCTCTGGATAAGTGCTCAACAGAAAAAGGATATAAAGTCAACCATTCAGAATTTGTGAGAACTCTGTCCAGCCTGGCCCAAATACCTTTGCTCCCAGCTTGATTATTATGCCATGTGAATTTTGAACCCATGTATCCAGCATCAACAAGAGAGCAATCAGAGACACATTGTGCAAAATCCGAAATAGCACCCATATTAGAGGGATTACCACCCAATTTCTCATCAGTGTGCAGAATACAGTTAAAGTCTCCTGCAACTAGCCAAGGTCCAATAATTTGTGTATGCATTGAGTTGAGGGAGGCCCATAGGATCTGTCTCTCAGCCACAGTACATTTAGCATAAACAAAGGTTAAGTGAAAAACAGCAGAAGCAGGGTTTGCTTGAAATATAGTTATTTGCTGATCATCTCTACTCATAATAGAGAAGTCCATAGGGTCCCTCCATAACACCCAAATGTGTGCAAATTCATCATTATTGGCAAAAGCTTTATTCATACCCAGTCTTCTACAAATACCATCGAGTTTATTAACATTTATTTTGGGTTCCAATAAGACAACACAGTCTATGTTATGAGTTTTGATAAGGAATTTAACCCGACCAATAGAAGTATCATTACCAATGCCTCTTATATTCCAAATTAAAAGATTCATGTGGATGGAAGAAGATCAGGGATGTTACCCGCAGACCCTGACTTTGTCATGGATCTTGTGATGACTCCCGGTCGATCAGTAAGCATGACTCTCATATTATCAGAAGCAACATTATTAGCAATAGCCCTTCTTTGAGATTCTAAGTCAGGATTCTGCTGTTGTTGCTTGGAGCCAATTGCCTTTTGAACATTTTCCTGAGTTCCCAAAACACAGTGCGATTCAGCAACTGAAATTTCAGGGATAGGAACCATCGTACCATGCTGGGAACAAATTTGGTTTGAAGGGAGCTCTAAAGTTGAAAATTGCAACGAAGCTTGAACATTTGAAACATTATCTGTTTTCACATTGCAATCATCAGAATTCTCCATGGACTGCCTACAAGATACATTGGCCATCTGACAAGTAGGTATCAAATCCACAGCATCGCCCTGCAATAGTGAAGATTTTGGGGATCCTTGCACAGACTTCGCCACATTAAGAGCAGCCCCTTGTATAACCAAGGAGCCCTGGGCAACATCATTTTCCGTAGTTCCAGCCTCAGTTTCCACTGGATTATTAGTGTTTGCGTTGACATTCTTGCTAGTAGCAGCTGGCATCCAAGCTTTTTTGTTCTGATGAGGTTGATGGATTAGCGGAAAACTATTAGGTTTTTTCCTTTTGCAATCATCCAAACTGTGACCAAGCCGTGAACAACCAGAACAAAATTTTGGCAAATCAGAATAGACAATATTTTGCCAAGCCCCTCCTTCGGGAATTCCAATCCATAATCTGTGCGGATGGGGCATGAAGACATCCGGCTCTACACACACACGTGCTTCCATAGTATTAGAGAGGTTTGAAGTATACGGATCAATCTTCAGAACATTACCAATGTTGCCCGCTATAGAACGGAGCATGGGTTCAACAAAGAAATTTATCGGTAGACCAGGGAAAGCAATCCAGATTGGGAGGATGGGCGAGTCTTCTTCAGGTGAGAAATTCATAGTCCATTTGAAAAATTTGAAAAGTTGACCATGGACATAGAGACTATCCCTCAAAAGTAGCTGCAGATAATCCTCCTGATTACGAAATCGAAGCAGAAGATGGCGAGAATCCAGGGCACTGATAATAAAATCCTTCTTGAATCCACAGCGATGAGTAAGGTGAGCCCTGATGTCTAGGAATGCCGGTCTGCCATATGGAGTTCTAGCAACCAAAGAGAAAGCAAAAGGTTCCAAAGAGGCATCCAACTCCTCCGCACTAAAGAAAACAGCAGGTTCACCTCCATCCGTGGATGCGGGAGCATGCACAGCTCCCTGGACAACCGGTGGCTTCATGGACGAGGTGAGCACCTCTGTAAACGATCATCCACCGGTGGGCAAAGAAGCAGATGTGGACGGGGACGAAAGGGTTTTGCATGAAGGAAATGCAGCGGGGGCCACCTGGGCCCCCTCCGCGGCCACCATGGATTCTAGGTCAAGGAGACGACTTCAGCATCCCGTCAGGTCGTTTAGCGTTTATTCCATAATATGACCGGAGGATCAAGTCAAAGACTGCTGAAAGAAGATCAGTGGTCAGAGCATTTCAACTTTAAATTGGTCTTATTACATATTTTTTTGGAGGGAAACTTTCCCACTGGCTCTCCTATATATAGACTTGAGCTTCTATTGGAGAAGCTGCTGAATCTGCTACTGCCTTAGAGGAGAGAGCCACGCCCTTGAGCATTCAAGTACAATCCATGAGAAAGAAGAGAAGGGAGTGAGAGCAGCCCAGCACTAAGGCCAATCCAGTCCAGTGTTGTAAAGTGTGAAGAAAAAGAAGTGAGATCAGCCTTGAGTAAAGAACAACCCTGCAGATATCTGAGCTTGAAGAGAAAGATCTTCGGATCTGATTTTGAATCTATAGCCACCAGCTTCCAGATCTCTATCTGAAGCCACAGTTGGTGTTTCTTTTCTTACTCTAGTTTTTCCACTGCACTTGCTATTTGTTTTCCTTTTCTCCCTTTTCCTTGTTCGCTTATGTAACTGGGGCATCGTCCCTGTGTGGTGCTGCTTTGCAGCGTATGGTAAAAGCCTCACCAGGTTCGGTGAGGGGTGGATGTAGGTTGCGGGGATGCAACCGAACCACCTTAAAAACCCCTGTGCATTGGTTGTGATTTGTGTGTTTACGCCATATCCTATATTCACAAGTTCACATGAGATTCAACGTTTACATTCGTAGCTATTTTCCATCGCACACTCTAGCCTTCTAATCTGCACACTGTCTATCCTACATGCACATTGCTTGCTCCTCACGCCACACTTGTATTTCCTCAGCTGCCTGCTGCAACCTTGCACACAGGCACTAGGGAGTCTACCCTGGCCCGGGAGAGTTACCTTTGTCAACACACACTCTAGCACTATCTTCACATATATAGGTAGCATGTTCACTCACCTTGTTGGAGAGCCGTGAGATCCTTACAAACTAGTGCAGTAGATCTCCCTTAGTTCTGAGTTTGCTCTGAAGGAGTGTCGAGCTCACTGTATGGTGGTGTTGACCTGGGCAGTCAGTGCATTGTTCTTTGCCGTTTCCATTTGAGCTATTCCCTTTTGATCCACTGTACATTGTGCCTAAAGTATCCCATTTGTATTATAAGCAACGTGTTATGTTCGTATCAACTAAGTTTTAAATTGGGCCATAGTTTTCGGAAGGATCTATTCAACCCCCCTTCTAAATCCTGACGTGAAACGCCCTATGAAATGCAGCAACTATACCGATGTTCCTTGGACTAAACAAAGCAAGCGCACTTCACAAGAACTAAAGATTAGCGTTGACAGATGATTACCTGATGCGCACACAGAACGCGGGGTGACTCGATGATGCCGAGTCAAGGGTGTGGGTCAAGAGCCTAGCTGGTGGAGGGACAACGGGGCTAAGGTTATTCCCCCCCAAAGGTACAAATGCCTGAATCAATGGGCTGGCCGAGTGCCAAGGGGCACGGGTTCACTCTCTTGCTCCCACGGCAGTCACTCGAAAGCGGCGGTGCTTCGGGACCGGGTGCTCTCTCACTATCCAGCGGAATGTTTAATGGATATTAAACAAACAAGCACCAAAGATGAGCAAGGGTTGAGAGCTTATCTGTCCGGTTTGAAGAAACCGACCCTGGTCGAAGACGTGGGCAAGCGGGGAAGCGTGGGTTTCCCCGCACGCTACGCCGATGAAGCTTCCACCTCTAAATTTTAATTTACAATACTACACCTCTCGCAGGAGGGGTGGACAAGGTGTGGGGATCAAATGATTACACACAAACACTACCTCCTCGCAGGGAGGGACTTTAAGCCGGCCAGGCGGGGTGGGGATTTCCACTATGTTCGCCTTGTCACGAGTTCAGGTCCGCAGGGACAGCAAGACGGTTGATGAGCTATTGTGAACACCTCGGAGTGTTGTTGGTGGAGAGGCTGGTAGTCAGAGGTTCGGGGCGGGGGTAGTAGCAGTGGTGGAGGTCGATCCGAGGTCATCCGAAGTTGTAGAGGGGCCGCTGCGAACTCAGCTTCTCGGACCGCACAGGTTCTGCCTGGGCTAGATCAGCAGGATAGGAGGGCGAAGTCGATGCTGCCGTGAACTCCTCCAGTTGTAGAAGAGGGTGGGACTGGTGCCAAATTCTCTGGATTGGCTCTGGAGGGCCTGATAAAAATTGTAGCTTGATCGGAGGTCGAGGGAAGTCGGGGCAGCTTCGAGAGTCGGGGTGGATAGGTGCAGTCCTGACTGCTCCAGAATCACAGGTGCCAGAAGATTGCCTCACCCCGAGCGCCTTCGGACTCCGATACAGGTGTAGCTGGTACCAATGCGACCAAGGGAGAGTCCTCTTCATCAGGAGACCAATGGGACCACTTGGCAAGGTCAGAGTAGAGCACTCTAGGGAAGAGAGTGGGAGGGTATCCAACCTGTTTCTGGTGTTCACAATCCGCGCGAGTCAGAGAAGATGACTGGAACGGGGTGCTCCGGTGTGCGAACGACCTCCCCCTTCCTGGGACTCGAAGAGGACTTGATCAAGTCATTTCCCTCCAAAAACGGTGCCAAGAATCCCTCTGGTCCGGTCATGAGGGCTTCTGCAAACCGCTGCTGGTTGTCTGTTGGAGATGCAGTGCGCAGTTCGGCGAAAGAGGCTCCACCGAATAGCTCCGAAGGCGGATGATGGCGAAACCACCTTTGTTGCGAAGCTGACAGGGAGATGAAACCGCCGGTGTCTGTTGTGAGTGTTGGAACCTCGCGAGGAAGTCATGGCTGGCTCTGTAACAGACTGGAAGATCTACTGATCTTCAACTGCTCACTTACGGTTGGAGGGAGCTATGTGGACATGGGGGGCTGGGTGATGGTCGGCTGGAGATGGGGTGGAGAAGCTATGGGAGAAGGATGGTAGGTGAGAGAGGATGGTAGGGAGGTTGGGAGAGGGGCTAGGGTGAAGATGGGATGGTGCAGGGATGGAGATTGGTGGTGGAGGTTGGCTGCGCACATCACAAGAGGGAGTGGGAGGGGGAGAGTGGGTGTCGGCCTAGAGAAGATGGGAGGGAGAGGGGCTGGTCGTCCTAGGCTATGGAGAGGAAGAGGGAGGGGTGGGGGTGCAGCCTACTAGGGAGGGAGATTCAAATTTCCCTTGGGAAGGTGGAGGGGTGCTTAGAGAAGAGGAAGATGTGTGTTGGAATTGTGGAGGGGTGCTTGGGGAGTGGTGGAATTGATGGATGGTAATGAATGATTATGGGGAGATGAAAGGTTGGGATTAGGTGGCAGGTGAGGTGGCAAGGTAGGGCTGATGTGGAGGGTTGAGATGGCAGTGGAGAGAGGAGAGAGAGAGGGGGTTGACCTAGAGAGAGAAGGGGTTCGCCCCCTAGAGAGAGAGAGAGAGGTGGAGGGAGGGCTTCTCACCCAATGTACTCAAGGCTTCTCACGTATTAACACTTAATTCTGGAATTTAAAATGCTGTCTCTTAATTAGCTTTCACAAAGGGGTTGGGGTCCTATTTATAGAGACTCGACCTTTTACAAGATAGAACTGCCCCTGGCTTTACATATAATGACCATTGCTATCAAAGAAGCAAACCAAGGGAAAATGACTCAAAACATAGGGAAATGACTCAAAGACCTAGGGGCATGACTCAAATAAAAAGGAAAATACATCAAAATGACTTAAATAAAAGACTCAAAATGCATAATTGGGCCCTCCTGGAGTGACACCCGAGCTCATATATCTCCAGAGTGAAGTGATGATCCGAGCCAGAGGGAGTCATGGGTGATGCCTCCTTCAAATCCCTTGGGCTACGAAGAGCTCTACTCCGTCGAGTAGGGGTCCATCCTGCTGCGATACTGCTCTAGAAGGTCAGGGTCCAGCTACTGGAGATCTTCCCGACTCACCCACAAATCCCCAGAAGGAGGTCGGCACTTCCATCTAACAAGGTAGCGCTCATACGCCTTGCTCCTGGTGGTAGTGACCTGTTCATCCAATATCCGCTCAATCTGCTCACGTTGGTCTCTCCGGGTTAATGGCTTTCTCTCATGGCTGGGTGCTCTCTCAAGGGAGGGAACAGGCTCAATATCCTCACTGAGTGTCACCGTAGGACCCTTGTAAGACACCAGGTCAGCCACATTGAATGTGGGGCTCACTCCGCACTCCTCGGGGAGGTTTAACTCATAAGCATTAGCACCAATGCGCCTCAGAACCTGGAAGGCACCAGCCCCACGAGGCCTCAGTTTTGAGACAGCTCCCGGGGAGAGCCTCTCAGTCCTCACCATCACAAAATCACCCACGCGGAATTCTTGGTGGCACCAGTGAGAGTCGTCATGTCTTTTATAAATCTCATTGTTTTTGTTGATGTACTTGCGTATTTCTTCATGCAACTCTCTAATGTGTTGGGCAAATGACTCAGCAGAGATAGACACTCTAGCATGCTGGGGTAGAGGAATGAGGTCTGAGGGCTTTCTAGGTTTGTACCCATGCACGGCTTCGAACAGACTCATCCCTATGGACTTATTAATAGAATTGTTGTTTGCGAACTCGGCTTGGGGTAGAATGAGATCCCAATTTCCTAGACAATCCTCGACAAGGCACCGAAGGAGGTTCCCAAGACTCCGATTGACTACCTCTATTTGGCCATCAGTTTGAGGGGGATAGGCCGTGGAAAATTTGAGGAGGGTATCCATCAAGTGCCAAAGAGTCTTCCAGAAATAGCTGGTGAACTTAACATCCCTATCGGAGACTATGGTTTTGGGCAACCCATGGAGGCGAACCACCTCATCAAAGAACAGATGGCCTACGCGGGAAGCATATGAGGTTTTGGAGCATGGGATGAAGTGGGCCATTTTTGAGAATCTGTCAACCACTACAAAGATTGAATCGTGCTTCCTTTGGGTTCTAGGTAGGCCTAAAATGAAGTCCATGCTTAAGTCTTGCCATGGACTATCGAGGATGGGAAGAGGGGTATAAAGGCCGGTGTTTTGCTTCACTTGTTTGGCCGAAGCGCATGTGCGGCACTGGCCCACTATCTTGGCCACATCCCTCTTGAGACTTGGCCAATAAAATTGACCCTCGACCAAAGCAATGGTTTTATGTACCCTAAAATGGCCAGCTAGGCCTCCCGCATGTAACTCCCAGACCAAGAAATCACGGAGGGAGGTTCATGGTATGCAAAGCTTAGGTCCCTTGAAGAGGAACCCGTCCTCTAGGATGAAGTCCTCATGTTCCCGGCGGGATTGGGTGGACAATGTGGTATGGATGTGCCCAAAGTCAGGGTAGTCAGAGTATTCATCCTTGACTCTTTCAAACCCGATAACTTCTACTTTGATGGTGGACAGTAATGATATCCTCCTACTGAGCGCATTTGCTGTGCGGTTTTCGCTCCCCACCTTATGTTTGATCACAAAAGTGTAAGATTGGATGTACTCTACCCAGCGGGCATGTCGGGCATTCAGCTTTTGCTGGGAGTTAAGGTATTTTAAGGCCTCATGGTCTGAAAAGATGACAAATTCTTTTGGCAATAGGTAGTGCCTCCAGTGCCGAAGGGATTGAACCACGGCGTAAAACTCTTTGTCGTAGGTGGAGTATCTCATCCTAGCATCACATAGTTTCTCACTAAAGAAGGCCACTGGGTGTCCTTCTTGGCTGAGGATCCCACCAATCCTTATCCCGAATGCATCACATGTGACTTCGAAGACCTTGGAAAAGTTGGGGAGGCATAAGACAGGTGCTTGGGTCATTTTTTCCTTAAGCTCTGAAAAGGCTTTGGAGGCTGATTGGGTCCATACAAAGGTCCCTTTTTGAGAAAATCAGTGATGGGGGAAGTGATGGTGCTGAATCTCCGGATGAACCTTCTATAGAATGTGGCCAACCCGTGGAAGCTTCAGACCTCATGGAGGGTGTGGGGTTCCGGCCAGTCCAGTATAGCTTGGACCTTCTTGGGGTCCATGGAAATGCCCTCGGTAGAAACCACAAATCCTAGGAAAGTAATGGACTTAGTCATGAAGTGACACTTTCCTAGGTTGGCGAATAGGCTCTCACGCCGAAGGACGGTGCAAACTTGCCTAAGGTTATCTAGGTGACCTTCTTTGGACTGGCTGTAGATGAGAATGTCATCAAAATAGACCACAAAGAAGACTCCAATGTAAGGCCAAAGGACCTCCATCATAAGACGCATGAAAGTACTCGGGGCATTTGAAAGCCTGAAAGGCATGACTAGCCATTCATAAAGGCCATCTTTGGTTTTAAAGGTCGTTTTCCACTCATCTCCTGGCCTAATCCTAACTTGGTGATAGCCACTCTTAAGGTCGATTTTGGAGAAAATGGTGGCTCCAGCTAGCATGTCAAGCATGTCATCAAGCCTAGGTATGGGGAACCTATACTTGACTGTGATCTTATTAATGACCCGGCTATCTACACACATCCGCCATGACCCATCCTTCTTGGGTGTGAGTAGGGCTGGGACGGCACAAGGACTTTTGCTAAGGTGGAGAAAACCCTTCCTAATAAGCTCTTCAACTTGCCATCGTAGCTCAACATGTTTTGTAGGATTGAGGCGGTAGTGAGGGAGGTTTGTGAGGGTGGCTCCTGGGACTAGATCAATAGCGTGTTGAAAATCACGTATGGGAGAAAGTTGATCCGGGAGCTCCTCAGGGAATACATCGCGAAACTCTTCTAAGAGAGGCTGGATTTCTACAGGATGGGGGTTGGAGGGAGTGGGTTCCCCTAGGCAAATGACCACCGCACACAATGGTGTCCCTTGAGCTATCTCCTCCTCAAGCTCTCTTTTGGTGATGAGATGAAGACCCTTGGTCACCCCCGAAGTTTTATCTTGGTTGGGATTATGGGGGGTTGGTTGGGTCGGTGGGGTGGGGTTCCCAGAGACGTGAGGTGGAGTGGGGTGATGCCCTAGAGAGGGTGGGTCCTTTCTAGGCAAGGTGCGAGGTGGGGAGGGGTTGAGACGGATAGTCTTCCCCTTATGTTCAAATGTGCATGTATTTGGCCTACCTAAGATGGTGGCATCTACATCATAAATCTAAGGTCTCCCTAGTAGGATGCTACCTACCTCCATGGGGATAATGTCGCACCACACTTGACCATGATAGTGTTGTGCCCCTGTGGTTTTGATGATAGCAAACACTATAAGTCATCATGTGTTTGCATGAAAGATTGAATGATGATGCATCTGGTCATTACACTGTGTATTAATGAGAATTGATTGATGTGCATTGATTTGTGTGCATTAATGTTGTCATGATATTCATTTGCATGATATATGCATTTTCTATTAGGTTGCATGCATACACATTCCATCGAACAGTTGGTGTGCATGTCATTGGACCGTGCATCTGTTGTCATACGCATGCATATGTCAGTATGCTATTCACTATAGCAGTGCACATGAGGTCGATGTTATTTTGCATTCTAGCACATATGAAGTCCGTGCACTTCACTGTTCAGGTCGGTGCATATGTGATCATTTTGCACACAAGTCAGTGCACATTCGAGTCTGTGCATATAGCTATGTGCATGATTGAGGTCCGAACATATCACTATTCACCTACATATAAGGTATAGGCCATCCTGCACATACACAGTAGGTGCATTCCTTGCCCGCACACACATAAGGTCGGTGCATATAGAAGAACGGTGCAAAGTTTTGCCTCGGTGCAAACCTTGCCTTGGTGCATATTGTGTCCATGCTCACATTAAGGTATGTACAACCTTGTTCATTCAGTAAAGAGTCTGTGCATGTTTCATCTTAAGTGACCGAGCATAAGGTCGGCGCAACCTTTGTTGGTGCATGCTGGATAGGTCGGTGCAAGGCATGCTTTGCACGCACCAAGTCAGTGCATTCTCTTGGCTACTCATACACAAGGTCGGTGCAGAATTCCAGTTTGTGTAGATTAAAGTCAGTGCATATCAACGTCGATGCATGGTCTGTTTAGGCAAATCATCATCGGTGCAGAGTTTGTTGCAGGCATGTGTATTAGGCATAGAAAGGTCGGAGCACGACTTTGTCTAGGCACAAGGACACGGTCGGTGCAAGTCATTGTATCGGTGCATATTCCTTCTTGCACACACTTACTCGGCGTAAGTTTTGCCTTGGTGCATAACTGTGTTGGTGCATGTTTTGTCTTGCGCCACATCTCCAAGTCGGGGCATCTCTTGCATTTGTCTGAATGACTCATGAACCACTTGCGCTCACTGAGTGTTTAACACATTGACAGGGTCTTTACTGAAAGGGCTCCAGAGAACCAGGACAATGCTCGTGATTGTTTAAAGAGGACACGTGGTCCCAGAAGACTGATACTCTGACACGTGGATTTCTTGGAAAAGGGGGCACGAGCCCTACACACGCCCAAGGCGTGAGCTCGTGGGAGTCCAGGTCTGAAGCCCTATAAGAAGACATCCTCTGCGATCAAAGGACAATAACCCAAGTGAAGAAAGGTGTGCCGCCAGATAAAAGAAGAGAATCTGAAGAGAGAAGAAGAGCAGAAGAAGAGCAGAGCGGAAGAAAAGAGAGAGAGAGAGATCAGAAGCAGTCTGAGAGAAAGACCAGAGTCGAGATGATGAACTGACGAGAGAAAAATAGAAAATAGTGAGAAGAAAAGAGTGAGCAGCAGAGAAAAGAAGAGTGAGCCAGAGTCTGAGAAGAAGAAGAGGAATAGGGAGAAAAAGGAAGTGAAGAAAGAGCGAGAGAGCTGAGAAATGGAGAGAGAACAAGATAGAGCTGAGAAGAGAGATCGAGATCGAAGCAGTTGGTTCTTAACTTGAAGATCTATATTCATCTGTTCTAGGATCAAATCTTGAACAGTCTTGCTCCAGTTGAAGCTACATTTTTCTTTCCTTCGTTTGTATTTTCCTTTGTTCATTTTCTGATTTCACTTTGTTTTTTGATTCTCTGGTTTGAGGTTGGGGTTCCTCCTGTGGACTCAGGAGAAGAGAGACTTGGGTCTCTGGTTGCTAGTGACTGGGTGTCGCTAGGTTCCCTCCGGCTTGGAGGAATGGAGGTTTGGTCCTCCGATTTACGAGTGACTTGGTGTCGCTGATGGTTGTTCCCTCTGGTGTGGAGGAAGAGAGGTCCGTGACTTCTGGTTTGCAAGTGACTGGGTGTCACTTGTGGTTTCCCTTTGGGTTTCAGAGGAAGGGAGATTTGTTCTCCGGTTTGCTAGTGACTGGGTGTCACTAGCGGTTCCTTCCGGGTTGGAAGAAGAGAGGAGTGTGTTCCTCTGGTTCAAGTTGTTTGGCAGTAGTAAGCCACACTCTGGTTAGAGTGTGGGGTGGACGTAGGTCTGTGGACCGAACCACCTATAAATCCTATGTGTCGTGGTTTGTTGTGCGTTCATATTCCATATCTTCTTTCCCCACTTCTCAGGTTGCTTGGGTACTCCATATCAGTATATGTGATTTCTGCTTGGATTCATTTTAACTGATAAGTGTATGACAGAACATTTAGCAGAAGCATTTGCTTCTTAGTGCTTCTCATGGAAAGTGCCTTTGGGAGCTTTGCTATCGGATTTCTGAGTGAGATAGCTTAGTAGTCCCATGAGACTACATTGAGTGCACGCAAGAGTTTTATTTCTGCAAAATTTTTTGAAGGGGGGTTCATTTACCCCCCCTCTGAATCCGGGCCTAGCACCCCAACAATTGGTACCAGAGCGGGTCTCTGACTGATCAGATCCAACGATCTGGAGAGGATCCTACCATCTTTTGGTGCACTTTTGTGAGACTTGGTTTATCGATTTGAATTCACTGCTTTGACTTGGTTTTGATCTGTGTTAATGGCTCATCCTCCGGTATTTGGTGGTTCAGGTATTAAATTCTGGCTATATCTAATGCACAAGCATGTTAACTCTGTTAATCCACAACTGTGGAAGGTTATCTCTCATGGTCCACATAAAATCCCTAAGGATAAGTCCAAGTGGACTCATGATCATAAGATGAAAAATGATGATAATGTGAGAGCTGTAAATCTAATGAAGGCTGCAATTAATTCTGATGATTTTCCTTTTATCTCAGGCTGTAGCACTGCAAAGGAAATTTTGGATGAACTGCTTTGTATCCACAACGGAGAGGAAGAAGAATGTCTGATGGCCAACCGGAGTGATCACAACAGTGATCAACAGGTGGAGACATCATTACAGGTAAGTACTGAATCCGATGAACTCACTTTTGATGATTTAATGATTCTGTACAATGGTCTGTTAGATAAGTATAAGTCTGTCAAGTCTGAAAAGAAGAAAATGAGAAAGGTCATGACATCAGACATAAAGTCATTGAAGTCTGAAAATGAACACTTGAAATCTGAAATAAAAAGGATTGAAAATTCTTGTGATAAGTGTATCTCTGTAAAGAATTTGAAGGATGACCTTCAATCTGAACTGAAAATCCAAGAAGGATTAATTGACTCTCTAAGAAAAGAAAATGAGAAACTGGAACAAGAAATTGAGAAATACAAAATTGCAAATAAAGTTTTGAGTGAATGTGTTAATTGTAGTGAACAAGAGATTACTAGCTATGAGATACACATTACATTCTTAGAAAATAAATTTAAAAAGCTTGAAAGACTGCAAGAAGAAAATGAAGTAATCTCTGAGAAACTTGATGCTATTAAAGCTGAAAATAAAAAACTCCAAAAGAATTTGGATAAGGCCAAAACAGATCTGAAACAAGGAATGAATGAACATGATCATATTCTAATAAATGAACTTGTGCAAAATGAAAAGCTGATGAAGGAAAAAGAAGAATTGAAGCATCTGAATACTGCCATATCTGATAAGCTTCTAATGCTTGAAAATGGAAAGAACACATCTGAAAATGAATATGAGAGGATGAGTGCATTGATGGAAGAGATTAACAGTCATAAAACCATCAATGCCATGCTTAATGAAAAAGTAACAACTTCTGAACTGCTCATCTCTTCTCTTAAAAATGAGATTTTAGATTTGAACAAATCTTTGTTTGAACATGCTAATCAAGAGAAGCAGAATGTTGTATCCATAGATAACTGCAGGAAGAAAGGCTGTAATTCTCAAATCAAGCAGGATATGAGGAATAAACTTTACACCACTTCTATGTGTAGTTCTGATTTAACTAATACATCTGTCTCCTCCTCAAAACAAGCTGCTACTCAAGAGAATCAGAAAACAAAACAGAAAAGGAAATTATTGAAAAAAAATGATGACAATCAGCATGCTAAGAAAGTTCAGGCCAACAAATCTATTGTCAAGAATGTCGAATGTTTTTACTGTGGAAAGTTTGGCCATGAGATGGTTGATTGTTTTGTAATGAAAAAGGATGATTTGAATGTTGGTAGAATTCATGCTAGGAATTCTCAGGTTAAGAAATCTTCTTCTGCTCAAATTAAAAGGCTTCAATATTTTTACTGCCATAAAATAGGTCATCTCTTGCATGAATGTAGGTAAATGGAAATAGATGACCTGTCTACTGTTGGAGTGCATGATAAACTGTTCCATGTTAAAAATCATGTAATTCATAAAAGAAAACTTCAATGTTTTCGTTGTGGCAAACTAGGCCACATTGCTGCACAGTGCTGGAATGCACAGGGGTTAAAGGGTAACTTTAAATCTGTTAAAACCCCTATTCATAATGCTGCTGGTAGAAATAAACTTGTTGATAAAAAGAATGTTTTTACATGTTTTAAATGTGGTAAGCCAGGCCATATGGTCATTAAGTGTTGGCATGCTCAGGGAAATAGATTGAATTCTGATCTTGGTAAATTCCATGTAAAACAAAATGTTTCTGAATGGAATAAATCACTTTTCAAAGAAAAATTGGTTACATGTTTCAACTGTGGAAAGCCAGGCCATTGAGCTGCTGATTGTTGGCTGGCTGGTTATTAACAGAAATTTCTATGAAAATGTGCATAAATTCCATAATTACATAAATGTGCAAAGAAAGAATTTTAATTCTGCTACTTTATGTCATTATTGTGGACAATATGGGCATCATATGGATAACTGCTCTTTGATGATAAGTGATGATCGGAAGGCTCAGAGAATGTGGAAAGCACCATTCAGAGGTGCCACTATTATCTCAGGACCCAAGATACCTTGGGTACCTGTTGGTGCAAAATAAGGAATTGCTTTGCAGGTGTGCCTTGGGGCTAAGGAATAAAGAGGGGTAAATAAACCAAGACACCCTAGTATGAAAACCCCATTTCTACAATTCTCAGGTAACTTTCTTGCATTCTTCAGGTTTGTTCATTTGAATTATTCAGAAACCTCGGTTGATGCACTTCATGCTTAAGTTGTTAAATAAAATTTCATGCACATATGTTCTTAACTGCATTGTCATTTGCACTGCTCAATCTGAGTTTCTTCATATATTGTGCTATGTGTGGACATTGTAGACATGTTAAATACACTTGTCATATGTATGCATTAATGTTTTGACACTTGATTATGTACATAGAGATGGCTATAAACTCATAAGCATAGCTTGCAATTTTGTGCATATATGTGAATTGCATATGTCAATTGATTGCTTACACATCCATTTGACATACAGTCATTGAAAATCTGATGCATTTAGGAGTGTGTTGGTACTGCATTGTCATGCATGACCACTATGGTATATCAAATGGTAAGTTACTAAAAGGTAGATAAAATCTGTCTGGAGGCTCTTACTATGTGTGAGGTGGTCTTTGAGACCAAGTCCTCTTCCCAGTACCATGGGTCATGTTGCATATAGTATAGTCTAAATAATCATGAGCACAAATTATAAAATCATATGCTTAGTTTTCATTGCATAGATTGCATACAGTCAGGGGGAGTGTGTTTGTCATTGTATCATGTCTATGCCACTCGTGTCCATGCATTATTTTTAAAAGAAGTCACTGCATAAACATACATGTAGTTAATTGCATTGCATGTCTTTTATATTGAAAAATCCAAAAAGTGACTCACTGCATATAGACAGAGGGAGCTAGCATTTTAGATTCATTAATCTTTCACAAACTGAACCCTTCCTGTCTAGCCATTTAAATCATTTTCCTATACTTGTGTGTTAGTGATTCGCTTTATCAATTTATTTCTTTTGACTAATTTCTGATTCATCATCATCTGAACTCTCAAGTGTCCCGAATCTGAAATCTTTATCTGCTACTCCTTAATTTGCTGAAGGAGAGCTTCACTTGAATTCAGTCAATCTTGTGAAACTCATCATTGTATATACTATAAAGGTGGTCTAACTGAATTTATGTCCTTGCTATTGGTTTCTAATCTACATTGCTCAATTGCACACTTATTGCTGCATTTCTTGAAAATCTTTGTCACTTCACTGCTCTCTTATCAGGAATTTCTGAAGATATGTCAGAGGTATATTGATCATATAAGTTACAAGCATGAGTTCCAATTCTTTCACTTTCTATGCATGTTTGTCAAAGTCTCTGCTACTGAATTTTGTCATTATATGTTAATTGAACTGAGACTTGAAGAAACTTCATCCTGTGCACCCTTCCATAAATCTGAAATCATCTCTAATGCAGAATCTTCTATTATACAAGTTTAAGAATTTCTTTCAATGATTTGAATTGGTTTAAGTCTAATGTACTCTTAAGTTTGAACTTAATGGACTTGAAAATATCTGATTCAATCTTTTAATAAACCTTAACTAACCGCCTCATGTAAGTTCATGTAAGACTTCCCGACATCTAAAATTGAAACCTTGATTTACTTTGGTTGAAATTCATGAAATCTGTATTATTTTTAAACAAGTCTTTCTTCAAAACCTTATGGGTAGCTGTGTCTAAATGATAATTATGTTATGCAAATGGCAGAGCAATGGCCAAATGCCCTGAGAAACTCGGATCCTTGCCAAAGTCAATGGACCTTAAGTCATGATGCTTCTTGGCTAACTCTGTTCAGAAAATAATCAAAGGTTAGTTTCACTGAGTAACTAGGGGTACCTGCGTCTTGTAAACGTGTACCCTTACGTAAAAAAGTGTTATCTATACCTGAAACAGAATGGTACATTCTGTTGATTAAGCTAGGAGTACTGGCGTCTAATTGGCGTCTACCTTTACAACGAAAGGCATGAATTATTCCTGACTGTTCTGAAAATGGAAAGAAATGAAAATTCTATTAAACCCAAAAGGTGAATTTTTCTAAAATGTCAAATTGTTTAACCTCAATACTCATGACTGCTTTTCCTAAAGAAGTCATTGGAATTAATTTTGTAAGATGAAAGGGGGTTGAACTAGAAAGTTATATGAGCAATTGGTTCCTTTTTATTAAAAAATTGCTTCAGATATGAGTATTGTATCTTATTGTCAAACCTTGTATACATCATTCTTAAACCATGCTTGTCAATTAAAGCCATTTCATAAGCTTTTATAATAGAAGAGCCTGAAACTTAAACATGGATATATGGAATGGGTACCTCACTGAAAATCCTCTCTTCTCAAACATTTTGTTGTGGAACATCTGTGATCATATATCACACCTGCTCAGTTCCTGCTCACTCTGTTTGCTGTTTCTTTTTATCACTACTTGAACTGTCTTTGAAAGATCCTGTATTCTGCATGTTGCCATGTCACCCTTCCTAATTTCTTTTTGCCATATCCCTCACCGTACACTCTTGAAAGCCTTGCTTCATTCAGATCGGGGAGCATTGGATTGTTTTAAAGGATATGTTAGGTCTTGTCTAGACTGCACTTATTACTTTTTAAAGGGGGAGATTTATTTGATTGGTTCTTGTCCCGTCTGCATCATGTAAGTATCAGGTTCTCCATGAATTGCATTCTTTCTTCATAATGGGAGAATACATCTGCAACATAGACTTGATTGGTGCTTAATTGTTTAACTGCCCCTGTGTTTTTTACTGATTTGATTCATTCATCCAAAGGGGAGTGTTCTTGAGAAAACATCTTATTGTGCCATTTTTCTCAGGGGGGAATTTTGATTCAATCATATCATGCATGTTTGTATTTCTCGTATCAAACTATTTTCTTTTTGATGAGGTCAAAGGGGGAGAATAGTTTGACATGAGTCTGCATCTTGCTATCTTGCATTATCCTTATGACTCATAGTATTGCCATCATCAAAAAGGGGGAGATTGTTGTGCCCCTGTGGTTATGATGATAGCAAACACTATAAATCATCATGTGTTTGCATGAAAGATTGAATGATGATGCATCTAGTCATTGCACTATGCATTAATGAGAATTGATCGATGTGCATTGATTTATGTGCATTAATGTTGCCATGATATTCATTTGCATGATATATGCATTTTCTATTGGGTTGCATGCATACACATTCCATCGAACAGTTGGTGTGCATGTCATTGGACCGTGCATCTGTTGTCATACGCATGCATATGTCAGTATGCTATTCACTGTAGCAGTGCACATGAGGTCGATGTTATTTTGCTTTCTAGCACATATGAAGTCCATGCACTTCACTGTTCAGGTCGGTGCATATGTGTGCATTTTGCACACAAGTAAGTGCACATTCGAGTCTGTGCATATAGCTATGTGCATGGTTGAGGTCCGAACATATCACTATTCACCTGCATATAAGGTATAGGCAATCCTGCACATACACAGTAGGTGCATTCCTTGCCCGCACACATAAGGTCGGTGCATATAGAAGAACGGTGCAAAGTTTTGCCTCGGTGCAAACCTTGCCTCGGTGCATATTGTGTTCATGCTCACATTAAGGTCTGTACAACCCTGTTCATTCAGTAGAGAGTCCGTGCATGTTTCATCTTAAGTGACCGAGCATAAGGTCGATGCAACCTTTGTTGGTGCACGTTGGATAGGTCGGTGCAAGGCATGCTTTACACGCACCAAGTCGGTGCATTCTCTTGGCTACTCATACACAAGGTCGGTGCAGAATTCCAGTTTGTATAGATTAAAGTCAGTGCATATCAACGTCGGTGCATGGTCTGTTTAGGCAAATGATCGTCGGTGCAGAGTTTGTTGCAGGCATGTGTATTAGGCATAGAAAGGTCGGAGCACGACTTTATCTAGGCACAAGGACACCGTCGGTGCAAGTCATTGTATCGGTGCATATTCCTTCTTGCGCACACTTACTCGGCGTAAGTTTTGCCTTGGTGTATAACTGTGTCGGTGCATGTTTTATCTTGCGCCACATCTTCAAGTCGGTGCATCTCTTGCATTTGTCTGAACGACTCATGAACCACTTGCGCTCACTGAGTGTTTAACACATTGACAGGGTCTTTACTGAAAGGGCTCCAGTGAAGCAGGACAATGCTCGTGATTGTTTAAAGAGGACACGTGGTCCCAGAAGATTGATACTCTGACACGTGGATTTCTTGGAAAAGGGGGCACGAGCCCTACACACGCCCAAGGTGTGAGCTCGTGGGAGTAGAGGACTGAAGCCCTATAAGAAGACATCCTCTGCGATTAAAGGACAATAACCCAAGTGAAGAAAGGTGTGCCGCCAGAGAAAAGAAGAGAATCTGAAGAGAGAAGAAGAGTAGAAGAAGAGTAGAGCGGAAGAAAAGAGAGAGAGAGATCAGAAGCAGTCTGAGAGAAAGACCAGAGTCGAGATGATGAACTGACAAGAGAAAAAGAGAAAAGAGTGAGAAGAAAAGAGTGAGCAGCAGAGAAAAGAAGAGTGAGCCAGAGTCTGAGAAGAAGAAGAGGAGTAGGGAGAAAAAGGAAGCGAAGAAAGAGCGAGAGAGCTTAAAAGTGGAGAGAGAACGAGATAGAGCTGAGAAGAGAGATCGAGATCGAAGCAGTCGGTTCTGAACGTGAAGATCTGTATTCATCTGTTCCAGGATCAAATCCTGAACATTCCTGCTCCAGTTGGAGCTACATTTTTCTTTCCTTCGTTTGCATTTTCCTTTGTTCATTTTCTGATTTCACTTTGTTTTCTGATTCTCTAGTTTGAGGTCGGGGTTCCTCCTGTGGACTCAGGAGAAGAGAGACTTGGGTCTCTGGTTGCTAGTGACTGGGTGTCGCTAGGTTCCCTCCGGTTTTGAGGAAGGGAGGTTTGGTCCTCCAGTTTGCGAGTGACTTGGTGTCGCTCGTGGTTGTTCCCTCTGGTGTGGAGGAAGAGAGTTCCGTGACTTCTGGTTTGCAAGTGACTGGGTGTCACTTGTGGTTTCCCTCGGGGTTTCAGAGGAAGGGAGATTTGTTCTCCGGTTTGCTAGTGACTGGGTGTCACTAGCGGTTCCTTCCGGGTTGGAAGAAGAGAGGAGTGTGTTCCTCTGGTTCAAGCTGTTAGGCAGTGTTTGTAGGCAAGCTGTGACGCCCAGCGGTTTCAAGCTGTTTGGCAGCAGTAAGCCACACTCTGGTTAGAGTGTGGGGTGGACGTAGGTCTGTGGACCGAACCACCTAAAAATCCTGTGTGTAGTGGTTTGTTTTGCGTTCATATTCCATATCTTCTTTCCCCACTTCTCAGGTTGCTTGGGTACTCCATATCAGTATATGTGATTTCTGGTTGGATTCATTTTAACTGATAAGTGTATGACAGGACGTTTAGCAGAAGCATTTGCTTCTTAGTGCTTCTCGTGGCAAGTGCCTCTGAGAGCTTTGCTATCAGATTTCTGAGTGAGATAGCTTAGTAGTCCCATGAGACTACATTGAGTGTAGGCAAGAGTTTTATTTCCGCAAAAGTTTTTGAAGGGGGATTCATTCACCCCCCCTGATTCCGGGCCTAACACCCCAACAGATATGATGAGAAGGCGATGGGTACGAGGCAACGAGTGTTGACCGGGATGGAGTTGTTGTTGATCCATGAAACTCGGTATAGACTAGGGTGGGGAGTGATGGTAAGCCCAAGGAATTTAACGGTGTCGGGGGACATGGCATTGACACAACTCCCATTATTTAGGATCACTTTCCTCACATGACCCCCTATCTTAATAAAGGTGTGAAAGATAGAGGTATGACGCCAGTCCTCCTCTTGGGGTTTGGTGAGGGTGCACCTAATCACACCTAGGTGGGAGTCAGTAGGTTGTATGGTGTGGTCTAGGCCTGACTCATGATATTGTGCCTCGTACTCTTCCTCCTAGTCCAGCGAGGCCTCGTGGATCTCAACCATACCCTCAAGTTCCCCTTGGGGAGCGGAATTTTATTCCTCGACGAGTAAGCTAGACAATCCTCTAGATGGGCATTGTCCCGCGAAGTGCCTAAACCCTTGGCACCTAAAGCATTATTGTCTGCCACTGCCCGGGGTTGTCCCTCCTACACTTGGACCCTTGGAACTCTCCTCTCTTCGAGGAAGAGGATGGCTAGGGGTGGATTTTGTCGGAGTGATGGCGGGAGGGGGGTTGTAAGACCGCAATGGGGCACTTTCACTTGGGCTTGGGGCCTTCAGGGAAGGGGCCGGGCTGGTTCGGGGTCCCATGCTTTTGGGATCGGTCGACCGGGAAGGAGCAAACCTAGGGGTCCTAGAGAACCTTTCAGCATCCCTAGCTATTTGGTAGGCTTGTTCAAGGTTGTCGACATCTCTCATAAAGAGTTCACTCTTGATGTGGTTTTGGAGCCCATTTCTAAATCGGGATAGGGTGACAGTTGGTTCCTCATGGACTCCACACTTCAAGAGGTAGGAGTCAAATTTCTCAATGTATTCAACCACGGTCTTCCCTTCTTGGGTGACGCTTTGCCACTCATCTAAGAGAATTTGGGGGTAGGTACTTATTCCTAAGTTGGTTCTTCATGTCTACCCAAGTGTCAATAGGCTCTTCCTGCCTAACCCTTCTTAAACCCTCTTGGTTTAGCCAATAAGTCTTGGCTAATTTGGTGAGGTGCATCTTGGCCAAACTCACTCTTCTTTCTTCAGAGATAGGGTACCATTCAAAGTATTGGTCCATGGTAGTCTCCCATTCTAAGTAGGTACTCGGGTCATGGGGCCCGTTAAAGTTTGGTGCTTCTACCTTGATCATTCTTAAGAAATGGTCATTCGGGTCATCCCGTGGACGCCTTTCATTACACCGATGGTGGCGAGGCCTCTCAAAGTCATGGTAAGGGTCAGCATCCGAGTCCTCCCTGTCAAGTTCAGCTCATGGAGGGCGAGCTCTTAGGCCATTGTTTCTTGGGTGGGGCTCATTTCCCTCTAACCGAGCAAGCCGAGTGGAGAGGGACTCTAGTTGATCAAGGAGGATGGTGAGGGCATCATCCAACCGGCCCATTTGGCCTTGGGGTTCCTCCCTAGGGGCATCTTGGCCATTTTGGGAATTGGGATCCATGGGGGGAGCCGAGGATGATGGGTCGGGTCGGTATATGGTTCCCCTACGGGTGGACATGCAAGAATGGGGAAATTCACAACGCACAGATGATTTCAATGCAATGGCCCTAGGACTTGGACTTAGTAGAGACAAGTCTAAACTTGCTCTGATACCAATTGACGTGAAACACACTATGAAATGCAGCAACTATACCGATGTTCCTTGGACTAAACAAAGCAAGCACACTTCACAAGAACTAAAGATTAGCGTTGATAGACGATCACCCGACACGCACATTGAACCCGGGGTCACTCGATGATGCCGAGTCGAGGGTGTGGGTCAAGACCCTAGCTGGTGGAGGGCCAGCGAGGCTAAGGCTATTCCCCCCCAAAGGTACAAATGCCCGAATCAATGGGCTGGCCGAGTGCCAAGGGGCACGGGTTCACTCTCTTGCTCCCACGGTGGTCACTCGAAAGCGGTAGTGATTCGGGACCGGGCGCTCTCTCACTATCCAGCAGAATGTTTAATGGATGTTAAATAAACAAGCACTAAAGATGAGCAAGGGTTGAGAGCTTACCTGGCCGGTTTGAAGAAACTGACCCCGGTCGAAGACGTGGGTGTGCGGGGAAGCGTGGGCTTCCCCGCACGCTGCGCCGATGAAGCTTTCACCTGTAAATTTTAATTTACAATACTACACCTCTTGCAGGAGGGTTGGACAAGGGGTGGGGATCAAATGATTACTGTAATGCCCGAGAATTTTCTAAGGAATTTCAAAGTTAAAAATATAATTATAATAATTGTTAAGCATTTAATGAGCTATTAAATGCATTATGGTGAATTAAATCTAATTAATTAGGCCCTACATTAATCCAAGAGGATTAGGCCTATATAATAAACCCAATAGGCCCAAGAAGATTATTTTGGATCTTGGCCGATGTTCTAGAATCTAGGAATGGGTATAATCACGAATTTAAGGATAATTACTCTTTTAGATATTTATAAATGGATAATAAGTTGGATAATACCAAAAAGAGTTTGAACCAATTCAAATTCGGAGCCCACAATTGCTAACGGTCTATCGCGAAATCGCTAAGAGATGGGTAGCGGTCTAGCATTCGATCGCTAGGATCTGTCAGTTCCATGAGAGAAAGAAAACGTGAAAAGGTTAGATTTTTAGCGCCCAAATCATCTTGGATCAACTCTATCAGATAATTAGATAAGTCTAGAAGGATTGTAGATCGAATTGGAAGTCTAATTGGGACTCTAGAATCGTTCTAATCTTCAAACCCTAGCTAGATCCTATAACCAGATTTGACATACGCGACCCCTACATTGGCTCACGTGGAACTCAGGTAAGGAGGCAGAATTAGAGGTAAGTTTCTTCTAGGAATATGTTTATTTTAGTTAGAACTAACTTCTCTCTAATTTTTCGTGATAGGAGATCAAACCTATAGGAAGTTAGAGTCTTCTAAAGTTGCTAATTCTACCTTAAGAACTCAGGAATTAGTGCATCCGACCCAAGAAGATCAAGGAATTCGGAGCCCAAAACAAGGTATTTAGCAAAAGTGTCTTTAGAACTTTATGTTCCCCTTCATATCTTCTATCTACCCTCAAAATTTCACATCCATAGGAAAGGGAATCAGGAGATAGAGGGACGTGAAGTTGCTGGTTTTGCAAAGAACGTGCAGGAACTAGGGCTTGATTCTAATCAGAAATTCGAAGTCTAGGAGCACTATTAAAGGTAGGTCATCTCATGAATGGCTCAAATTTTATGTCAGGAATAAAAGCCCTCTTGTTTCATTCGTTTTCATGCACTATATCTTGAGAATTTCATTTTTTACTTAGGACTATGCATCTAGTTTAGTCTTCATGCATGAACTAGCCCTAATGAAGGAAAAATGAACTTTTCTTGTTAACCACATGAACCTATGCATATTGTTGGCCTATAATTGTTCTATGATGGTTATGGTAGTTGCAATATGTTGATTTTCATGCATGATATGCATTAATTTAGTATTGAGTCTTATTCTCTTTTGAACTCGGATTTACACAGTAAGAAACGGTCTTCCTCTCGACCACCAGAGAAATCTAGCGGTCGTACGATAGATCGCTAGCCAAAGATTAACGGTCCTGTATTTGACCGTTTTCTGTTTCTGATTTTGTAATATTGGTAACCCGAACCATATTGCAGAATTAACCATAGTTAATATATAATAAGCCAAGTTAACTAAGTTTTAAGCCTGATTTAAGTACTGATTTTATATACTTAGTTGATTTCATTGTTTAGAATAAGGAATTTCATGTTTTTATGCACATTGGTATTATTTTTAACTTATGTTAATTTGTGACCAAAATTACATTTATTCTTGTAATTAAATACATGTTTTAAATATGATCCATGATTTAACTTGATCATTATTTTATCACGATTCTATCTCTCTTTTCTAGAGTCATTTTCATAAGTATATGGCACATATCCCGGTATGTTGTCATTAGTTACACTTTGCACATTAGGAACACAATCTTAGACTTGATGACCTCTCCTTTGGATATTCCTTCCAATGGACTAGGAAATCTTGTTTCAAGGCCTCTGTAAGACTCCGCGAGCCTGGGATTCCCACTAGGATGCCGAGCTGGTTGTACCATTAAAGCCTAAATGTCTAGAAGGCACTTATACCGATGTTTTATATTCTAGATTATTAGCAGCCTTCTGGTTGACTGTCAAAGATTGCTAGCGGCCTTATATTTGACCGCTAACGGATCCTAAATGGTACTCCATTTGACCACTAAGACTCAAGATATCATGTTTTAAAATATCGGACTGTCTTATCGTTAACGGTCCTGTACTAGACCGCCAGGTACAAGAGACGGTCCAGTAAATGACCACTAATTTCATGAGTTTGATTAACCCGGGGTTTGACTCAAGGGTTGATTTTCCTAAGTTCCTAGATGGTCCAATTGATTATCTAGAACCTGTCATATTATTCCAAAGATACCTAAGAAATTTAGAGAGTTAATGAATGTACCGTTATGCTGCCGATTTGTTTCCATGGCATAACCTAGTTATTAAATGCATTTATTGAAATCTCTTATTCTCAATAGAAGCATTCTTATTTTTGGTTGCTTTATCATGGAACTATAGTTGAAATTGTACATTCTTGGCCATATTATTATTATAAACGTGGAAGTAGCTTGATTTATACGTGAAGATGCAGTTCGAGCACTGATTGTGTTCAAGGGCTCTATGCTAGTCCCCTCGACTGATTGTCGGAAACATACTATATAAACCATGGGGTATGATGCTACTGACGTCGCATTACGCTGGGAGTACTTTCTTTATAAATAAGTGAAATATCCACAGGAGTGATCCACATGAATTCACGAAGTATTTGTTACTAAGTGAAGAGTACATTCTTGCTTGTTACATGACTTTCTAATGCATAGCCTTCAAGATTATGAAAAGTACACTCTTGTTCATGAAAGGCCATAATTACATTCTTGCTTGATCATACTTGCTCAATCATATTCTCAATCTATCTTGTTACTTTGGCTTTATTCGCATGTTTCATCGTATTTGCGTGATTTATCTTATTCTTTAGAGCTAAAACATTAATTACTTTAACATTGCCTACATGTTGATATGAAGATACCTACTGGGCAAGTGTACTCATTACCTACTTTCTCAATGTTTCAGGAAATACGAGTGAATCGGATTCGGATTACTCAAGTAGCGGGTCTGAGAGCGATTGAAAGTCTATGGATTCGAGAGAAGACTTAGAATGTCAAATATGTCTAGATTGAGTCTTTACATGTAATTTTATTTTTATTGAGTCTATAGAGAGTCAAATATTCATGTATTTGGAATTATGATTATTTTATATGAAATAAAGATGAAGGTTGATTAAGTTATTGTGCAATTACCTTGAGTGATTGTTCTTGCGCTCTGATTATATTGCTTGCTCGAAGCGTACTAGCCGACTGTTCACATTCCTGATTGTTTCCGCTACATAATCTCGGGACGTGACAGTTAAAGTGGTATCAGAGCACTAGGACTAGAAGTCCTAGGGAAAAGTTATGACATAGGTTAAGTCCAAGGTTTAAGGACCCACACCTATGAGACGAGGAAAGAAATTGCCAACCTATGAGAGGAATTGGGTAGAACTGGGGATGAGATAGGAATTAGAATTATTTCTAAGGATTAACCTCACTCATTCCATTAGAAGTAACAAATTCATTACTCTCCTCAAGTACCTTATTTTCATCATAATGGCTCATTGCGTGGACTGGAATGGTATGCAAGAGATCGTCGTTGGTCTTACTCAAGCATTACAAACCATGGCGCAAGCTGGCGCAGGAGCAAGAGCGGGAGATTTACATCATAATTTTTGGAGCTTAAATCCTCCTCGATTTTTCGGTTCCTCTAATCCAAACGAAGCCGAAATTTGGATAGACGAGATGAACCGTATCTTTGAAGTGATGCAATGTGCGGATCAAGAGAAGGTTCGTTTGGCAAATTTTTAATTAAAAAAAGATGCCCGTACATGGTGGAAGTCTGTGCCCGCACCACCAGCTGATGCACCTCATACATGGGACGGTTTTCTTACGCTCTTCCGAGACAAGTACTTTTCCAAGCATATTAAGGAGAGGAAGGCTATGGAATTTGCTTCATTACGCCAGGGCATGATGTCAGTGGCAGAATATGAACTTTAATTTTCCCGACTAGCACCCTATGCTCCTCACTTGATTAGCACTAATATATTAAAGGCTAATCGATTTATGGACAATTTGAGGCCCGGTTATATTCAACAACTTGGGACCCAGAATATACGTACTTACGCAGAGATGGTCCAATGGACGCATCTATGCGAGAGGACCTTAGAGAAGGTCGAGAAATTAAAAGGCGAGGGCGAGGAGCCAAGCTGAAGGTCAGATCGGCATAAGAAGAGAGAGAAGTTTAGTATCACGGAACCTTCAAATACCGTGATAGCAAGAAAAGATCCCGAAATGGGAGTGGTAGTGGTAACCATAAAAATAAGAAAGTTAAGGAAGAAGATAAGCAAGTTGCCACAGCTTGTACTTTCTGTGAGAAATTCGGCCACTCAGCCGAAGAGTGCTTGAAGTGCCTCGACGCTTGTTTACGTTGTGGCAGCCGGGAGCACCGCATGCCGGATTGCCCGCTTATGAAGGAACTATCTTCCGGGAGTGGACGTAAGCATCAGGCTCGTTTAAATGCTATTCTGGAAGAGGAAGAAGCGCCCCCGAATGATGGGCTAATGGAAGGTACTATCCAAATCTATTCCCATCCTACATTCGTACTATTTGATACTGGTGCTTCTCATCTACTTCTTTCGCGAAAACTTTATCTATTTCATCAATTCCTTTACCTTCGGACCTTGCTATTACTACACCTTTAGGTCCCGGAACTAAACTTACAAACTATTATCCTGATAGTGAGGTAGTGGTAGAAGGTCACAATCTTCCTGCAAATTTTGTATGCCTTGACATGGAGGGCTACGATGCTATTCTAGGTGTGGATTGGCTAGTAGACCAGGACGCCTACATCAATTGCCGCAACCGAATTATCTCTTTTCGGAAACCTGGTCTTCCAAGATTTTCCTTCCTTGGTATCAAATATAGGAAGCATCCTACCATAATTTCATCTCTGCACGCTTGCAAACTAATTTCGCAAGGATGTGCAGCTTTTCTTGCTTCCGTAATCCTCACCGAGTCCAAGGAAATCATCTTAGATAATATTCCTATAGTCAATAAGTTTCCCAATGTATTTCCATCGGATTTACCCGGTTTACCACCCGAAAGGTGTGAACGTGTCACAAAGACATTAAAAAAAGGAGATTTAAAATTTCTTTAAGAAGGGATATTAAGAAAAAAAGGATGGATAAAGTTAACCATGCATGATGTGGAATTAAAGAAAAGAATAAAAGGCGCATGTGATGCTCTAAGCAGGGTGATCGCCAGAGGGGTTACCTCAAAAATTAAAAGGATGATCGCATGTACCTTGTGAGGAAGCGGGTGAGAGTGTGAGTCCTTCCTTCCTCCTTCTACCGGCTGGCCGATGAAGGGGGTTTTTATATTGACTACCCTTGCAAGATAAACAAAAATAAGCAAATATGGATTAGCCAAAGTGTAGTATCAATGCTCTAAAGAGATAAAACTATGCAAAGTGGGCATGAACACACCTTGTGTGTTTGTTAAAAACCCCTAAGAGGAGTAAAAAAAGGTGGGATATATGTATGCTATGGATGCAATAAGTAATGTAATATGCAGAGAAAACTGACAGAAATAGCTAAAACCATGTGCGTGATGATTGATTCTAGCTAGATGACTAAAGAGAGATGCGTGTGATGAGATTAATGATAAGAAAGGAACTAAAAAGAAAGAAAGGAAGGAAGGGCGCCCTTCTGCTATTGCTAATAGCAGTACGGGAGAATGCACAAAATAAGAACTTGGCCGCAGCATGAAGGAGAGTGCCTGGAGGAAGAACATCGTTGTGAAGAAGAAAAACCTACAGAAAGACTGTTAGCAAAAAAAAAACTTTCTTCTCTCTTTGTACGTCCGAGTGTCTTTTTTTTTATCTCTCACGCGCGCAGGAAAACCGTGGGTATTTATAAGGCCAAAAATCCTTATTGTAATAGGATTAAAACAAGGATAGCAATCCTCCAGCAAGGATCTCCCTTCCCCAATGGAATATGGTGTTAAAATGAAGAAGGACGCTTCATGGGAAGGTAGCAGACGAAACGGAGACGGAAGCTGAAATGACGACCTCAGGGTGGTCGCTATTTAAAAATGACGACCGCGCACGCAGTCGCTGATTCCTGGATCAATTTTAGAAATAAACGACTTTCCATATTTAAAAATAGGAAATGATGTCTTCTCGTATGGCGTTAATTAATCAACACCTTAAAAGCTAACGTCAATTACTTTCATTTATTTTTGAATGGAATTTTGTAAGATCCAGAAACACCAGAAATAACGCCTGCGCGTACAGTCGTTGAATATTGAAAAAATGCCACCCACATCGCCGTCAATTAAATGACGCCCTTCTTCCAGTCGTGAATTACAAATATGATAGAAAATTCTAAATAAATTAGAAAAACTTCATATTGAAAGTCTGCGCGTACAGTCCACTTTGGGGCATTACGTGGTGACATGAGATTTACTCAACATAGTGTCGATTTTAGCGTGTCTACAGCTGCCCCGCCTTGGCGTCTGCTTTGCAGGGGAGTGAGACGGAATGAGGTGAAAGTGCAACGAGCAGAATGAAGTGGGAACGAACTGAAAAGTAGATGCCAAGGTGTGATGTGACATGCCTCTAACACTAAGTGTTGGAAATCTTTCCAGGATTCTGAATGAAATAGCCTTGGATGATTACGATAAAACAATGATCGACTGGACGAAAGAACTAAACTAATGAACGAAATGTGCACGCGGGCACGACAGGAAAGACACCATTGGAGAGCGGTTACCAGCCAATGTGGACGTGCTACAACCAAGGTGAGTTTGCAGAAAAGGTAAAGTGAAGTGAGATAGGAATCCAATGAACGAATGCTTTCAAGGAACCAGCCTGAGCGGCTTCAAGGAGAACATGGTACTTGATTTTGAATGGAATATCTCATGTCAACTCAAATCAAGAACAAGCAGCCCTCATTACTGGCTTAATATGAAGATTTTCATCATTAAAGCTCAAAGTCCTACATGATGCATGCTTGGCTAAAAGAAAATTAAAACCAAACTAAAAAATAGAAAATAATCAAGGATAATATTGCTAAACCATCCAGACTTGGTCAGGAATCCAGATCTCTAAGATGACACTAAGCCGAAGTCCGTTTATCCACGCATCAACTCAGAAAGTGGAACCATCATCCCAAACCTTAGATGACCCAACGGCCTATCCGTATGATCAAGACTCCCCTGGAACTATCACTATTTTTGATGAAGGGGAACTCAAATTCCAGATTCATCAGAACCACATGGTCCTTGATATGCTATATTAGAGTAGGTACCATATAGTAACAATGCATACAAAGAGGATACAGGGGAGGAATGATGTTACCAGACCCGAGCGCCTCGAGACCCGCATAACCTGTTCTTTCTGCGCTCAAAGATCATTAGCTCGACAATATTCATGATATGATCAATTCATCAAGATATAAATGCATGAGTTCATCAAAGATCCATAATAATTCAAATCATTAATCTTAAGAAATGACGACTTTGCAAAGGGGCGCTATAAACACAAATGACGATAGTAGAAATGTCGCTAATTCCTGTCAATGTTTAATTTGGAATCGAATTGCAAATGATGCCTGCATGACGGGGCGTTAAATAAATGACGACACCTAATGGGTCGTTATTCAAGACGCCAACAGATCCGTCGTCAATTAACTTTAAGTTTCGACATTTCGTTCCCTATTCAGAAACAAAGCTCCAGAGCCTATAATCCCACTCGAACTCAACTTGCGTTGTTCATCTGCATGCCAAGGCTTCAATCATTATAAAAGATGTGGCCTTCTGCTAAACCCATCAAACTGAAAGCTTCCTGCTAGCCGGCCGAAAATAGAGAAATAGCAACAGAACAGAAGTTTTTTTTCTTTTCAACCGAAGAAGAAGATGGATAGAATGATGCAAAGGCCTTTGAAGAAATCAAAGATTGGATTTCCTAGAATATCAGAAATTGAAGGCCACATCAATGGAAGGATTGCCATGAACCAAGTAAGTGTTGAAATTTTATTTAACTTCTATTCTATCCTTCCTCTCTAAAATTCTGATCAAAATATCATCTTTCCTCCTCTCTTCTTTTCTTTTATTTTTTTTCAGATTACCCAAACATACCGGGTGCAAGAAGATACACCAAGAACACGTGGCTACCCCTTCTTCTTTCCAAACTCTCCTTAGATATGAGGGCTTATACCTATAAATGGCACCTTCTAGGCTTAGTGACCCATGCAAAGCATTATGATGATGTACACCTAGATTGGGCTGCCATGGGAGCCCTCATAGAGATATGGCACCCTACCACTCATACCTTCTTATTCACTACCTTTGAAGCCACCATACTCTTAGAAGAAGTGGAGATGCTCCTAGGCTTAAAGAGGATGAAGCAAGGAGATGAAGGGAAGATGGCCAACATGACAAGAAGCATAGGTGCTCATGAGATGCTATCAAGTTTGATCCCAAGCTCCAACATGGTGAACCAAATCAAAGCCACAAAAGGAATCAACCTCATGAAGCTTGCGGCATGGGTCTACAAAAGATTGGATCAAGCCAAGGAGGATGAATTAGAGAAGGTAGCAAAAGCTTTTGTCATATGCTTGGCGGGGGCACTTCTATTCCCTTCATTAGAAGATTTTCTAGAAGAAGCACAATTGAGTGCTATTGCTAGCATTTGGGAAGGAGAGAGAATAGGACCGACGGTGCTAGCCTATCTCTATAGTGGGCTTACCTCGGCGGCTATGGTGAGGCCTCTATATGGATCTATGCTCTTATTTTCTAGTTGGGTAGACCTCCACCTAAAGTTTGACCCTTGTGAGGAAGCTCAACAAGCCTCTAGAATTTTCTCTAAAAGTCCACTCCACTACATGACGGGCTCACTAGGATTGTGTGAGAGAGTGGTGAACCGGGTTCCAAAGGTGAAGAAGAGAGTAGAATGGAGAGAGCACCTAAAGGTGATGCCTAAGAACCTCTTCACATGTGCACCGGGGTTCCTCAAGACACCAAACATCCGCACAAGGCTCTCATCGGGAGTGGAACTTCGGCTAGTGGGCGCCAACGAGCTCATCCTCTACAACGCTCACCGATGTCTACCACAAATCGGCCTCCCACGCCACCACTTTGAAGAGGCATCTCATCTTCCACCTATCAAGAGGAGAGATCTTGGCTCTAATGAAGATGAGGAAGAAATCAAGACTATCCAATCTCTATGGAAGATCAACAAGCTACATCAACCCATGGAGAAGATTGAGGAAGATAAAGAACAATGGAAAGCTTATGTAATAGCTCTTAGGGGATTGAGACCCAAGGTGGCTCAATGATGTAATGATGCTTTTCTTTAATGAAATAAAAGGATTTTTCCTTAATTGAGCCAAAAAAGTATTTTATATGATCAATTCCTCTTAATTTAATCAGTTTCTGCCTTTCTGTTCTGAGCCGCGACATACCTCCAGCCATCAATTCTTCAAACAACGCCTTCAACCACGTCGTCAATTACTTTAATCAATTTCCCCGAAAATAATAAATCAAATAAAATTCTCATGATTGGCGCCTTCTTGCGCAGGCGTTGATTAATTGACGCCCCCCAAATGGGCGTTGATTATTTTAAAAGTTCTTTAGATATTCCGTTAATGTCACAAAATGACGCCTCGATAGAAGTCGTGCCTTAATCAAATGACGTCTCTGTGTGTTGTCGTCAATCATAAGCAGTGATGATTACTCTCATCAGATCAATCAAATTCTCCCATTAATGCTTTGACGACAGCTCAATTTCCCATGCAATGTTAAATGACGACGCTCATCCTGTCGTCAGATCCTGAAATAATGCCTGGAACATGGCCGTCAATCATCCAAATGACGACACTCCTCATGGCGTCAATTCTTTTCGAACGTAACGGCCTCCCTTTCCATTTTTTTCTTCTCCTTCCTTTGTTATACCTTCTTCTTCCTCCATTCTCTCGTTCTCTGCTACTCTCCACACCGAACCCTAACCCTTGCTTCCATTTCATCTTCCATCTCTCTCAACCCCTAATCTCACTCTCATGGCGGGCCCTGGCAAACGACAGAGGGTCATGGCCCCCGATGTTGTCGACCTCGGCGACAAAGAAGGACAACCCACCGGCGAGGATCTTCCTCCCGCGGTGGCTGAGGATGCTCTGGCGGTGGAGCAAACCGGAGAAGAAGGAACCAATGAAGAAGAAGGAGATGAAGGGGAAGACGAAGAAGGAAATGAAGAGGACGGCGAAGAGGGAGAAGAAGAAGACGATGAAGATGACGACAACGACGATGAAGACGACGATGAGGAGGAAGAGGAAGAAGAGGAAGAAGAAGCGGCAGTAGCAGTAGCTCCCCGTCCTCGCCAGCCGCTGCGAGGAGGCTTGATGGCACCGAAGCGAAGCAAGGTAGGTCTTTTCATCATTTTTTTATTTTCCATTTTCTTTCAATTTTCATAGCCCTCGGTGAAGGGCAAATGGTGAACCAGTAAACCAGAGAAATGACTCCCCTTGAGGCATCGTCAATTCAAACGACGACCTACAGCAGGTCGTCAATTCATTTTCCTTGTCATTTTCTAAAAAATAGATAATTCATGAAATAACGCCCTGACCCTTGTCGTTAATTGAAAAGCCCATTTTTATTCATCATTTCGTTCAGCATATCAACCTGCCATTTTATTTTAATATATCTATTTTTTTGTTGTTTTTATTTCATATTTTGTGGGTTCAAAACACTGGACAAAACAACGCCCCCTATAGGGGCGTCAATTCAGCATACAACGGCCACTTGGGTGGTCGTCAATTTTTTATTTTTATGAACCAAACTAGCGAGATAGAAACACCCTCAGAAATAGCGCCCCCCATAGGGGCGTCAATTCATCAAATGACGGCCGCAGGCCGGTCGCCAATTCAGATAGTGAACAAATTTAAACAACAAATGAATTTTCCCTTGCATAAATATAAATATATTTATATGCTCCATTTATTTGGCAGGGATTGATGCGGACTCGGATTTCATGGGTCCAAGTCCGGGCAACTTATTACGGGTTACCAGATTTCCAGAGAGCTAGGATAGAGGCAATGGGGTTTGGTCCTTTTCTTAGCATTAAGCCCATCCGCCCCGACCTACCCTTGATCTAGGTTCTTAGAGAGAGGTGGGATAGGACTAGCCGGGCATTTCTGATGCCCTGGGGACATATGGTACTGAGTCTGGAGGACATCGCCTGGATCACCGGGTTGAGAGTAGATGGGGAGGCCGTCAGTGGAGTGACCCTTCCCGATTATGGTGAGTTAGCTCGGAGACTGTTAGGACTAGAGACGATAGCCAAGACCCCTAGGGAGTGTAGGACCATCTACCGTACTGACCTGACCATAGCCATGGGATTAGGAGACTCTAGGCAGAGGCCGAGGGAGTCCCTAGAGCAGTTTTTGCAGAGATTGATTGGGAGAGCCCGGGCTGCCTACTGCCAGGACCCGACTCAGAGGGAGCGAGTAGACGGAGATTTGAGGAGGTTTCTATTCTTGATGCTCGGGAGGCTATTGCTGGGCACGAAGGGGGGTATCATTAACTGCAGATTCTTGGGCATCCTCGAGGACCTGGAGGGAGTAGGGAGGTACGCTTGGGGAGCCGCCCTGCTGGCGCACCTGATGAACGATATGTCCACGGGGACAGGCTGAGAGACGACGGTCAGTGGCTTCTCACCTTTTCTTCAGGTATGCATGTTTTTTTTCATCTATTTAAATGCTTATGATCATGATTATGCATATGAATGTTTACTAATGCAATTGATGGATGCAGGTATGGAGCCACTTGTACATGCCGATGGGCCGTGCCGACCCCTGACCTGGAGACGAGAGGGCATTCCCACTAGCACGTCGATGGTTGCCGCTGGCGACTGGAGCGCCACAAGCTTACGAGTTGCGTGTTCTTCGGCGGGAGTTCCGTGACTACCCTACCTCACTGGTACGCGTGTTAAATATGATGCAATTCTCTTTATTTTCTGCTTTATGAAATATGATGATATGATATGATGTGCATATTTATGATATATGATGACATGATGTGAATGCAGGTGGTTTGGAGGCCCTACCAGGGTATGACCTAGGAGGGTCAGCCTTGGGTTGTAGCGGGCCGACCTCGCTTTGGGCGTGAGCTTTGGGTTCACTGCTTGAACGAGATCGAGCCGTTACGGCTTAGGCTGGCAATGAGGACCCTCTGCCTACACCAGGAGTGGGTCGAGGTTGGAGAACCTCGCAGGATACGGCGAAAGACCCGCGGACGCACGAAGGCGACCGACTGGCGGATCCGGTTCACGGACCAGTACGCCGACTGGCAGCGCGGCGGGACACGGGTCACTTCACAAGCGGTGAATAGTTCAGAGTACCTCCGGCGCTACTGGGAGGTTTACACCGGCCGACCCCAGATGAGGGTCACAGGGGTATGTATGAATGCATTTTCTTTTCTTTTTCTATAAATGATATATGTCTATTATGCAACTAATACGTAATGAATGCAGGATGCACGGGATGTGGCGGCGATGGACATGCAGGTCCATCTTCACAGCTTAGAGGCCCAATTTGCAGCCACACAAGCAGACCCTGAGACCTTGGTGAGTGCCATTATCTATATGCAAATGATTCCTGAATTATTAATGATTAGCCACTGACAATCTTAATGAATGCAACGTGCCCAGCAGGGAGCGGTGGCAGGAGGTGCAGGAGGGGCTTCCAGCTCGAGGGGGCTCAGTACAGAGGCCACTACACTAGAGGAGCAGCTCGCAGGAGCAGTTGCTCGAGCCAAGACAACGGAGCACGATCTTGCAGCATGGGTAAGTCAAGCACAAATTATTTCAAATGCTTATGAAATTGAATATGAAGCTGATACTTAAATGAAATGATGCAGACAGCAGAGCTACAGGATGCACTTACTCGGGCTGCTCTAGCTGGCACCGAGCTTGCCATTCACGAGCAGCGAGTAGCGGAGCTTAAGGAGGAGATGAGGCAGCGAGAGGAGCTGCCCAAGGATGTGACTGATCTGAGGATCCACCTCGAGGTGGAGCGGAGGGAGAGCACCCGAGAGAGGGAGGAGCGTATCTGTGAGAGAGAGGAGCGGAGGGAGGAGCGTGCCCGAGAGCGAGAGGAGCAAACCCCCGAGAGAGAGGAGCGACAGGAGGAGCATACAGCACGTGAGCACGAGCTTGCAGATCTGAGAGCACAGCTAGCCGTTGTACAGGAGCATCTACGAGTGACAGAGGAGCACCTCTAGAGAGGCCGAGAGCGGGCGCGAGCTGTGGGACACTCCAGTGCGTTTGCCAGCATGACATACCTAGCCAGTTCCTCGACCCGATAGAGGAACGAGGCAGAGGAGCAGGCTCGAGCTCCAGCTACTTCCCGGGGGTCCATGCCCCCTCCACGGTCTTGTCACCAGGACGAGGGTGAGGTAGAGAGCAGGAGAGAGGTGGGTGGAGGCGAGAGCTAGAGAGACTTGTACTCCTCCAACTGCATATCTTGTACTCAGATATATATATATATATATATGAGATTTTGATGTTACCTGAGTTGTTGAGTTCAGCACTTGTGTACTTGTCTCTTCTCTTCCTTTCTTTCCCTGTGCCTGTAGTTCACTTAAATAAACAGATTAATTCATATGTTCGGCTTGGCCCCTTGCTCAATAAGCAAGGGGTTGTCACTATTTTGACCTTGATGACGGGTCAAGGGGCCAAGCCTTTAATTACTCAAGGCAAATAACAAAGATATAGGAGAAATGCAACATGCAAACAAGTAAATGTAAACTTAAAATAAAAGAATGTCCACACAATAATGCAACCAAGCAAATGACATGGCAAAAGGAAGAGTAGTGGACTCCTTCATGAAATTTCTCTCTTTTTTTATTTTTTTATTCTTTTCTTCTTCTTTTCTTTCTTTTTTGTTTTCTTTTAAATGACGACTCCACAAAGCCGTTAATTATAGAATTGACGCCCACGCGCACGGGCGTTGATTGGAAAACTATTTTTTTCCTTTATTTTCTATTCAAAATGACGACATGCACAACGTCGTGAATCAAATAAATGACGCCCTTACACGCAGGCATGAATTGAAAAATCATTTTTTTATTTTTATTTTTTGTTTTTACTTGTTTTGAAAATGACGACATGTTGACTGACGCTAATTATGTAAATGACGCCTCTAAAGAAGGCGTTAATTAAAAAATATTTTTTTTATTTGTGAGGCTTAGCATGGCACCAAAGAGTCTTGAATCCTTACACAATCACCATCTTAAATTCATTAACCATTCTTAAATGATTTAACAAAAGGTCAACGTGCATAATGACTTGTATTTTTACTCATATCCTCTTGCGGCCTATCCTTCTTAGCCGGTCTTTGCCATCCTTTGAGTTTATAACATACCATAGAGGGGGAAATGGAGAATAAATTGAGGAAGCTCACGAGAGGTTTCAAAGAACTAAGAAGCTTCCCTCCCCTACCCTAGTGCCTGTTGGGGTTCGGTCTTCGGCTTAGAGAAATTTCATTGTATTTTTACTCTTATTCATGCATGCTTACGACCAGGGTTTTCCCTGCGGGGACTTTGCCCTCTTGTCATGCTTTTCTTTGGTAACTTTGCACTTCTTTTCTTTTCTTTTTTTCTTCAAATAAATAAAAACCTAATTGTACTTGGGCTTTGCAGTATTGTTCTCTTTTGGGCCCTGACTTCCACCTACTAGGGCGGCGGGTAGGTTTGGTTAGCATTCCTTGACTCGTACTCCCTCTCGTGAACCGAAGAGAAGAGAATAGGTAAAGTTTTTACACTCTTAGTTTGGATTTGACCTTCCTCGATTTTTGAGCCGCTTGAGTTTAAGAGCAAAACGTGTAGTGTGTGCAGGTATTAACCCTAAGTTAAATGATCAAGACTGAAGAATGAATTAGGGATTTTGATTTTTCAGGTTCCGCGACCTATGCACCATGCCAGCCTGCAATTTTTATTTTTCCATTTTTTTATTTTTTCTTTTTCTTTTCAAGACTTAAGGATAGTACTTCTTTAGATACAAACTATTCCAAGGGTGAGCCAGTTCTTCCCCTTCGGCGTTAACCAGTTTATAAGCGTTGCCAGGATAAGCTTCTTTTATTACGTAAGGCCCTTCCCAATTTGGTTCGAGGTCCACCTGGTTTTACAAAAATTCTTTTGATTACCATTTCACCGACTTTAAATTTTCTCTCGATTACTTTCTTTTGATAAAAACGTGAAAGCCTATTTTGATAAACGCGCGCATGCCCAGCGGCGGCCAAACGTTTCTCATCCAAAAGTTTCAACTGAGCAAGGAGAGATTCACGCCATTCATCAATAGAGAACTCCTTGTCCAATTGTACTCTAAGAGAGGGAATAAGAATCTCATAAGGGACTATCGCCTCCATTCCATAAGTAAGGGCGAAAGGAGTTTGCCCAGTAGGAGTACGAATGGAACTGCGGTAGGCACAAAGAGCTTGCACTAACTTCTCTGGCCAATCCGTGAATTTATTAGCCTCACACGTTTTCTTGATGATTTTGATCAAAGTCTTGTTTGTTGCCTCTGCTTGTCCATTGCCTTGCGGATAATAAGGAGATGAATGATGCAATGCAATGTTATACCTATTGTAGAGGTCCTGAAGCTCTTGAGAGATGAATTGTGATCCATTGTCGGTGACGATGGTATTTGGGATGCCGAATCTTGCAATGATATTCTTCATTATGAACTTGCAGATGGTTGAGGCTTTGATCTCCGTGTATGCTTCCGCTTCCACCCACTTGGTGAAGTACTCCGTGGCCGTGAGTATAAATGATTTCAGTTTTGTGAGGAGGTTTGAATCACCAAGAGATCCAATGGTATCGAAAGCTCACATGGAGAAAGGCCATGGGGAAGACATAAGATGGAGTGAAGAAGCAGAAGAATGAATTTTATCGGCGTGCAGTTGGCACTTGACACACCTTCGAACATAGATAGAACAGTCCTCTTCTAGAGTGGGCCAATAGAAGCCTAATCTAAGGATTTTCTTAGCTAGCATCTGGCTATTGACATGACCACCACACACTCCCGAATGCGCCTCTTCCACGACCTTCCAAGATTTGTCATCGTCGAGGCATCTAAGCAAAACTCAAGTGAGACCTCTTCTATAGAGCATACCTCCAACCAGAGTGTATCTCTGAGCAACTCTCCTATTGGCTTTCTTCTCTTCAGCCGTGGCCTCTTCAGGATAAGATTAATCTTGGCAATACTTAGCAATTTCTTAATACCACGGCTTCTCTTCATCATCTAACTCTTCCTCTAGATCTAACAACATGATCTCCTTGTTCTCAATGATTCCACCTTCCTTAAACTTCTTGAGCACCTCCTCCTTAACACTAAGGAATGCTGGATCCTTGATAACAAGGGTGAGACGCTTGTGAACAATGATCGAATGGAAATCCCTTTCAGGAAGGAAAACCAAAGAGGAAGCAAGGGAAGCGAGAGCATCAGCTAGAATGTTCTGATCTCGAGGAACATGGACGAAGATTAGTTTGGTGAAAAGTTTGGCATAAGCAGAAGTCAGTTCCTGATAGGGTTTAAGTTTAGGATTGAGCGTGCGGCATTTGGTAAGCACTTGGCGAAGAATAAGCTGACTATCACCTACAATCCGCAATTGGGTAACACCGAACTGATGAGCGGCCTGCAATCCGACCAGAAGATCCTCATACTCAGCTATATTATTTGTAATTGGAAATGCGAGCTGAGAGGCAAGCGGAATAGTGATACCCTCAGGTGATAGGAGAACAATGCCGATCCCCTTTCCTTGTGAATTCCGAGCTCCATCAAAATGTAACGTCCACATCGAATCGGACTGATTGGCGGACATTAGTTCCTCATCTGGAAACTCCGAGCGAACATGGTCAAATCTAGGGAGAGGGTGATGAGCAAGATGTTCTGCTATGGCATAGCCTTTAATCACTTTTTGCTGAATGTAGATGACATTAAACTGAGAGAGGAAGCTTTGCCATCGTGCCAATCGGTCAGTGAGGATAGATTTTTCAAGGAGAAACTTGATAGGATTCATACGAGCTATAAGATGAACCTCGTGAGCTAAGAAATAATATTTCAACTTCTGCACTACCCAGACTAAAGCAGCACAAGTCTTCTCCATGGCTGAGTACTTCTACTCACAGGGGTTAAGAAGCTTAGACAAGTAGTAGGTTGCCCTCTCTTTTCCTTCTTCATCAACTTGCGCTAGGACAGCACCTACAGAGTCATCCAAGACAGAAACATAAAGAACAAGTGGTTTGCCTGGAATCAGCGGCCTCAAGACAAGAGGATTGGCCAAATAATCCTTTAGTCCGTCAAAGGCTGCCTGACACTTGTCATCCCAATTAAATTTGACTCATGGCTTAGTAAGCTCATAAAACGGCCTACACCTTTGTGAATGCTGGGAGACAAACCGACGAATGAACTGCAACCTCCCGATCAATCCTCGAACTTCTTTCAAATTCCTGGGAGGAGGCATAACTCTTATTGCCCTTTCCTTATTGGGATCAATCTTAATACCCCTTCTTGGGGTTCATCTTCAACTGATACTCCTGTGCTCTTTGCAAGACCTTGGCCAGAACCCCAGGATGCTCAATCCTTGTTCTTGATTTTACTACCAGGTCATCAACGTACACCTCTATAAAAATATGGATCATGTCATGAAAAATAGCCATCATGGCCCTTTGGTAGGTGGCTTCGGCGTTCTTGAGCCCAAACGGCATGACCACATAACAATAAGTTCCCCAAGGTGTAGTGAACGAGATTTTATCCTGATCCTCTTCGGCCAAGCGGATCTGATTATAACTAGAGAAGCCATCCATAAAAGAGAGGGTCTCGTACCATGCCGTATTGTCAATCAGCACATCTATGTGAGGGAGGGGAAAATCATCCTTAGGACACGCGCGGTTAAGGTCCCGGAAGTCTATGCAAATTCTGACTCTTCCGTCCTTCTTCATTACCGGGACGATGTTAGCCACCCAATTGAGATAGAGGACGACTCTAATAAATCTAGCCTTATGAAGCTGGTCGACCTCTTCTTTCATCTTTAATGCCATGAGAGGGTGGAAACATCTTAACCGCTGTTTGACCGGGATGGATCCTGGCTTAAGTGTGAGACGATGTTCAACAAGCGCAGGGTCCAGACCCGGCATATCCTCGTAACTCCATGCAAACGTGTCCTTGTATTCTTGAAGAACTTGAATGAGCGACTCTTCTTCGGAGAGCAGCAAGTTTCTACTGATGAGGATAATCCTAGGGTTTTCCTCGGTACCCAGATTGATCTCTTTGGTGGGTTCTTCTACTGAGGCTGATGGTTCATCAAATCTCCTCATGCCACTAGCAAAAGCATCAGCCTTGTCCTCATATTCTTCGTATTCTTCATCCCCCTCTTCAACAGGGTCTTCATCATTCATGATCTCATAAACACCAAACCCTTCATCTATAGAACATATATCCTCACATTCTATATCTGGCAGGAGTATCAGATCCTCTAGAAACTCGGGAAGAGCTAAACATGCCCGGCATCTTCTAACTAGATCTAGCAATAACCTACGGGGAATCTGCCTACCCTTGGCTTTCTTATGAGCATCTACCCCAAGACTTTCAGAGGAAGAGGGAGAGGAACAAGATGACAAGCTAGACGAACTACCCTGACTAGAGAAGGGGATGGAGACGAAGAGGAAGACACAGTGGGTACATGAGGAGATACAGAAGAGGCCTCCTCACCAGAGGTGAAAAGGAGGTCCGCTAACTAACCTTGAAAGAGCGGCCCTTGGATCAGAGCACACTCTTGAGCAAGATAGGAGGTCTCTTTAATAGAGACGGAAGATTGCAAAGTTTGAATTTTGGCATTTTTTTTTCGTTTTGAAGAATAAAGCAATGAGAGGAAGGGGTAGGAGGTGGTGTTGATATTGAAAGATTAGAGGAAGATTGGAGAAGAGATTACCCATGCGGGGGCGCAATGGAGAGTTGAGAAAACCGCTCGAGGAGCAAAGGGGGAATTGAAGAAACTTGAAAGAAATCCGAGAAAGAGTAATCAAGACTGCGGGCGATCTGGGAATATCGGGGAACAACATCTTGGAGCACCAGAAAGTGATAAGTGACAGATGGACAAAATTAAGAGAGAAAAGGCCGGCCCACAGCCTATCCACGGTGAAGCCTTCTTCATATGGCACATCTAGCTCTCCAGTATCTGTATAGTTTCTTAAGAGTTGCCTCTTATCTATAATCACTGTCGACTTTTCTATTAACTCATGAATAAGCGGCGGCCATTCCGGATCAGTCGGCATGAATAGACGGCTTAGAGCAATAGCGATGTCATTCATATTAAACCATCTATACCAGTCACATTCCGGGTCATCCATCTTTCTTCTTTTGTCCGGCCTCAAAGACTCCAGAGCTTTGTATGTGACAAACGGAGCTATATGGCGAGCAAACTGTCGTGCATGTACATCTTGATGATCTAAAATGGAAGTAACCAATGTGGTCTGCTCATCATATTGGGTAGCCCCTTTTACAAAGTGTGTCTTCAGAGTCCATGTGAGGGGCTGTCTATCTGTTTTAAGAGTGGAAGTCATAACAGCCCACGGCTCTCCTTCATATTTACCATGTTCCTTGCCTGGCCCTTTGTATCCTAAGCCACCTCGGGGAATGAGCTTGTAATTTTTAATGGGCTTCACTCTGCCCTGGAGGTTAACACCTAGGCCTTTGCCGGTTCTGTACCCCATTTTCATTAAAATATTTCACCCTGGGGTATTCATCATATTCTTCTTCTTCTTCCCCTTGGAGGGTAGGGGTGTCATTAAAGCTGATGCAAGTGTTGTGACTAGAGGCCTTAACAAATCCTACCGCGGGTCGGCAACATCTAACACTGAGAGCGAAGGCCTATTGGAAGGCCATATGGAAGGTACTGATGTTGCTGAGTGTATATCTTCTGATGGCAGAATAGGCATGCTTGTAACTTTAATGATGCGCCCTTTATGAGGAAACTTTATGCATTGGTGATTAGTGGAGGGCACAGCATCAAGCTCTTGAATGTAAGGGCGGCCCAAAATACCATTAAAGGTTGGATCCATGTCCAGAATGTGGAAGTCCGCTGTGATCGAGATTGGACCCAGCCCAACTTTCAAAGTAATCATCCCCAAAGGCAGTTTCTTCGTGTTATCATAGGCAGTCACTGTAATGGTGGATGGCCGAATCTGACTGTCCGAGATGCCACACATCTTCAAAGTGCTCAGTGCTAACACATTAATGGATGCTCTAGTATCAACTAAACAGTGTTTAACTGCCACTTTATTGATATCAACTGTAATACATAGGGCATATTTCCTGGCTAGCTTCGGAGCTAACTCATGCTCATGGAAAATAATAGCTGGCTGACCACATGCCGGTGTCAAAACTGACGTAATCTGTTCAGCTGGAATGTCCTCATTAACCATCACCTTTTGTAAATATTCTTTCAAAGCTTGCTGGTGAATGGTGGATCTCTTTATCAGTTCCAGAATGGAAATCCTTGTCGGGGTCTTGTCTAGGTACTTTAGCAAGTCATATTGTGTGCCCGGTATGGATTCCTGTTCTTGCTCATGTTCTTCTTGCCCTTGTGTGGGCTCTGGCTCCCTTTGTGGAAATACACGATGGAACATTCATCCCCTGCAGAGCACCATGGTTTGCGATGATCGTGCCTCTGTCGGGTTGTGTTGTGGCTGAGGATTGATGGAAGAGGAAGAAGGGATGTTTGGGTTAGTGGATGCCGGAGGGGTGACCAAAGGAGAAGCCCTTATGAGGGATCTTGTTGGCTGAGGGATAGCGGTAACGGGACTAATAGGAGGTGCCTGGACGGTTGAGGGAGGTGTAGGCCGAATGAGGAGGGGTCTAGGTAAAAATGAAGGATTTGTGGGTGGCGGAGGATTGGTGGTAGCGGAGGGATTAGGTGTTGGAGAGGGGCGAATAAGGAGTGGCCTAGATGGTAAGATAGGGGAATTGGTGATGGGAGGGGGAGTTTATTGTGGCATGGAAGATGGTAAAGGTCGAATGAGGAGTGTCCTAGTTGGTAAGGGATTAGTAATAGCGGGGGAAACTTGGTTAGTGGTGCGTAAAAGGGGACGAGATGGTTGGGGAGAAGGCGTTGGAGGGAGAGGTGTTCCTAAGAGACGAGGTGGTTGGGTTGGAGTTTGATTTAAAGCCCCGATAGAGGCGTTCTCTTCATGCCACCCTTGTCCTCTTTCCACTTCATAGAAGGAGGTAACATGGTTTACTTGCTGATTTGGTGGGTGCTCCGGCAGTGGGTTATGGACAATCCCCATGTCCGGTTGAGGTGCGGGAGCTTGCTGCTGTTGAGGAGGAGGTTGAACTTGCTGCTGAGGCGGCTGCTGAGCCTGTTGCTATCGAGGAGATCTTCTTGCCTTCGAGGTTGCAATGAACTGCCTCATCTCATCCCAATTAATACCACCCTGATCATTCAAGTCATAGATATGATCTTTAAAATGGAAGCAGTGATCTATATTATGACTAGGCTTTCGATGGAAAACACAATATCGAGAGGTGTCCACATTAGCGGGCCAGGCCGTTCTTTCCTTTGGCAAGGTGAGCAGGTTGGCGACCATGAGTGCATTAAAGATATTAGGAAGGCTCTCGGGTAATGGGGGGTATTGGACCCTTTTGGGGCCTAGTGCTCCTCTTGGCTGCTGGGGACCATAGTTGGTAGGTGGCGGCACCTGGTGGTATTGTTGAGTAATTGGTGGGTTTGGATGGACGGCTTGATTTTGTGGAGGAGCATGGAAGGGTCGAGGGGGGATGTTTGCTTGGGGAGCGGGGTTGAAGAAGGGGAGTTGTTATGGAGGTTGTGAAGGTCTTGGGTTAGGGTGGCAGAAAGGTGCGGGGTTGCCAACCACGCCCACCGGCTCATTAGTTATGGTGCCCTCGGTTGTGCCACCACTATTGTTAACATTGGTGGTCTTCCTGACAAACTTTGGTTTCTGTTCAAACATGCCCATGATGGGCGAGTCTTTCATTTCGGTCTGTATGTACCTAGCTCTCTCATAGAGCTCTTCCATAGTGCTTAGCCTATTCATGGCCAGAATATGACGGAACTGTGAAGCAGAATTTGATATAATCATTTTTACCTGTTCTGTTTCTGAAAGTGTATCTTTCAATTTCTCGGCCATAGCCCTCCACCTATCGGCAAACAGAATGAAGTCCTCCTCGGGCTTCATCTTCTCAGCAACCAGATCTGTGACTGACAAAGACGGACCCACACGGTCCTTATATTTCTATAAAAATTTCCGCTGAACAATATCAAAATCACTGGCTTCAGCTGGCTCCAAGGAATATAACCATTCGAGTGCCGGACCATCTAGAGATCTTCTAAATAAATAGGCTAGGGAGATCTTGTTGTCCTGCCAGAATGAAGTCTCATACATAAAATCTTTCAAATGAATGAACGGGTTACCCGTTCCATTGTAGCGCCGAAAATTCGGCATCTCGGAAGGAGGCAAGTGAAAAACTGGCAAAGTGGGGAGAGCAATCTCTGGAGCATTCTTCAGTGCAGTGACCTTCTTAAGCTGCTCCTCCATACCAGCTATCTTCTGGAGGAGTATGGTGTTGGTGTCGGACTCGACCGGGGCCGGATTAGAAGGGAGCGCATTTGGCATAGGCCTCCTTAAGATTTGGGGAGGTGGAGAATATTGGGGCCTAACCATTGAGTGGCTTGCCGGTTGAGCCGGTGTAGCCATGATAGGAGTTGGTGGATGTGAAGGAATTTTCTATGAGACCGCCTGGTCATTAAGAGATGGATGGCCACCTGCGGCCTGAGGGGGGTTTGAAGATGAAGGGACAGATTTCCCTTTTAGGGCGGCCTGGACTGCTTGACGTTGGGAATCATCTAATTGAGATAAAGCATGGATCAAATCATTAAGATTAAAAGATGGGGCAGCGTCCCCAGATGTGTTCTGTGTGGTAGGTTGAGCTTGGGTGGAAGGCTCAACCTCTTGAGGAGTGGTATCAACCACATGAACTTGTGAATAATAAGCATGAGAGGGAGCATAATTTCTCTCATAATGAGTGGAATCTTGAGGGGGAACCTCTTGGGATGGGTCAAATTGACCCTCCTCATAACCATCATAGGAATACCCATAGCTGGCCATGTTAATGATTTTACCTGAACGAAGTTGCATGTTTAAGGAGAGGAAAGTATTTCAAACCAACAAGTATAAGCAAGAGATAATCACCCAATCAAACAAAATTTTCACTCAAGTTGTAATGAACCCAAAGTTTTAAGTTTCTCTTTTGAGAATAAAGTGGATTTTTTTAAATGAGTGATCAATTCTCACTTTTCAATGTGGGTCCTGGTTTCAAGTTTGGGTGTAATCTCCAAGTTAACTAAGTTCTTTCTCTCTCCTTACCAACGTATGGGTTAACTAAACTCTGGGTACTTCAAGTTGTACAACTGGCCCGACGTCCGTGAGGGAATCCACGGGTGCGGGGACTTACGGAGGCCTTGGAAAAGGAATTTACAGTCCAAAGAGACGGAGTGCTCAATGGAGGGTCGTTCCAATTCTAAGAAAAGGATGTGGAATCCTAGAAGTGTAGAGAGAGGAGGTCTCTCAACCAAATGCCCTAGAGTGCAGACTAATGCAGGCAGATCAAGCAGTAATAATCAAACAATCAGTAAATAAAGCCAATAGGTGAATGTAACAGCAACAACGAAGGTTCTGTGAAAACAGAACGAAATGACGACCTGACAGAAGTCGCGGTCTCAATAAACAGCGACTAGGTGTCAGTCACTAATCACTGTAAATAGTGGCAAACAGTGAACATGAAAGTAAAATAGTGCCTTGGGGTGAGGCGTTGAATATGCAAATAACACTTCTGTGGAGGGGCGTCAGATATCAGTGAACAGTGACCGGGGTGTGAGGAGAAACAACACTAACTGAGAAATGACGCCTTGGTGTGAGGCGTTGAATGCAGGAATGACGCCTTTGTGGAGGGGCATTGATTATAACAATGATGAAAATACTGAAAAAAATAAATGGAAACAGCGCCTCTATGAGCGGTCGCTGAATGTTAAAATAGCGGCTGCAAGGTAGTCACTAATCAGTTCCAGAGAACAAAAATCGATGAAAATTAATAGAAATCAAATTTCTTTTCTTAAAAATATTATGGACAATTCAAAAATTGACTAATCCAGTGGGAGATGTGCACGTGGTGCACAAGGGGAGTGTGCTACGTGGAGCACTAAAGAGGGGCACACGTGGGTGCCAAAGGAGGGGCACGCGAGGGTGCCAAAGGGAGGGGCACACGTGGGTGACGATGGAGGGGTAATCAAAATAAAAACATCAAGAGTCCCACCGTGATCACAAATTTGTGAACGTGTCACAAAGACATTAAAAAAAGAGATTTAAAATTTCTTTAAGAAGGGGATATTAAGAAAAAAAGGATGGATAAAGTTAACCATGCATGATGTGGAATTAAAGAAAAGAATAAAAGGAGCATGTGATGCTCTAAGGAGGGTGATCGCCAGAGAGGTTACCTCAACAATTAAAAGGATGATCGCATGTACCTTGTAAGGAAGCGAGTGAGAGTGTGAGTCCTTCCTTCCTCCTTCTACCGGCCGGCCGATGAAGGGGGTTTTTATATTGATTACCCTTGCAAGACAAATAAAAATAAGCAAATATGGATTAGCCAAAGTGTAGTATCAATGCTCTAAAGAGATAAAACTATGCAAAGTGGGCATGAACACACCTTGTGTGTTTGTTAAAAACCCCTAAGAGGAGTAAAAAAAGGTGGGAGATATGTATGCTATGGATGCAATAAGTAATGTAATATGCAGAGAAAACTGACAAAAATAGCTAAAACCGTGTGCATGATGATTGATTCTAGCTAGATGACTGAAGAGAGATGCGTGTGATGATATTAATGATAAGAAAGGAACTAAAAAGAAAGGAAGGAAGGAAGGGCGCCCTTCTGCTGTTGCTAACAGCAGTATGGGAGAATCCATAAAAAAAGAACTTGGCCGCAGCCGGAAGGAGAGCGCCTGGAGGAAGAACACCGCTGTGAAGAAGAAAAACCTGCAGAAAGACTGTTAGCAGAAAAAAAAACTTTCTTCTCTCTTTGTACGTCCGTGTGTCTTTTTTTTTTATCTCTCGCGCGCATAGGAAAATCGTGGGTATTTATAAGGCCAAAAATATTTAATCTAATATGATTAAAACAAGGATAGCAATCCTCCAGCAAGGATCTCCCTTCCCCAATCGAATATGGTGTTAAAATGAAGAAGGACGCTTCATGGGAAGGTAGCTGACGAAACGGAGACGGAAGCTGAAATGACGACCTCAGGGTGGTCGCTATTTAAAAATGACGACCGCGCACGCAGTCGCTGATTCCTAGATCAATTTTAGAAATAAACAACTTTCCATATTTAAAAATAGGAAATGACCACTTCTTGTATGGCGTTAATTAATCAACGCCTTAAAAGCTGACGTCAATTACTTTCATTTATTTTTGAATGTAATTTTGTAAGATCAAGAAACACCAGGAAATAACGCCTGCGCGTATAGTCGTTGAATATTGAAATAACGCCACCCACATCGCCGTCAATTAAATGACGCCCTTCTTCCGGTCGTGAATTACAAATATGATAGAAAAATTTTAAATAAATTAGAAAAACTTCATATTGAAAGTCTGCGCGTACAGTCCACTTTGGGACATCACGTGGTGACATGAGATTTACTCAACATAGTGTCGATTTTAGCGTGTCTACAAAAGGGAAGTAAACTTCTTTATTAAACTCATGCCTGGACCAGCGCCTGTTTCAATAGCTCTCTACAGGATGTCCCCCACAGAACTCAAGGAATTAAAGAAACAGCTTCATGAGTTATTAGACAAGGGTTTCATTCGACCTAGCACATCCCCTTGGGGTGCGCCAGTTCTATTTGTTAAAAAGAAGGATGGATCTCTCAGGCTGTGTATCGATTATCGGTGACTGAATCAGCTTACTATCAAGAACAAGTATCCGTTGTCGCGTATCGATGAACACTTTGATCAACTTTCAGGAGCAGAATATTTTTCCAAGATAGACCTCTGGTCAGGTTATCATAAACTCAAGATCAAAGATGAAGACATATACAAAACTGCTTTTCGAAGCAGATATGGCCACTATGAATTCGTGGTAATGCCATTCGGGTTAACCAATGCCCCGATAGTTTTTATGCAACTTATGAATAATATCTTCAGGCCTTATCTTGACCAGTTTATTATCGTCTTCATTGACGATATCCTTATTTATTCCAAGACTAAGGAAGAACATGAAGAGCACTTAAGGATAGCCTTACAAACACTGAGAGAGCACAAACTCTATGCAAAGCTTAGTAAGTGCGAGTTCTGGTTTAAGGAGATTTCTTTCCTTTGCCATATTATCTTAAAGGAAGGAATCACAGTGGATCCTTCTAAGATAGAAGCTGTTAAGAACTAGAGCCGACCGACGACCGTATCAGAGGTAAGAAGTTTTCTGGGTCTAGCTGGATACTATAGGCGATTTATTAAAGATTTCTTGAAGATCGCCGTTCCTTTGACTCGACTCACAAGAAAGGAGAATCCTTTTGTATGGTCAAAGGACTGCGAAGAGTGTTTTCAAACTCTAAAGATCACCTTACTACAGCCCCTATTTTGACATTGCCCATTGAGGGTGGTGGTTTTGAAGTCTATACGGATGCGTCTGGCATTGGCCTAGGATGCGTCCTTATGTAAAATGGAAAGATGATTTGTTACTCATCAAGACAGCTGAAGCGTCATGAAGAAAACTACCCTGTGCATGATCTGGAATTAGCTACGGTTATATTCGCATTGAAGATTTGGTGACATTACCTTTATGGGGAGAAATTCACTATATTTTCAGATCATAAAAGTCTGAAATATCTCTTTACCCAGAAGGAGTTGAACATGCGACAACGCAGATGGTTGGAGTACCTCCAGGACTTTGACTTCACTATCCAATATCATCCAAGAAAAGCAAATGTTGTAGCTGACGCTCTTAGCAGAAGACTGATGGCAACACTAGCAAGCCTCAAAGAAGGTACAACTTGTCTTATCAAAGATTTTTCTCACTTAAATCTTGATATTGATAGGGAAGAAGATGGATGTATAATTGCCAATATAAGATCTCAACCTACATTAATTTAGGATATAGTCAAATTGCAAGAGAATGATCCTACATTGATGGAAATCAAGGATAACATTGATCAAAGATCGGAATTCTCTATCTCACATGATGGACGATTATTATTTAAGGTTCGAATTTGTGTGCTGAATCATGATGACACTAAGAAACTGATCATGGAGGAAGCTCACAAATCAAGGTATGCTATTCATCCTGGTGCTACCAAGATGTATCAAGACTTGAAAAGGAACTTTTGGTGGCCCAATATGAAAAGAGAAGTAGCAGAATTTGTATCCCGCTGTCTCACTTGTCAGCAGGTAAAGGCAGAATATTTAAAACCCGCTGGGAAATTACAACCCTTAAATATTCCCGAATGAAAATGAGAAAGTATAGGGATGGATATCATCATGGGTTTACCTAGGACAAAAGGAGGACATGATGGTATATGGGTAATCATAGACCGATTGACTAAATCTGCACATTTTCTACCAATCAAAAGTCGATGGTCTGTGGATGTACTAGCAACACTATACATGAAGGAGATTCTCAAACTATATGGTGTCCCTGTCACCATCATATCTGACCGAGATCCTCTATTCACATCATAATTCTGGAAGGGTCTGCAACATTCATTAGGGACCCGACTAAATTTTAGCACTGCATGCCATCCACAAATCGATGGTCAAACTGAAAGAACAAATCACGTGGTGGAAGATATGCTCAGGGCATGTGCTATAGACTTTGGAGGAAGCTGGCACGATCACTTGCCTTTAGTGGAATTTGAATACAACAATAGCTATCAAGCTAGCATACAAGTGGCACTGTTTGAAGCTTTATATGGCAGAAGCTGTCATTCGCCTATTTGTTGGAATGAAGTAAGAGAAAGGCAATTTCTCGGTCCTGACATCATTAGGGATACTACCGACAAGATAAAGCTTATTCGGGAAAGACTTCATATGGCCCAAGACAGACAAAAGTCATATGCTGATAATCTAAGGAGCGACCTGGAATTTCAAGTAGGAGATCATGTATTTCTTAAGATTTTTCTGGGTCGAGGTATTCGAAGATTTGATATTAAGGGTAAGCTTACTCCAAGATTCATTGGCCCCTTTGAGATTCTTGAAAGGGTTGGTGAAGTTGCATATAGAATAGCTTTGCCGTCGTAATTATCCGAAGTCCATGATGTATTTCACATCTCAATGCTCAAGAATTATGTACCTGATCCATTTCATGTCATTACTTACAATAACCTGGAGATTAAGAAGGACTTGACATACGAGCAAAAGCCAATCAAGATTATTGAACGAGAAGTACGTCAACTGCAGAATAAAACTATTCCTATGGTCAAGATCCAATGGACCAAATCATGGCCTCATGAAGCAACATGAGAAACGGAAGAAGCTATGCGCAAAAGATTTCCAGAACTATTTGAATGTAAGTACCCTCTCCATAAATCCATGTATTGAGTTTGGGGACAAATTATTTTTAAGTGGGGGAGGGTGTAACGCCCGAGAATTTTCTAAGGAATTTCGAAGTTAAAAATATAATTATAATAATTGTTAAGCATTTAATGAGCTATTAAATGCATTATGGTGAACTAAATCTAATTAATTAGGCCCTACATTAATCCAAGAGGATTAGGCCCATATAATAAACCCAATAGGCCCAAAAAGATTGTTTTGGACCTTGGCCCATGTTCTAGAAGTTAGGAATGGGTATAATCACAGAATTTAATGATAATTACTCTTTTAGAGATTTATAAATGGATAATAAGTGGGATAATACCAAAAAGAGTTTGAACCAATTCAAATTCGGAAGCCCACAATTGCTAGCGGTCTATCACGAAACCGCTAAGAGATGGGTAGCGGTCTAGCATTCGATCGCTAGGATCTGTCAGTTCCGTGAGAGAAAGAAAACGTGAAAATGTTGGATTTTTAGCGCCCAAATCATCTTGTATCAACTCTATCAACTAATTAGATAAATCTAGAAGGATTGTAGATTGAATTGAAAGTCTAATTGGGACTCTAGAATCGTTCTAATCCCCAAACCCTAGCTAGATCCTATAAATAGATCCCAGATTTGACATACGCGACCCCTACTTTGGCTCACGTGGAACTCAGGTAAGGAGGCAGAATTAGAGGTAAGTTTCTTCTATGAATATGTTTATTTTAGTTAGAACTAACTACTCTCCAATTTTCGTGATAGGAGATCAATCCTACAAGAAGTTAGAGTCTTCTAAATTATTGATTCTACCTTAAGAACTTAGGAATTAGTGCATCTAACCCAAGAAGATCAAGGAATTCGAGGCCCTAAATAAGGTATTTAGCAAAAGTGTCTTTAGAACTTTATGTTTCCCTTTATATCTTCTATCTACCCTCAAAATTTCACGTCCATAGGTCAAGGGAATCAGGAGATAGAGTGACGTGAAGTTGCTAGTTTTGCACAGAACGTACAAGAACTAGGGCTTGATTCCAATCAGAAATTCGAAGTCTAGGAGCACTATTAAAGGTAGGTTATCTCATGAATGGCTCATATTTTATGTCAGGAATAAAAGTCATCTTGTTTCATTTGTTTTCATGCACTATATCTTAAGAATTTCATGTTTTACTTAGGACTATGCATCTAGTTTAGTCTTCATGCATGAACTAGCCCTAATGAAGGAAAAAAAATGAACTTTTCTTGTTAGCCATATGAACCTATGCATATTGTTGGCCTATAATTGTTCTATCATGGTTATGGTAGTTGTAATATGTTGATTTTCATGCATGATATGCATTAATTTAGTATTGAGTCTTATTCTCTTTTAAACTCGGATTTACACAGTAAGAAACGGTCTTCCTCTCGACTGTCAGGGAAATCTAGCGGTCGTACGATAGACCACTAGCCAAAGATTAACGGTCCTGTATTTGACCGTTTTCTATTTCTGATTTTGTAATATTGGTAACCCGAACCATATTGCAGAATTAACCATAGTTAATATACAATAAGCCTAGTTAACTAAGTTTTAAGCCTGATTTAAGTACTGGTTTTATATGCTTAGTTGATTTCATTATTTAGCATAAGGGATTTCATGTTTTTATGCACATTGGTATTATTTTTAACTTATGTTAATTTGTGACCAAAATTATATATATTCTTGTAATTAAATACATGTTTCAAATATGATCCATGATTTAACTTGATCATTGTTTTATCACGATTCTATCTCTCTTTTCTAGAGTCATTTTCATAAGTACATGGCACATATCCCGGTATGTTGTCATTAGTTACACTTTTCACATTAGGAACACAATCTTGGACTTGATGACCTCTCCTTTAGATATTCCTTCTAATGGATTAGGAAATCTTATTTCAAGGCCTCCGTAAGACTCCGTGAGCCTGGGATTCCCACTAGGACGCCGAGCTCGTTGTACCATTAAAGCCCAAATGTCTAGAAGGCACTTATACCGATGTTTTATATTCTGGATTATTAGCGGCCTTCTGGTTGACCGCCAAAGACTGCTAGCAGCCTTACATTTGACCGCTAACGGATCCTAAACGGTACTGCATTTGACCGCTAAGACTCCAGATATCCTATTTTAAAATATCGAACTATCTTATCATTAACGGTCATGTACTAGACCGCCAGGTACAAGAGACAGTCTAGTAAATGACCGCTAATTTCATGAGTTTGATTAACCTGGGGTTTGACTCAAGGGTTGATTTTCCTAAGTTCCTAGATGGTCCAATTGATTATCTAGAACCTGTCATATTATTCCATAGATACCTAAGAAATTTATAGAGTTAAAGAATGTACCGTTATGCTGCCGATTTGTTTCCATGGCATAACCTAGTTATTAAATACATTTATTGAATTCTCTTATTCTCAATAGAATCATTCTTATTTTTGGTTACTTTATCATGGAACTATAGTTGAAATTGTACATTCTTGGCCATATTATTGTTATAAACGTGGAAGTAGCTTGATTTATACGTGAAGATGCAGTTCGAGCATTGATTGTGTTCAAGGGCTCTATGCTAGTCCCCTCGACTGATTGTCGAAAACATACTATATAAACCATGGGGTATGATGCTACTGACGTAGCATTACGCTGGGAGTACTTTCTTTATAAATAAGTGAAATATCCACGGGAGTGATCCACATGAACTCACGAAGTACTTGCTACTAAGTGAAGAGTACATTCTTGCTTATTACATGACTTTCTAATGCATAACCTTCAAGGTTATAGAAAGTACATTCTTGTTACATTCTTGTTCATGAAAGGCCATAATTACATTCTTGCTTGATCATACTTGCTCAATCATATTCTCAATCTATCTTGTTACTTTGGCTTTATTTGCATGTTTCATCGTATTTGCGTGATTTATCTTATTCTTTAGAGCTAAAACATTAATTACTTTAACATTGCCTACATGTTGATACGAAGATACCTACTGGGCAAGTGTGCTCATTACCTACTTTCTCAATGTTTCAGGAAATACGAGTGAATCGGATTACTCAAGTAGCGGGTCCGAGAGCGATTGAAAGTCTATGGATTCGAGAGAAGACTTAGAATGCCAAATATGTCAAGATTGAGTCTTTACATGTAATTTTATTTTTATTGAGTCTAGAGAGAGTCAAATATTCATGTATTTGAAATTGTGATTATTTTATATGAAATAAAGATGAAGGTTGATTAAGTTATTGTGCAATTACCTTGAGTGATTGTTCTTGCGCTCTGATTATATTGGTTGCTCGAGGCTTACTAGCCGACTGTTCACATTCCCGATTGTTTCCGCTACATAATCTCGGGACGTGACAATTACCCACAAACACTACCTCCTTGCAGGGAGGGGCTTTAAGATTTCCACTATGTTCGCCTTGTCGCGAGTTCAGGTCTGCAGGGACAGCAAGACGGTTTATGAGCTGTTGCAAACACCTCGGAGTGCTGTTGGTAGAGTGGCTGGTAGTCAGACGTTCGGGGGGGGGGGGGGGTAGTAGTAGCGGTGGAGGTCGATCTGAGGTCGTCCGAAGTTATAGAGGGGCCGCTGTAAACTCAGCTTCTCAGACGGCACAGGTTCTTCCTAGGCAAGATCAGCAGGATAGGAGGGCGAAGTCGTTGCTGCCGCGAACTCCTCCAGTTGCAGAAGAGGGTGGGACCAGTGCCAAAATTCTTTGGACTGGCTCTGGAGGGCCTGATAAAAATATCAGCTTGATCGGAGGTCGGGGGAAGCTAGGGCAGCTCCGAGAGTCGGGGTGGACAGGCGCAGTCTTGACTGCTCCTGAACCGCAGGTGCCAGAAGATTCCCTCACCCCGATTGCCTCCGGACTCCGATGCAGGTGTAGCTGGTACCAACGCGACCAGGGGAGAGTCCTCTTCGTCCGGAGACCAACGGGACCACTAGGCGAGGTCGGAGCAGAGCGCTCCAGGGAGAGAGTGGGAGGGTATCCAACCTATTTCTGGCATTCACAATCAGCGCGAGTCGAGAAGATGACTGGAATGGGGTGATCCAGTGTGCGAACGACCTCCCCCTTCCCTGGACTCGAAGAGGACTTGATCAGGTCGTCTCCCTCTGAAAATGGCGCCAAGAATCCCTCTGGTCCGGTTGTGAGGGCTTCTGCAAACCGCTGCTGGCTGTCTGTCGGAGATGCAGTGCGCAGTCCGGTGAAAGAGGCTCCACCGAACAGCTTCAAAGGCGGATGATGGCGAAACTACCTTTGTTGCGAAGCTGACAGGGAGACGAAATCACCAGTGTCTGTTGTGAGCGTTGGAACCTCACGAGGAAGTCGTGGCTGGCTCTGCAACAGACTGGGAGATCTGTAGATCTTCAACTGATCACTTACTGTTGGAGGGAGTTATGTGGACATGGGGGGCTGGGCGATGGTCAGCTGGAGATGGGGTGGACAGGCTGTGGGCGAAGGATGGCAGGTGGGAGAGGATGGTAGGGAGGTTGGGAGAGGGCCTAGGGTGAAGATGGGATGGTGCAGGGATGGAGATGGGTGGTGGAGGTGGGCTGCGCACAACACAAGAGGGAGTGGGAGGGGGAGAGTGGGGGTCGGCCTAGAGAAGATGGGAGGGAGAGGGGCTAGTCGACCTAGGCTATGGAGAGGAAGAGGGAGGGGTGGGGGGCGCAGCCTACTATGGAGGGAGATTCAAATTTCCCTTGGGAAGGTGGAGGTGTGCTTGTGGAAGTGGAAGAGGTGTATTGGAATTGTGGAGGGGTGCTTGGGGAGTGGTGGAATTGATGGGTGGTAATGAATGATTATGGGGAGATGAAAGGTTGGGATTAGGTGGCAGGTGAGGTGGCAAGGTAGGGCTAATGTGGAGGGATGAGATGGCAGTGGAGAGAGGAGAGAGAGAGAGGAGGTCGACCTAGAGAGAGAAGAGGGAGGAGAGAGAAGGGGTTCGCCCCCTAGAGAGAGACAGAGGTAGAGGGAGGGCTTCTCACCCAATGTACTCAAGGCTTCTCGCCTATTAACACTCAATTCTGGAATTCAAAATGTTGTCTCTTCATTAGCTTTCACAAAGGGGTTGGGGTCCTATTTATAGGGACCCAACCTTTTACAAGATAGAACTGCCCCTGGCTTTACATATAATGACCATTGCTATCCAAGAAGCAAACCAAGGGAAAATGACTCAAAACATAGGGAAATTACTCAAAGACCTAGGGGCATGACTCAAATAAAAGGGAAAATACATCAAAATGACTTAAATAAAAGACTCAAAATGCATAACTGGGCACTCTTGGAGTGACACCCGAGCTCATATATCTCCAGAGTGAAGTGATGATCTAAGCCAGAGGGAGTCGTGGGTGATGCCTCTGTCAGATCCATTGCACCCAAGGTACCTAACATGAACATCTCAAGAAAGCCATGCAATTATTAAGAGATCACAAATTATATGCTAAGCTTAGCATGTGTGATTTCTGGTTAGAAGAAGTTTATTTTCTAGGTCACATAATTTCTCATAATGGTATTATATTCGATCCTTCAAAAGTTGAGGCTGTAAAGACCTGGGAGAGACCTACTAGCGTGACCGAAATTCGAAGCTTCTTAGGATTGGCAGGGTATTATTGAAAATTTATTAAGGATTTCTCCAATTTATTGAGGTTTTGATGTTAGCAACACTATATGTCACACTGAGTGTGATACATTGAATTTGATGATGGTTTGTATGTTAGTTCATGTGGTTTTGATGTTAGCAACACTATATGTCATACTGAGTGTGATTCAATGCTTTGTGATAGTATTATTATGAGTCACCACTTGAGTTTGCTTGATTGAATGATTGAACAATTGTATGTGGCATCTTGATGATATCTTGAATAAAAGCATCGCATTTGGTTCATCTCAGTGTAATTCCATACGCATCAGTTAAGTCAGTGCTCTTTAGAGGGTAAGTCATTATCTAAGGCTAAGGTTCGTGCATATATGTCAGTTCGGCTGCACAATAAACTCAGTGCATGTTATTGTTCATGTGCATATTGGTCTGTGCGTCTCAGTCCTTGCACGTTGCCTTGGCGAATGATAGTCGGTGCAATGTGCACTACATCCATGTAAGGTTGGCACAATCCTTGCTTTGGGATGGCATCATGTCAATGCAACCTTTGTATTGCAGGCTAGCTAGGTCGGTGCAACTAGCGTTATCGCACGCATTCAAGTCGGTGCAACTTCTGCACCGTGCACTAAGTATGTGCAACATTTATATTCTGCATGAACTAAGTCTAAGCAAGGTTGCTCACGGCACGATTAAGTCTGTGCAAGTGTATGCATGTTGCATAATAAGTCCGTGCATCATTACTCATGGCATTTTCAGTATGCGCCTGTACTATGCATGCATAAAGTCTGTGCATTCCTTGCCATTCCTTGCCTTGTACACACACAGTTCGTGCACTTCTTAGACTTGCATACAGGTTAAGTCTGTGCACACTTCTTTGGTAAGTCTGTGCATAAGAGGTTTATGGGTCTAATGTCTGTGCTTGATTGAAGTACGCTACATTCTAAGTCTGTGCAAGTCTCGCATGAGCATAACTAAGTCAGTACAAGTCACAGATGCACAACATTGAGAGTCTGTGCAACCCTTATCTCCTACACGCGTAAAGTCTGTGCAAGATAGGATTTGGCATTTTACGTCAGTGCAGTGTCTGTATTTTTCACACACCAAGTCGGTGCATTCATTGCCTATGCACACACGTAGTTTGTGCATCTCTTAGCTCTGCACTCATATCAAGTCTGTGCATTTCACTATTGGGGTCTGTACAACATGTTTGACGAAATGCATCTTATTCATCTGACAGGAACTTAAGCGATTCAAGGGGTCAAGTCACGTGGCTCGAAGTCCAACTTAACAAAGGGGCACATGATCCAAGGTGCAGCCAAGCCTGGAAATTCTACGATCAGACTGGTACCTAACAACGAAGCAAAAAGAGGAGAGACTAAGAGCAAAAAAAGAGCAGAGTTGAAGTGAAAAAGAAAAATCAGTGTCTGATAATCAAAAGAAGAGAGAAAGAAAAGAGTGATAAAGGGAGTGGTGCAGAGAGTGTGAGATCGTGAGAAAGAAGAAGAGGAAGAAAGGGAGAGAGCTCGAGAAAAGAATGTGGTGTTCCTAAAGATCTGTCTTCCTGGCAGTTGGATCAGATCCAAACCAGACTTGCTCCTGCGAGAGCTACATTCTGTGTTTCATTTCTAGCTTTCCGTTGCTGTGATTTTTCTTTATATTTTTCTTTGTTCTTTTCGTTTATCTTTAAACTTCAAGCTGTGAGTCAGCAGAGCAAGCTGTGATACTCAGCAGGCAAGGTGGTTACCTTGGACAGCAAGCTGTGATGCTCAGCGGGATAGTAAGCTGTGATGCTCAGCGGATGGCAAGCTGTGAGGCCCAGCTGATGTAGGCAAGCTGTGATGCCCAGCCATTCAAGCTATGAGTCAGCAGGAATCCACACTCGGGTGTTGACATCCATTTTTTGTCGATAAGTTGAGTCATTTCTCTTAATCCCATTTATTAATGCCTTGAGTTATCCGTTACTCATTGGGTTATTTTCCAGGCAACATCTCTGGGCTTACTTTATGGGTAGCCTCCCTCGCTGGCTAGGTCTGCTTCAATTCAGGGCTTAATGGGCCTTGATTTTGTGAAAAATCAAATATCCAAAAACTTGTACGGTTCACCCCTGACCGCACAACCATTTGCGCGGTCGCTTATGGGCCGTCCATATATTTATGGAATATTTTGGTTGATTTTCTGAATTTCCACCAACACGCTTTCATACGGTCTCAATCTTAGCCGTTCAAATTTGATGGACGGGCTAATAGTAACCGTTCTACTCCCAAGGTCCTATGCTTGGTTGTTTCCCAGATAATTAACTAATTATCCATTTATCACCGATAAGGATAAAACGGTTGATGCTTGGCCGCTCTTACTCTTGGATGGTCTTTAATTAGCCGTTCATCTGTGAGAGTCCAACGACGAGATTCTCGGTTGGATTAATGGATAAATTGATTGATATTTCTTTTATATTTGAATTTCCACCGACGATGATAAACGGTTTATATATAGCCGCTCAACCTGATGAGTGGTCTATCGTAGGACCGTTTAACTACTCGCATCCTGAAGATTTAAGAGATTTTCTCTCTCCATTCGTGGATTTATCCCCAGTTTCCTCAAACTGTTTCTCCGCGAATATGGAGTCAATTTTGGTGCCGTTTCTTCTGGTTGAAAGATAATTCAATTATCTTCAACTTTTCTTTCATTATCTCGACCTAAAATGTAGTAACCCTGGTAAATTAAAGGACTAGAAAGTCTAAATAAATTAAAAATAATAATTAAACAGGGCCCCGACCTTGTACATGACCCTCTTACGTCCTAAAAAGTCTGACAAAAGAACTCATGGACACTACTATTGTATTATAATAAATTTAAGAATGACATGTTATTTTTAGGTAAGCATTTAATGCACAGCGTAATTTTAATTGAATTAAGAATCATTAAATCTCGAAGAAAATATCAATTTATATTTTATTACTAATTTAGACAATTTAATATTCCACATTTATTACATTATAATCTTATTAGAAGGGAGAAGGATATATATATATAATTTAATTACATTAAAGATATGTAAAAGATAAAAGAATGAGCATATATGCAATTTCGGTTCTTTCAAGAGCATTAAGATAAGGCCAAAAACTCAATTGACGCCTCTTCGTACAGGCGTATCCAACATAAAAGACGACTTAATGTAAGTCGTTATTTACAAATTAGCAAAAGTCAAGTAAAGTATATAGTTAAAAGTATTATAAAATAATAGGGATATTTATACAATATTGGACCTTTGGAGGTTAAGGAGAAATGCCAAAATGTAAATGACGCCATTGCTTTAGGCGTTGATTTCAAATGTGACGACTTAATGAAAGTCGATATTTTATTCTAAAATAAATAGTGCCCGTTTTTGAATTAAAGAATTTTGGAAAACTAATTATATGAAAAAATAGAGAAAAATGGAAAACTCGTACCCCTAAAATTTCTCATCTAGATCACATCAAGAAAAAAAGATAAAAATCTAAAAAGAATGTTACATCTTAAATTAACAAATAGGGAAAGGTGAATGACGCCTCCGAGTAAGTCGTCATTTAATTTTGACGACTGTATATACAAGCGTCATTTATTGAAATAACATCCCAACCTGTGGCGTCATTTATAAACAGAACCGTTGGTGTTTGGTTTGAACATGGATATTAGCCAGGAAGGTTTCTTGATTAGGGAAGAATCCATACGTGGATATCTATGTTTAATAGGGATTCTACATAGGAAATTTTAATCCTAATCGAACTCCTATAACCCACTAGGATTCCTTCTCCTATAAATACCCACCTTCCGTCGAGCTTCCTGTTGACATTATTGATCAAAGACACCCTGCTACTGCGATTCATCTTCCCCTTGCTGCTAGCCTTTCTACTATCACCAGAAGCAGAAGAACAAGCTGCTTCTTCCTCCGAAGGCTGCTCCTGCCGTGGTGTACGTGAAGAACGTGAAGTTCTTCATCTTTCCTTCTTCTTCCTTGCTGCACGGAGGTTTGAAGGCCGTTGCCTTTCTTCACTGTTGCTGTTGCCTCCAGCCGCTAAAGCTAGAGGAGCAAGCTGCTGCATCTTCTTCCTCTTCTTCATCCTGCCGTGATACGGGAAGAACGTGGGAGAATTCTTTATCTTTTCCTCTTCGGCTGCTGCAGTTGCTGCCTCTGTTTACACTAAAACAGATTATCGTATCAAGGGTTACCACCTCCAATTTTTTTCATCAGTCATCAACCAAATCATCACCCAAGGTAGGTTTTCTCAAGACTTGGCAAAACCCTGAAATTCCTAGGTTAAAAACATGCATATAGGTCTGTAGGAGCTACAGATTTCGTTTCTAGATTGAGTTTCTCTGTTTACTGCATAAATGGAATCAACGACCCAAGCTAGGGTGTTATTTTGATATGACGACGTGAAAACAGTTGTCAACTAGCTAGTTAATTAATAAATCACACTTGTTCAAAATTTAATAACTATGAACTCCTACATGTAAACTAATGCATGACCATGTCCATAAATTCCTGCTATTTTTCCCTCTCTGTTCATGTCATTTGCTTCTTGATCGGACATATTTTATAAAGCATGTGTCTGTGATGGTACCTATTATGTACAAATCAGATGACAGGAATTAGCGACCCTGACTAAGTCGTTATTTGAATGGACGCCCCTACACATAGGCGCCAGATTCGTGATAAATAATGAAAATGGAAACATACATAAATTCCTAGACTTGATAATTGACGACGTGTATACTGCCCTTAAATTTGATATATGACGCCCCTGACTAGGGCGCTGTTTACTGAATTGAAGACTTAAGATAAATCGCCATTTATATAATATCTGAAAATTGAAATTTATTTACATATTTTAATATCAACAAGAATCTGGTTGTAACGACTAAGTGAACAGTCGTCAATTTCTGAATTGACGACCCTCACAAGGGCGTCAATTCATAAAATGAAGACTCAAGCTCAGGCGTCAATTGACTGATAGTTCTGACTTTCTGATTTTCGTGTTTTTCAGTAACCCTTTGACAATGGGTTATGTGTGTTGGCACTATATTCCATTCCGTGAGTATAGTCCCATGTTTCACGTTGTTTTATCGATTACCCACTATTTCTCGGTGATAGACGAACTCTCCATAGGACATTCCGTTCCTTTGGACCAGTGACTTTATCATAGAGACCTCCGTAAGACTCCGCTAGCCTTGGATTTCCTTGAGGCAGCCGAGCTGGTTGTACCCTTAAAACCTATGTCACTATTTGATCACCATGTCACTCTAAAGAAACATGGTATACCGGCCCTCATGACTTGCTATGAGGATGTCATGAGAATACTCTAAATTAATGGAATGGAAAACCATGCCATTAATGTTCTGATGAATTAGGTGCCATACTTGTGGACCTCAATTCTATCTAGCTTATCATGTCAAAGAACGAGCGACCATCTCTATATGTGCGCTTATTCTTAATATCATGGCACCCAATTAGGGAGCCTATTCCACCTAGTTTTAATGCGAATCGTGGTTATACCGTTACTATCATAGCACGTCCTTACACATCATGTTCATTGAAAAATCTATTCCCCAAGATCTACCTTAAAGTTGCTACAAGCTTATTCCTTCGGAATTATTTTATAGGCTATAACTAAAGTGGATGTCGAAAATACATGACCAATGCCTGCGCATATAAGGGCCCGATCTGGTCCCAGGAGGAGCACCCGAAAGTACTAGTGCCCATGGGAGTTGTAATGATCACGGTGTGGCATTGCACCGAAGTGTATGACTAGCTTGATTAGACATTCCACAATCTCATACTCGACTTGACATGACATGACTTGCGTGACCCGGAAAGGGTATTTATATACTTGCCTGAAACGTGATAGCCAATTCCCGACATGACATGATGAATATACTTGCTTGAATATCTTGACATTTATTGATATAAGTTCTTGAAAGACATGCTAGTTCACTTAATTATCTCTTCTTATACTCTCTCTCTCTCTTGTCGTTTTACGTAAACATGCATAGCTTTATTGCATTCATGTAACATGTAATTTACTTAAAGCAAGCTAGCTCTTGAGATATAATTCCTACTGAGCGTTCGCTCATCCAGTGTTTTCTCCCATTTTTCAGGTAAGTCCGATGACGAGACTCAATCGGATGGGGAAGGTCAAGAGTGAAGAGATTAGAGCTCTCCGTCTATCCAAGCGTCTACTAGTCTTATCTTTCTATATTTTTGAGTCAATCGTTGTACTTTTCGCTTTATTGAGTCTTAGCACTTTCATTAAGTGGATTGTAATAGAAGTACTTTTGAGGTTGTGATTGAATAAAGGATTGGGTTATCTTTACTTTTGCGCACTCTGTCTTTGTGTTGAATACACTAACGCTCTGACTGACATGATCGATATAAACTCGTCACGCGTCTCCGAGTTCCTTCTGCGCTCGGGACGTGACAGTTTTTGTGGTATCAGAGCCTAGGATATTCAATTCTTTGGAAACCCAAGTCCAAGGATAGGTTTAAAACCTTTAACCGGTGAGATTGGGTAGAACCAAGGGTTAAGTTAACTTAGAATCAAAACCTTTGAACATAATCACATATTAATATAGTTATTGTAATGGTAGGACAATGGCTGCCGAATGTGCCCAGTGGCGCAACATGCAACGCACTCTGCAAGGCATGACCCAGGAACTTCAACAGGTGGCACAAGGAGGTGCACATCGTGGCACAGGAAATCTCCACCAAAGCTTCAAGAACATGAACCCTCCTAAGTTCATGGGATCCACTGATCCGGATGACGCCGAGCACTGGATCTGGAAGACCGAACGTATCTTTCGAGTTATGCAATGCACGGACCAAGAGAAGGTCCTGTTAGCAACATTTCAACTGGAGAGAGACGCCCGATGCTGGTGGGAGTCGGTAGAAGCCACTTTAGAGCATGACCAAGTTACATGGGAGGAATTTGTTGAACATTTTAACAATAAGTACTTCTCGGATCGAGTCCAGGAGAAAAAGGCCATCGAATTCGCCACACTCAAGGAACTATCATTATCGGTGGGTGAGTATGAGGCACAATTTTCCAGGTTGTCTCGATATGCTAAACATCTAATTAGTACCGAGAAGATGAAAGCTAGGAGATTCCTAAATGGGCTCAGACCCCAATATATCATACAGCTGGCGCCGATGGACATACAGGTCTATTCGGAGATGGTACGACGAGCCCAGCTACTGGAGGATGTCACGAACTATCTGATAGGATCCGTGGGAGAGACAAGAAGGAGCATGTTACTAGCTCCGGCACTTTCAAACCTAATTTCAACAAGAAAAGGCCAAGTAATGGAGGAGAGTCTTCTCAGAGAAGAAAGTCAAAAAGATTAACAAGCCGTTCTCCATCACCACCACACCTTCTAAAGTGGTGTGTAAACACTGTGACAAGGCCGGACATAAGGCCGAAGAATATTGGAGGAAACTTGGAGCGTGTCTCCGTTGTGGGAGCCGTGATCATCGGATTCTCGACTGTCCCCTACTCAATGATCAAGTCGGTGACGGAAAGCGCCCAGTGACAAAGAATGCACGTCTCCAAGCTATTAAGGAGACAGAACAAGATGAAGGCGGACTAGTGGAAGGTACATTGAAAGTTTGTTCCAAGTCTACATATGTCTTATTTGATACTGGTGCTTCACATTCTTTTATTTCTAAGAAGTTTGCTAATCCATTACCCATGGAACCGGAATAGATGAAATTAGTTCTTTCAACTCCTCTCGAAGCGAAGTTGACCTTACTCACCATTATCAAAACTGTGAAGTATTGGTAAAGGGAAGAAATCTTCCTATCGACCTCATATGTTTAGACCTAAAGGAATATGATGTCATATTAGGAGCCGATTGGTTATCCAAATACCAGGCAACTGTTGATTGCCGTAACAGCAAAGTTACTTTCAAGGAATTCACGGAATTGATTTATACTAGCCCTAAGAATCGGAGCAAGTCACCCCTTATTTCGGCTCTCCGAGCTAGCAAGCTAATAAGGAAAGGATGTGTATCTTTCCTTACGTTTGTCAGTATTAAGGAGACTAAGGAGACTAAGCTAGAAGACATCCCAGTTGTGCAAGAATTTCCGGACGTGTTTCCGGAAGATTTGCCTGGATTACCTCCACAACGAGAAGTGGCCTTCACCATCGATTTGATCCCCGGTGCTGGTCCAGTTTCTAAGGCACCTTATAGGATGTCTCCTGCCGAACTCAAGGAGCTGAAGGAGCAATTGATGGAACTTCTTAAGAAGGGTTTTATCAGACCAAGCACTTCCCCGTGGGGAGCACCTGTGCTATTTGTAAAGAAGAAGGATGGATCCATGAGGTTATGCATCGACTATCGATAGTTGAATCATCTCACTATCAAGAACAAGTATCCACTGTCGAGAATCGATGAGTTATTTGATCAAATATCTGGATCCAAGTATTTCTCGAAGATCGATCTAAGGTCGGGATATCACCAACTAAGGATCAAAGATGAGGTCATTTATAAGACCGCGTTCAGAAGCAGGTATGGGCACTATGAATTTGTTGTTATGCCTTTTAGACTAACAAATGCCCCTGCTGCCTTTATGCAGTTGATGAATAGTATATTCAAGCCTCATCTAGATCAATTCATAGTAGTTTTCATTGATGATATATTGATCTATTCAAAGACCAAGGAAGAACACGAGGGGCATTTGAGGATTTCATTACAGATATTGAGAATAAATCAGTTATATGCAAAGCTCAGTAAATGTGAGTTTTGGCGGGAAGAAGTATCTTTCTTGGGGCATGTTATATCAAAAGACGGTTTATCCGTAGATCCATCGAAGGTTGAAGCTGTAAAGAATTAGGAAAGACCGACCAATGCTAGCGAGATCCGTAGTTTCTTGGGTCTTGCGGGTTATTACCGGTGATTCATCAAGGATTTCTCCAAGATTGCCGTACCACTCACTAGACTAACAAGCGAGGAGATACGTTACAAATGGAGTGAGGAATGTGAAAGAAGCTTCCAAGCCCTCAAAGATCACCTAACTACTGCCCCGGCCTTAGCTTTACTAATTGAAGGCGTGAAATTTGAAGTATACACCGATGCATCTGGCATTGGCCTCGGATGTGTTTTAATGCAACAAGGGAAAGTTATAGCCTACTCTTCTCGCCAATTGAAGAAGCACGAGGAGAACTACCCAGTCCATGACTTAGAATTGGTGGCGGTAGTGTTTGCACTAAAGATATGGAGACATTACCTATACGGAGTGTTGTTTACTATATACTCTGACTATAAAAGTCTTAAGTATCTCTTCTCTCAGAAGGAATTGAATATGAGCCAAAGACGTTGGCTAGAATATCTCAAGGACTTCGACTTCACTCTACAATATCATCATGGAAAGGGTAATCCTGTAGCCAATGCCCTCAGTCGAAAGCCGAGAGCACTATTAGCCAATTGTATGATTCAGGAGTGAAAGTTGCTAGAACAATTCTCTAAACTTAATATAAGCATAGACAAGGACAATAGGTGTGTCACTTTAGCCCATATGAGCATACAGCCAGACTTGCTATCTGAAATACAATGACTTCAAGATAGTGACCCCGTACTAGTGGAAATCAAGAGCAAAATGGAAGAACAACCTGATTTCAAGATAGTCTCGGATGGAAGATTGATGTTTAGGAATAGAACATGTATACCGGATTGTCCAAAGCTAAAGAAGAAAATCTTAGATGAAGCTCACAGATCAAGGTACATGATTCATCCAGGGTCTACTAAAATGTACCAAGATTTGAAAAGGACCTTCTGGTGGCCCAATATGAAAAGAGAAGTAGCAGACTTTGTATCTCGCTGTCTCACGTGCCAACAAGTCAAGGCAGAACACCAAAATCCCGCTGGTAAGCTACATCCTCTTGATATTCCCAAGTGGAAATGGGAGGCTATCGGTATGTATTTCATTATGGGTCTGTCTAAATCTAGAGGAGGACATGATGGAATATAGGTTATCATAGATCGATTAACCAAGTCGGCACATTTCTTGCCAATCAAGAGCCGATGGTCAATTGACGTCCTTGCTGCATTATACATTAAGGAGATAGTCAGGTTACATGGAGTACCTATCTCAATCGTGTCTGACAGAGACCCTCGTTTTACTTCTCACTTTTGGAAGGGTCTACAACATTCGCTGGGGACGAGACTTAACTTTAGTACAGCTTTTCATCCTCAAACGGATGGTCAGACCGAGAGAACCAATCAGGTAGTTGAAGATATGCTCAGAGCTTGCATCATTGATTTTGGTGGAAGCTGGCATGATCACTTGCCTTTAGTTGAATTTGCATACAATAACAGCTACCAGGCAAGTATACAAATGGCACCTTTTGAAGCTTTATACGGAAGGAGTTATCGATCGCCTTTGTGCTGGGACGAAGATGGCGAGAAACAACTATTAGGTCCAGACATGGTAAGGGATACCACTGAAAAGATTCAGCTGATTAGAGAAAGACTTCAAGTTGCTCAGTCTAGAGAGAAGGCTTATGCTTACACAAGAAGAAGAGATCTCGAATTTCAAGTCGGAGATCACGTATTTCTCAAGATATCACCTGGACGTGGAATAAGGAGATTTGGTGTTAAGGGCAAGCTTACACCAATGTTTATCGGACCTTTTGAGATACTAGAAAGAGTTGGCGAGGTTGCTTACCGCGTCGCTTTACCTCCTCAATTGTCTAAAGTTCATAATGTATTCCACGTATCCATGTTGAAGAAGTATGTGCACGATCCGGCACATATCATCGATCATGGAGACTTGGTGATTCAAAGGGATCTCACTTATGAACAAAAGCCCATGAAGATCCCCGATCGCGAAGTATGAACATTAAGGAGCAAAGTTATTCCCATGGTCAAGGTGCAATGGAGTAAAAGTTCATAACACGAAGCCACATGGGAGACCGAGGAGTCTATGATGAAACGATTCCCAGAATTATTCTTAAAAGGTATGTACTCTACACTCTTCACGTCTATATACGATTGAATTTGGGGACCAAATTCTTTTAAGTGGGGGAGGATGTAGCAACCCTTGTAAATTAAAGGACTAGAAAGTCTAAATAAATTAAAAATAATAATTAAACAAGGCCCAGACCTTGTACATGACCCTCTTGCATCCTAAAAAGTCTGACAAAAGAACTCATGGACACTACTATTGTATTATAATAAATTTAAGAATGACATGTTATTTTTAGGTAAGCATTTAATGCACAACGTAATTTTAATTGAATTAAGAATCATTAAATCTCGAAGAAAATGTCAATTTATATTTTATTACTAATTTAGAAAATTTAATATTCCACATTTATTACATTATAATTTATTAGAAGGGAGAAGGATATATATATAAATTTAATTACATTAAAGATATGTAAAAGATAAAAGAATGAGCATATATGCAATTTCGATTCTTTCAAGAGCATTAAGAAAATGCCAAAAACTCAATTGACGCCTATTCGTATAGGCGTATCCAACAAAAAAGACGACTTAATGCAAGTCGTTATTTACAAATTAGCAAAAGTCAAGTAAAGTATATAGTTAAAAGTATTATAAAATAATAGGGATATTTATACAATATCGATCCTTTGGAGGTTAAGGAGAAATGCCAAAATACAAATGACGCCATTGCTTTAGGCGTTGATTTCAAATGTGATGACTTAATGAAAGTAGTTATTTTATTCTAAAATAAATAGTGCCCGTTTTTGAATTAAAGAATTTTAGAAAACTAATTATATGAAAAAATAGAGAAAAATGGAAAACTCGTACCCCTAAAATTGCCCACCTAGATCACATCAAGAAAAAAAGATAAAAATCTAGAAAGAACGTTACACCTTAAATTAATAAATAGGGAAAGGTGAATGGCGTCTTCGAGTAAGTCGTCATTTAATTTTGACGACTGTATATACAAGCGTCATTTATTGAAATAACACCCTAACCTGTGGCGTCATTTACAAACAGAACCATTGGTGTTTGGTTCGAACAGGGATATTAGCCAGGAAGGTTTCTTGATTAGGGAAGAATCCATACGTGGATATCTATGTTTAATAGGGATTCTACATAGGAAATTTTAATCCTAATCGAACTCCTATAACCCACTAGGATTCTTCTCCTATAAATACCCACCTTCCGTCGAGCTTCCTGTTGACATTATTGATCAAAGACACCCTACTACTGCGATTCATCTTCCCCTTACTGCTAGCCTTTCTTCTATCACCAAAAGTAGAAGAACAAGCTGCTTCTTCCTCCGAAGGCTGCTCCTGCCATGGTGTACGTGAAGAACGTGAAGTTCTTCATCTTTCCTTCTTCTTCCTTGCTACACGGAGGTTTGAAGGCCGTTGCCTTTCTTCACCGTTGCTGCTGTTGCCTCCAGCCGTTGAAGCTAGAGGAGCAAGCCGCTGCATCTTCTTCCTCTTCTTCATCCTGCCGTGATACGGGAAGAACGTGGGAGAATTCTTTATCTTTTCCTCTTCGGCTACTGCAGTTGCTGCCTCTGTTTACACTAAAACAGAGTATCGTATCAAGGGTTACCACCTCCAATTTTTTTCATCAGTCATCAACCAAATCATCACCCAAGGTAGGTTTTCTCAAGACTTGGCAAAACCCTGAAATTCCTAGGTTAAAAACATGCATATACGTCTGTAGGAGCTACAGATTTCATTTCTGGATTGAGTTTCTCTGTTTACTGCATAAATGGAATTAACGACCCAAGCTAGAGCATTATTTTGATATGACGACGTGAAAACAGTCGTCAACTAGCTAGTTAATTAATAAATCACACTTGTTCAAATTTTCATAACTATGAACTCCTACATGTAAACTAATGCATGACCATATCCATAAATTCCTGCTATTTTTCCCTCTCTGTTCATGTCATTTGTTTGTTGATCGGACATATTTTATAAAGCCTGTGTCTGTGATTGTACCTATTATGTACAAATCAGATGATAGGAATTAGCGACCCTGACTAAGTCGTTATTTGAATGGACGCCCCTACACATAGGCGTCAGATTCGTGATAAATAATGAAAATGGAAACGTACATAAATTCCTAGACTTGATAATTGACGACGTGTATACTGCCCTTAAATTTGATATATGACGCCCCTGACTAGGGCGCTGTTTACTGAATTGAAGACTTAAGATGAGTCGCCATTTATATAATATCTGAAAATTAAAATTTATTTACATATTTTAATATCAACAAGAATTTGGTTATAACGACTGAGTGAACAGTCGTCAATTTCTGAACTGACGACCCTGACAAGGGCGTCAATTCATAAAATGAAGACTCAAGCTCAGGCGTCAATTGACTGATAGTTTTGACTTTCTGATTTTCGTGTTTTTCAGTAACCCTTTGACAATGGGTTATGTGTGTTGGCACTATATTTCATTCCGTGAGTATAGTCCCATGTTTCACGTTGTTTTATCGATTACCCACTATTTCTCGGTGATAGATGAACTCTCCATAGGACATTCCGTTCCTTTGGACCAGTGACTTTATCATAGAGACCTCCGTAAGACTCCGCTGGCCTTGGATTCCCTCGAGACAGCCGAGGTGGTTGTACCCTTAAAACCTATGTCAATATTTGATTACCATGTTACTCTAAAGAAACATGGTATACTGGCCCTCATGACTTACTAAGAGGATGTCATGAGAATACTCTAAATTAATGGAATGGAAAACCATGCCATTAGTGTTCTTATGAATTAGGTGCCATACTTGTATACCTCAGTTCTATCTAGCTTATCATGTCCAAGAACGAGCGACCATCTCTATATGAGCGCTTATTCTTAATATCATGGCACCCAATTAGGGAGCCTATTCCACCTAGTTTAAATGCGAATCGTGGTTATACCGTTACTATCGTAGCACGTCCTTACACATCATGTTCATTGAAAAATTATTCCCCAAGATCTACCTTAAAGTTCCCACAAGCTTATTCCTTTGGAATTCTTTTATTGGCTATAACTAAAGTGGATGTCAAAAATACATGACCAATGCCTGTGCATATAAGGGCCCGATCTGGTCCTGGGAGGAGCACCCGAAAGTACTAGTGTCCATGGGAGTTATAATGATCACGGTGTGGCATTGCACCGAAGTGCATGACTAGCTTGATTAGACATTCCACAATCTCATACTCGACTTGACATGACATGACTTGCGTGACCCGAAAAGGGTATTTATATACTTGCCTGAAAAGTGATAGCCAATTCCCGACATGACATGATGAATATACTTGCTTGAATATCTTGACATTTATTGATATAAGTTCTTGAAAGACATGCTAGTTCACTCAATTATCTCTTCTTATACTCTCTCTCTCTCTTACCGTTTTACGTAAACATGCATAGCTTTATTGCATTCATGTAACATGTAATTTACTTAAAGCAAGCTAGCTCTTGAGATATAATTCCTACTGAGCGTTCGCTCATCCAGTGTTTTCCCCTATTTTTCAGGTAAGTCCGATGACGAGACTCAATCGGATGGGGAAGGTCAAGAGTGAAGAGATTAGAGCTCTCCGTCTATCCAAGCGTCTACTAGTCTTATCTTTCTATATTTTTGAGTCAATCGTTGTACTTTTCCCTTTATTGAGTCTTAGCACTTTCATTAAGTGGATTGTAATAGAAGTACTTTTGAGGTTGTGATTGAATAAAGGATTGGGTTATCTTTACTTTTGCGCACTCTGTCTTTGTGTTGAATACACTAACGCTCTGATTGAGATGATCGAGATAAACTCGTCACGCGTCTCCGAGTTCCTTCCATGATCGGGGCGTGACATAAAAAGTCATAGAAACCCTAATTTCGAGCTAAGACTCCAGGTGCTCTATAAATAGACCATGAGGCCCAACTTTGAAGGGGGGATTTTTGGTCGACGGCTAAGCCCTGCCGAATCTTTGAGCGACCTAGCACCAGGGAGGGAGGCCGTCTACGTCCATACAGGCCTCCGGTCCAGGGAGTAGTTGTCCTTTGAGTCATTAGTACATTTAGTTTCGTCGTTTTCTCTTGTTTGCATGCATCACTTCCTCCACGTTTCCCCCACGTTTTTCTCATTCTCATGCATCATTCACACACCCTCCTATGCTTTTTGACGCCCCCAGGGGTTTAAAAATCCCCAGGTGTCCCCCATTTCATTTAGTCATGTTCATTTCCATCCGTTTGAGCATGTACTACACTTCATAGTTCTAATCTGGGTTTTTCTTTGTGTTCTCTACGTGATTTAGCGGGTCAGCAACACACTAGCACGAGGCCCATCCTTTCTGGCAGGCCGGAAAGGGTGGAGGTTGAGCTTTCACAGCTCAAGGCGTGGTGGCATTGGGCGGTTCGATCCTATCCGTCCTAAGGGAAGTGCGGCTGATATTGCACCGTTCGTTTTCTTCCCGCGGCCGGTCCTGAACCATTCTTCCTCCATCGTTCCTCATCCCGCGTTCCACCCCAGCACTGACGAGCGGTCTGTCGAGCGGCCGCACATCCTTAAGGTAGTTCTTCACGGGCCGCGTATCCCTGCAGTGCTGGTTAAAGGCGAGTGTCTCCCCTCTTTCCAAGGTACGGCGTGTTCATCATGTTCGGCATCTTGGTGGCGATCATACAGGTTCACATACTTCTGTCCCCTTCTACCCTTCATTTATTTCTCACATTGATTTAGTAGAAGGGATAGGAAGGACTTTTAAGCCGGTAAGGAAATAAATATCTACATCCCCATTTTTTGGCGATCACGGTGGGACACCTAATGCCCATTGTGTTATTGTTGTGCTGACCTGCTCTTGTTCCTGTTAAGGTTGTGTTTTGAGTTGTTTCAGGTTGTTTTCGAGTTCCCCTTGTTTCTGTCTCCTAGAACTTGAACGGTTTCTACAGAACAATCCATCCTCATGAGCGGTGCTGAAGAAGTTGTTCTTCCCTGATCACCATCATTAATTACTCTGCGAGCCTACTATCTTCAGCGGTTTATCTCACGCCGTGCAACAGTTTCACTGCCTGATACAGGCCGTTCATCCCGCTGGCTCAGGTACGTCTCTATCTTTATATTGGTGGTTTGTGCTGACATTATGCGGTTGTTTCAGGTCCGTTCCGGAGGAAGCACGGCCTCTGTCAGACCGTGCATCAAGGTACGCCCACTGTGTTCACCCTGTCCCTGTCTGTTCATCTCTGTTTCTGTCTTCTTAGTTTGTATCACCCCCTACTGTTGAACGGTCCTCCATAGACCGCCGACCACTATGCACGGTCTTCAGTAGACCATCCATGTTGTGCTACAGTGCACCCGAGCCTCCATGTTGATTATCATTTCATATCATATTATACTAGCTTGGTGCTATTAGTGATCTCCCCTTATTGTCATTATTTGTTTGCATGCTTGTTGTCATACTTTTTACATTTTTGTTTGGTCATCGATTGCTAGTTTTAGGTCAGACTTTGCATGCACTCCGGTGCGCATAGGATTCATGCATCATATCTATAGTAGTTGCATTCCTACTGAGGTAGGGTTTCCTCTCGTCTCCATACTCCTTGGAGCCGACTAGGTGACCTTACCGAGGACCTCCGTAAGTCCCCGTGAGCCGTGGATTCCCACACGGACGCCGGGCAGGTTGTACCGTACCACCCCCCCAGCCTAGGGTTTGTATCCGCGAGAGAGGGAGAGTCCCTTAGAGTCAGCCGGTTTTCCATTCCTACCCTGGTTTGGTACCTTGCGGTCGAGTGAATTCATATACTAATTAATCCACTAAGGTCCTAAAGGGGAACTTATAAAATTTTCGCGCATCATTCATATTAATTGGTTGATTCTTCTCTCATCTCCTCCCTCCATTGTATGTTGCAGTCATCATTTGCACCATTTTGTCAGATTAGGCCCATTTAGACTAGTTCATCTTTGCGTCCCTCCATTTAGTTGCATTTGTCCTAGGTTCGTTTCTATCCTTGTATTTCTTTGAAGTTCACTGTATAAAGTCTCCATTTCTCCCATGGAGCACTTCTCTTCTATCCAGTATTCCTCATCTTCTCTGCCCTCTTACCCCCGTGTGGATTCCTCTTCCCACGCGGGCCCATCACCTCATTCATCTAATGGGCCTTATTCTCTTCACGGGCCTTATTCTTTCAATGTGCCTACTCCCTTTAACGGGCCTTCCTATCCCGCCCGTGTTGTTGCTGGCCCAATCAATTCTCATCCTCACATACATGATCCTTCCAGGCCCATATATCCTTCTACTCTCGGAATGGGCTTTCCTTCTTCTCAGGCTGGGTCCTTTATTCGGCCCATCATCATCCTGGTCTAAACTTTCAGTCTCTTGCTCAGGCTGGCCCACATTCTTCTCGGACTCTTCCCACCGAGGAGATGATCGCTCAAGCCCAACGCCAGCTTGATGAATTGCAGCGCCGAATTAATCCCCAAACTTCTTTGGATGTCCCATTTACCTTTCAAGGTCTTCAGTTTCCACCACGTTCACAAATTCCGGCTTATCGTCGCTATGGTGGAGTCGGTGACCCCTACGTGCATTTGAAGGAGTTCTTGTATGAGTCGGCCCAGTTCCGGTATGACCAACGTTTAATGGCTTATCTGTTTGGTCTGTCGTTAGAGGGCCCAGATTGGGATTGGTTCTTTTCATTGCCGCGAGAGCAAGTAGTGAATTTTCAAGCCGTCCAAGCAAGATTTATTCAGCAGTACCAAGACCAGGTGGGGCCCAAGTACTCCATGGTAGACTTGGCCCAAGAGAATATGAAGCCCGGCGAGGAATTCTTAACCTTCGCCAACCGTTGGCGTCAGTTGGCCGCACAAGTTCCAGGGCATATTCCGGAGGGCGAACAAATCAAGATGGTTATTTCTAATGCAACGCCCGAGCTTAGATGCATCTTAGCCCTGAATGATATCACTTCCTAGCAACAACTCTACAGCCGAGCCCGCTTCATTAGCCAACAACTCCTAATCTCCCTTGGCCACGAGTCTCCTCCACCTTCGCCTTCCGCATACACTTTCCTTCCACCATCCCCCACGAGTCAGCACTCCACTACATATCCCTCCACGAGTCGGCCTTCCGCCCCCACACACCCATATACCTCCATATACTCCTCTGCATATCAACCCTCCACGAGTCAGCCCTCCGCTGTTTTATTTCCCCACACCTCTCCACTTCCGGTCAAGGAAACGTCACATCCCGAGCAGGTGGATGTCATCCATTATATTCCCACTCCCTCCACGCCTCCACATCCTTCACTTACTAGCCCTCCGCCTTCACCTACGCAACTCCCCTTACCTATGCAACCTCCACTACCATCCCCGCTACCTTCTCATACCCCTCGGCACCCACCTTGCCCGGAGCAAGCTCTTCACCCTCCGTTGCCAGAATCTTTTACGGACGTTTTCAGGGCCTTGATGGGCACCCATGCATTGCAACTTCCTCCGGTTATGCCTCGCCGACCCGCGGTCGGAAATCTATTCCAGTTCTGTGAGTTTCATCATCAGTAGGGCCATTTGATTGAGGATTGCCCCAAGTTCAGGGAACTTGTTTACAGCTTGGAAGACAAGAGGATGATTGATTGGACTATCATACATCAGATTATTTTGGATCTCCACAAACAGCAGCAGCAACAGCAAGCGCCGCCCAGGCAGCCGTCTCCGTCTCATGACCAGGGGCATCCATGTGATTCTTCAGTTGATGAAGCACCCGCTCCGTTATCTATCCCCACTCCTATCCTATCTCCTTCACCTACCCAAACCTTTGCTCAGGCAAATACCCCTCTTCCCTCCTCCACTTCCACCACCACTCTTGTTCCCAAGGCTGCTCGGCGTGTCGTGTCGATACGTCGAAGAACGCCGCAACCCGCCACTTCCTCCACTCCACCACCACTTTCACCCTCTCCACCATCGCCATTTCCATTATCCTCATTGCCGTCATCATCGCCATCATTACCTCCATCACCCTCACGACCATCCCCGCTGCCGACGCCACCCCATTCGCTGTCAACATCCGAGCCTGAGCAAGCTACCCCTATGCCCACGCCTCTACCTTTGCCTTCATCTCTTCCCACACCCCCATCTTCACCTTTACCCATACCTCCACCTCCACCTTCGTCTTTGCCTCCACTAGAGCCCGTCATTGCCGCTATCCCTATACCGCTTACATTGACTTTACCCCCACTTACGCCTTCTAAACCTTTGCTCACGCCTCTTAAGTCTATTACCTCCACTTCCCCATTTCCTTCCACCCCATGAAGCGGGTGTTCATTACCTTTGGTGCCCCTTGGGTCTGGTCCCAAGGGAGATAATGAGCCGAGCCAAGTTTTGACTATGCATTACAAGCTTCAAGATTTCATTTACCGCATGCCGGTCCGAGTCCTGGTCCATGGCTATTCTGGGGATAATGAGCCTACACTTGCTATGAAGACGGTTTTTAAGAAGAGTTCCTTAGCACTGGTGCCAGTTTCTTCAAAAGCGAGGCCGGTGACAATCTCTTTACTCGCCGGAGAATTCACTGTTGATGTTGTTATCACCTCTCGCTTGGTTGTTGTTCAGTTCACTAGTCCAGAAGAGTTTTCCACCCGGGTGGTGCTAACCCACACAGCCGCCAAAAGTTTAATTAATTCAGCATTCAAGGGGCAATTGACTGTGTCTTCGAGATTGGCCAGGGGCATTCTGCATTTTCTATCTCATCTCACTCGGCTTATTGGTGAGGCGGCCACGTCAACGTCGCGCATCACCCTCCCTCCATTCCGTTCTACACTTCCGACGAGGGAGTTATGCTTCATGTCTAATTATCGAGAAGAGATGCCGAATCTTATGCTGTTGACGCCAAGCAACATAGCTCCCTATTTTTCTAATAAACAACACAAGGAGTTGATTGTTCGGGAATGTCCTTCTGTGGTTAGCACCGCACAACTAGGGGCAACTTCCCCAATGAAGCTGCACCTTCATAATCGGGAAAGGCCGTTTGCCAGGTGGGCCCGTTACTTGATGAGACAGTGCAAGACAAGAAGCCTGAAGGCCCGAGTCCGTGCCAGGCGGAGTTGTTGCAAGCAGATTTCTGCCAAGAAGAGGCGACGACATAAGTTCAAGGGCCATCAGTTGTCCACTCGGGGGTCCACTTCCTCCTCTCCTTCTTCTGTCCATTCATCTTTTCTTCTGCTCAGTTCCTATCCTTGGGTGGTGTACCTTCCGCCACCTGACCATGTTTCTACCATCTTCTCCTACCCTCACCATTTTAGGTCTTGACCTATGTCCTCCTCTTCCCCTGATCCAGGGGCCTCTTATAGTTTTCCTCCCCGGGTACGTCCGGATTCCACTTCTCATCCTTTTCCTCTGACCCTGTTGGGGGTTCCTCATGCTCGTTCCCCGACCTTGTCGGGTGGTTGTTCTGATCCTTCCCCAACTTTGTCGAGCGATCGTCACTTTCCCGCCCCGACTTTGTCAAGTGGTTTCCATTCCTTTTTCCCGACTTTATCGGGCGATCATGTCACTTCTTCCCCGCCTTCGGAGGATGACTCTCATTCACTTTCTCCGACCATGTCGGATGATCGTTCTCCTTCTTCCTTATCTTTGCAGCAATCCTTTCATCGTCTTTCTATTCTTTCTTCCTCACCCTTTCGGGGTTCTCGCCCTTTTTCATGCTATTTTCGAGGCTTTAGTCCGCCTTGATCCCAGCTAATCTTTGCTTATTCTGTATCTGGTTCCTTGTTATCAGGGTCTTTGTGCCTTAACGAGGAAGTTCTAGGCCTCGTCCCTCTTTCTTTTTATCCTTATTTCATCTAGTTTGGTGTCCGCCGCTCCTCCGTATAGAGAAATTTTCAAGCCTTGCTATCCTCTCTCTTTCGTCCTGTCAAGCAAGGAATACAAAGCTCGTGTTGTACGAAGCTCGATGATCAAGATCATGTCAGGATGCTGTTACCACACTGTGGATATGCAAGGTATCGTTATATTGTGCAAGAAATATGCTGTCATTGCTAATATTTCTATTTATTCCTGCACGTGCTTATAATGCTATTCCTCAACATGGTTAAGTGGCTTTTAGAAATTTGCTTAGTTAGCTTAGTCCAAAACAAAAAACAAAAAAAATGAGTTCGCTTCTGCAGCATCCTTAGGCTGGTGATAACTCCATGTTAGGAGTCTAGTTTCTTTCCCTGATTGTTGAGGGTGACCTTTGAGTATAGATTTTTCACACACTACACGGCGAGCCATAGTCGATCTCTCTCAGACACACCGTTGTTACTTTGGCCATACTTTGGGTATGCACGAAGGCCTTTTCTTTTCTCTGCTCGGCCAAGTGCATGGTCAAGAGATTGATGGATAAGATGACTAACCTAGGCCCTCCCTAATACGAGAGAGGTCTCAAATAGGGGCAGTCTTGACCCTCAAAAGTGAACTTTCATGTAATATCTGGCCAATAAGGGCTACCAAAATGAGAAAATGAATCAATACAAAATTATGAATCAAAGGCATGGCAAGAGTGGCAATACAGTTCCCCGCGAGACGTCATGAGCCCGGTCGCATGCGTGCCTAATAAACATGGGTCTCAAAATCGAAGACACAAAGTCCCGACGCAACAGGCTATCCCTTTGAGGGGTAGTGCCCTGGAAAGAATTCGAGCCTTGATATCTCCCATCCTGCACAAAGCTTGTCTCCAATTTTTCTTCTATTTCTCCCTCTTAGGCTGGGTGGTATCCCGGGTATGGCCTTAGTAGGGGCACCGTTCTTTAGAAGCGGTTCGTTGTGGTAAGCCACCCTCACATGCACGCCATGCTTAAGGGAAGCCTTTAATGAAAGGGGTGGGAACAACGATCCCTGGCCAATAGTTTGAGCCCGTCTTTAGGTGCTGCGGATTGTTATGTCAAAATCTAAAAAAAAAATCAAATATTACCAAAAAAAATCCAAAAAAATCAAATATTGTCAAAAATCCAAAAAATCAAATACTTCAAAATTTCAAAAAAAATTAAATATTTCAAAAAATAAAAAATCAAATACTTTAAAAAAATTCAGAAAAAATGAAATACTATTGAAAATCTAAAAAAAATAAAAAATTACAAAAAATCTAAAAAATATGTCTTTTTCATGCATTTACATTTATTTTAAGGACAGATACGTAATCCCTTTGCTAAGTGTGCAGGTTGCAAGTACTCAGGTATTCCTTGCTATATCTTTGTGCTCTGCCTCTTGTCCACATCTTTGATCTGTTCTCTCTTCTTCAATCTTATTTCTCGATCTGTTTTGAAGCTCATGTTCTTCTCTGCCTATTTGAACTTGATCATATCTTTATGAGAGGGACTTGCCTCACGATTATGAACCTAACAGTTCTGCTTCATTCTGATCTTGGGTTGATTGAAGTGGATATTTGTCATGTCTTTGTTCCGCTGTGTCCTTGTCACATGTTTATGTCCCACCATGTTGTCCCACACATGTTATTTTGTCCCTCACCACATGCTGTTAGTTGTCTTGCATATGTTGTTAGTCGTCCCTTTGTGTCTCATGTTCTTGTCCCAACCGTGTGGTTATCCCTCATGTCCTTGTCCCAACCGTGCGTTGTCCCGCTGTGCTGTTATCTTGTCACACTGCGTTCATGCACGCATGTTGGTTCTGTTCATGCCCTTGCATATGTGCTCGTTTGCCGTGGTTATGATATGTTGCATTTGTCTCCCATTTCATTTGATCGTTATGTTATGTTATCTTTGCTATGTTTATGCTTGCTTATTTGTCTTATACATGAGAATCCATAAAAATCTGAAAATGAAAATCCAAAAAAAATATGCCGTTTCACCTGCACAGGTAAGTCAGGTATGGCCTTCTATCCTTGTATCCCTTATTGCATTACTATAGGGTACTATGCTATATTATCTCGAGGACCGATTGGTTACTTGCGTGTTCCAGGATCTGATGTTCCCCTTTAACAAAAATGATGATGATCCAGGTTCACGTGTTTAATCTCCTGACAGGCCGTTGGGTTGGGAAAACCTGGGGAGGATGGTTCTATCTTGTACGTTATGGTTGCGGATAGTGTCTTGACTCTGATTCTCCCAGCTTAGCAATATTATTCTCGAGTATTTTATATTTTATCCTTTCTTCGCATTTGTTTTAATAATTTCTTTTATTTTAGCCCAGCATGCATCATGCGCATCTCTTGAGCATTCATGACCCAGGGTTTGCTTGCAAAATGTCCCACCTGTGACGGTTAGCTATATGTTCAATGTTTAGGTGAGAGAACAATTCTACTCTGAGTTGGAAGGTTCGCTTTGGTCAATTCGCTTGGTTTGGTTGATTAAGAGGTCCCTGTCTGGAGTTCTAGTCTGTTTCTGTTGGGACTCCTCTGGGTTGATAAGCAGTTCATGCACTGCTTTGTGATGTAATTGTTTGATGATTGACAATAGTTGTTTTGATGATTAGCAACAGTGGTGTGTGACTTAGTTGACTTTATTTCTATATATGATGGTGTAAGTATTTTGATGCATTCATATGTCAGATAATCACATCAATGGTGTGTGCATCTTAGTCTGTGCATTGAATAGAGTCGGTGCAACACGTGGTTAATTTTGCATTGAGTCTGTGCAATCCTCACTGATGCACACGACTAAGTCGGTGCAATTCTTCTCGATGGACACCACCGAGTCGGTGCAACCTCTGCACAAGGCACTTAGAGTCTTTGCAATATGTCTTAGGTAACTCGGTGCATAGAAGTTCATGCATTCGCCGTTTACACATTAAGTATGTGCAAGTCAAGCATTCTATGTGAATAAGTCCGTGCAAGCTCAGGCACGGGGCATGCTAAGTCAGTACAACGTCTTCAGTGGCAAGTCATCAGGTCAGTGCAATACTTTCCCATTGCACACACCCAGCGATGTATCCATAGGCTTTGTGTTGAAACCATGTATGTGCATCTGCTTTTGAAGAGATGATTTAGTCTGTGCATGTGTATGTGAACACCACAATTGAGTCCGTGCATCAAAATCTCTACTCTGTGCAATCTCTTTTTTATATCGTATAATTGTCTGAATATGACCTATATCTGATGCCTTGATAGGTGCCTTTTCGTAAAGACTAAGAAGGGCACATGATCCAAGATTGAAGAAAGTGCTAGGATCGTGACACGTGGAAAGCAGCTATGCTGTGATGCCGCCACATGACGAAGGTGTTTGGGTGGGAATTGTGGTGACCACACGCCCTATCTTTCTACTGCTCTATAAATAAGAAGCTTCTTCCTCAGGAGAAAGGGGATCGTGAACATACTTCGAAAGAGCAGAAGCAGAGAGAGCTTGCACGATCCAGAGAGAAGAGAACAAGAAGAAAGAGAGAATAAGAGAAGGAGAGAGTTGAAAGAAAGGTGTCTGAGAGAATACTGTGAGTGCTTGTTCCTCAGTCTCTCGGTTCAGAACCGGAGCTAAAATTGCTCAGTGTTGAGCTACATTCCCCTAGTGGGTTCGTTTGTTTCTTCACTTGTTTTCTTTTTCATTTCTGAGACTATGTTTCCAAGCTGTGTGTCAGCGGAGCAAGCTGTGAAGCTCAGCAGTTTGCAGAGGAGGATTCCTCTAGACGGGTAAAGTTGTAAGTCCCCAGCGGTTTGTAGAGGAGGATTCCTCTGGACGGCATAAGCTGTAACGCCCAGCGGTCTGTAGGGTTTTGACCCCAAAGTTGTGGATCAACGAAGCTGTGTATCAGCAGTAGAAGCCACATTTCGGTTTGGACTGTGGGGTGGACGTAGATCTCGGGTTTGAGATCGAACCACCTTAAAAATCTCTGACTACTGTGCGATTGCTGTGTGGATTGTGTGCATTCTATCTATTTCTTCGATCCGTAGTAGATGAATGCTTAGGACCGTCTTGATTTAGATCTGTTAGGTCGGCTTTCATTGATAGTGTTGTTTATCCTTCTGTCGTCCAACAACAGCTTGTTTTAATTCCGCACTTGGAGCTGTTGTTGTTGGTTTTAATTGGGTGACTGATCTATTCACTCCCTCTAGATCATATATCGCATCCTAACACTTGGTATCAGAGCATACCATCTATCCTAACACTTGGTATCAGAGCCTGACTCTTCTGCAGGGATCAACGTCCTGAAGAGAAACGGCCATGGATGCAAGAGGGATGACGGCTGAAGGACATTCCACCACGAAGCCCCCATACTTTGACGGGTCGAACTACGCATACTGGAAGAACCGTATGCAAGTTTTTCTGAGGGCGAAAGACTATGAAATTGGGAAGGTGGTCAGTAAAGGACCATTCGAGCTGCATCCTAATGAGGATATATGGACGAGAGAGGAGATCAGGAAATCTACTCTCAACTGGAGTGCCATCAATGCCATACAGTGTGCTCTACAGCCCACTAAATTTGCAAGAGTCTCTTCGTATGTCACAGTGAAAGAGATGTGGGATACGCTGGAGGTTATCTACGAGTAAACCTCTCAGGTGAGGGAGACCAAGGCTAATTTACTAGTTTCAGAGTATGAAGCCTTCTGGATGAAGCCCAGCGAGACCATCACTGAGATGTACGCGCGTCTTACCCTCATAACTAATGGTCTCAAAAATCTGGGGAAAAGCTATTCTGATTATGAAATCGTGAGAAAGATACTGCGATCCCTGACTCCAGTATGACATACAAAAGCAGCAGTTATTGTGGAGTCGAGGGATCTCCAGAACACCAAAGTGGACTAGTTGATAGGTTTATTGATGACTTATGAAATGAATCTGCCAAAGATAGAGGAGCTCGAGAAAAAGAAGCAGCCTATCGCTCTGAAGGCAAGCGCCAATCGTTCCAGTCGATCCAGCCACAATGGATTGTCTAGTGATCAGAGTCTCTCTGGATCGAAAATTGAAGGAGATCAGATAGCAATGCCGACCAGAGAGTTCAGAAGATTCCTTAGGAAGGAAGGAAGAAATTTCAGCCGAAGACAATATGGCGGCAGGTGATACAACAGGTACAAATCTAATTCTGCCAAGAAAATTGACACTAATGTCTGTTACCATTGCAGGAAGGCCGGTCATATGAAGGCCGATTGTCTAGAGCTCCAGAAGCTGAAAGAGAAAGCCAAGAAGAAAGCTCCCAAAGGAAGAGCAATGGTGAGCACATGGAGCGACGAGGACGAGGGCACTTTGAGCAGCACATCAGAGAGTGAAGACGAAGAAAAGCCCATCTGTCTGATGGCCAGAAATGATGAAAAAGAAGTGGAAGACTCCGACGAGGTATCATCTCCATTTGAGCATTACACTATTTCAGATTGGGAAGATGCTTACGAAGATTTGCTAGATAAGATAGATGATATCAGAAAAGAGAACATGCATTTGAAGAAGAAAGTAAATTCTCTTATGAATGACAAAACTATGTCTGATGAACTTGCCTGCTTGCAATCTGAAAATGACATGTTAAAAAATTCATGTGCTGAAGTTGATAATGTTAAGCATACATTGATAGATTCTAGAAGAGAAAATGATAATCTGTAAAATGTGATTGATGAATTAAAATTGAAATAGCAAAATTATTAAAATGAAATGAAAATTGTTAATGAGAAATATGAAGTTGTACTAGGTGTTAACTATGAACTAAAAAATTCAATTGATCACCTAGAAAAAGAGAATGAAGATAAAAAGAAAATTATCGAAAATATGACCCAAGGATCTGATAATTTGAATGCACTCTTAGGGTAAAAAGTAAATTTCAGAAGAGAAGGTCTCGGGTATAACCCCACATCTAAAGGGAGTTTTGCTTTGAAAACAATTTCATTTGTTGCTGAGAAGGAAAAGGGGTCCCTCATCAAGATGAGCAATGTAAAGTCTGCTGTTAAAGTTGTTGATTCCAAATTGCCCAGTGCTAAGGACAAGGGCAAGCAGAAAATGGGTGAGTCTATCCATGATAGTACACACTGTCCTACTTCTCAGGGTAGAGTTCAGATTAGGGGTCAACCTTCGCGCACACCAAAACCCCAGGCTAGGGTTAACAAGTCACCGCCAGTAGTTCAGAGGAAGACTCAACCCTCACCCATGAAGAAGTCAAGTGAGTCTAGGGTGCAAGGTAGAAACACTTCTGCTAGAAGTCAATCGAGCCACTTCCACCAGCCCAGAGTCCAGACCTACCATCATGTGGAGCCACAACAATTCTATAAGTCTGGATGGAATATAGCTCAAGGGAGGTCTAGATATCAGTCATGTACCACACAGACATATAGACCTCAGGCTAGAAACTGGGTTGGGTAGTCTAGAATATGGGCTTCTAGGAAACAAACCACCTACAGTCAGCCAAGGACCAACGTTGGCCACTATTTCCTGAATGCTAATTGGCCTAGGCACTGGCACAAAAATAATCAAATTGCAAGGAACAATGGTGGCAGGACAAATAACAAGTCAAAAAAAATGCAGCCTGCTAATGCTGAGAAGAAGAGAGACAATAGAAAAAATGTCAAAAAATCCTCCAACCAACCAGCTCTCAAACAAGCGTGGATCCCAAAAATCTTGTCGTCATGTATGAATTGTTCTATTTCTGCTTCGGAGCCCAAACAGTTTTGGGTTTCAAAATTTTCTCCGTGACTATGATTGCAAGTATGCCTGGCAGCCAAGCACAACATATGGTACCTGGATAGTGGCTGCTCCAGGCATATGACAGGGGACAAGGATAAATTTTGCTTGCTGACAGAGAAGAATGGAGGTCTTGTCACCTTTGGAGGAAACACTAAGGGTAAAATCATCGGATCGGGTAAAGTAGGTAAGTGCACTACCTGTTGCATTGATGAAGTCTTGCTGGTGGATGGATTAGCATATAATCTTCTAAGTATCAGCCAGCTTTGTGATAAAGGACACAAGGTAGTATTTGATGCACTTTGCTGTAAAATTTTTGAACCTGATTCTGATGTGGTTAAATTCTCTGGAAAAAGAATGAATAATATTTACATGGTAAATCTAGATGATATTGCACACTCTAACCTATGCCTCACTGCTAACAAAGAGGACTTAGCTTTTCTGTGGCATCGTAGGTTAGGCCATGCTAGCTACACTATCATGCACAAATTGTATAAACACAGCATGGTTAGAGGACTCCCTGAAATATCTTTTAAGAAGGAAAATAAGGTGTGTGATGCTTGTACACAGTCAAAGCAGACTAGAAAGTCATTTAAATCGAGAACTGAAAACATGTCCCTCAAACCTTATGAGCTATTACATATGGATCTATTTGGACCCACACGATCAGTCAGCTTGTTAGGGAGGAGATATGGATATGTCCTAGTTGATGACTTCTCTAGGTATACTTGGGTCTTTTTCATCACTCACAAGAATGATGCTTTTTCTGAATTTCAGGAGTTCTAATTAAATATCAAACAGAAAAATGAATATTTGATTAAAAATATTCTGTCTGATCATGGAGGTGAGTTTGAAAACTCACAATTTGAAAACTTCTGTAGGGACAATGGGATTACTCATCGATTCTCCTCCCAAAGAACACCTGAGCAAAATGGATTAGTAGAGTGGAGGAACCGGACACTTGTAGAGATGGGCCCGTACACTGCTTGTTGAAGGTGGCTTACCAAGAAAATTTTGTGCAGAGGCAGTTAATACTGCATGCCATGTAATCAACAGAGCCATGGTAAGGCCTTTCACTCAGAAAACTCCTTATGAGATTCTGAAAGGTAAGAAGCCTTCAATTGCTTATTTCAAGGTCTTTGGCTGTAAATATTTCATTCATGTTAATGATAAAAGAGATCTTGATAAATTTGAACCTAAAAGTGATCCAGGAATCTTTCTTGGATATTCTGAATACACTAAAGTATATAGAGTGTACAACCTTAATTCTAAAATTGTTGAGGAATCTCCACATATTATCTTTGATGAGTCCCTAAATAACTTTGAGGTTGGTCAATGCAGGAAAGAAGATGATGGAGAAATTCTTAAGAAAGAAAAACCTGAAGATCAATCAGACCAAGAAGAAGAAGCTGAAGAAGTCAATGTAGAGGAGCCTGTTGTTCAGGGGGAGGTAAATGAAGGTCAAGGTAACCAAGTTATAAATGTCATATTTTTAAGAGATCATCCTATTGAAAATATCATTGGTGACTTGCATGAACCCCCTAAGACTAGAGGCTTCATTAGAGCTCAAAATGAATTAAATGCATATGTATTGGTTTCTCATGTTGAACCCAAAACCATTGATAGTGCTCTCAAAGATGTGCATTGGATCAATGCCATGCACGAAGAGCTTAATCAGTTTGACAGGAACAAGGTGTGGCATCTGGTCCCACCTCCTGATCATGGGACTGTCATTGGAACAAAATGGGTTTTTAGGAATAAAACTGATGAGCTAGGCAATGTAGTTAAAAATAAAGCTAGACTTGTTGCTCAGGGTACAATCAAGAATTCAGAATTGACTTTGAAGAGTCATTTACCCCTGTAGCCAGGTTAGAAGCAATTAGAATACTTTTGGCCTATGCATGCTCATTAGGAATAACTCTCCAGCAGATGGACGTTAAATCTACTTTTCTCAATGGGGAAATAAAAGAGGATGTCTTTGTGAGACAACCTCCTGGCTTTGAATGCTTAGATTTTCCTAATCATGTTTATAAGTTAAATAAAGCTCTTTATGGCTTGAAGCAAGCCCCTAGAGCTTGGTATGACAGGCTCAACAAATTCCTTACCGAGAAGAAGTTCACCAGAGGTGAGGTTGACCAAACGTTGTTCACCAAGGTAAGTCATCCAGACATTCTCCTTGTTCAGATTTATGTGGATGACATTGTGTTTGGGTCAACTAACCCCAAATTGTGTAAGGAATTTTCTGAACTAATGACACAAGAATTTGAGATGAGCTCAATGGGTGTGCTAAAATTGTTTCTTGGACTACAGGTGACTCAAACAAAAGATGGAACATTTATCACCCAGTCTAAGTACATAAGGGATCTGCTGAAGAAGTTCAAATTTGAAAACCTCAAAGAAATTGCCGCACCAATGGGTACTTCAACAAGTCTGGATGAAGACTCCAAAGGTAATACAGTGGACCAAAAGCTGTATCGAGGTATGATCGGATCTCTTTTATATCTTACTGCATCTAGGCCTGATATACAGTTTGTAGTGTGTTTATGTGCCAGATTTCAGGCTAGTCCTAAGGAGTCTCACCTTAGAGCAGTGAAAAGGATCTTTAGGTATTTATCAGGCACTCAAGAACTTGGACTTTGGTACCCTGCTAGGTGTGAGCTAGAGCTTCTGGCATACACTGATGCAGACTATGCTGGGTGTCGGATAGATAGGAAAAGCACTAGTGGGCATTGCCAATTTCTAGGTGGCTGCCTAGTATCCTGGGATTCTAAGAAGCAACACACAGTTGCATTGTCCACTGTAGAGGCAGAATATGTTGCTGCAGGAAATTGTGCAGCTCAGGTACTATGGATCAAGCACCAGCTTTCAGATTATCAGATAAAATTGGGATGCATTCTAATTTTATGTGATAATACTAGTGCTATTTGCCTAACTAAAAATCCAGTTCATCACTCTAGGACTAAGCACATTGAAATAAAACACCACTTTCTTAGAGATGCTGTAAGTAAAAATGAAATTGAATTAATATTTGTTGAAACTGAAAAATAGACTGTTGACATTTTTACTAAACCCCTTGAAAATGAAATATTTAAATATCTAAGACGAGAATTGGGGCTGTGTAAATTTCAGCAAGAAAATGATGAATAAAATTCATTCTTGAGCTGTGTGTTGATATGTTCTGAGGTGATTGTGTCAGCCTATTCCTTAAAAAGTTGAATAAAGAAGATTCTTGAGTATTCGGTTGTTTGATGTCTTGCACAGACTTTTTCTGATGGTTGTGTATGAGTTGCACAGAATCTTGATGCACGTATTGCACCTAGCCTATGCAATGTGTGAGCACTCAAGTCATTGCATACTTTGCATGAAGCATAAGTCATTGTATGTCTTTAGGTTGGTGCATATTGCATTCTAGCCACATGTAGGTCGATGCATATCCATACCGCACATACATATAAGTCCGTGCATTGTCTACATTTTGCACGCTAATGTCGATGCATGTCTTGCATATTGTCGATGCGTAATGTAAGTTTGTAGCATGAAGGTCGGTGCATCTTTTATCCAAACTGCATGATAAGGTCAGTGCATTGCATTGCTCGTGAAGGATAAGGTCGGTGCAAAGTTTGTCTGTTGCATATCTAAGTTAATGCATATTGATGTCAGGGGGAGGATAGCAATATCTGAACTAAGTTCAACCCCTTCTCTCTCTCTGAAAACTATTGAGTTGATTTTGCTCCTTAATGTCCACTCCTTTTACACAGAATGAATAACAGTCTAGTAATTGGTTCATTATCATGAGCTGCAATTATTACAACTCTTCTGCTATAAAAATCACATGTGCTCATTGAATGAACTGAAGGTTTAACTTTAATAGGCTGTAGAGTTCAATAGACTGTCTTCAGAAAATAAGGTGATAGAAAATATTTATAGCTTTTAACCTCTATCTCATGGCAATAATAGAACAGGTCTTCACAGTATCTAAACATGACAGATTTAGTGATGTCTAAGGTTTGAAAACTAAAGTCTGTATTGTTCTTAAACAAGGCACCCCTAAAAGTTATAAGGGCAGCAATAATAAGATCATTAAAGAAAAAGAAATGAACAAAGTGGCAGAGCAATGACTGAGTTACACTAAGAAACTGAGGTCTCCATCAAAGAAATGGAGAGTACCTTAAGTCATGAAGTGACTCAGGTTAACTCTGTTCATGTGGTCAAATTTATAGGAGAGGTTTCACTGAGTAACTAGGGGTACTAGTCTCTGATCAAGGTGTACCCTTAATGTCAAAAGTGTAAACTATCCCTGTAGCTTTTGATCAGAGACAGATATAGTAGTTTATGCTTAGTAACTGGGGGTATTAGCCTCTAATCAAAGTATACACCTAATGTCAACGGCATAAATGACACGTGTCTGTTTAATAAGTTCAAATTTCTGAAACTCATTAAAGAAAATTGCTGTAACCCTTGGAAAAACAAAAGTCATTGAGTGTCAATTGCTTAACCTCAATACAAATTCAAGTGACTTTCCTTGCTATTCACTCTCTCCGAAATAAGTAGGGTGTTGTCTTGACCTAGACTTTTATGGTTATGTGACTCAGGTTCATTGCTATAAATGGAGTATATAACCCTATTTCAGAAAGTCAGTGAATTCACTTTACCTTCTATAACTGTTGAACCTGACTTTAATCAAGAAAGCCCATTGCTCGATTCATATGACTTAAGGGTTGCCCCATAATTTGCTCACATTCTGAACTGTTACATAGAATGTTATTCCGACGGCATCATTCCTCCTCCTTCCTCCTTATTTACTGATGGCAAAGGGGGAGAATGTGTGTTTACATTCAGATATTCAAGGGGAGAGTCTGTGTTCAAGGGGTAGGAGTCAGATATTCAAAGGGAAAATTCAAAGGACTCACTAAGGGAGTAAGTCTGTGCATAACTTGTGTAGTTGCATGCATGACACTTGATTATCATTCATGTCTCATCAAAATACATCATCTCATTGTATTCATTCTATGGGTTGTCATCATCAAAAAGGGGGAGATTGTTGGGACTCCTCTAGGTTGATAAGCAGTTCGTGCACTGCTTTGTGATGTGATGGTTTGATGATTGACAATAGTTATTTTGATGATTAGCAACAGTGGTGTGTGACCTAGTTGACTTTATTTCTATATATGATGGTGTAAGTATTTTGATGCATTCATATGTCAGATAATCACATCAATGGCGTGTGCATCTTAGTCAGTGCATTGAATAGAGTCGGTGCAACACATGGTTAATTTTGCATTGAGTCTGTGCAATCCTTGTTGATGCACACGACTAAGTCTGTGCAATTCTTCTCGATGCACGCCACCGAGTCGGTGCAACCTCTGCACCAGGCACTTAGAGTCTGTGTAATATGTCTTAGGTAACTCGATGCATAGAAGTTCATACATTCACCGTTTACACATTAAGTCTGTGCAAGTCAAGCATTCTGTGTGAATAAGTCCGTGCAAGCTCAGGCACGGGGCATGCTAAGTCAGTACAACGTCTTCAGTGGCAAGTCATCAGGTCAGTGCAATACTTGCCCATTACACACACCCAGTCGATGTATCCGTAGGCTTTGTGTTGAAACCATGTCTGTGCATCTGCTTTTGAAGAGATGATTGAGTCGGTGCATGTGTATGTGAACACCACAATTGAGTCCGTGCATCAAAATCTCTACTCTGTGCAATCTTTTTTTTATATCGTATAATTGTCTGAATATGACCTATATCTGATGCCTTGACAGGTGCCTTTTCGTAAAGACTAAGAAGGGCACGTGATCCAAGATTGAAGAAAGTGCTAGGATCGTGACACGTGGAAAGCAGCTATGCTGTGATGCCACCACGTGACGAAGGTGTTTGGGCGGGAATTGTGGTGACCACACGCCCTATCCTTCTACTGCTCTATAAATAAGAAGCTTCTTCCTCAGGAGAAAGGGGATCGTGAACATACTTCGAAAGAGCAGAAGCAGAGAGAGCTTGCACGATCTAGAGAGAAGAGAACAAGAAGAAATAGAGAAGAAGAGAAGGAGAGAGTTGAAAGAAAGGTGTTTGAGAGAATACTGTGAGTGCTTGTTCCTCAGTCTCTCGGTTCAGAACTGGAGCTGAAATTGCTCAGTGTTGAGCTACATTCCCCTAGTGGGTTCATTTGTTTCGTCGCATGTTTTCTTTTTTGTTTCTGAAACTGCGTTTCCAAGCTGTGTGTCAGCGGAGCAAGCTGTGAAGCTCAGGGGTTTGCAGAGGAGGATTCCTTTGGATGGGTAAAGCTGTAAGTCCCCAGCGGTTTGCAGAGGAGGATTCCTCTGGACGGCATAAGCTGTAACGCCCAGTGGTCTGTAGGGTTTTGACCCCAAAGCTGTGGATCATCGAAGCTGTGTATCAGCAGTAGAAGCCACATTCCAGTTTGGAGTGTGGGGTGGACGTAGATCTCAGGTTTGAGATCGAACCACCTTAAAAGTCTCTGACTACTGTGCGATTGCTGTGTGGATTGTGTGCATCCTGTTTATTTCTTCGATCCGTAGTAGATGAATTGTAGCACCCCAGATAAAATTACATAGGATAAGTCTCCAATAATAAATTTTTATAGATATATAAAGAGATCCAAACCAAATTAAAATTAATAAATAAACGAGGCCCAGACCTTGTACATAACCCTCTTACGTCCTTATAAGTCTTACAAAAAGAACTCGTGAACCCTACTCTAGTATTATAGTAAATTTAAGAATAACATGTTATTTTATGAAAGCATCAAATGCACAACATAATTTTTATTGAATTAAGAATCATTAAATCTTGAAGAAAATGTAAATTTATATTTTATTACTAATTTAGAAATTTTAATATTCCGCGTTTACTATATTATAATCTTATTAGAAGGAAGAAGGATATATATATAAGATTTAAATACACTAAAGATATATAAAGGATAAAAGAATAGACATATATACAATTTCGGTCCTTTCAAGGGCATTGAGAAAAGGTCAAAACCTCAATTGACGCCTTTTGATATAGGCGTATCTAGTGTAAGAAACGACTGCATGCAAGTCGTTATTTATAAATTAGAAAAAAATCAAATAAAGTATATAGTTAAAGAGAATAGGGATATACACACAATATCGATTCTTAAGAGGTTGAGGAAAAATTGTCAAAGGCAATTGACGCCTCTTAGTGAAGGCGTTACTTTAAAAAAAGACGACGTTGTATGTGTCGTTAATTAGTTACATAAGAAGTATAAATGACATAAGAAAAGATATATAGTTAAGATTTTAAAGTATAAATACAGTTTTGGTTCTTGAAGAAAAGTGAAAATGGGAAGAGACGCCTAAGACAATGGCGTCAATTGCCAAAGAAATGACTTGATAAAAGTCGTTATTTTATTCTAAAATGAATAGTGCCATTTTTTCGACTGAGGAATTTTGGAAAAATAATTATATGAAAAAATAGATAAAAATGGAAAACTCATATTCCTAAAATTTCCTATCTAGATCACATCAATAAAAAAAGATACAAATCCCGGAAGATTCTAATACTTAAGTTATACGTGTTTCGAACTGTGAATTAAGGGAATCCTAGTACTATTAGGATAGATACTAGAGGGTCAAGTCTCAGTCGAACTCCAACCCTATAGGGTCTCCAAAACCCTATAAATACCAACCTCTTGCTGAATCCCTTCTACCTTTTCTAACTTAAACCTGCTGCTACTTCGAGCGTGAAGAACATAGTAAGTTCTTCATCTTCTTCTTTCCTCCTGCTTCGTCGAGAGAAGCACGTGAAGGAGCCTTCTTCTTTTACTGAAGGACTTCTATCTTCCTCTTTTTCCTTGCTACACGAGGTTGAAAGCTGTTGCTTTCTTCGCCACTACTGGGTCATGGACTGCTGCTGCATCGTCTCCATCATGTGGCCACCAAAGAGGAAACATATAGCATCTCCTGCTTAGTTCATATGCTTGCAGGTTGCTGCCGTTAGTGTCTTCTTCCTGTTCGAAGCACTACGGCTGCTACTGCTATTGTCGTTGCAGTCCTCACAGGCTATCGTACGTGAAGGGAGAAAGACCGTCTCGTTCTTCTTCTTCTGAGCTGTTGTTCCTTCGTGTTGCAGCGACTGGAGTAGCTGCCACTGCTACTACTGCAGTTGCCCTGGTTATATTATTTTCTCTCCTCTATCTGTCATCCAAACCAAGCCAAAAGAGGTAGGTGTTCTCTCTGACTGCCAAACTCAATTAATAAAGATAATACAGACTTTTACGATCATAAACAACATGCTTATATCTCGTGTTTGAGTTCATAATCTCTAGTTTTCCGTAGGTTATCTCAAGATTACGTAGCCCAAACCATCATAAATCATGATATTACTATATATTAGTTCATGCATATAGTTTCACTGAGATTCGAAGAAGTTCTGTAAAATTTTGTAAGAGGCGACCCTCGTCAGGGCGCCAATTTTTCTTCTGACGGCCGGGAGAAGGGTCGTCAATTTCGAATGAATTAATAAATACATATGTTAAAAATATAATACCTATCTAAACAGTAATCTGATTTAATGCATGATCACATATTTCGAATTCTGCTATTTTTCTTGACCTGTCCATATACATGTTGCCATCAAAATATTTATTGGAAAATTGCTATTATTCGTAGCAAATTCTGTAAAAAGGAGAATTAACGACGCATACCATGTCGTTTCTTTTATATATAACGCCCCTGACTAGGGCGCTACTTACCAAATAGAAGACTTAATAGAAGTCGCCAATTCCTTAAAAACTGAAATTTAGTTATTTTTAGCAAACAGAAATATGAATTTGGACGACTGTTTTTGCATTCGTTAATTGATGAAATGACGACCCAGTCAAGGGCGTCAATTTCCTATCTTGTTATTTTCCTACGTTTTTCCTATGAACTGTGGATTTATATACTTATATATATATATATATATATATATATATATATATATATCTAGCACTATATTCCAATCCACGAGTATAGACCCACGTTCTTCGACATTTTATCGACTGCCCCTTAATTCTCGGTGATAGATGAACTCTCCGCGGGACATTCCGTTCCTTCGGACTGGTGACTTTATCATAGAGACCTCCGTAAGACTCCGCAAGCCTTGGATTCCCTCAAGGCAGCCGAGCAGGTTGTACCCTTTAAACCCATGTTACTACTTGATGGCCATGTCACTCTAATGAAACATGTTAAACCGGTTCTCATGACATATTCTTCGAACGCCATGAGATTATTTTGAACAAATAGAATGGAAAACCATGCCATTGATATTTCTGGAAAAATTACGTGCCTACCTTGCCTTAAGATCAAGTGACCACATAAAGTATTGTTAACCGGTTCATCTCGGATTTATCTCGAGTTAGATATCATTCATAATCATGGTCATTTTCTCTAGCGTTCTATGACACTAGGATCCTTGGAATATATTCTTAATTGAGAACATAACCCTTTGACTCTGTATTTGGCCATATCTGATTCTGAAATATAAAAGGGCTCTGGGTCCGTGACTTTTCAGTGCCAGGTAGGACGGAAGTCCAATTCTGTAAACCATGGGAATTCTGGGTGTGGCATTGCACCAAACTCTGTACATCTGTTATTCTGTTATTCTGTTATTTTGCAAACTCTGTTATTTCTGTTAATTCTGTTATTCTGATATTTTGTTGTTCGGTTATTCTGATAATTTAGATATTCTGCTAGATTATTTAATTCTACTTATATTTATTGAAACTCTGTTATATTCTGGCCATTTCTGAAGTTATGTTCATCTAAGTATCTATCCTTGTTATATTCTGATAGCTTGTCCTTGACTCTGCATGGGAATTCATCCCTATTTCTCTTGAGCTCGTATCCGCCTTTGACTTTGATATTCATCTTTTCTATTAGATTGATCTTCATTATTTTCTAGTTCCATGCATTGCATCGTCACGAATACGTTAATTGGCTAATCACTTATATTCTGCTTGATGAGAGATGTAATTCCTACTGAGCGTTTTCGCTCACTTGCCTATCTTTAACGGTTTTCAGGTAACGACATTGAAGATAGTCCATCAGATGGGGAAGGACAAGAGTGAAGAGTGTAATAGAGAATCGTGTCAGTGTCTTTTATTCTTTCTCTGAGTCTCGTCCTGTTATTTGAGTCCTTTCTCTTTATTAGAATGTAATAGTGAGTCCTTCCTACACTTATGTAAGTTGAGTCAAGATATGTAATTTGAAGATTAAATTGGCCCACATTGTCCAGTATGTAATTTTGTGTCTTATGTTTGCTCTGATCATTCATGACTGTATCACTGCCGCGTTCCGAACTACACGTTCCGCTGCTATCGGTTCGGGGCGTGACAGTTTGTGGTATCAGAGCCTAGGTATATTAAACCCTAGGTCTTGACTATCGGTTGTCATAAGTTTTAGGTTCAACCCCATTATTACCCGGTGACATTGGGTAGAACCTTGGGTTAAGAGCTAAAAAGGAAGTTAGAATACTAATAAGATTAGCTTATGAAGATAGCTTAAGTAAGATTTCACGAGAATTACTTGATAATCTTACATGAGATTATTTGTGTCTTGTAGAACTAGATAGATAACAATGGCCGCTGAGCGTGCCCAATGGCGTGAGATGCAAAGGACGGTTCAAGGATTGACTCAGGCTCTTCAACGAGTAGCCGATGGTGGAGCCAATCGTGGAGCCGGAGAATTGGATCGTGAATTTCGGAGCCTCAATCCCCCTAGGTTTAGTGGGACCCCTGATCTGGATGTGGCGGAAGATTGGACTAAGGAGATGGAGAGAATCTTTCGAGTAATGCAATGCTCGGATCAAGATAAGGTCCTTTTGGCAACATTTCAACTAGAGAAGGACGCAAGGGCTTGGTCGGAGTCTATAGAAGCCACTTTGCCAAACATTCAAGTAACTTGGGTTGAATTTTTAGAACACTTCAACGAGAAGTATTTCTCGGAGAGAGTTCGGGAGAGAAAGGCAGGAGAATTTGCCTCGCTCAAACAAAGAAGCATGTCTGTGGCAGAATATGAGGCTCAGTTCTCGAGGTTATCACGGTATGCACCTCACTTAATTTCAACAGAGAAAATGAAAGCTAGAAGATTCTTGAATGGGTTAAGACTACAATATATACCCCAATTAGCACCAATGGATATTCAATCATATGCCGAGATGGTTAAGAGAGCTCAGCTATTGGAAGATGCCATGGAATTATCTGACAAGGTCAAGGCTAGAATGGAAAAGAAAAAGGTAGATAATGGAAACAAAAGGCCCAATAATGAGAATGGAGTTCCGAGTGGCAAGAAGCCTAGAGGAGAGAAGTGCAAGCATTGTGGGAATGAGGGTCATCAATCCAAGAAGTGTCACTGGAAGAGTGGAGCTTGTTTTCGTTGTGGAAGCCATGAACATAAGGTAGCCGACTGTCCCCTTCCAAAAGATCAACCTCACCAGGCAAAGGATCGTAATGAAGAACAGCGTCAAGGACGGTTGCAAGCAATAAGACAAATCGAACATGTTGACAATGAAGTAGCTAGAGGTACCCCTTAACCTTAGCTTAAGCTTATCTTACTTTAGATTGTAGAATGCTTTGCAAGCATGCTTAGATGATTTTGTTGGTGTTTAGGGAATATGACTAGATACCTCATTGATGTATTGGAAATGTATTTCATATGAATTTGGGGACCAAATTCTTTTAAGTGGGGGAGGATGTAGCACCCCAGATAAAATTACATAGGATAAGTCTCCGATAATAAATTTTTATAGATATATAAAGAGATCCAAACCAAATTAAAATTAATAAATAAACGAGGCCCAGACCTTGTACATAACCCTCTTACGTCTTTATAAGTCTTAAAAAAGAACTCGTGAACCCTACTCTAGTATTATAGTAAATTTAAGAATAACATATTATTTTATGAAAGAATCAAATGCACAACATAATTTTTATTGAAGTAAGAATCATTAAATCTTGAAGAAAATGTCAATTTATATTTTATTACTAATTTAGAAATTTTAATATTCCGCATTTACTATATTATAATCTTATTAGAAGGAAGAAGGATATATATATAAGATTTAAATACACTAAAGATATATAAAGGATAAAAGAATAGACATATATACAATTTCGGTCCTTTCAAGGGCATTGAGAAAAGGTCAAAACCTCAATTGACGCCTTTTGATATAGGCGTATCTAGTATAAGAAACAACTGCATACAAGTCGTTATTTATAAATTAGAAAAAAATCAAATAAAGTATATAGTTAAAGAGTTATAGAGAAAATAGGGATATACACACAATATCGGTTCTTAAGAGGCTGAGGAAAAATTGTCAAAGGCAATTGACGTCTCTTAGTGAAGGCGTTACTTTAAAAAAAGACGACGTTGTATGTGTTGTTAATTAGTTAGATAAGAAGTATAAATGGCATAAGAAAGGATATATAGTTAAGGTTTTAGAGTATAAATATAGTTTTGGTTCTTGAAGAAAAGTGAAAATGGGAAGAGACGTCTAAGACAACGGCGTCAATTGCCAAAGAAGTGACTTGATAAAAGTCGTTATTTTATTCTAAAATGAATAGGGCCATTTTTTTGACTGAGGAATTTTAGAAAAATAATTATATGAAAAAATAGATAAAAATGGAAAACTCATATTCTTAAAATTTCCTATCTAGATCACATCAATAAAAAAAGATAAAAATCCCTGAAGATTCTAATACTTAAGTTATACGTGTTTCGAACTGTGAATTAAGGGAATCCTAGTACTATTAGGATAGATACTAGAGGGTCAAGTCTCAGTCGAACTCCAACCCTATAGGGTCTCCAAAACCCTATAAATACCAACCTCTTGCTGAATCCCTTCTACCTTTTCTAACTTAAACCTGCTGCTACTTCGAGCGTGAAGAACATAGTAAGTATTCATCTTCTTCTTTCCTCCAGCTTCGTCGAGAGAAGCACGTGAAGGAGCCTTCTTCTTTTACTGAAGGAGTTCATCTTACTCTTTTTCCTTGCTACACGAGGTTGAAAGCTGTTGCTTTCTTCGCCACTACTGGGTCATGGACTGCTGTTGCATCGTCTCCATCCTGTGGCCACCAAAGAGGAAACATATAGCATCTCCTGCTTAGTTCATATGCTTGCAGGTTGCTGCCGTTAGTGTCTTCTTCCTGTTCGAAGCACTACGGCTGCTACTGCTATTGTCGTTGCAGTCCTCACAGGCTATCGTACGTGAAGGGAGAAAGACCGTCTCATTCTTCTTCTTCTGAGCTGTTGTTCCTTCGTGTTGCAGCGACTGGAGTAGCTGCCACTGTTACTACTGCAGTTGCCCTGGTTATATTATTTTCTCTCCTCTATCTGTCATCCAAACCAAGCCAAAAGAGCTAGGTGTTCTCTCTGACTGCCAAACTCAATTAATAAAGATAATACAGACTTTTACGATCATAAACAACATGCTTATATCTCGTGTTTGAGTTCATAATCTCTAGTTTTCCGTAGGTTATCTCAAGATTACGTAGCCCAAACCATCATAAATCATGATATTACTATATATTAGTTCATGCATATAGTTTCACTGAGATTCGAAGAAGTTCTGTAAAATTTTGTAAGAGGCGACCCTCGTCAGGGCGGCAATTTTTCTTCTGACGGCCGGGAGAAGGGTCATCAATTTCGAATGAATTAATAAATACATATGTTAAAAATATAATACCTATCTAAACAGTAATATGATTTAATGCATGATCACATATTTCGAATCCTGCTATTTTTCTCGACCTGTCCATATACATGTTGCCATCAAAATATTTATTGGAAAATTGCTATTATTCGTAGCAAATTCTGTAAAATGGAGAATTAACGACGCATACCATGTCGTTTCTTTTATATATAACGCCCCTAACTAGGGCGCTACTTACCAAATAGAAGACTTAATAGAGGTCGCCAATTCCTTAAAAACAGAAATTTACGTATTTTTAGCAAACAGAAATATGAATTTGGACGACTGTTTTTGCAGTCGTCAATTGATGAAATGACGACCTAGTCAAGGGCGTCAATTTCCTATCTTGTTATTTTCCTACGTTTTTCCTGTGAACCGTGGATTTATATACTTATATATATATATCTGGCACTATATTCCAATCCGCGAGTATAGACCCACGTTCTTCGACATTTTATCGACTTCCCCTTAATTCTCTGTGATAGATGAACTCTCCGCGGAACATTCCGTTCCTTCGGACTGGTGACTTTATCATAGAGACCTCCATAAGACTCCGCAAGCCTTGGATTCCCTTAAGGCAGCCGAGCAGGTTGTACCCTTTAAACCCATGTTACTACTTGACGGCCATGTCACTCTAATGAAACATGTTAAACCGGTTCTCATGACATATTCTTCGGACGCCATGAGATTATTTTGAACAAATAGAATGGAAAACCATGCCATTGATATTTCTGGAAAAATTACGTGCCTACCTTGCCTTAAGATCAAGTGACCACATAAAGTATTGTTAACCGATTCATCTCGGATTTATCTCGAGTTAGATATCATGCATAATCATGGTCATTTTCTCTAGCGTTCTATGACACTGGGATCCTTGGAATCTATTCTTAATTGAGAACATAACCCTTTGACTCTGTATTTGGCCGTATCTGATTCTGAAATATAAAAGGGCTCTGGGTCCGCGACTTTTTAGTGCCAGGTAGGACGGAAGTCCAATTCTGTAAACCATGGGATTTCTGGGTGTGGCATTGCACCAAACTCTGTACATCTGTTATTCTGTTATTCTGCAAACTCTGTTATTTCTGTTAATTCTGTTATTCTGATATTTTGTTGTTCGGTTATTCTGATAATTTAGATATTCTGCTAGATTATTTAATTCTGCTTATATTTATTTAAACTCTGTTATATTCTGGCCAATTCTGAAGTTATGTTTATCTAAGTATCTGTCCTTGTTATATTCTGATAGCTTGTCCTTGACTCTGCATGGGAATTCATCCCTATTTCTCTTGAGCTCGTATCCGCCTTTGACTTTGATATTCATCTTTTCTATTAGATTGATCTCATTATTTTCTAGTTCCATGCATTGCATCGTCACGAATACGTTAATTGGCTAATCACTTATATTCTGCTTGATGAGAGATGTAATTCCTACTGAGCGTTTTCGCTCACCTGCCTATCTTTAACGTTTTTCAGGTAACGACATTGAAGATAGTCCATCAGATGGGGAAGGGCAAGAGTGAAGAGTGTAATGGAGAATCGTGTCGGTGTCTTTTATTCTTTCTCTGAGTCTCGTCCTGTTATTTGAGTCCTTTCTCTTTATTAGAATGTAATAGTGAGTCCTTCCTACACTTATGTAAGTTGAGTCAAGATATGTAATTTGAAGATTAAATTGGCCCACATTGTCCGGTATGTAATTTTGTGTCTTATGTTTGCTCTGATCATTCATGACTGTATCACTGCCGCGTTCCGAACTACACGTTCCGCTGCTATCGATTCGGGGCGTGACATGAATGCTTAGGACCATCTTGATTTAGATATGTTAGGTCAGCTTTCATTGATAGTGTTGTTTATCCTTCTGTCGTCCAACAACAGCTTGTTTTAATTCCGCACTTGGAGCTGTTGTTGTTGGTTTTAATTGGGTGACTGATCTATTCACCCCCTCTAGATCGTATATCGCATCCTAACACTTGATATCAGAGCATACCATCTATCCTAATAGTTTCTTCATTTTTCGTTGCTTATTCTGGTCTCCTCATTGGTCCAAGGGATTGTGTCCCCCATGAGGTTGATCGTGTGTTTCTTTTTATTTAGTTTAGTTCCTCCAGATTGGCGTCACTTTTAGTCTAGATGTTCCTCGTGAATGGTTCGGAGTTTTTCGGAAGATTCCTATCGCTCGTTAGCAAAACGGGTGTCGTTTTACCTTAACACCCGCATTTCAGTCCACTCCGCTTTATTTTCGCTTCACCTCCATGTTCCTTGTCACTTTCGTTTCACCTCCGCTCGCTCCCCTACAAAGCGGACGTTAAAGAGGGGCATCTGTTGACACCAATTTTTTGCCAATAAGTTGAGTCATTTCTCTTACTCCCATTTATTAATGCCTTGAGTTATCTGTTACTCGTTGGGTTATTTTCCAGGCAACATCTCTGGGCTTACTTTATGGGTAGCCTCCCTCCCTGGCTAGGTCTGCTTCAATTCATGGCTTAATGGGCCTTGATTTTGTGAAAAATCAAATATCCAGAAACATGTACGGTTCACCCCTGACCGCACAACCATTTGCGCGGTCGCTTATGGGCCGTCCATATATTTATGGGATATTTTGGTTGATTTTCTGAATTTCCACCGACACGCTTTCATACGGTCTCAATCTTAGCCGTTCAAATTTGATGGACGGGCTAATAGTAACAGTTCTACTCCCAAGGTCCTATGCTTGGTTGTTTCCCAGATAATTAACTAATTATCCATTTATCACCGACAAGGATAAAACGGTTGACGCTTGGCCGCTCTTACTCTTGGACGGTCTCTAATTAGCCGTTCATCTGTGAGAGTCCAATGGCGAGATTCTCGGTTGGATTAATGGATAAATTGATTGATATTTCTTTTATATTTGAATTTCCACTGACTATGATAAACAGTTTATATATAGCCGCTCAACCCGATGAGTGGTCTATCGTAGGACCGTTTAACTACTCGCATCCTGAAGATTTAAGAGATTTTCTCTCTTCATACGTGGATTTATCCCTAGTTTCCTCGAACTGTTTCTCCGTGAATATGGAGTCAATTTTGGTGCCGTTTCTTCTGGTTGAAAGATAATTCAATTATCTTCAACTTTTCTTTCATTATCTCGACCTAAAAATGCATAGAAACCCTAATTTCGAGCTAAGACTCCAGGTGCTCTATAAATAGACCCTGAGGCCCAGCTTTGAAGGGGGGATTTTTGGTCGATGGTGAAGCCCTGCCGAATCTTTGAGTGACCTAGCACCAGGGAGGGAGCCCTTCTACATCCATACAGGCCTCCGGTTCGGGGAGTAGTTGTCCTTTGAGTCATTAGTACATTTAGTTTCGTCGTTCTCTCTTATTTGCATGCATCACTTCCTGCACGTTTCCCCCACATTTTTCTCATTCTGATGCATCATTCACACACCCTCCTATGCTTTTTGACGCCCCCAGGGGTTTAAAAATCCCCAGGTATCCCCCATTTCATTTAGTCATGTTCATTTCCGTTCGTTTGAGCATTTACTACACTTCGTAATTCTAATCTAGGTTTTTCTTTATGTTCTCTACGTGATTTTGCGGGTCAGCAACACACTAGCACGAGGCCCATCCTTTCTGGCCGGCCGGAAAGGGTGGAGGTTGAGTTTTCACAGCTCAAGGCGTGGTGGCATTGGGCGGTTCCATCCTGTCTGTCCTAAGGGAAGTGCGGCTGATATTGCACCGTTCGTTTTCTTCCCGCGGCCGGTCCTGAACCGTTCTTCCTCCATCGTTCCTCATCCCGTGTTCCACCCCAGCACTGACGAGCGGTCTGACGAGTGGCCGCGCATCCTTAAGGTGGTTCTTCACGGGCCGCGTATCCCTGCAGTGCTGGTTAAAGGCGAGTGTCTCCCCTCTTTCCAAGGTACGGTGTGTTCATCACGTTCGGCATCTTGGTGGCGATCACACAGGTTCACATACTTCTATCCCCTTCTACCCTTCATTTATTTCTCACATTTATTTAGTAGAAGGGATAGGAAGGACTTTTAAGCCGGTAAGGAAATAAATATCTACATCGGGTTGAGTGTGGGGTGGATGTAGGTCTGGAGGACCGAACCACCTAAAAATCTTCTGAGTGTTGTGGTTTGTTTGACTATTCTGATTCGATAGATGCATACTTAGGATCTCGCTCTAATTCCTTATCTTTTGAATCCACTCATGTTAGATCAATGCTTAGGCATAGATCCAGTGCATAGATCTTGTGTCTGCTGGGAGTGCAGGTTAAGTGTTCCGCTGTGTGCTTCATTAGAGCATCTACTACTTAGTAAGTACTTCAGTTCACTAAGTGGATCAGTTTACTTCCGCAATAGTTCACTTGTTATAGTTTTAATTTGGCAATTTTAATAGGGGAGATTCATTCCCCCCCCTCTGAATCCGAGCCTAACACCCTAACAATTGTTATCAGAGCGGGTCCCTGTGTATTCAGATCCAACGATCTACAGAGGATCCTGCTACTTTAGGTGCTACTCTTGTTGCTGTCTATCCGATTTTGATCGAGGGCTATTGGCGCACTGCTCAGTGATTGCTTTGTGTGTTGAAGCTGTTTGCTATCTGTCTTTATGGCTCGTCCCTATGCTTTTGATGGTTCTAACTTCAGCAAGTGGTTGGGAGGCCTCTGTATCTATATGAATTCCATTGATCCAAATCTATGGAATCTCGTATCAAAAGGCCCACATAATTTGCCTCGAAATCAGACTAAGTGGTCCATTAAGGACAGATCAAAGAACCGTGATAATGTTACTGTTCTTAAAATTTTGAGAGATGCAATGAATACTGACAAATTTCCTTCGTTCTTAGGTGTGCGTCTGGAAAGGAAATTTTGGACAGAATAACTGCTACAAACAGGGAGCAAGAGGATAAATGCTTGATGGCCAATCGGAGAGAGAATGATGATGATACTGCTTCTCAGGTAAGCTCCATATCAGAAGAACCTTCATTTAATGAATTGGTAGTGATGTATGAAGAGTTGTTAGAATTGTCTAAGAAAATAAAATCTGAGAATAAATGGTTGAAGAAAAAGATTGAACAAAATAAATCTGAACTCTCTTGTGAGAATTGTCCAAAGCTGAAACAATCTTATGATATGTGCATGATGGATGTTCATAACAGTAAGGAGTAGATGTTGTCTTTGAAAAATGAGAATCAAGAATGCTTAAACAAGATATCTGAATTTGAAGATCAGCTGAATGTTAAAAATGATGAGCACCCAATAAAACTGCAAGAGTTGAATAAGGCTAATTCTGAAGCAGACAAATGGAAACTTGAAAATGCATATCTGCAGAAGAATAATGAAAACCTTGCTGCCAGAATAAAAGAAATTGAGGAAGAAGCCTCAAACAATTGTTCCATAAAGTCAGCGTGCAGTAGATGTTCTCTGCTAAAGGAACGTAATGAAGATCTCTATATGGAAAATGAATGGCAGAGGAAGTTGATTGACTCCCTCAAGGAAGATCATAAAGACTTGCTGGCTGCAAAAATTGAAGTTGAACAGTTCGAAGAAAAACTGATTGATGAAAATGAACATTTAAAATCTGAAATAAAGAAGATTGAAAATTCTTGTGATAAATATACCTCTGTAAAGAATTTGAATGATGATCTTCAATCTGAATTGAAAATCCAAGAAGGATTAATTGACTCTCTAAGAAAAGAAAATGAGAAACTAGAACAAGAAATTGAGAAGCACAAAATTGTAAACAAAGTTTTAAGTGAATGTATTAATTGTAGTGAGCAAGAGATTGATAGCTATGAGATACACATTGTATCCTTAGAAAATAAAATTAAAAAACTTGAAACACTGCAAGAAGAAAATGAAGAAATTTCTAAGGAACTTGATGCTATTAAAGATGTTAATGTGGAACTACATAGAAATCTGGAAAAATCTGAATCTAAACAGAAACAAGAACTATCTCCTGAAGATCAGATTTTAAAAATTGAACTAGTTCAGAATGAAGAGCTAATGAAAGAAAATGAAGAATTAAAGCTGCCGAATTCTGCTATATCTGAAAGGCTCTTGACTTTGGAAAAAGGAAAGTGCTCATATGATAAAGAAAATGAAAAAGTCAGTGCATTGTTGCAGGAAATTGACAGTCATAAAACCATCAATGCTATGTTGAATAAAAAGGTAACAAAATGTGAACAAGAATTAGTGGATTCTGAAGTGAACATCACTTCACTTCAAAACGAAATTCATGAATTGAATAATGCTCTGTCAAAATTTGTTGATGGAAAAAGCAACCTTGATAAGATTCTTGGAACTAAGGTGAATGTTAAGAAGGAAGGATTGGGTTACAATTTGTTCAACAAGAAGAAACCTGAAGATAAGCTATCCACCTCTTTTGCTAGCTGTTCTGAGCCATCTAAAACACCTTTATCATCAGTCTTTCAATTTAAGGCTCAGAAAAATGAAAAACAAACAAAAGCTTTGAAAAAGGTTAAACAACTGAAAAAGAATGCTTATATGAATAAAGTCAAGGCTGTCCCTACCTGTGTTGTTAACTCTGCTAGTTCTGTGGAATCTGATGGGTTAACGCAAGCTGTTCATAAGCCTTTTACTCATTCACATGCAAATAAAGAGGATGATCACACTTGTGAAACAATACATTCTAAGAATTCATTTGTTAGAAACCATGCTACTAGGAAATCTGATGCTTCATGCTATTACTGTGGTAGGCGTGGTCATTTAATGAATGAGTGCTTTATTATGAAATTCGATGACAGGATGCATGCTAGATATTTTGCAAATCATCTTGAGCATAAATCAATGAGGAGGGCAAAGAGCAGCCGCTCTACTACCTCAGTCGGAAACTAATTGGTGCTGAGTACTGCTAGTCCCCTATGGAGAAAGTTTGCTTAGCACTGGTGTTTGCCGTCAAGAAGCTGCGACATTACCTCCTGTCCCATCGGGTTGAGCTCATATTTAAGCACGACCCACTCAAGTATCTTCTCAGGCAGCCCATCCTCTCAGGCCGATTGGGAAAATGGGCTCTCCTGTTAATAGAGTATGATATCACCTATGTCCCCTGGAAAGTAATCAAGGGACAGGGCATGGCTGAATTTTTGACAGCCCATCTGGTACTGGACGACTTACTTCTTAACACGAAACTCCCCGATGAGGAGTCCCTTGCTTCTCAGTCACCAACGCCAGTTGAACAGACCAAAGATGTCTTGCATTACCAGCAGCAAGATGCCCTCACAGCCAACGTACCTTGTTGGGAGCTCTACTTCGATGGTGCTTCCCGGGGGATTACCCAGAATAATCAAAATCCAGCCGTCATGGCGGGTGCCGGCATTGTTTTCCTGACTCCTCAAGGCAGAGTTTTGTACAACTCATGTGACCTCATGAAATCCTTGACCAACAACAAAGCTGAGTATGAAGCTCTAATCATCGGGCTTCATATGGCTCTCGACATGGGCATCAAGTGTCTCAAACCTTACGGAGACTCCCAGCTCATAGTCCGGCAAGTCCTCGACATTTACGATGTGCGGAAGAGGGAATTAGTTCCATACCACGCCACCGTCACCAGGCTCACCCAGAAGTTCTATTTCTTTGAAATAGATCATGTTCCCAGGAGCAATAATGCCCAAGCAGATGTCCTGGCAAAATTGGCTGCGGCCATTAAGCTTCCGTCCGAGGGTGAAGTCGACATCACTGTCAAGCACAGAAGACTGATGCTGAGTACACTCGAAGATGAATCTAACCAGAACACTCTTCCAGAAGAAGAAGATTGGCATGAGCCTATCATTAAATTCAAGCGAGGTTGGCTCCCGCCTGACCGAGCTCAAAGGGTCCAACTACTCCACTGAGCAACATCATCTGAGTTAATCGGTGACTCTCTGTATAGGCTTGTCCACTAAAAGGTCAAGTCGATTCTTCTGAGATGTGTCTCCTCAGCCGAGGCTTGAGCCATCATGCAGGAAGTCCATTCAGGATTATGTGGCGTCCACTAGGCCGGAGATAGAATGAAGAACAATATCAAGCTCAAAGGCTTCTATTGGCCGACCATGGACACGGATTGTACCCAGTATGCCCGTACGTGTCATCAGTGCCAAGCCTTTGGCCCGGTACGCAGAAGACATCCAAATCCACTACGTCCAATGGCCCCCACATGGCCATTCTCCGAATGGGGCATGGTCATCGTGGGACCCTTCCTGCCATCTTCCAAGGGCCATAAGTACATTCTGGCCTCCACCGACTACTTCTCTCGATGGGCTGAGGCCCAGGAGGTCACCGGCAAAGTGGTAGCCAGATTTGTCCGGCACAACATCGTCTATTGATTTGGTACTCCCAGCCACATAGTGTCGACTGCGGGGTGAAGTCCCGTGATCAATGACACCCAAGAGGGGGGTGAATTGGGTGTCTACAAATTTTACTAAAAACTTTTGGCCTTTTTGTAATATGTGATATAAAGCTAATCAATAGGATCAAAACTGTTGGTTCACAAATGAGATTTATCAAACTTAATTGGATGATGATGTAGATTATGTAGGATATACGTGGATAAATCTGGAATCACAAATACACTAACACTCACGTAGAATGAAGGTAATGTTGTGCCTCTTAGGCACAAGCATGTGCTATGTTGATTTGATGATAGCAATGCTGTTTTATTTTGATGATAGCAACACAGTGAGTGCTTTATGAGATTGTGTTTTGATGATAGCAACATAACTTGTTTTATAGAGAATGCATGTGTATGACTGATATATTGGTTGTGCATGTGCGTTGCCTTTCTGTCTGCATGTAGTTTGATGACTAGCAAGTCTATACGCTGCAGGGTAAAGCATTTCAGAGTCTTTACATCGTTCATGCATGTGCACAGTTCATGGACAAAGTCTGCACATCGCCCTAGATTGCATTAGCAAGTCCATACATCATCAGGGCTCTTCATGCATGTGCATAGTCTATACATTGTGCATCTCGTTGTCAAGTCTGCACATTCATGAAGTCTGTACAGCCATCCACTTGAAGCATTTCTCAAAGTCCATACAATGCATCTTCTTAGCATCTCATTTAGAGTCTAAGGCATTGTCTATACAATGGACTTAAAGTGTGTACATCGTCCGTCTCTGTTAGCGTCTAAGGCTTTGAGCAAAGTCTATACAGACCCCACCGTCTCATTCAGTGTCTTAGGCTTGCCAAGTCCATACATCGGACTGTTCATGCTTTCATCGTGAAGTCTGTACATTGCATGACTTCCACCAAGTCTATACATTGGTAGATGGCAAGTCTGTACATTGGCTTCACATTTGCTTCGAAGTCTGAACATTGCATAGTCTGTACATTACTTCTTCAGTCTGCCTCGGCCAAGTCCATACATTGCTTGCTTAGCAGACTGTGAAGTCTATACATCGGTTATTCAGCAGCAGACTGCTCAAGTCCATACACTGTCTGCATCATATGCATTGAAGTCTGCACATTGCTGAATGCTCTTCAAGTGTGTACATTGCTTGGTTAAGTCTATACGCTGCTTCATATGCAGTGAAGTCTGCACATTGCTGAATGCTCTTCAAGTGTGTACATTGCTTGGTTAAGTCTATACGCTGCTTCATATGCAGTGAAGTCTGCACATTGCTGAATGCTCTTCAAAGTCTGCAAAGTGAAGTCCATACACTGCACTCGAGTTCACAGTGTCTTCATGAAGTCTATACAATGCACTTTACATTACAAGTCTATACATCATGATCATCTTTACAAGTCTATACAGAGCTCTTCACTTAACCTAATATTCCGATACTCTGTCTGACAGTTACTCTGCTCGTGGAGGCTAATGAAGGGCACGTGATCCGAGGTTGGAAGGGCAGACAGGATCGTGACACGTGTGCTGAAGCTGGCTGAGAGACTGACACGTGGGCCAAGGTTTTTGGGCGGGAGATGTGGAGAGCACACGCCCTAGCTGCTGCTGCTGCTGCTATATATATGAGTCTTCGTCTTCAGATGAAGAGTGATCGAAGCAGAAGCAGCAATAGCAGAAGAGCAGAGTGCAGAGAGGTCTTCGATCCAGAAAAGAAAGAGAAGAGAAGAGAAGAAGAAGAGTGAAGAGAGCAGAAGAAGAAAGAAGAGAGAAGAGAAGAGAAAGAAGAGCAGAAGATAAAGAAGAGAAAGAGAGAGATAGAGAGCTCGAGTTGAGAAAGAGAGAGAGGTTGAGGTTGTCTGGATTTGAATCAAATCCAAGCCAGAACTACTCCTTCGAGAGCTATATTTGTGCTTCATTATTTCAGCTTTCTGTTGCTGTCTTGTTCTATCTTTTGTTTTCCTTTATACATTTCTTCAAGCTGTTTGTCAGCGGAGCAAGCTGTGTTGCTCAGCATTTGCAGTGGAGGATTCCACTGGACGGCCAAGCAGTATTGCCCAACGGTTTGCAGAGGTGCTGCCTCTGGACGGGTAAGCTGTAATCCCCAGCGGTTTGCAGTGGAGGATTCCACTGGACAGCAAGCTGTGTTGCTCAGCGGGGCGAGGAGGATTCCTCGGACAGCTAGCTGTGTTGCCCAGCTGATGTATGGCAAGCTGTGATGCCCAGCTGTTCAAGCTGTGAGTCAGCAGGAAGCCACACTCGGGTTGAGTGTGGGGTGGATGTAGGTCTGCTGGACCGAACCACCTAAAAACCTCTGTGCAGTGGTTTGATTTCTCTATATGTTTTTGCTTCTGCTAGATGTTTGCATAGGGGCGCTCCATCTGTTTGCTTACAGGTTGAACATAAGATTTAATTAGCCTTCAGATTATCTAATCTGTCTTGTTAGCATTCAAGTTGTTAATTGGGCGAAATTTTTATAGGCTATATTCATTCACCCCCCCTCTGAATACTTGCACCGAACCCAACAGGTAGAGGAAATGGATCGAACCACACAATTCAAACCATACTGCACAGCGATTTTTAAGGTGGTTCGGATGCAACGACGGCAATCCTACGTCCACCCCTCACCAAACCCGGTGAGACTTCACTCGGGGATAAATCCCCAAACGGAGACAAAGCTCCAACCGCACACGCAGGACGACGCCTGCACACACACACGGGGACGCGCCCCAACCCACACACGGAGACAAGCTCCAACACACACACACACACACACGGAGATGAACTCCAACACAATCCGAGAACCAGATCAACAAGACACACACACGCTGCGACAAGTGCAGCAAACCACACACTAAAACAACTGGATCTAAGTAGATCCACACACACACATAGATCTAGGAAGATCTACGCACACACGAATCAAATAGGACACACACACAACCACGGATCCAACAACGATCCACACACACACACAAGTTTTTGCAGTTTATACAAAACACGAATATGAACTTAAAACACAATAAGGCACAGTTTAGAAATCCCCTGATTTGGGTTCACTTGAATGCATGCTGCGGGGTTGAGAATGGATGAAGAACACTTGCTGCACGGAGTACTGTTCACGGCTACAGTACCCTTCTTCTTCACTTGGACAATCCTTGTATCTCCTTGATGCTTGTGAGCTTGTTCTCTTCCTTTGAGATTGCTGACTTCAACCGGAGCTAGAGTACCTTCAGATGATGCTTGAATGGCTCCTTCTTCCTTGTAGCATCCTTCTTCTTCTTCTCTTTATAGGCTCCTTGGTTGATAGGATCTCCTTCGATCTCTTCTTGTTGGATGCTTGCTTCTTTAGCTCATAGGAGGATGAAGGCTTCAAGAAGGATCTTGGATCTTCAGCTGCTGGATGGAACTTGATTCACGGACTACTGTTCATGCTACAGTAGCACTACTCCTCCTCCTTCTCTTTCACAGCCTCCTCTTGATCTCCTCTTGAATCCCCTTGGATGGTTAGGGTTGTGGCTTCAATGAGATGTTTTATATCTCTTAAATGGTCCATAGACAAGCCCCAGACCAGATCCACAAATCATGGTGGATTGGGTGTCTTTAGGATTAAACAAATGGGTGGAAAGACCACTCCTCGAGCTTGAAACAAAAGTCAACAAAAGGGGCAGTTCGAGGCTGGCGGTCGACCTACAGAGGCCAGCGGTCGACCGCCATTGGCCGTCCTATAGCCATTTGGCTGCTGGGAAAATAGGTCGACCGCTAGCTCCTGGCGGTCGACTGCCAGGTTCACAGGTTGCCAGTTTTCAGTTCTGTGATTTCAGGTCGACCGCCAAGGGTCCACAGGTCAACCGCCAGTCTCCAAACCTGTAAAAGTCAAGTGTTAGCTCACTTGAAACTATCCATTGGTTCGATACTTGAAAAAGGGCTTCTGTTATAGTTGATTACAAGTTTGTTTAGACTTGATTTAACACATGGAATGATTCGTGAACACAAGTTTGAAAATGAGTGAATCTTGATGGTTTAAAACATGAAGCTTCGTTTTAATACAAGGTAGGAGTCTCACCAATGGTTCTTGACAATAAATGACATATACCACCTGTTTTGGATTGTAGGGAAGTATAGTTTTGGTTCACCAGGTGATGGCCATGAGTTTGAACCTGCATGCAAGATAGTTAGGTTAATCGCATGCTTGTTGACATTAAAGAGGTTATGAAACCTCTTGCCTCTTGTAAAACCAACATGTGCAACCAGCATAAACAATAAGATGAATGAACACAATCATCAAGAATATGTGTAATCAACCATACATTTAGTTATCATCACGTAATCACACATTAAGTTTAGTTATCATCAAAACATAACTTAACAATTACAACAATCATCAAAACCATAACTCAACAATCTCCCCCTTTTTGATGATGACAAACTTATTGATGATGACAAACTTAATGATGATATATTGATGATGACAAACTTAAGGATGATATACAATGGAAAGGCACAGATGTTTTTCTTAGTTCTCCTCCCCCTGTCACACACAATCATCAATTTCTCTCCCCCTTTGACATAATCAAAAAGTGGGATAATGCAAACCTTTCTCCTCCTGTGACATGATCAACAATATCAACAAAGCTTGAAGAAGCCAAACAAGGAAGAGCAAACTGATCTCCCTTGGAAACAGCAATAGCCCATCTTATCAATACAGAAGAAGCAACAGCAAATCATGGACCGACAAATCAATATAAGTCTAATTAGAGGAGGCCAATTGTTTATTATTCTCAGAAATCAATATGATACCATCAAAAGTGATTATAGTCAAGCATGAGCCAGTGTAGGAAGATGATCACAAAATAAGGTGTTCAGCATGATAGCATTCAAAATCTAGAGCCCATGGCAGATTTTCACACAAACAAGAGCAGGAGGACATATCAAAATGATTTTCTTTGATTTTCAAATTTTTGATTTTTACATTTTCTGTTTAAATGCATGAAGCTATGTATATGCAGATGATGACTCATGAAGTGCACACAAAGTAATCAAACAGTTACATATAAACATACATGCAATCTCCCCCGTACATATATGAGAGGGGAATGGGTATATTAAGGATGCAAGAGAGTCATGCTCACCAGAATGCACATGTGTAGCACATGGGAGATCGTGCAATCATATAGGAGATTCATGCAATTGCTGATGCAGTCAATCAATTTTCTGAATACATATTAAATCAAATTTCCAGATGTGTAGGTGAGGAACATGAAGGACGATAGTTACAATATGGATATTCAGATTTTCAGATAAACACAATGAGACATTTCACAGACTGCACTTCAATTTTTGAGAACAGCGTATTGGAGGCTTCGCTCTACCACAATGAGTTTTCACCATCATTTTTTTAACTCAACCAGAATCCCCGGTTACTCGAGTAGTATCACATGATAGGCAGAATTTTTCAAGAGTGATCAGGTTCAAAATGATTCCTTTTTACGCGAGTAGACGCATGGAGCTCATGCCAGAATCCTCGGTTACTCAGAATACTGAACCATCTCACTTCATTTTGAACAGAGGTACTAGTCCACACTTTTCAGATATGAACCACATCACGTCTCAGGTGACATGTGCCCAGTTTACTCAGTGCGACCAAGCATTGCTCTGCCGTTCATTTACCTTAGAGATTTTTCAATAAATATAGGTAGGCAACTTTTTCTCAACTGTCTCTTCTACATTTATGCAGCAAGTTGAACATCTCGAGAGTGTTGAAAAGAAATTCATATATCCTTATCTTTAACACTCATTTTCACATTTTGTGCATGATGTGTGCGAATTTGATTCAGTATGTATACCGAAAATACCATGAACACATAACAAGGCAGCTCCCCTAAATAGATGCACTTATGAAATATAAACTCCCCAGAGTGTACGACAAGAAACACTCCAACAATGACTCAAATGCAGCATTATTTATCAAGAGGACATAAGGCCATAGAAGTGCCAAGGAATGAAGGTGAATAGCATATAATATCAAGCAAGCACACAAGGGGAATGTATGCAACATGCAATGCAAATATGCAACTGATACCAATCAAAAGGATACCAATTGAATGAACTGAATGCGGCTAATGCATGAGTTCTAGTGCAACGCAATCCTTGATCATATAATAATGAGATGTAACATGCCAAGACAGAATGCAGTGTGGTGTAAAACTTCTGGTACAAAATGAGTGAGCTAACTGCACTTAATGTATGAATTCTAATGCATGCAGTCTATTCCTATATGAGAATGGAATGCAAGATGAAAAATGACACTACATACAAGAGAGCAAATCAGATTGGAAAGATGAGCATGGGACAATTTCCATCACAAGTGGCTTATATACAAAGGGAAGCCATTTATTGTCAGAAGTTGTTAAGAGCAGATTTTCAAGGGTTTTGAAAACATTCACAAGCCATTCAGGAGTTGATATTTTCATTGCAGAACTCTTCACTTTAACAAGGATCAATTTTAGAAATTTTTGAAGGAATTCATCATGAGCATGTTGCATGTTCCAATTGGAGTTCACTCAGTCAATACTCATTTCAACTTGTTTAGCTAGCAAGACCCTCTTTGACAAAGATATGAATCTCAGAAAAAATTTAGTGAAAGTGCAATGTTTCTCTTATGACATGGGGCTAGCTGACAAGGAGCAAATAAAAGCATCAGAAAAATTCTTTCAAGGCCAAACAATCAATTTCTTCCAGTTCTGGTACAAGGTGGAGAACTTTGGTCCAAAGATCAACTCACGCATAGTGAGAGTTTCCAGGTGAAGATAATCTGCCTTTTCACTACTCAGTATTTGATATATCAGATACTCAATTAAGCTTAAATGTGCTCAAGCAATCATATTGAAGGATGTTTAAAGGTCAACATAAAGTTCAAGATTTTCAGTTTCAATTAACCAATAAGCAAGTTAGTCACGGCAGAATGGAGGAGCAATCATTTTAGGTATGTAAAAATAATACATGTCATCAGAATAACATCACAAAGTCCCATAGGAAGGATGTTCAAAGGTCAACATAAAGTTCAAGATTTTCAGTTTCAATTAACCAATAAGCAAGTTAGTCACGGTAGAATGGAGGAGCAATCATTTCAGGTATGTAGAAATAATACATGTCATCAGAATAACATCACAAAGTCCCATAGGAAGGATGTTCAAAGGTCAACATAAAGATCAAGATTTTCAGTTTCAATTAACCAATAAGCAAGTTAGTCACGGCAGAATGGAGGAGCAATCATTTCAGGTATGTAGAAATAATACATGTCATCAGAATAACATCACAAAGTCCCATAGACCAATGCATGAAGTTCCATTCCATAGCAAGAGGGTGAACTACCATAATTCAGAAGATAATACCGTAGGCCCTCAAGCACAAAAATCACCAACCTCACGAAGGTTAGTATTTTAGATTTATGTTTCATTACCTTGGCCTTGAGAATCCATTTTCTTCCAAGCCTTTCACCTGCAATCCAAAGAAGAGTGAAACTCAGTTTACTCATGAGAGTATTTTAAAATCTCCTTGCACAGTCCCAGCAAAAGCTTCACAAAAGGCATTATTAGTAGCTCAGAAATGATTACATCCACATGTACTTGAACCACTAAGAAGTCTTTTACCTGATTTACCTTGTGAGAGGTGGTTGGTCAACCTTACCTATTGAACCCATTCTTGATCAAAAGATGCGGGCTTTTCATACCATGCCTTGTGTACTTGCTTCAACATGTACAAGACTTTCACCACCTTGTACTTGAGTCGATCCTGGAGGTTGTTCTACACAAAGTAGCCCTTCTTCTTGTAGTAACTTGAGAGGGTTCTCATCATTTTCATCCTTGCAAGGTATTCTTCCAGTTAATTTAAGCTCAGTCATGACTAGCCCATCATCATTTGAATTTTGTGTGTGTAATATGTATCCAAAGATAGAAAGATTTAAGTTGTCAATTTCGATTCAAATTGATTAACAATGACATGACAAATTCATTTTAACAACCAACATCCCCTAGACAGCTCTAGATGCAATGCATGACTCATGTGTGAACCTAAACATTAATCCCATATGATGAATGTGGTTGCTCCCCCTTAGTGTGTGCATGAATGCAAGATGTTCAGTAACAGTCCAATGCCATATGCAGCCTTTTGAGTAAATGACTCATAGTACCAGGCGGAGAACTTAGATCCGAAGATCACCTCACGCGTAGTGATAGCTTTCAGATAGGCGTAACCTACCCTTTCACTTCTCACCATTTGATATACTATGTAGTCAAGGATGATGAAGGCAGGAGGATTGCTATGCATTATGACATGAACTCACAATGTTCAAATTATGCAAGACAGTACGTGAAAGGGTGTATGCAAACACAAAATATGTAGTGAAGTCATGATCTGAAGAATCTTCAAGCTTTCCTACAACAAGATGCTATATGGCAAGTGATATGCGCACAAATATCCAAACAACTATGAATGAAATGCATGTGTAGACATATGCAAGATTACATGACTATATGACTCAGAGTAAGTCAAAACATGATAGAGTCATTACAGAAAGTAGGAGGGATATCACCTGATCTTCAAATCTAATTTTTGATTTTTATTCTAACCTGACTTATGCCACTTAGCTCATGTGCTTTACCCTCTTGTTGAAAACAGATTTCATACTTTACACTCCATGGCACATCTGCAAAATAGATTTCTTATTTGACATTCTTAGGTACCCAAACCATCTTGGATCCTTATGGGTTAGTAGGATCTTTGGCACGTGGCTTCCACTTCTTACCAACACTCAAATCATCATTTTCCTTTAGAAAGCACCCATGCATGTTATGCCCAAATTTACCATAGTAACGACAACATGGCTTCAAGTGCTTAAAGGCATGAAAATCATTTGAGGCATGTGACGTCACATTCACTCTTCTCATTTGGTTGACCATTTTGTACATTTGAGCATGATGTGTTGAATGAAAACTCTTTTTCTTTGTTAGTAGCCAGCAGTGTGAAATTGTGTGACTTCTTTTATCACAATGATTACAATGCATGGAAGGTTTTGTGGTGAATGCTTTCTTTGTATTTTTCAAACCAGCCTGATTTCTACATGCTCTCAAATCATCATTCTTCATAATGAAACAATCATGCATCATGTGTCCAAGTTTTTCACAGTAAAGACATTAGACATTTCTTTTCTTAGATGCATGGAAGTTTACATGAATGTTTCTAACATGCATATCCTGGACATCCACACTCTTTTTCAGATTTGATTGAGTTCTTGACATGGTGTGTTCATGGGAGCGAGATGTAGAGGTGCTGGGTGCACAAGTGGTATGAACAAAAGAAGTGTGTAGCTTACTCTCAAATTTCTTTTTGTTCACTGGATCAAAACCCAGCCCTTCTTTTTGAAAGTTCACTTTCATGCCCAGCAATTTATCCAAGTTTTCTTCGCCATTTACAAATTTAGACAATGAAACATTCAAGTCAGAAATTTCTTTTTCAAGAGATGAAATGTGCAATTCAGAGGACGCCATCTTATTTTCACACGAATTGATTTGTTCATGTAACGTAGCATTTATGGTTTTATGACTTTCTATTTCTTGCAACAAGGCATGAACTTTTTCAGATTCATCAATATTCATAAATTTTTCTTTTTCAAAAGTAAGCAATCTTTCAGAAATGGCCTTGTTCAATTCCTTCAGTTTCTCATTTTCTTTAACAAGCTTTTCATCATGAATCAGTTCATTTATCAAGGTTTGATCATCGGCCATAGAATTCAGCTTCACACTCATCTCTTTGTTTTCATTTCTTAAGGAACAAATTTGATCTTTGTGAAATTCAATGTCAAACACATGAGCCTCAATCATTTCCTCTAGATGTAAGCATTTTTTACAAGAGGAATTACACTTATTTTGTTCGGCATCCTTTTTCAATTTTTTATTTTCAGATTTTAGCTTCTTGTATTTTTTAGCAAGATCATCATATGCAATCAACAAATCTTCATAACTAACTTCATCTTCATTATCGGAATCAGAATTTACCTTTGAGCTTGATTCAATTTGCTGATCACTCCCTTGATCGCTCGTACCTGCCACAAGGCATTGATCTTCATGCTCTTCCCGGACTTTCGTTAAGCCATCCAGGATATCCTTTGTGGACCTGCAATGAGAGATAAAAGAAAACTGATTAGAATTGACTGCAGTAGTGAACAACTTTAAAACCAACCGATTTTGATCATGTTTATGCTTATGATTTTCAGCCCAGACAGCTTTGTCTTTAGGCAATTCATAGGGACCACAAGAGACAAGCTTCCATAGCTTAGGGTCATATGAATTGACTAGACTAAACATTCTTCCAAACCACAAATCAAAATTGCAAGCATCAAACACCGGTGGAGAATTCAAAATATACATAATGGTAGTCATTGATCTGGATCACTCTAGATCGTTAGATCTATAAAAGAATTAGAGCCTTGGCTCTGATACCAATTGAAATCCCGTGATCAATGACACCCAAGAGGGGGTGAATTGGGTGTTTACACATTTTACTAAAAACTTTTGGCCTTTTTGTAATATGTGATATAAAGCTAATCAATAGGATCAAAACTGTTGGTTCACAAATGAGATTTATCAAACTTAATTAGATGATGCTGTAGATTATGTAGGATATATGTGGATAAATCTGGAATCACAAATACACTAACACTCACGTAGAATGAAGGTAGAGGAAATGGATCAAACCACACAATTCAAACCATACTGCATAGCGATTTTTAAGGAGGTTCGGATGCAACGACGGTAATCCTACGTCCACCCCTCACCAAACCCGGTGAGGCTTCACTCGGGGATAAATCCCCAAATGGAGATAACGCTCCAACCACACACGCAGGACGACGCCTGCACACACACACGGTGACGCGCCCCAACCCACACACGGAGACAAGCTCCAACACACACACACACACACACACACACACACACACACACACACACACACACGGAGATGAACTCCAACACGATCCAACAACCGGATCAACAAGACACACACACGCTGCGACAAGTGCAGCAAACCACACACTAAAACAACTGGATCTAAGTAGATCCACACACACACGTAGATCTAGGAAGATCTACGCACACACGAATCAAATAGGACACACACAACCACGGATCCAACAACGATCCACACACACACAAGTTTATGCAGTTTATACAAAACACGAATATGAACTTAAAACACAATAAGGCACAGTTTAGAAATCCCCTGATTTAGGTTCACTTGAATGCATGCTGTGGGGTTGAGAATGGATGAAGAACACTTGCTGCATGGAGTACTGTTCATGGCTACAGTACCCTTCTTCTTCACTTGGACAATCCTTGTATCTCCTTGATGCTTGTGAGCTTGTTCTCTTCCTTTGAGATTGCTGACTTCAACCGGAGCTAGAGTACCTTCAGATGATGCTTGAATGGCTCCTTCTTCCTTGTAGCATCCTTCTTCTTCTTCTCTTTAAAGGCTCCTTGGTTGATAGGATCTCCTTCGATCTCTTTTTGTTGGATGCTTGCTTCTTCAGCTCATAGGAGGATGAAGGCTTCAAGAAGGATCTTGGATCTTCAGCTGCTGGATGGAACTTGATTCACGGACTACTGTTCATGCTACAGTAGCACTACTCCTCCTTCTTCTCTTTGACAACCTCCTCTTGATCTCCTCTTGAATCCCCTTGGATGGTTAGGGTTGTGGCTTCAATGAGATGTTTTATATCTCTTAAATGGTCCATAGACAAGCCCCAGACCAGATCCACAAATCATGGTGGATTGGGTGTCTTTAGGATTAAACAAATGGGTGGAAAGACCACTCCTCGAGCTTGAAACAAAAGTCAACAAAAGGGGCAGTTCGAGGCTGGCGGTCGACCTACAGAGGCCAGCGGTCGACCGCCATTGGCCGTCCTGTAGCCATTTGGCTGCTGGGAAAATAGGTCGATCGCTAGCTCCTGGCGGTCGACCGCTAGGTTCACAGGTTGCCAATTTTCAGTTCTGTGATTTCAGGTCGACCGCCAAGGGTCCACAGGTCGACCGCCAGTCTCCAAACCTGCAAAAGTCAAGTGTTAGCTCACTTGAAACTATCCATTGGTTCGATACTTGAAAAAGGGCTTGTGTTATAGTTGATTACAAGTTTGTTTAGGCTCGATTTAACACATGGAATGATTCATGAACACAAGTTTGAAAAGGAGTGAATCTTGATGGTTTAAGGCATGAAGCTTCGTTTAATACAAGGTAGGAGTCTCACCAATGGTTCTTGACAGTAAATGACATATACCACCTGTTTTGGATTGTAGGGAAGTATAGTTTTGGTTCACCAGGTGACGGCCATGAGTTTGAACCTGCATGCAAGATAGTTAGGTTAATTGCATGCTTGTTGACATTAAAGAGGTTATGAAACCTCTTGCCTCTTGTAAAACCAACATGTGCAACCAGCATAAACAATAAGATGAATGAACACAATCATCAAGAATATGTGTAATCAACCATACATTTAGTTATCATCATGTAATCACACATTAAGTTTAGTTATCATCAAAACATAACTTAACAATTACAACAATCATCAAAACCATAACTCAACACGGGGCGCCATTCAAGAATAAGGCTGTATATCAATTAGTGGCCAAGTTCCACATCGACTAGACAATCTCTTCGGTCTACAATCCCCAGGCTAACGGCCTGGCAGAGGCCTTCAACAAAACCCTCTGCAAGCTTCTGGCTAAAATTGTTAGCCACCGAAAGCGTGACTGGGGTGAAAAGGTGTTCAAGGCACTATGGGCATGCTGGACGATTTATAAGACGCCTATGGGATGCTCACCATTCTCCCTCGTTTACGGGGCAGAAGCCATCATCCCCATCGAGATCCAACTAGCCTCTGACTGTGTAGCAGTCCTCATCGACTTTGCCGGTACAGAAGAAGATGAATACCAGAGAAGGTTAGAAGAGCTTGCCGGTCTAGAAGGCAAGCGACTGGAAGCCTACAAACATCTGCAAGTGTGTCAGGCTCGCATGGCTCGAGCCTACGACAAGCTCGTCAAACAACGAGCCTTTAAGCAAGGCGATCTTGTCATGATTAAAGAAAATGAAGTCATGGCAAGGCGCTCTAGTGGAAAACTACAACCTAACTGGTGAGGTCCATACATCATTCACGATGTTTACGAGGGTGGGGCCTACACGGTCATAGACCACAAGGGTAATTAGCCGTTCCCACCTCTCAATGGTAAACACATGAAGCTGTACCACGCTCCAGATCATGAGTTCGTGCGCCACCCTAACCAAGGCACGTGCCCCAGCGGTCACCAGCAACCCAGTAGCCACCCTCTTTAAAGGGTGGAACCAGTCACTTCCTCCACTTTTTCCTGGAATGAAGCACCATGGACAGTCGGCCCCTCCCAATGTCACCGCCTTATACTTGGGACGGCTTGTCTCCCAGCATCGTCCCTGTGACCGCAAGAGCGAGGACGCCCGACACCAGCAACAATATAGCCCGTAGGCTCCCAGGTAGGTAAAAAAAAGATAACAAAATGGGGTTAAAAATAGAGATACCCCAGTGGCCTCAGTCAACTCCCTCCACGGGATTACTGAGGGTAAAAATTGCCATCAACCCAACTGAGGTGAAAACCCGCGAGGGCACCTCAAGCAAAATCGGGTGACCCCTCGGTGTGAAAACCCGCAAGGGCGCACCGAAAAAAGCAAAAGGGGCCTGTTCTAGCGAAAACCCGCAAGGGCAATAGAGCTGGGAAAGGAAAAAAAAAGAGAAAAAAAACTCTCTTCCTCTCTACTCCTCACTGATGAAAGCCGTCGATCGCGACATCTCACCGATGGCGAGCTCAACATCACTCCACATCAATGGTGACCATTACACCCCCGAGGGTCGGTCATCGCCAGTCTCCAGCCCCAGTATTCGACTACACACCTCAATGGTCAGCCAACCAGTCCCAGTCTTCCAGCTGCTACACATCAGTAGTTGGCCGGTCGACTCCAATTCTAGTCCTAGTCTTCCGGCTACACATCTCAACAGTCAGTTGACCAACTCCAGTTCCAGTTTCGACACTAGCTCTAGTTTCAATCCCAATCCCAACGTCTGGTTACAACATCCTAAACTGTCAGCCGGCCAGCTCCAGTTCCAATTTTAACACTAGTCTCAGTTCCAGTCCCAGTCCCAACCTCCGGCTACAACACCTAAAAACGGACAGCCGGCCAGCTCCAGTTCGAGCACTCGGCTACACACCTCAACAGTCAGCCGACCAATCCTAGTCTTCCTGCTACTACACATCAGCAGTTAGCCGACCAGCTCCATACCTAGCTCCAATCATAGTTCCATCTCCAGACCTAGCTCCAATCACCGTTCTAGCTCCAGTCCTAGTTCCAGTTCCAGTTCTAGTCCTAGCTTCCGGCTACAATGCCTTCCATGGTCAGCCGGCCGGCCCCAGCTCCAGTTTCCTAGACCAATGTGAACTACATTTCCAAAAAATAACATGTCAATAGCTGGTTCACCAGTAATCGGTCTATGGCTGACATACCCCAGATCCAACCAGCAACTGTCGACAATACGGGCCACCACACCCTTACGGGTTGGCGCCCGGCCCCCAGTCCCTAGCAACATAGGCGAACACCCCCTTAGGGGTCAGCCTCTAGCTGCCAGTTTCAAGTTCCCAGTCCCAAAAAAAAAAACAAAATATGGGACTTCCTCACGTAAACCCCCCAAGGGGGGGGTGTTGTTTCTCCTCTGGATTTTATGAGGTGTTTTGATGCTAGCAACAGTTTGTATTTTTGATGTCAGTTAAGGTCGATGCATATTCATACATTGAGATATCAAGGTCAATGCACATTCATACAATGAGATAGACAAGTTGGTGCACATGTTAACTCTGAGCCTAGAAGGTCAGTGCATATGCATAAGTATTCTATTATAAGGCCAATGCATCTTTCACTTCATTAAAACTACCAGGTCGATGCATATATGGCATTGGGTCTAGAAGGTCGATGCACATATTTCGCTGAGTCTAGAAGGATGATGCACATATGCATTTTTGTTCGGAAGGTCGATGCACCTTATACACTAAATGCATAGTCAGGTCGGTGCACACATGCAGACTAGTTTAGGAGGTCGATGCACATGTGAATGTCTTGCACTAAAAGGTCGATGCATATATTCATTCTATCTAGAAGGTCTGTGTACATATGGAAGACTTGCATTAGAAGGTCGATGCATATGTAGAAAGTTTGCAGCATAGGTCGATGCTAGTTGGCTAGAGTCTGCTGTAAGGTCGATGCTTGTAAGCTAGCGACTGAAGCACATGTCGATGCTAGTTGGCTAGCGACTGCTGTAAGGTCGATGCTTGTAAGCTAGCGATTGAAGCACATGTCAATGCATGTCTTAGTAAGGTTGATGCTAGTTAGATAGCGACTGATGCATGGGTCAATACATGATTGAGTAAGGTCAACGCTAGTATGTTATCACTCTTAAAGTCGATGCACTTTGTGCATTCACTATAAAGTCAGGTCGAGGCACCTTCATTACAGAGTCAGTATGTCTGGCACATTAGTGTTGACACCCATTTTATGCCTACAAGTTGAGTCCTTTTCTTATCCACTTAATGATATCCCAAACTATCCATCGCTCTGAAGTCTTCCCTTGATGGTGTTATGAGTTTGTTTCTTACATTACCAGATCGATTACTCCCTGGACGGTATGTGTTTAAGTCTACTTCGGCCCTTAGTCTGCTCCAGTATCAAGGCGGTTGTCACTAGACCGCTACCACATTATAGCAGTCCCATGAAGACCGCATCTATCCTATGACCCAGGCCGTTGCCGTTGACTCAGTCAATCCCTATTTTCGCACATGGTCGCGGTCTCACACAGACCGTTTATATCGGTAGCAGTCGTGCGATAGACCGCGTTAGCTTACCCGAGCCCAGTTCCGTCCGAGCTCCGTTTTCTTCGGCCGGGAAAGCATAAGGACTCTATCTTCGGAGGAGGTATCGCCCCAGGCAGGTTGTGGACTCTTTTGGACGATTATCCTTCATTTTTTTCATCAGATTATCTCTTAGAAAACCCCAGAATTCACCCCCGGGGAACCCTAACTCGACCTAGGGTTTCTAAGGGATCTTTATAAAAGGGTTAGCTTTTGGCCTCACTTAGGGGGGACGTTTTGGACGTTCACGCAGAAATGCTGCCGGTTCATGGAGCGATCTTCAGTCAGGGAACCCTACTTTTCACGTTCTAAACATGCCCGGTCCAGAGAGTATTTAGATTTCATCATCCAAGGCTTCTTTCTTTCCCCTCGTCTCTTTGCATTTCATCATCGTTATTTCATTGTTTTGTGTTGTTCTACCACGTTTCAACTATTCATTGCATTTGCAAACATCCCTCCCATTGTTTATCACGCCCCACAGGGGTTAAAAACCACCAACCCCAGGTATTTCACCCCCCATCTATATGTTTTGATCATCATAGCTCGATAGATGTTGCACTATCTTTAGATCTAATTGGGTTTATTTTCTTTGTGTTTTTACTTTTCCCTGCAGGTTCACAGCACATCCAGCACGAGGCCCCTCTCCTTTTGCCGGCTGAAAGAGAGGGAGGATCGAGCCCACAGTCCGTTCTTCTGGGTAATGGTCGCGGTCGAGGGTGGACCGTGTCCATGCGTACGCGGACGTGCGATCAACCGCGTTCTGTTCCAAGTTATCCCCGCTTGCGAGTGCCGGTACGTTCATTCTTTCCAAGGCTTGTGGCTCGATCTTCCCGAGGTATTAGTCTTGGTGGCGATCACGGTCAGTCCTCTATTCCCCTACCCCTGTACTTCCTTGTTGCAGGTTCATAAATGTTCACTTGCTAGTTGAAAAGGGAGCGGTTTATTAACTTATTCACATCTTGTTCTATTACTCATCGCCCTTTACTTCCATTACCCATATCTACACCTGTGTGGCGAGATCGCGCTCTGCTGCCTCGGCACGAGCGACCGCTCCAGCCAACTGCTCTTCTAGTGCAGTCGTCTCTGCACTAGGCCCTCTCGAGCTGGAGGCTCCTCCCGTCTCTCTCACCACTGCTCCCTGCTGGGCACGCTGCATTCATTGAGATTGTTAGTGACTAATCATCAATAGTTCAGGAATTCAATTGCATATAGATAATTAAACACTCACCAGCGTTTGTAGGTCTGCCCGTGTGGTAGCCAGTTGGGCCTCTAGGCTGTGGAGGTGGGCTTGCATGTCCATCGCTGCTATGTCCCGCGCATCCTGCATTCATTACACATATCAGTCGCATAATAGACATATAACATTTGCAATTAATTAGAAAAAATGCATTCATACGTACCCCTAAGACCCTCATCTGGGGTCGGCCAGTGTAAACCTCCCAGTAGCGTCGGAGGTACTCAGAGCTGTCTGTCGCCTGGGAGGTGACTCGTGTCCCGCCGCGCTGCCAGTCAGTGTACTGGTCAAGGTACCGGACTCTCCAGTCGGTCGCCTTTGTGTGACCACAGGTCTTCTTCCCTATCCCTCGGGGCTCTCCTACCTCGACCCACTCCTGGTGTAGGCCGAAGGTCCTCATCACCAGCCTAAGCCGTAGCAGCTCAATCTCGTTCAGGCAATGAACCCAAAGCTCATGCCCGAAGCGAGGATGGCCCGCTACGACCCAGGGCTGGCCTTCGTCGGTCATGCCCTCGTAGGGTCTCCACATCACCTGCATTCACAGACATGCATCACATCGTATCTCACATCATATCATCATATTTCATAAAGCATGAATTGCATCATGTTGAACGTGCGTACCAATAAATAAGGGAAGTCGTGGAACTCCCGCCGGAGCACTCGTAACTCGTAGGCGAGTGGCGCTCCACTCACGTACGGTAGCCAATGCCGTGCCAGATGGAACGATCCCTCATCTCCGGGTCGAGGGTCAGCACGCCCCATCGGCATGTATAGGTGACTCCACACCTGCATCCATCCATTGCATTAGTAAAGCATTCACATGCATTAAAAGAAAGAAACAAAAAAAAACAAAGAAGAAAAAAAAGGAAAAGAAAGAAAAAATGCATACATGAAGGAAAGGTGAGAAGCCACTGACAGTCGTCTCTCAACCCGTCCCTGTAGACAGGTCGGCCATCAAGTGCGCCAGAAGAGCGGCTCCCCAAGCGTATCTGCCGACGCTCTCCAAGTCCTCAAGGATCCCCAAGAATCGGCAGTTGATGATGTCACCCTTCGTGTTGAGCAATAACCTCCCGAGCATCAGAAATAAGAATCTCCTCAAATCTCGATCTGCTCTCTCTCTCTCGGCCGGGTCCTGGCAGTAGACGGCCCTAGCTCCCCCAATCATCCTCCCCGAGAACTGCTCCAGAGACTCCCTCGACCTCTGTCTAGAATGACCCAACCCTATAGCAATGGTAATGTCGGTGCGGTAGATGGTCCTACACTCGCAAGGTGTCCCTGCTACCATCTTTAACCCTAGCAACCTCTGTGTTGGCTCACTATAGTCAGGTAGGGTAATCCCGCTCACAGCCTCGCCATCCACCCTCAGCCCGGTAATCCTAGCAACGTCCTCCAAACTAGGAACCATGTGACCCCATGGCATCAAGAATGCCCTGCTAGTCCTATCCCATCTCTCCCTAAGCACCTGGATCAAGGGTAGGTCGGGTCTCATAGGCTCTATGCTAAGGAAGGGTCCGAACCCCATGGCATCTACCCTATCCCTCTGAAAATCTAGGAGCCCATAGTAAGCTGCTCGAACCTGGACCTAGGAGATCTGAGTCCTCATCAATCCCTGCAACAACAAAGGAACATTCTCACTTGAGTTTTATATAAGTTTCTTATGTGGATATTCATTGGCTGTTACAATTTGTTGTCTGTTTGAATTGACGACCTACCCTCGGTCATGACTTATATAATTGACGCCCCTGCAGGGGGCGCTATTTCAGAAGGTGTTTTATGCGTAATCTGAATTGACGACCGACCCTGGGTCGTTGTTTGTTTAAGTGACGCCCCTGTGGGGGGCGCTATTTTGAAGTTAATTTTCAATTCCAAAAATTATAATTGTGATAATTTTGAATTGACGACCACCCCAGTGGCCGTTGTTTAATGAATTAACGCCCCGGTGGGGGGCGTTGTTTTCTGGGGGTTTTAAAATAAGCAGTGCATGAAATAGAAATAAAACAGAGGTATATATCAAAAATAAAAGAAATGGCATGGAAATTAACAGCATGGTAAATAAACATGATGTTTTAAAATGACGACATGCTGCAGGGCGTGAATTATCATTTCAGAAATTAAAAAAACAATTTAAATTGACCACCCAGGGTGGGTCATTGTTTGAATTGACGGCATCCACTGGGGCGTCATTTTACTGTGTCACTGGTTCCACATTTCTTCCCTTCACCGAGGGCTATGGAAATTTCAAATAAAAATAAAATAAAATCAAAATAAAATGAGATGGAGGGTGAGGGCACCTACCTTGCTGCATTCTGGAGCTAGCAACCCTCCACGGAGGGGTTACCGTGGCTGCCATGGTGGCCGGGGTTGACGGATGTGGCGAGGCCGAGGGGACGCCGCCGCCGCTGGTGGTTCTCCTTCACCTCCTTCTTCATCTTCTTCTTCCTCACCGTCGTCATCTTTCTCATCTTCTTCTTCATCCTCACCATCGTCTTTATCTTCTTCTTCCTCGCTCCCGTCATCGTCTTCCCCTTCCTCTTCATTGGCGGTTTCTTCCCCTCCACCTTGCTCCGCCGCCGGGGCATCTTCGGCCGCTGCAGGAGGAGCTTCCTCCACGGCGTGCTCATCGTCACCGAGGTCCACCACCTCGGGCGCAGAGACCCTCTGCCACTTATGCACGCCACCCGTCATGGGTACGAGAGATTGAGCAGAGAAAGATGAGAAACGGGAGATTGAGAGTGGGGTATGGCTCGGTTAGAGTTTGGTTACAAAAAGAGAGAGGAAGAGGAAGAAAGTAGACGAAGGAAGGAGAAGAAGAGAGGGAAATAGGGTTTAATGGTCAAAACGAATTGACGCCCTGAGTGACGTCGTCATTCTATTATTTGACGGTCCTGGTCAAGGCGTGGTTTCATGATATGACGACTCGAGGTTAGGTGTCATTTTATTTTGCATGGGAACTCGCAACCATCGTTAGACGCATTAATGAGAGATTGATTGATGTGATTGTAGTCATGATTGCGGTTTACAATTGACGACAGTGGACATAGGCATCAGTTTGATAAGGCACGACGTGAGTCAAGGCGTCATTTCTGAGAAATTGAGGAATTACTTTAAAAATAATTTAAAGAATTTAAAGCGATTAACGCCTTACCTCGGGGCGCCAATTAATAAATGCCTGTTTGAATAAGCGTCGATCATGGTTTTATCTATTGATTAATGGAAATTGACGACATGCACTAAGGCGTTGTTTAAGGAATTGACGCCATTCTTGGAGGCGCGGCTCAGAACAGAAGACCCGATGCTTAGTTTTATCAGACAGAATCATATTGAATTAGAAGACAAAGATCGTATAACATGCTGTTTTGGCTCAATTAAGGAAAGACTCTTATTTCATTAAGAAAAATCATTGTTACATTCAATGAGCCATCATGGGCCTTATCTTCCTAAGTGCTATTACATATGATTTGCATTTGTCTTCTTCTTCTTCAACATATTGCTTGGACCTATGTAGTAGTCCAACCTTCCATTGTGCCATGATTGTCTTGACTTCCTCTTGATCTCTACTTGAGCCTAGTTCTCTCCTCTTGAGTGGTGGAAGGTGAGAAGGTTCTTCAAAGGTGTACCGAGGTAGTCCAAGTTGTGGAAGGCACCGGTGATCATTGTAGAGGACGAAGTCGGTCCCGCCGATCAATCGAAGCTCCATGCCAGAGGAGAGTCTTGAGTGAAGCTCTTGGGTCTTGAGGAACCCTGGTGTGCAAGTGAAACCGCTCTTTGGCATGGTCTTGAAGTAGTTCCTCCAATCGCCTCTTTTCTTGAGCTTTGGCACCCGATTAGTCACCCTCTCACATAGGCCCAAGGAATCCGTCATGTACTGGAGGGGGCTTTCAGAAAAGAGTTTTGAGTCCGATTGGGTTTCTTGGCATGGGTCAAACTTTAGGTGGAAGTCCACCCAACAAGAGAAGAGTAGCATTGACCCAAAGAGGGGCCGTCCCAAGGAAGCCGAAGTGAGTCCATTATATAGGTTGGCTAGCACTGCCGGTCCTATCCTTTTGCCTTCCCATATGGTAGCTATGGTGCTTAAGTGGCATTCTTCTAGGTGGTCTTCCAATGAAGGGAAGAGGAGAGCTCCTACCATACATACAACAAATCCCTTCATCACCCTCTCCAACAAGTCTTCATTCTCTTGGGCCTTGTCCATGTTCTTGTATGCCCATGAGGCTAATTTCAAAAGATTGATTTTTTTGTGGGCTTTGATTTGGTTCACTAAGTTTGGGCTTTGTACAAGGCTAGTAAGTATATCATGAGCACTTATTGGCTTTGTCAAACTAGCCATCTTTGATTCTTATCCTTGTTTCATCCTTCTTAAGCCAAGAAGCATATCTACTTCCTCTAAGAGTATGGTGGCTTCAAAAGTGGGAAAGAGGAAAGTATGAGTGTTTGGGTGCCATAATTCTATTAGTGCTCATATGGAGGACCAATCTAAATGGATGTCATCATAATGGGTAGCATGGGTGACAAGGCCTAGAAAGTGCCACCTTGAGAGGAAGGACCTCATATCTAAAGATAATTTGGAGAGGAATAAGGGGAGCCACTTGATTCTTAAAAACCTCCTTGGTCCCGGTACATTTGGGTAGTCCTGAATAAAATGGAAAAGGAAAGAAGAGAGAAGAGAGAAGAGAGAAGAGAGAATGTAATCAGAATTTTGAAGAAAAGAGGAAGAATAAAATAAAAGCTTTAACACAGATCAACTTACTTGGCTCGTATTGATTCTTTCGCTGATATGGCCAGCAACTTCAGATATCCTAGGAAATCCCATCCTAGGTTTCTTCGTGAATCTCTACATCATAGCTTTCTCCATCTTCTTCTTCAATTGAAAAACCCTGTGTTGCTAATCTGCAGTTCTCTGTTGAGTCTTGGCTGCAGCAACTCTCAGTTGTTTGATATGTTTAGCAGACAAACAGATGCATCCTTTTATAATGTCCAATGCTTTGGCTAGCCGTTTAGAGCAATCACGGTTTGAGTATAATTCGAACGAGTCATTGGAGTTTTGTTTCCGAGCAGGGAATGGAACACCAACATTGTTGGTGAATTGACGACAGATCTCCTGGCGTCATTTCTGTTATTCGCGACATTTTTAGTGTCATCTTTTATTTAATGCCTCTATAGAAGGCGTCATTTGCAGTACCATTCCAATTCTAACAGTGAAAGTAATTAACGCCCCAATAACTGTCGTCATTTATGTTTGTGACGCCGCTGCATAGGGTCGTCATTTCCTGGGTTTACATCTGAACTTAAGTGCTTTATATCTTGATTAAATCATTTTCTATTATGCTCTTATGATCATATTTTGGGCTTTATTAAACTAATGATTCTTTGTTGAGCTAATGATTTTTGAGCACAGGAGAGCAGGTTATGCATGTCCTGAAATAATTGGATTCTTTCTACTGGTAACATCATTCCATCCCTTGTATCCTCTCTTGTATGCATTTTTACTATATGATACTTACACTATTATAGCATATCAAGGACCTTGTGGTTCTGATGAACCTGGAGTTTGAGTTCCCCTTCATCAAAAACAGTGATAATTCTAGGAGAGTCTTGATGACATGGATAGGCCGTTGGGTCATTTAAGGCTTGGGACGACGGTTCCACTTTCTGAGTTGATGCGTGGACAAATGGGCTTCGGCTTAGTATCAGCTCAGAGATTTAGATTCCTGACCAAGTCTGGATGGTTTAGCAATATTATCCTTGATTATTTTCTATTTTAATTTGTTTTAATTTTTCTTTTAGCCCATCATGCATCATGAAGGACTTTGAGCTTTGATGATGAAAATCCTCATATTACGCCAATAATGAGGGCCACTCGCTCTTGATTGAGTTGACATGAGATATTCTATTCCAAATCAAGTACTATATTCTCCTTGAAGCCGCTCAGGCTGGTTCCTTGAAAGCATTCATTCGCTAGGTCTTTATCTCAATTCACTTTACTTTTCTGTAAACCCACCTTGGTTGTAGCACGTCCGCATTGGCTGGTAACTGCTCTCCAATGATGTCTTTCCTTCTGTGCCCTTGCGCACAATTCGTTTATTAGTTTAGTTTCTTCATCCAGCTGATCATTACTTTCTTGCAATCATCCGAAGTTGTTTCATCCAGAATCCTAGAAAGATTTCCAACGCTTAGTGTCAGAGGCGTGTCACATCACACCTTGGCATCTACTTATCAGTTTGCTCCCTTCATTCCGCTCGTTGCACTTTTGCTTCATTCTGTCTCACTCCCTTGCAAAGCAGACGCCAAGGCGGGGCAGCTATAGACACGCCAAAATCAATGCTATGTTGAGTAAATCTCATGTCACCGCGTGACTCCCCAAAGTGGACTTCAATATTGGCTTAATATAAAGTTTTTCTAATTATTTGATGATTTCTCTATAAATAATTATAATTTCTTAGCTTTTTTCTTTAACAATTAAAATTAATGCCTGGAGGAAGGGCGTCATTTAACTGACGACTTGAAGAGGGTCGTGATTCCATAAATAAACGACTGTTCAAACAGACGTTGTTTCCTGGATTTTACGAATCCTAAAGAAAATAAAACTCAAAGAATTGACGTCTGAGGGGCGTTGATTATTTAACGCCCATTCAAATAGGCGTTAGTTGTCAATTTTAAATTAAGAAAGTCCTTTATGACTATAAATAAATCCAGGAATTAACGACTGTGTGAATGTCGTCATTTCAATTAACGCCCTAATTCAGGTCGTCATTTTCACTTCCGTTTCCATTTCGCCTGCTTCTTTCCGATGGTGATCCTTTCCCCCATTATACACATTGTGTTCGATTGGGAGGAGGGTTCCTTATTGGAGGATTGATTGCCCTATTTTAATCCTATTGATGCAAGGATTTTGGGCCTATAAATACCCTATGGTGGTCTTCTCACGCGTGAGGGGGGAGAGGCACAAAAAAGGGCCATTGCATCGTGTGAACTTCACAGAGAGAGAGAGTTTTTCTTCTCTTTTACAAGTGCTTATTCAATTCTACTTCTACTGGCGGCGTCTTCATCCTGCAGCATTGAAGCTCTTCCCCTCCCTTTACTGCTGCACACATAGCAGAGAGGGCATCTTCCCTTTGCTTTATTTGTTTTTAGCTATTATTCATCATCACATGTGCATCTTCTCTAAGCTTTGCTAGAGATATTCACTCGTTTATATTGCATTAGCATATCATTCATATCTCCATCCCTTTTTACTCCTCTTAGGGGTTTAAAACTAAAACACATAAGGTGTGTTCATGCTTAGTTTTATTGATTTCATATTTTTAGAGCATTGATATTACACACTTGGCTAATCCATATCTTTGTTTGTTTTGTGTGTTTTCTTGCAAGGGTAATCAAGCTATAAACCCCCTTCATCGGCTTGCTGGTAGAAGGAGGAAGGAAGAACTCCTAATCTCACCCGCTCAATACAAGGTATATGCGATCATCATTCCTTTTTTTTGAGGTAATCCCTCTGGCGATCACCCTCCATAGAGCATCTCATGCTCATCCTCTTTTCCTTCATGTCCCACTCATTTTAGCATAATTACTCATCCTTAATCATTTGTCATTTTTATTTTCAAAATCCTTTTTATCTTTCTTTTAAAAAATGTCTATGTGACACGTTCACAACTTGCCGACCGTTAGGTAACCCTTAGCAGTCGCCATGAAGACCATTTGGAACTCAGAATTCAGAAAAAACATTGATGGTGTAAGTGCTTTCTAGACAATTTGGGTTTTGATGGTACAACCAGCTCGACGACCTAGTGGGAATCCCAGGCTCACGGAGACTTACGGAGGCCTTGAAACATAATCCCCTAGTCCGATAGAAGGAATATCCGGCGGAGAGATTCATAAGTCCAAGATTGTGTACTCATAGTGCAGAGTGTATCTAATGGTCACATACCGGAGTACATGCCATGTACTTAAGAAAATGACTCTAGAGATAAGAGTGGATCGTGTGAAAACATCAATCAAAACAACGTTCTAAATACCACCATGAATCATGTTCCATAAACATATGAGAAAATATTTAATTACAAAACTATAACATTTAGGCATGAAATTACATGATAATGAAAATAAAGTTTAAAATCATGCCCATGCTAAAACAGGGTGTTTAACATAATTTTGAGTGAAAAATACCATAATTATAGAGTTATACTTAGGCAAAATTGATGCGGGACGGACGCGACTCGACTCCAATTGAATAGGCGATCCTTGGACTCTATGCAAGCTCGCGATCGCCCCTAACGAGGGAAGCGTACGGACGTGCACGGTTGAGAAACCGGCAGTGAGCTAGGGTGGTCGGCTCTCTCTCGTGCCCGGATCGGGTCACGGGACGGTGTCGCTCTCTCTCGCAGCAGTAATTAAATTGATATGGCGAGCTAAATTAACCTATCACTCTAGCAGCGGCATATAAAATTATATACGAATAAAGCAAATGCCGAGTAAGGGAGCGAACACGATACCTCCACGCACCGGGCGTGGGTGTAGTGCCCCAAAACTTATAAAAGATATTTTCGGTATTTATTTAATAATTTTTTGGAATTTATAAAGGCCTAAATAAATTTATAAATAGATTATTAATAAGTCATTATAAGGCCCAATTAGGTTAAATAATTAACCTAGCATATCTAAAAATGATCCAAAAGGTTTAAGGACCAATCCCATTAAGTTTGGCCCATGTTCTAGAAGGTTATTGAGCTTATTCACAGATTTTTAGGATAATTATGTGGATAAACGAATAAAAGAGTTTTATCAAATTGAAACTCTATATACGTTGAATGTAACGGTCTATCGGGCGACCGCCACAGCATGTAACGCACCAGTCTAGACGCGTTACACTCTGTTAGTTCCGTGAAAGAAAGAACGAGAAAAAAGATTAGAACTTTGGGATCTTATCAATAAGAGATCGACTTGGGAAGGCTTATAACATTCCTAAGGACTCTTAGGGATTAGGTTCTGGCAAATTAAGGACTCTAGAATCAATCTAATCTTCGAACCCTAGCCAAAACCCTATAAATAGGACCCAATTCTGAACTGAGCGACCCTTACTTTTGACTCGTGAAGAATCAAGGTAAGGAGTCATAATTTCGTGTAAGTTCTTTAGAAACTTTTGTTTAGTATACTTTAGACTAATGGTTCTCCAAATTTTATGCTAGGAGATCAAGCAACCAAGGAGATTGAAGCATCCAAAGTTGCTGGCTCGACCATAATTACCTAGGGATCGGAACGAAAGTCCTCTGAAGATCAGGACATTAGGACATCTAAACGAGGTAATTAGAACTCAATCCTTTAGAACTTTTTGTTCCCAATAGTTTCATCTTCCTAACCTCAAAATTTCACGTCATTAGGACAAGAGGTTGGAGAGATAGAGCAGTAGGAAGTTACTGGAAAATCACTGGAAAAGGAAAGCTAGGGCTCAATTTTCAGATTCAAATTAGAAGCTTAAAGCCTAGTTAAGAGGTAGGTTATAATTGGCAAAAACATCTTGCTAAGGATAAAAGCCCTCTGGTTTGACTTTGTTTCATGCACTATAGATCACGGATTTCATGTTTTATTAGAGTCATGCATACATGTATACTCTTAACCCTAACCAAGTTAAAAAGGAACTTGTTTGTCCTATTCACAAAGAACCCGTGCATACTAGTAGTTGGTCTTCATTCTATCATGTGGAAGTTGTTATATATGATTTTCAGACCTGATGTGAGTTGAAACCTGGGTCATTGTTACTTATTGTTGTCAGCAGAATCTCTGACGGATTAAGGTAGGACCGTCACATGACTGTAACGGCCTTACGATAGACTGTCACACAATCTGTTGTGTTCAAACTGTTCTGTTGGCTCTGACGCATCTTCACAGGAGCGTTACATTACTGTAACGGCCCCCCGATAAACCGTCACAATCACTGTAACGCGCCTATCCTAGACCGTCAGACACCTGTGTTCTGTCAGCCCGAGGCAGAATAATAACCAGTTAAGTTTACTTATAAATAAGCTTAGATAGCTAAGTTTGGACCTATTATCATGACTTTAAGTTTAGTTACTGATTCATAATCAAATTGCATGATTAATGTGTCTTAAGTTATTTTAAGTTATGTTAAATTCATGTGCCAAAATTCTATAGTTTTGTATCTAAATCATGATCTTTCCAAAAATGTATTGACGGAGTTTTATCATGATTTTACATTGCTACACATTCTCTTTCTATCTATAGAGTCAATTCTTAAGTATATGGCACATATTCCGGTATGTTGTCCATTAGTTCACACTTTGCATTATAGGAACATTATTCTTGGACTTGAGGACCTCTCTATTGGATATTCCTTCCAATAGATTAGGAAATTCTGTTTCAAGGCCTCCGTAATTCTCCACGAGCCTGGGATTCCCACTAGGACGCCGAGTTAGTTGTACAATTAAAGCCCAATGATTAGATTACACTATCGATGTTTCTGATTATCAGTAGTGTAACGGCTCTATATTGGACCGTCAGGCACATGTAACGGCCCAATATACGATCGTTACATTCCACTGAGTCCGATTTCTTAGTTCTGGATTCAGACTAATGTAACGGCCCAATACTGGAGCGTCACATCATGTAACGGCCCAGTACACGACCGTTACACTGCTTGAATATTTTAACCCAAGGTTTTACCAAGGGTTGATATTTCAAGGTTCGAGATAGACTATTGAGGATCTAGAACTTATCATATTGATCAAGAAACCTAATATAATTAGTGGAAGATAAAGAACGTACCGTTTTGCTGTCGATTTATTTCCATAAGCATAACACAGTATAAGTCATTCTTGATCTCGCATAGTCTAAATTGAAGCGTTCATTCATTTATTATTGTTATCATGAGCTTGTTGGAATTGTACATTCTTGGCCATATTTATTGTTACATGCATGGAAGTAGCTTGATTTATACTTGAAGATGCGATCGAGCACTGATTATCTTCAAGGGCTCTATGCTAGTCCCCTTGGCTGATTGTCGGAAACATACTATTTTATAAACCATGGGGTATGATGCTACTGGCGTCGCATTACGCTGGGAGTACTTTCTCTATAAATAAGTGAAAATTCACGGCACGACATGACATTCTTGTACATGACTTTCTTACTTGATATTCCACAGAAATTCACGAAGTACTTGCTCATAAGCAAAAGATACTGGAGTGATGATTATGTGGCTTGCTAGTACATTCTCGATACATTCTTGTTGATAAAAGGCCAATATCATGTTCTTGTAACATTCTTGCTAGTTCATTCTTGTTCTCATTCTATCTTACATGAACGCCTTGTTACTTTGGTTTAATCGCGTGATTGATCGCATTCGCATGATTTTTACCTTATTTCTTTAGAGTAAAATTGTTAATTACTTTAATAGTGCTAATCATGTTGATGCGAAGATACCTACTGGGCAAGTGTGCTCATTACCTATTTCCAATCTTTTTCAGGAAATAGAAGTGAGTCGGGTTCGGATTCGGAGTATTCAAGTAGCGGATCTGAGAGTGAATGAAGAATGAGTGAAGACTTAGAAAGTCTATATTGTTTAGATGGAGTTTATGTAATTATCTTATTTCTTGAGTCTAGTACATAATGGAAGTTGAATTAGTGATTGTAATTGAGCATTCATCTTGATTGTCAATGAAATAAAGTTGGAGTTTGGGCTAAATTATTATGCAATTACATCTTTATGTGTGATTGTCTTGCGCTCTGATCATTCTTGCTTGCAAGAGGCTTACCATGCCGACTGTTCACGCTCCCCGAGCGAGTCTTCCGCTGAAATAAAGGCTCGGGGCGTGACAGTTAAGTTGGTATCAGAGCCTAAGTCTCAGGACTTAGGGAAAAGAATCATGGCATAGGATAAGTCCAAGGTTTAAGGACCCCTACCTATGAACTAAGGAAGAAATTTCCATACCCATGTGAGAGTTGGGTAAAGCCCGGGATAAGATAGTTAATTAGCTTTAAGATCACTTCTTCCAATTTCATGAGAAATAACAAGTTGTTATTTTTCTCTCAGGTACCTTATTTTACAATGGCTCATCGTGTAGATTGGGATGGTATGCAACAAATAGTTGCCGGCCTTACTCAGGCATTGCAAACTATAGCGCAAGGTGGCGCAGGGGCAAGGGCTGGTGACCTACATCGTAATTTCTGGAGTTTAAATCCTCCGCGATTCTATGGTTCGTCTAATCTCGACGAGGCAAAGAACTGGATAGATGAAATGAATCGTATATTTGACGTCATCCAATGCATCGATCAGGAGAAGGTGCGTCTCGCAACCTTTCAACTCAACAAAGATGCTCGCACATGGTGGAAGTCGGTTCCGGCACCTCCGGCGAATGCACCTCATACATGGGATGATTTTCTCACCATGTTCCGTGCCAAGTACATTTCTGAGCACGTAAAGGAATGAAAGGCTATGGAGTTCGCCGCTCTACGGCAAGGAATGATGACGGTTGCCGAATATGAACTGTAATTCTTAAGGCTTGCACCTTACGCACCGCATTCTATCAGCACCGATCTACTCAAGGCAAATAGGTTTATGGACGGGTTACGGCTCGGTTTCATTCAGCAGCTCGGGACCCAAAATATCCGTACTTATGAAGAAATGGTACAGCGAGCGTATTTATGTGAAAGGACCTTAGAGAAGGTCGAAAAACTAAAAGGGAGAGGAGAAGAATCTAGCCGACGTTCTGATCGGCGTTATAAGAAAGTGAAATTCAGTATCACGAAACCCTACAAAAGTCGTGATAGTAAGAAAAGATCTAGGAGTGGGAACGGTGGGAGTTCCCATAAGCAAAAGAAAGTCAAGGAGGAGAAGGAGCAGGTCGCCACGGCTTGCACATTTTGTGAAAAATTCGGCCATTCGGTTGAGGAGTGTTGGAAGCGCCTTGGCGCTTGTTTACATTGTGGATGCAGGGAGCATCGCATGCTGGAATGCCCCCTTATGAAGGACCAGTCATCTAGTGGAGGACGCAGGAGGCAGGCTCGCCTCAATGCCATTCTGGAAGAAGAGGAAGCGCCCAAGGATGATGGGCTTATGGAAGGTACTCTTCAACTTTGTTCTCGTCCAGCATTTGTGCTATTTGATACTAGTGCCTCTCATTCTTTTATCTCCACTACTTTTGCAAAAATATTACCAATCACATCAGTTCCCTTACCTTCAGATCTCGCTATTTCCACACCCTTAGGTTCTGGAACAAAGCTTACCAACTATTATCCTGATAGCGACATGATAGTAGAAGGTCACAATCTCCCCGCAAACTTAGTATGCCTTGACATGAAAGGTTATGATGCCATTCTAGGGGTAGATTGGCTTGTAGACTATGATGCTTATATCAATTGTCGAAATAGGATTATATCCTTTCGAAAGCCCGATCTTCCGAGATTCTCTTTTCTTGGCATCAAGTATAAGAAACACCCCACTATCATATCCTCACTTCACGCTTGCAAACTTATCTCGCGAGGATGTGAAGCTTTTCTTGCTTCTGTCATTATTACTGAATCCAAAGAAATTAGCATAGCAGACATCCCTATTGTAAATGAGTTCCCAGATGTATTTCCATCGAAACTACCCTGTTTACCACCCGAGAGGGAAGTGAACTTCACCATTGAACTCATTCCAGGAGCAGCACCTGTTTCAATAGCCCCTTACAGGATGTCCCCCACGGAGCTTAAGGAATTGAAGAGGCAGTTACAGGAACTACTAGACAAGAGCTTCATTAGACCTAGCACATCCCCTTGGGGTGCGCCTGTTCTATTTGTCAAGAAGAAGGATGGTTCTCTCAGGCTATGTATAGATTACCGACGACTGAATCAGCTTACAATTAAAAACAAGTATCCGTTGCCACGTATTGATGAGCTCTTTGATCAGCTTTCGGGAGCAGAGTATTTTTCCAAGATAGATCTCAGGTCAGGGTATCATCAGCTTAGAATTAAAGAAGAAGACATTTATAAATAAGCTTTTCGAAGTCGATATGGTCACTATGAGTTCGTAGTAATGACATTTGGGTTAACAAATGCCCCAGCAGCATTCATGCAACTTATGAACAAAGTCTTCCAGCCATATCTGGACCAGTTCATCGTCGTCTTCATTGATGATATCTTGATATATTCCAAGACAAAAGAGGAACATGAACAACATTTGAAAATAGCTTTGCAAACACTTAGAGAACACAAGCTTTATGCCAAACTCAATAAGTGTGAATTCTGGCTCAAGGAAGTCTCATTCCTAGGTCACATTATTTCAAAGGAAGGTATTGTTGTGGATCCTTCTAAGGTAGAAGCTGTCAAAAATTGGAGTCGGCCAACAACTGTATCTGAAGTAAGAAGCTTTCTGGGTTTAGCTGGTTATTATAGAAGATTCATTAAGGACTTCTCAAAAAATGTGGTTCCTTTAACTAGACTCACAAGAAAAGAAAATCCTTTTATCTGGTCAAAGAACTGTGAAAAGAGTTTCCAAACTCTTAAGAATCATCTTACTACAGCTCCTATTCTATCACTACCGGTGGGAGGTGGTGGATTCGAAGTATATGCGGATGCATCTGGTATTGGCTTAGGGTGTGTCCTCATGCAAAATGGAAAAGTAATCTGTTATTCTTCAAGACAATTGAAACATCACGAGGAAAATTATCCTGTACATGATTTGGAATTAGCAGCTGTTATTTTTGCCTTGAAAATTTGGCGTCATTATCTTTATGGAGAAAAGTTCACGGTATACTCGGACCACAAACGCTTGAAATATTTATTCTCTCAAAAAGAGCTTAACATGAGGCAGAGGAGGTGGTTAGAATATCTCAAAGACTTTGATTTTGCTATAAAATATCATCCTGGCAAGGCTAATGTTGTAGCAGATGCACTCAACAGAAAACCAATGGGTATGCTATCAAGTCTTATGATTAGTGTGACTAACCTTGTTCCTCAATTTGCTCAGTTGAACTTAGATATTGACATAAAGGAAGAAGATTGTTTCATAGCTAATATCCGAGCTCAACCTACATTGATAGAGGATCTGGTCAAGTTACAAGATGATGATCCGGTTTTACTGGAAATTAAGGCCAATATTGAACAAAGGCAGGATTTTTCTATTTCCAATAACGGAAGATTATTATTTAAAGGCCGAATATGTGTACCAGATCATGAGGCTACGAAGAAACTGATCCTAGATGAAGCGCATAATTCCAAGTACACAATTCATCCAGGAGGAACAAAGATGTATCAAGATCTCAAAAGAAATTTCTGGTGGCCCAATATGAAGAGAGAGATAGCTAATTTCGTGTCCCGTTGTCTCACCTGCCAACAAGTAAAGGTAGAAAATTTTAGACTCGCAGGTAAATTGTATCCCTTGAATATTCCTGAGTGAAAGTGGGAGAGTATAGGGATGGACTTCATTATGGGTTTACCTAAGACCAGAGGAGGACACGATGGAATATGGGTAATCATAGACCGATTAACTAAATCTGCACATTTCATACCAATCAAAAGTCGATGGTCTGTGGATATCCTGGCAGCATTATACATAAGAGAGATTGTTAAATTACATGGTATTCCAATCACTATTATATCTGATAGAGATCCTCGATTCACATCATAGTTCTGGAAGGGTCTACAACATTCACTAGGGACTAGATTGAATTTCAGCACAGCTTTTCATCCACAAATAGATGGTCAAACGGAAAGAACGAATCAAGTAGTATAAGATATGCTCAGGGTTTGTGCTATCGACTTTGGAGGTAGTTGGCATGATCACTTACCTCTAGTAGAATTTGCATATAACAATAGTTATCAGGCTAGCATACGAATGACACCTTTTGAAGCCTTATATGGAAAAAGCTGTCGATCACCAATATGTTGGAATGAAATGGGGGAAGAGCAATTTCTAGGCCCCGACCTTATCAGGGATTCTACAGAGAAGATCAAACTCATTCAAGAAAGAATGAAAATGGCACAAGATAGGCAAAAGTCTTATGCTAACAATCGAAGACGTGACTTGAAGTTTCAGGTGAGAGATCATGTATATTTAAAGGTTTCTCCAGGTCGTGGTATTCGAAGATTTGGCATTAAAGGGAAGCTAACTCCAAGATTCATTGGCCCATTTGAAATTCTCGAAAGGGTCGGTGAAGTGGCTTATAGACTGGCTTTACCTCCACAATTAGCCGGAGTTCATGACGTATTTCACGTCTCCATGCTAAAGAAGTATGTATATGATCCTGACCATATTATCACTTATGACAATCTGGAGATTCAGAAGGACATGACATACGAAGAAACGCCAATAAAGATTCTGGAACGGGAAGTGCGTCAACTAAGAAATAAAGTTATTCCTATTGTCAAGATTCAATGGAAGAAAACATGGGCATATGAAGCAACATGGGAAACCGAAGCAGCCATGCGAAAAAGATTTCCAGAATTATTTAACTGTAAGTACACTCTCCACAATCCATATATTGAATTTGGGGACCAAATTCTTCTAAGTGGGGGAGGGTGTAGTGCCCCAAAACTTATAAAAGATATTTTCTGTATTTATTTAATAATTTTCTAGAATTTATAAAGGCCTAAATAAATTTATAAATGGATTATTGGATTAATAAGTCATTATAAGGCCCAATTAGGTTAAATAATTAACCTAGCCTATCTAAAAATGATCCAAAAGGTTTAAGGACCAAGCCCATTAAGTTTGGCCCATGTTCTAGAAGGTTATTGAACTTATTCACGGATGTTTAGGATAATTATGTGGATAAACGAATAAAAGAGTTTTATCAAATTGAAACTCTATATACGTTGAATGTAACGGTCCATCGGGCGACCTGCCACAGCATGTAACGCACCAGTCTAGACGCGTTACACTCTGTTAGTTCCGTGAAAGAAAGAACGAGCAAAAAGATTAGAACTTTGGGATCTTATCAATAAGAGATCGACTTGGGAAGGGTTATAACATTCCTAAGGACTCTTAGGGATTAGGTTCTGGCAGATTAAGTACTCTAGAATCAATCTAATCTTCAAACCCTAGCCAAAACCCTATAAATAGGACCTAATTCTGAACTGAGCGACCCTTACTTTTGGCTCGTGAAGAATCAAGGTAAGGAGTCATAATTTCAAATAAATTCTTTAGAAGCTTTTGTTTAGTATACTTTAGACTAATGGTTCTCCAAATTTTGTGCTAGGAGATCAAGCAACCAAGGAGATTGAAGCATCCAAAGTTGCTGGCTCGACCATAATTACCCAGGGATCTGAACGAAAGTCCTCTGAAGATCAGGACATTAGGACATCTAAACGAGGTAATTAGAACTCAATCCTTTAGAACTTTTTGTTCCCAATAGTTTCATCTTCCTAACCTCCAAATTTCACGTCATTAGGACAAGAGGTTGGAGAGATAGAGCAGCAGGAAGTTGCTGGAAAATCACTGGAAAAGGAAAGCTAGGGCTCGATTTTCAGATTCAAATTAGAAGCTTAAAGCCTAGTTAAGAGGTAGGTTATCTCATGATTGGCAAAAACATATTGCTAAGGATAAAATCCCTCTGATTTGACTTGGTTTCATGCACTATAGATCACTGATTTCATGTTTTAGTAGAGTCATGCATACATGTATACTCTTAACCCTAACCAAGTTAAAAAGGAACTTGTTTGTCCTATTCATAAAGAACCTGTGCATACTAGTAGTTGGTCTTCATTCTATCATGTGGAAGTTGTTATATATGATTTTCAGACATGATGTGAGTTGAAACCTAGGTCATTGTTACCTATTGTTGTCAGCAGAATCTCTGACGGATTAAGGTAGGACCGTCAAATGACTGTAACGGCCTTACAATAGACCGTCACACAATCTGTTGTGTTCAAACTGTTCTGTTGGCTCTGATGCATCTTCACAGGAGCGTTACATTACTGTAACGGCCCCTCGATAAATCGTCACAATCACTATAACGCGCCTATCGTATACCGTTAGACACCTGTGTTCTGTCAGCCCGAGGCAGAATAATAACCAGTTAAGTTTACTTATAAATAAGCTTAGATAGCTAAGTTTGGACCTATTATCATGACTTTAAGTTTAGTTACTGATTCATAATCAAATTGCATGATTAATGTGTCTTAAGTTATTTTAAGTTATGTTAAATTCATGTGCCAAAATTCTATAGTTTTGTATCTAAATCATGATCTTTCCAAAAATGTATTGACGGAGTTTTATCATGGTTTTACATTGCTACACATTCTCTTTCTATCTATAGAGTCAATTCTTAAGTACATGGCACATATTCCGGTATGTTGTCCATTAGTTCACACTTTACATTATAGGAACATTATTCTTGGACTTGAGGACCTCTCTATTAGATATTCCTTCCAATGGACTAGGAAATCTTATTTCAAGGCCTCCGTAATTCTCCGCAAGCCTGGGATTCCCACTAGGATGCCGAGTTAGTTATACCATTAAAGCCCATTGATTAGATTACACTATCGATGTTTCTGATTATCAGTAGTGTAACGGCTCTATATTGGACCGTCAGGCACATATAACGGCCCAATATACGACCGTCACATTCCATTGAGTCCGATTTCATGGTTCTGGATTCAGACTAATGTAATGGCCCAATACTGGAGTGTCACATCATGTAACGGCCCAGTACACGACCGTCACACTACTTGAATATTTTAACCTGAGGTTTTACCAAGGGTTGATATTTCAAGGTTCTAGATAGACTATTGAGGATCTAGAACTTATCATATTGATCAAGAAACCTAATATAATTAGTGGAAAATAAAGAACGTACCGTTATGCTGTCGATTTATTTCCATAAGCATAACATAGTATAAGTCATTCTTGATCTCGCATAGTCTAAATTGAAGCGTTCATTCATTTATTATTGTTATCATGAGCTTGTTGGAATTGTACATTCTTGGCCATATTTATTGTTACATGCGTGGAAGTAGCTTGATTTATACTTGAAGATGCGATCGAGCACTGATTGTCTTCAAGGGCTCTATGCTAGTCCCCTCGACTGATTGTCGGAAACATACTATTTTATAAACCATGGGGTATGATGCTACTGGCGTCGCATTACGCTGGGAGTACTTTCTCTATAAATAAGTGAAAATCCACGGCACGACATGACATTCTTGTACATGACTTTCTTGCTTGATATTCACAGAAATTCACGAAGTACTTGCTCATAAGCAAAAGATACTGGAGTGATGATTATGTGGCTTGCTAGTACATTCTCGATACATTCTTGTTGATAAAAGGCCAATATCATGTTCTTGTAACATTCTTGCTAGTTCATTCTTGTTCTCATTCTATCTTACATGAACGTCTTGTTACTTTAGTTTAATCGCGTGATTGATCGCATTCGCATGATTTTTACCTTATTTCTTTAGAGCTAAATTGTTAATTACTTTAATAGTGCTAATCATGTTGATGCGATGATACCTACTGGGTAAGTGTGCTCATTACCTATTTCTAATCTTTTTCAGGAAATGGAAGTGAGTCGGGTTCGGATTCGGAGTATTCAAGTAGCGGATCTGAGAGTGAATGAAGAATGAGTGAAGACTTAGGAAGTCTATATTGTTTAGATGGAGTCTATGTAATTTTCTTATTTCTTGAGTCTAGTACATAATGGAAGTTGAATTAGTGATTGTAATTGAGCATTCAACTTGATTATCAATGAAATAAAGTTGGAGTTTGGGCTAAATTATTGTGCAATTGCATCTTTATGTGTGATTGTCTTGCGCTCTTATCATTCTTACTTGCAAGAGGCTTACCATGCCGGCTATTCGCGCTCCCCGAACGAGTCTTCCGCTGAAATAAAGGCTCGGGACGTGACAGTGGGGGAGACAATCCCGGTCGAACTCGTACTCCCAGAATAGTAACTAATCAAATTACAGTAATGACTTTACTGCCCACTCCACGCAGGGAGGTAAAGGGCTACACGGTGGGACCCGGGAGTAGCGGGTTCGGGCTGACGGGTAGAGTTTTATGTAGCTTCGGCAGCACGCGTACTCACGAACGTGGGACCCACGTGCTGGCAAGTGGGGCCGAGTGGGCCCGGAGCGGAACCGCTATGACGGGGACGTTTGGAGGGACGCTCCCTGGGAAGGCGGCGTGCTGGTTCACCTTGTGGAAGGCGAGTCGTCCGGCTGGGTGGTCGGTACGGCTTGCTGTCCATAGACTTGAGCATCTATTCTTCAGCGCGCGACCCGTCTAGAACGGCTGCTGCGATCAGCCCCGATGTCGGATCAACACGAAACGGGCGCCGTTTGAAAGCTGACTTGGAGTACTTAGATCTATGGCTAGAGAGAGAATTTTTGTCACGCCCGAGCGCGGAAGATACCCGGAGGTGCGCGACGTGTCTATATCAATCATGTCAATCAGAGTGGTCGTGTATTCGACACAAAGACAGAGATGCGCAAAATAGCAAGATAACCCAATCCTTTATTCCTTTATAATAGACTATTACAAATCCAATACTCTGTTTAATAAAAAGAAAAGTACATAGTTGACTCAAGAAACTATAGAAAAGACTAGATGACACTTGAGCAGCTCTATCACTTTCACTCTTGACCATTCCCATCCGATTGACTTCAATCGTCGTCGGACTTACCTGAAAAGTAAAAAGGGACAAACTGGATGAGCGAACGCTCAGTAGGAAATTATATCTCAAGTACTAGCAAGGGGTTTAAGTAATTACATTTTCATGAATGCAATAAGGCTGTGCATGCTCGCATAAAACGACAAGATAGAGAGAATGTAATATGAAGGAAATAAGATGGACTAATCATGAACTTTCAACAAGATAACAAGTTTATTCAAGATATTTCAGCAAGTACGTTTAACAAGTCATGTCAAGAACTTTGGCTATCATGTATCAAGCAAGTAAATTACCCTTTTTCGGGCCACGCATTTCATGTCAAGTCAAGTACGATTTCAAGTACAAGATGTGTGTGGAATGTCCAATCAAGCAAGTCAAGTACTCGGTATAATGCCAGATACCTTATCATTTTAACTCCCATGGGCACAAGTACTTTCGGGTGCTCCTCCCAGGACCAGATCGGGCCCTATATGCGCAGGCATTTATCATGTGTTTTGACATCCACTCTTGTTTATAGCCAATATAGAATTTCAATAATCAAGCTTGTAGACACGTACGACAACTTTGATAGAATAGAGTCCAAAATATGACAAAGGACATAGATTGGCGATAATAATGGTATAATCACGATTATCGATGAAACTAGGTGGAATTAGGTTCCCTTAACTTAGGTACCATGACAAATCGATATGGACATTCTATATATAGAATTGAGGTCCACATGAACAGTATATCAAAGGTAAGATACCCTCATTCTTATCATAGAATTGAGGTTTACAAGAATGACATGATATGGCATGATATCATCATTCCATTAAGAATTTCTTATGATATACTCTTTGTATCATCATAAGGGCCGGTATACCATGTTTCTTTAGAGTGACATGGCATCAATGGTGTAATGGGTTTTTAGGGTACAACCAGCTCAGTCGGCCTTGAGGAATCCAAGGCTACGAGGAGTCTTACGGAGGTCTCTATGACTAACTCGCTAGTCCAAAGGAACGGAATGTCCAATGGAGAGCTTGTATGTCAATGAGAGTTGAGTGTGATCGATAAAACAACGTGAAAAGTGGAACTATACTCACAGAGTGGAGAATAGTGCCGATATATATATATTATATAATATGAAACCATCGGTTAACAGAATCAGGATAAAAAAATATTTTTACAGAAAATAACGACTTACGCTAAGTCGTTTCTCAAGTAAATAACGCCTAACAGAAGGGCGTTTACATATGTTTCCATTTTGCAGAATTTTCAATAATTCAGTAATTTATCTAAAACGCGCCCTGGACAGGGACGTTTCTTTTCAATGAGACGACTACAGTAGCAGGCGTCTTGTTATTTACAATATTTTACAGAACATATTTATTTTCAGAAATTATCAAAAACGCGCCCTTGGCAGGGGCGTTAATCATTAAATTCTTATTTTTACAGAATATATTGTTCGGGATTTTAACAGAAACGCGCCCTATGAAGGGGTGTTACTTTTCCAATTCACGCCCTGTGATGGGGCGTTAACACATGGAAAACGACCTAGTCTAGGTCGTGAATTCAAGAAATACCAGGAATTTACAGGATCAGCAAGATTTGCACGATAATCAAGGATAACAATCATATAGTCATGACAGGAAAATTGGCAGGAATTCAGATGCAGTATATTAGATTTGATGTTTCATGTTTATTGACTTTTAACCGTTAACCATTATTGATTTCATGTAATTTCATGGATAATCAGTTCTTAAGATAGGTGATTAACATTTACATGAAATTAACGCCTGTGTACAGGGCGTCAAATATGAAATTGACGACCGGGGAATGGTCGTGTCTTGTAAATTAGCGCCCTTGACAGGGGCGTCTCTTTCAAAATATTACAGAACATAATAAAACTGTATGCATGCCATGCTTATACATATATCTTGCGTTATTTTATTTGGGCTACAGTGACTTGAGAAAACCTACCTTGATAGTTTGATCGAAGATGAACGTGAGGGATTTTTAACTAGAAGAAGATGTTGCAGTTCCTATAAGAAGAGAAGAAGAAACATATATTAATCTCTTCACTTATCGGAACAGAGGAGATAGTAGAAGAACGTTACCTTGTTCTTCACTACATGTGCTCTCTTCGACCTGTAAGAAGAGAAGGAGATGAAGAACGTTAGTTCTTCATACACTCGAAACAGAAAAGAAAAAAAAAGAATAAGAAGAACAGTTCTGTTCTTCACTTACCGTCGCAGAGGCTTGAATCAAATAGGTTTAGGGTTTGTTCGATCAAGACTATTTATAGGATTTTGGGGGTCCTATTAGGGTTAGAGTTCTAGTGGAAGTAATGCTTTCAATATAGAGTCCTTACCACCTTTTAACTCTTTCTAATACTTATTCATTACCCTGGATAAGTTCTGGGTTCGAACGGTTCTGGAATGTAATTAACGACCTAGGTCAGGGCGTCGATTCTTAAATTGACGACCTGGTGCAGGTCGTTTCTTAAGAAGCGCCTTGTGTAAGGGCGTTCCTTGTTTTAAAACACGCCTAAGATAGGGGCGTTACTTTGCCTTACCGTTTTTGGCGTTTAGAATTTGACGCCGTGTGGTCAGGGCGTCACTTCTTGAATAACGCCTTATCCAGAGGCGTTTCTAATTTGAATAGCGCCTTTATTCGAGGCGTTATTTTATTTTATTTTATTTATCTATTTATTTGATTTATTTTAAAATCATTATTATTATTAATATTTTATCAGGGTTGCTACAATTTTTACTATCCCGGATCTTGTCTTGGTCGAATTTAGAAGTTGCTGGTTTACAGAACCAGATCTGACAAGACAGATCTAAGTTTTCCTGAGAACATGAGTTGAACGAAGGAAGAACTTCGGATCTAGAAGTTGACTCCTTGATAAAAGTTGTAGAGAAAGAAGTAAGGAAGATGGAGATATTTTTTGTAGATTTTCTTGTGGAGGTTTAATAGGGGAAACGGAATTTATGGCACTGGTGGGTCGGATCTGGACAGTGGGAGACAGAACTAGGTTGGGAAAAGAGAGTGATTTTAAGAAAATATAAACGAGATCTATAAATCTCACAAAACTTCGTGGAAGAAGGTGTTGGTAGACATAATCCCCAATAAAATTGGCAACTCAAGAAGACAAGGGGAAGGGGGTCGAAATATGGAAGATCAGAGCTGCTGTTACATAGATCTGAACAGGGGCAGAATTGGTGGATCTAGAAGCTAAAAAGGAAAAGAAAATTGGATGATATTCTAATTTCGGGGGAAATTTACTGGAGGTTGGGAATCACGTGGGGAACATACCCTAAAAATTTCAGCTCCAGAAGATATGGGAGTTGAGAACTAAAATTATCGTAGTAGACCTCTATCCAGCAGAACAGCAATCTGGACAGCACTTCGGAAGTTGCTTCGCGGTGGCTCGATGGCGGCACGAACGGCGGCGGCGGTAGCAGAGATTGCATTCAGAGCGGAAGGGGAGGAGATAGAAGGGTTCCACACCTTGGAGATTGGAGGAGGAAGAAGGAAACCAGAGAGAGAGAGGGGGGGCGCAGGTTGGCTCTTGGCTCTTCACAAATTTTCTTCTCATTAATTCATGAAAAAAAGAAATACAAGCCTTATATAATAAAAGGAAAATGACCACTTATACCCTCAGATCTAAGGTTTGGGAGGGGTATACAAGGGATATCAATTATAATTCCCCCATGTGTTTTGGAACACAATAAAAAATACATAAAGGGGAGGGGGCGCCCCCTTGACCAAGGGAAGCCATTTTTGACTTTTTAGTCCATTTGTCCCCCATGTGTCCCCATTGAATGGTCAACCTTCTAGAAGCCACCTAGGACCTTTGACCAGCCCCACATGGACCCCTAAGGCTTAGGTGAACCAGTGGGAAAGAGTGTGGGGGCCCCTTGCTGGACCTACTGGACTTTTTGTACAAAACCCACTGAAACCTAAAGACTCACATTTTGGCTTATAATGCCTTACAATTGCACATATGTTTTTCCAATGATATAAAAATAAATAATAGAACACAAATAAAAAAATAAAATGTACATGCTCGGAGTTGATTCCCATCATTTCTCCCCGAGCGGGAAGAACTCGACCCCGTCAAGTAAAGGGGGCGACTGCTCGAGTAGCTCCGGCGGATCCGTCACCATACCAAGTAGCGCGGGTACGCTCCACTCCAAGTGATCGTCACCTACTCATTCCGTATATACTTGATATGCGCATGCTGCTATGGGAACGAGGCTAGTAGTCGAACACTCCGCGGTGGGGTCACTCTCAAGGGGAGGCGGCGGCTCGAAGACTCACTAGGAATCACCGCTGGGTCCCTGTAGGTGACTAGATCCGGGGCATAGATGTAGAACTAATCCCATACTCCTCTAGCAAGTCCACTCGCCTCTCACTCATAAGGGACTTACATCTACGAGCTTGCATAAGATGCATGCAGACTCCTAACAAATCACAAACCACACAAAACAAACCACACAAAGAAGAAACAAAACTGACTCATGCATGACCCTAGACTTAAGGTGGTGACATCAACCCCACTAGGTGACCATCACCCGAGTGCCGCATCTTGAGCGTCGGTAGGTTCCTCCAGACCTTCTTCATAGAACTCATCAGCTAGCTCCGGCTCGGCCTCGTAGTGGACAGTCACAAGCCCAGAAGGCGAGGCTTCTCCTACCCCTAGGGCTAGTGTGGCTCGAGTGGGGCATTGGTTGGCAAAGTGGCCAAACCCATGTAGAACTGTAACCGTGACCTACTGGTTTCTCTAATAAGAGGGCCCTTACCCTTATCCTCCCGACGGGTCGAGGGTGTAGGTGCCGTGGGCATCAAGGGTGGGGGTGCCGGTGACAGAGGGCGGGCAATGGGTGCCGAGGGGCGAGCAATGGGTGCCGGTGGTTGGGATGGAGGTAGATCCCGTGGCAGGGGAGGACGAGGTCTAGGAGCGAAGTGCTCCTGACGGGCGGGCTCATGAGGTCGAGCCATGGGGCCCCTCGGGTATGGGCCTAAGGAGCTATGTGACTCGGCACTACGGAGAGGGACGGGGCCCAACCGTTGGATAGACTCAAACTCTCCCTCGAATTGCTCCATCTCGAGAGCAACTTGGTACGCATCCTCCAACTTGTCCACCTTGCGGCGGAGAAGCTCATACCATAGGTGTGGTCGTAGACCACGCCGAAATCGGGAGACAATAAGGGAGCTCTCGTCCGTGGCGTCACATCGTAAATAGTATTCATTGAACTCGGCGATGTAATCGGAGACGGACCGATCTCCTTGGGTAAGACTCTACCACCTGTCTATGAGACGTTGACAGTAAGTGGCAGGGAGGTACTTCTTCCTAAGTTTGGACCTCATCTCTTCCCACGTCTCTACCTGGGGTTCATGACGGTGAAATAGCAGGTTATCCATGTTTCTCCAAAAGGTTTGAGCTTGCCCTAGTTATTTCATCTTGGCAAACTTGACCTGCCGTTGGTTCGACATCTCGAACCACTCAAAATATCGGTCCATGCCGGCCTCCCAATCAAGATAGACCTTCGGGTCTAAGGACCCGTCGAAGGTGGGAGGGTCTACACAAACGGTCCTAAGGGTCCGCTCATCCTCATCCACATCACGGTTCCGTCGTTGAACACGACGGTCACGAGCATATCCCCCATGTTCGTTCTTAGACTCATAGTCATGCACCTCGGGAACTTGACGCCTCCTAACATCTATCCCTTGAACCCTAGGAGCAGCATGTTTGATGGGAATCGATGCCGAGCACTGACTTTTTATTTTTCCTTTGTGTCCTTTTAGTTTACTTTTATATCATTGGGAAAGTATGTACGCAATTGTAAGGCTTTATAAGCCACTTTGTCATTCCCTTGGATTGTTTAGGTTTTTGTGCAAAAGTCCAGTAAGACCAGCAAGGGGCCCCCATCTCCTTTCCTATTGGTCCACCTAAGCCTTGGGACCCATGTGGGGCCAGTCAAGGTCCAAGGTGGGCTTCTAGATGGCTTGACCATCCAAGGGGACAATTGGATTAAAAAGTCCAATATTCCAACCCTTAAAGTCCAAGATGCTTCACCCTTATAATATAGTTTATCCCATGTTATATTTTTTATTTAATTTGGTCATTTGACCACATGGGGAATAAAATCCCGTCTCTCCCACGAAATTCTCAGCCCCCCACCCCCTGCCATTCTCTATATAAGCCTATGTATAGTGTCATTAGAGATTTTAAGGAAGAATTAAGCATTTTTGCCAAGAGCAAGCCCAAGGGCACCCCTTGTGTCTCTCCTACCTTCTTACAGATGGATTTCTACCATTCTAGGGTGTAAAGCCCTCCTCTTGGTGTGACTCCAAGATCTCCACCTCCGCTGGATGCGACTTCTGACCGCTGCCTTCCGTTCGTGCCGCCAACGCGCCGCCACCGCCGCTACGTCGGAGTTCTGTCCAAATCAGGACAGAACCTCATCTTCGAAATTTTATTTTTTTTATTATTATCTGTTTGAGCCCTAATTTGGAGTGTATGTTCTCCCTGTCTCCTCTAATCTCCAGTTCAAATTTCGTGCCATTTGGCCTTAGTTTGATATTTTTCCCATATTTTTATTTTTCCTCTCAATAATCTGCCCTTTTACAGATCTACGGGAAAGTGTCACGTATTCGGATTTTTCCAACCCTCTTAAAAATTTCCATAAAATCCAAAAAAAAATACACAATGTTACTCACATTTCCCTCTACCTCTCATAATTTTTTTAGCCCCTGGAAAAATCATTTACACCTCGGTCAAAGGTCAGTTTCAGGCAGATCCCTTTCTATCTTGAGTGTCTGCAAACAGATCCATAGGAAAACCCGTACCTTGCAGAGCCTCCGATTTCTCATCCCTTTGTTGGATCAACCTACAAAAATTATATGTGGTAGATCTTGGAGTTCTCTGTCCAACCCCATCAGTTTCACCTCGATCCAATTTCGGATTTGTGAGAATTAATTCTTGCCGCCGAGGCGCGCAAATCTGTTCCCTGTGTAGATCAGAAAATTCAGTCCGTGAATAATTCGTGCAAAAATATCAAAAGTCAACTTCTGGAACCGCCACTTCAGAGAGTCGATCAGGGACGTCCCGCCATCGTCCCAGCCAAGCGGCACCTTCAGAAGACCTCAGGAGGGCGATGTTCCTTTGGAATCCGTGCCTTACTATCTAGCGAGTCAGAACCGAGTCGGCGCAGTACCGAGTTGGCACAAGACCGAGTCGGACTAACAGGCCGAGTTCGCCCCGAACGCACCTCCAGATTGCTGCCCGTCAATCCAGGGTCGGTCCTCCCGGGCCCCACTTGTATCCCTTTACCTCCCTGCGTAGAGTGGGCAATAAAATTCACTGTTGTAATTAACTTTTAACCGTTGTTACCGGGAGTTACTGTACTTGGCCGGGAACGTCTTCCCCATGCCCGGAGCGTGGAGGTATATTCGCCACCCTCCTCGTAGGCATTTGCTTTACCCATATATTTTTGAATGCCGCTGCATGTGATAGGTAACTAGCTCGATATTTATTGTTATCACCGCTGCGAGAGAGCGAGAGTGAGTGTAATCCGTCCCGTGACTCGACCCGAGTTAACGCGGAAAGATCGATACCCAAGACTCATGGCCTGTTTCTCAACCGCGCCCGGTCCCACGTCTTCCCTCGCATAGGGATGATCGCGAGCTAGAGTCCCAGGTAGCATGTCCGTCCCGCATCAATTTGGTATCAGAGCACAAGTTGAGTCTAGGGTGTCTAAAAACAAAAAAAAGAGTCATTTAAGTCGGTCTAAGTGTCACATTTGCATACCATTAATCGGTATATCAAAAGGTGTTGTCCGAACATTAGGCTACGCCTATCGGGAAGGCCGCACACTTGCGCGAGTGATCTTCGGATCGATTAGATCTGTCACATACCGAGTCTTGGTTGTGTCTAGGTGTGTAGTCGAGTCTCATTTCAACTTTGCATTTGCATCGCATTCTAAGTCGTGTCTAGGTGCTTGCATTAGTTGGCATAACATTTTACTTATAAAACAAAAAAAACAAAAAAATGGCCTTGCATATCCATTCTTAGGGATCCATTCCCATCTTTTTGGCACCTATGGCCAACCCATGCCGACCCGTCCAAGGTGATCGGTCCATGTCCGAGTACATTTAGAACTATGATAAATACTGGGTGGAATATGGAGTTGGAGAGGAGAGCACCACGACTTCCTTTCAGTTTCGGAGAGGTTTGCGGCTTCACTTCCAAATTGACTGTCTTATCCGCAACGCGTTCTCTCTGGCGCAGTCTTATAAGGTCGCTCTAGAGGTTGAACCATTTGAGTCCCGGTTTTCTCAGTTTAAAGGTGCCCTTCGGCAAGCATCTACCTCCCAGCCGAGTCCCGATCGGTCGGACCGCCTACAGCACAGCCTTCCCCACCTCAGTCGGGGATCCCCTTCCCTAGAGCTCCATTGCCATCTACTTCCGATCTTTATTCGGAACCATCTTGTTTGTAGCCTCTAAAGCCCGAGCCACCCGCGTTTATAACGGGTATGCTTCTCATAGCCGAGCCACTTCTTAGTTGGCTCAAGGATGGCTTGGTCCCTCCTCCTTACCCATCCATGGACCCCACCTTACCTTTAGTGCCCGTCAGCTCCTACCACACTAACTTTCGGTCTAGTCACCATGTTGATACCTTGGATGACCTTATTATGAGATTAGACACGCAATGGAAGTTGATGCACTCATTGGCCCGAGGCTTCGACCAACCCACTAGTCTTAGCTTCACCCATCCAGCCTTAGGGTCCATTACCTCCGTGTGCACCGTGGGTTGTGTCACCACGGAGATCCTCTTATTCCTCCCCATGTCGGCCGAACCCGACTTCATACCCTTTTGCCCGAGGGAGGAACCATACCTCTTACATATGATCACCGTCCCACCTACCACGATGCATGAGGGTGACCATCCACACCTTCAAGACTTCTACACGTGGGACCGTGACTTGTGGGAGCCCACCATAAGGGGTCATACCTTCTTTGATCCCTTTGACCCATTCCCTAGTGGACCCCTTCATCCACCATATATACTTCACTTCCTCGAGGGAGTCCACTACCACACCCCTTCCCCACGGGCCGGGTCGTCTACACCCACCAAGCCCGTTCACTTGCGAGATACACCATCATCTAGGGGAAAGGAAGAAGATGCATTTGGTACCCCTTGATGCGGGATGGACATGGGAACCGACTCTAAGTGATGCGGACCTCGGACTCTAAATGCGGACACGACCAGCAACATACAACTATGGAGACACATTGGCCTGACACTAAGAGATCCTATGGGCTATACGTCGCTAACAGAAATGCAAGCTCACTCGTCGTCCCAAGCGAGGGGAAACGCGGATCCGCGCTGTTGAGAAACCGGCAGAGTCAAGGGTGGTCGACTCACTTCCGTGCTCGGATCGAGCCACGGGACGGGTCACTCTCTTGCTCACAGCGGTGACATGGACTCACGGGCTAGGTTCCTATCGCACTCAGTAGCGGCACACGGCCATATACTAGCTAAGCAAGTAAATGCCAAGAAGTCGAGATCGTTACCTCTACGCTCTCGGCGTGGGGAAGACAACCCCAGCCAATCCTGTACTCCCGGTTAAACAAATACACTGAGGTACAAAGATTTGACCCACTCCACGCAGGGAGGTAATAGGTCACATGTGGGGCCCGGGAGTAGCGGGAATTGGGTTGACGGGCAGCATCTTGATGTCGCCCGTCGGTGCCGAAACCCGCATTTTAATGCTGTCCGGACGGCGTGATCTGCGGGTACGTGGGGCCCACGTACTGCCCCATCCTCTGGACCTGACGGAGTGGGTCCCACTATGATGGTGACCTCTGGTGGTGCGCTTCCCTGGGCGACGTCGAGCTGGAAAACCGGCCGGAGGCCGATCGGCTCCGATCTCCAAGTCTTGGAGTTGCTGCCCACGGATCTGTAACCTCTATTTTACAGCGCGCGATCCGGTGAGATCTGCCGTTGCGGTCACTCCCGACGTCGGATCGACGCACAAGAGGTACCGTTGGAAAGCTCTTTCGAAGTACTTCGACCCTCTATGACTCCAAAAACTTCGTTGGGATCGTGCTTCTGATGGGCAATTTTAGAACCGGACTGATCTCAGTTTCAGATCTAGCCGGGCAGAATAAAAGTTTCCTGAGAGTTGGCGTTGACCGCAGGGTAGACCTCTGATTCAGATCTTGAGCTCTTCATGAAAGTTGTAGAGGGGAGAGAGAGGAAAATGGCAATAATTCTTATTACCGATTTGGTGGAGGTTTGGATGGGGAAAGATATTTTATACTGGTGAGTGGTCGGATCTTGACAGAGGCAGATAGAACTGAGTGGATATCTGAAAGTGATTTTTAGAAAATAGGTGAAGGCCTTTAGAAATTCCAAAAAACTTTGTGGATTGAGGGGGTGTTGGACAGAACCTCCAGTAAAATTGGGGGCTCAAGAAAAAATCAAGAAGAGGTCCGAAGATGGGAAACTCAGAGCTAATGTGAATCTGGATTGAAAGCTGGCAGATCAGGATGGAAAGGAAGAACGAAAATGGAAAATTGCAAAATGGAAACTAGAAGCCGAACCAAATTTTTTGGGATGTGGTGAAGACCCCTGGAACTCACCCTAAAATTTTGGGCTCCAGATGAACTCGTGGCTGAGGGCTAAAAATCTGAGAATGGCCTGCTGTCACCCGATTGGCAGAATACCGACGGAGGCGGTGGCGGTGCAACGACGGCTCGATGGCGGCGGCGGCGGCAACGACGAACTCCACACCAGATAGATGAGGCTTCCCACCTCAGAACACAGCCTTCCCAACTGCAAGAAGAAGAGAGGAGAGAGAGAGAGGGGCGCCCCTTGCTTGGATCCAACAAAAACCAGATTTTCATATGCATTAATTAACTCAAAATAGAAATACAAGGCTTTTATAGAAAATACAAAAAGTCTAGTTCTATCCCTAGATCTAGGATTGGTGGGGGGTAAAAGAGGGAGTCCCCAATTATTTCTCCCATGTGATTTGGAACAAATAAAATAAAACTACAAATCCTAATAAACTACATTAAACATGGGGCGCCCCCTTGACTTTTATGGTTCCACATTTTGAATTTTTGCTCCCTTTGTCCCCCCCTTGGTCCAACCCTTCTAGAAGCCCACCATGGAGGGTTGACTGACCCCACATGGGCCCAAGAGATGAGGTGGATGAATGGGAGAAGAGATGGGGGGCCCGCGGGACCCAGGTGGTCCCATTTTACAAATAAACCCCTGTTACAATCCAAATTAAAATCCAAATAAAGTCAAATAAACATACTTTACACACAAATAAAGTCTCAGTAAATACTATAAATATCAAGACTCAAGGGGGAGTCTCCAGGCTGTCTCCGAGCTAGATAGAAGCCGCTGTAGCCTGAGTGGTGCTCCGCGTACGGTACCGACGGCTCGCCGATTCGTGCTTCTCGATCACTCTGGTGTCCACACCACCCCTGGCCCTCCCACATCTAAGTCCAATATACATGCATGGTCCACCTTAGGAGGTCTAGGAATTCCCCATTCCGCCAACCACCAGTTGCCTCTAGTGTATGCATGGCACATATTCGGGTGTCCTGTTCCACCATCGCCTATGCGTAGGTCGGACTAACATTAGGTTTTTTAGGGTCTGTGTGAGTCTTTGTTTCGTTTGTCTGTCGTGTGTTTGTGCATACAGCAAGTTGAGTCGGTTTGTACGCTCGCGTTGTTAGTCCCTTTCGAGTGTGACTTGTCGGACATTGGGATCGGTTCTACTTCATATCGGATCTAGTCACATAAGGGACAAGAGGTGATTCCTAGTGAGTCTTCGAGCCGCCTTCCTTCATTTGAGAGTGACCCCCCCTGTCACGCCCCGAGAGCGGAAGATACCCGGAGACGCGTGACGAGTTTACATCAATCATGTCAATCAGAGTATTAGTGTATTCGACACCAAAATCAGAGATGTGCAAAAGTAAAGATAACCCAATCCTTTATCCCATCATAAGAATATGTCTATTAGAAACCTTTGAAGTACTAACTAAAATAAAGGAAAAATACAAGGTTGACTCAAGAAAATATGAAAAAGACTAGATAACACGGAAGAAGCTCTATCTCTTTCACTCTTGATTTTTCCCATCCGTTTGAGTTCCCTCATCGTCGGACTTACCTGAAAAGTAGGGAAACACTAAGTGAGCGAACGCTCAGTAGGAAATTATATCTCAAGAACTAGCAATGGGTTTAAGTAATTACATCTTTCATGAATGCACTATAGCTATGCATGCTCGCATAAAACGACAAGATAGAGAGAGAGTGTATAACAATAAGATAGCGACGAGAACTAGTCATGAACTTTCAAGAACTTATATCAAAAGATATCAAGATATTCAGGCAAGTGTATTCATCATGTCATGTTGGAATTTGGCTATCACGTTCAAGCACGCAAGTATGAAATTACCCTTTTTCGGGCCACGCAAGTCATGTAATATCAAGTCAAGTACAAGATTTGTGGAATGTTCAATCAAGCTAGTCATGTACTTCGGTATAATGCCAATACCGTGATCAATCAACTCCCATGGGCACAAGTATTTTCGGGTGCTCCTCCCAGGACCAGATCGGGCCCTATATGCGCAGGCATTAATCATGTATTTTAACATCCACTTTTGTGTATAGCCAATATGAATTTCAAGAATAAAGCTTGTAGACATGTAGGATAGACTTGGATAGAGTAGAGTCCAAAATATGACACTTGACATAGAATGGCGATAATAACGGTACAATCACGATTATCGATAAAACTAGGTGGAATTGGTTCCCTAACTTGGGTACCATGACAAACAAGTATGGACATTCTTTATATAGAATTGAGGTCCACAAGAACATCAAGTTTAATATAGAATTGGGGTCTACAAGAACATCATAACAATGTTGATATAGAGTTGGGGTTTACAAGAACATCATAACAATGTTGATATAGAATTGGGGTTTACAAGAACATCATAACAATGTCATGCTTTACCCCGTTCATTAAGATAATTCTCATATCATACACATGGCATGACATGAGGGCCGGTATACCATGTTTCTTTAGAGTGACATGGCAATAAATAGGTAATGGGTTTTTATGGTACAACCTGCTCAGTCGGCCTTGAGGGAATCCAAGGCTCGAGGAGTCTTATGGAGGTCTCTATGACTAACTCGCTAGTCCAAAGGAACGGAATGTCAAATGTAGAGCTTGTATGTCACTGAGAGTTAAGGGGGTAACGTTAAAACATCATGAAACGTGGGACTATATTCACGGAGTGGAAATATAGTGCCAATATATATATACATAAGTATGAAACCGTGTTAACCGAGGGAAAAATAATAATACAGGAAAATAGCGACTTGACCAAAGTCATTAATCACGTAATTAACGCCTTACATAAGGGCGTTTCTTGAGCATTTGACGACTCGTGAAGCAGTCGTCCAAACTATGTTTCAATTTTACAGAATTCAATATTTCAGAATTTTAACCAAAACGCGCCCTGGACAGGGGCGTTACTTTTCAATTAGCGCCCTTGTCTGGGGCGTCAGTTTAGTAATAGACGACCTAGACAAGGTCGTGAATTCAAGAATTTACCAATTTTCAGATAATAAAATTTCAGGAAAAAGGGTACATGATCATGACAGGAAAAATAGCCAGATTTCACAGGTATACTCATGCAATACATTAGATTCATGGTTGCATAGATATTAAATTTTAAACGTGGGTATTTATTAATTACATGTAATTGACGACTTCTGGGCAGGGCGTCAAAACAATAATTAGCGCCCTAGTGTGGGTCGCTTCTTTAAATTAGCGCCCTTGCCAAGGGCGTTTCTTTTTGAAATTTCATAGAAAACATCTGAAACCACAATAAAACTATATGCATGCACGACCGATGATATTATTAAGATCTTAAACTAGTTTGGGCTATGATCTTGAGAAAACCTACCTTATCGTGATCTTGATGAAGGTGTCTGAAGGGCTGGATATGAAAACGATGCTCTGTTCTAAACAGAGCCTTCGAAGCTTCTAACCGTAACTAGATCAATAATCAACAGCACCCAGAAGGAAATAGAGAGATATGCTGCGACAGAGATCCTAATCAACTTCCTCCCCTTTTTGCAGCGAACGTAAGAAGATCTTTTCTGCTGAAGAACCACGTTCTTCAATTAGGGTGTTGTTCGCAGGCTTCCTGCGGAGGGAAAAGAAAAGAAGAAAAGAACATTAATGTTCCTTTGTCATACACATCCAGAGGCGAAGGAGCAGAGGAAAAACATCACCTGTTCTTCACGTATGATGGCACCAGCAGATCGCCAAAGTAGCGGTCTGAGTGGATTAGGAGGGTATTTATAGGATTTTTAGAATCCTAATAGGGTTAGAGTTATATTTGAAGTAATACTTCCATGATAAAGTCCTTACTATATTCCATCTTCGATGTAGTTATCCAGAACTTGCTCTGGATAGACTCCTGGTCGAACGAAACTCGAACTGAATTCACGCCTTAGGCTAGGTCGTGTGTTTTAATTGACGACGTTGTCCTAGTCGTTTCTTATTAAAAACGCGCCCAAGGTGAGGGCGTTTCCTTTCCTTTCCTTAATTTTATTTCCCGTCGTTTGAAATTTGACGCCCTAGGGTGTAGGCGTCCTTTTTAAATTAACGCCTTAGACAGAGGCGTTTCCTTTTGAATCAGCGCCTTGATAAAAGGCGTTATTTTCCTTCTGGCTTATTCTTATGCGTTTAGGCTTTCATCATCTATTTACTTATCTTTTATTTTAATTTGATCCCTTTTCAAAATCTTTATTTTTCCAGGGTTGCTACACCCTCCCCCACTTAAAAGAATTTGGTCCCCAAATTCCATAGTATATATATATGTGGAGAGTGTAGAGTATATACCTTAAAATAATTCTGGAAATTACTTCCTCATGAATTCCTCGGTCTCCCATGTGGCTTCATGATCGGAACTCTTATTCCATTGTACTTTTAGCATGGGAATAACCTTATTCCTTAGAGTACATACTTCATGATCTAGTATCTTTATGGGCTTCTGCTCATATGTGAGATCCTTCTGGATAACTAAGTCTCCATGTTCAATAATATGTGATGGATCGTGTACATACTTCTTCAACATAGATATGTGGAACACATTATGAACATCGGACAATTGAGGAGGCAATGCGATGCGATAAGCAACCTCGCCAACTCTTTCCAGTATCTCAAAAGGTCCAATGAATCTCGGTGTAAGCTTGCCCTTAACACCAAATCTCTGTATGCCACGTCCAGGCGATATCTTGAGAAATACATGATCTCCGACTTGGAATTCAAGATCTCTCCTTCTCGTGTCAACATAAGTCTTTTGCCTAGCCTGAGAAACTTGCAGTCTTTCTCTGATCAATTGTATCTTCTCGGTGGTATCCCTTACCATGTCTGGACCTAATAGTTGTTTCTCTCCAACTTCATCCCAGCATAAGGGTGATCGACAACTCCTTCCGTATAAGGCTTCGAAAGGTGCCATTTGTATACTTGCCTGGTAGCTATTATTGTATGCAAATTCAACCAGAGGCAAGTGATCATGCCAGCTTCCACCAAAATCAATGATGCATGCCCTAAGCATATCCTTAATGACCTGATTAGTTCTCTCGGTCTGACCATCCGTCTGAGGATGAAAAGTTGTACTAAAGTTAAGCCTCGTTCCTAATGAATGTTGTAAACCCTTCCAAAAATGAGAAGTAAAACGGGGATCTCTGTCAGACACGATTGAGATAGGAATACCGTGTAATCTGACTATGTCCTTGATGTATAATGCAGCCAACACATCGACTGACCATCGGCTCTTTATTGGCAAGAAATGCGCCGATTTAGTCAATCGGTCAATAATAACCCATATTCCATCATGTCCTCCTTTTGATTTAGATAAACCCATGATGAAATCCATACCAATATCCTCCCACTTCCATTTAGGGATATCTAGAGGATGTAGTTTTCCAGCAGGCTTTTGGTGTTCCGCCTTGACCTGTTGGCATGTGAGACAGTGCGACACGTAGTCCGCTATTTCCCTTTTCATGTTGGGCCACCAAAAATTTCTTTTCACATCTTGGTACATTTTGGTAGATCCAGGATGAATCGTGTACCTTGATCTATGAGCTTCATCTAAGATCTTCTTCTTTAACTCGGGACAATCCGGTATACAAGTTCTGTTTTGGAATAACAACCTTCTATCTGATGCTAATTGGAAATCAGATTGTCCTTCTAGTTTGCCCTTGATTTCCACTAATATTGGGTCATCATCCTGAAGTGCTTGTATTTCAGTTAATAGGTCTGGTTGAATGCTCATATGAGACAATGTGACACATTTGAAGTCCGCGTCCATGCTTATATTGAGCTCAGAGAATTGCTCTAGCAACTTCCATTCTTGAATCATACAATTAGCTAACAGTGCTCTCGGCTTTCGACTAAGGGCATCTGCTACATGATTACCCTTTCCGGGATGATATTGTATATTGAAGTCGAAATCCTTGAGATATTCTAGCCAACGCCTTTGCCTCATATTTAGTTCCTTTTGAGAGAAAAGATACTTGAGACTCTTGTGACTGTACTCCATATAGATAATGCCTCCAGATCTTTAGTGCAAATACTACCGCGGCTAATTCTAAGTCATGGACGGGGTAGTTCTCTTCATGTTTCTTTAATTGACGAAAAGAGTAAGCTATAACCTTTTCCTTGTTGCATTAGAACACATCCGAGGCCAATGCCAGAAGCATCAGTGTATACCTCGAATTTCTCTCCTTCCATTGGTAAAGCTAAGACATGAGCTGTAGTAAGATGATCCTTGAGAGTTTGGAAGCTTCTTTCACATTCCTCACTCCATTCGTAACGGATCTCCTTGCGAGTTAACCTCGTAAGTGGTACGGCGATCTTAGAGAAATCTTTGATGAATCGCCTGTAATAGCCAACAAGACCTAAGAAACTTCGGATCTCGCTAGCATTGGTCGGTCTTTCCCAATTTCTTACAGCTTCAACTTTTGATGGATCTACTGATAAGCCATCCTTTGATATAACATGTCCGAGAAAAGTCACTTCCTCAAGCCAGAATTCACACTTGCTGAGTTTTGCATATAATTGGTTTGCCCTCAATATTTGTAATGCAATCCTTAAATGCTCCTCATGCTCTTCCTTGGTCTCGGAATAAATCAATATATCATCAATAAAGACCACCACGAATTGATCCAAATAAGGCCTGAATATATTATTCATTAACTGCATAAAGGCAGCAGGGGCATTCGTTAGTCCGAAAGGCATAACAACAAATTCATAATGGCCGTACCTGCTTCTGAATGCAGTCTTATAAATGTCCTCATCCTTGATTCTTAACTGATGATATCCCGACCTAAGATCAATTTTGGAAAAGTACTTGGATCCTAAAATTTGATCAAACAACTCATCGATTCTCGGCAGTGGATACTTGTTCTTGACAGTGAGATGATTCAACTGTCGATAGTCGATGCATAACCTCATGGATTCATCTTTCTTCTTTACAAATAATACAGGCGCTCCCCATGGGGAAGTACTTGGTCTTATGAATCCTTTCTTAATGAGTTCCATCAATTGCTCCTTTAACTCCTTGAGTTCAGCAGGTGACATTCTATACGGTGCCTTAGAAACTGGACCCGCACCAAGAACTAAATCGATGGTGAAGGCCACTTCTCTTTGTAGGGGTAATCCAGGCAAATCTTCCGAAAATATGTCTGGAAATTCTTGTACCACCGGAATGTCTTCTATCTTAGTTTCCTTAGCCTCCTTAATCGTGACGAATGCAAGGAAAGATACACATCCTTTCCTGATGAGCTTGCTAGCTCGGAGAGCCGAAATAAGAGGGGTTTTGCTTCGCCTCTTGGGGCTAGGAAAGATCAGTTCTGGAAATTCCTCGAAAGTAACCTTGCTATTGCGGCAATCGACCGTTGCCTGATATTTAGATAACCAATCCGCTCCTAGTACGACATCATACTCCTTTAGATCTAAACATATAAGATCAATAGGGAGATTCTTACCATGAACCAATACTTTACAGTTCAGGTAATGGTGTGTAATATCAGTCTCGTTTCCTAGAGGAGTAGACAAGACTAATTTTATCCATTCCGGTTCTAGGGGTAACGGATCAACGAACTTCTTGGAAACAATTGAATGTGAAGCACCAGTATCAATTAAGACATATGCAGACTTGGAACAAACTTTCAATGTACCTTCTACTAGTCCGCCTTCTTCTTCTTGTTCAGTCTCCTTAATTGCGTGAAGACGAGCATTCTTGGTTACTGGGCGCTTCCCGTCCCCGGCTTGATCATTAAGTAATGGGCAATCGAGAATTCGATGATCGCGACTCCCACAGCGGAGACATGCTCCTAGTTTCCTCCAGCATTCTTCTGCTTTATGGCCCGCCTTGTCACAATGCTTGCACACTATATTTGATGGGGTAGTGGTGATGGAGAAGGGCTTGGTCTTCTTAAACTTCTGATCTTGTGAGGAAGTACCTCCATTGCTAGGCCTCTTCTTGAAGTTGGGTTTAAAGGAACCCGAACTTGTGACTTGTTCTTTCTTGTCCTTCCCACGGATTCTATCTGATAGTTCCGTGGCATCTTCTATAAGCTGGGCTCGACGCACAATTTTCGAGTAGACCTGGATATCCATTGGTGCCAGTTGGGTAATATATTGGGGCCTGAGCCCGTTAAGAAACCTTCTAGCTTTCATCTTCTCGGTGCTAACTAAGTGCTTAGCATACCGAGATAATCTAGAGAACTGTGCCTCGTACTCAGCCACCGGCAAAGATCGTTGCTTCAGTGCAGCGAATTCTGCGGCTTTCTTCTCCTAGACTCGGTCCGAAAAATATTTATTGTTGAAATATTCAAAAAATTCTTCCCAAGTAACTTGGTCTTGATTTATAGTAGCTTCGACTGACTCCCACCAGCATCGGGCATCCCTTTCTAGTTGGAAAGTAGCTAATAAGACTTTATCTTGATCCGTGCACTGCATAACACGGAATATACGCTCCGTCTCCCTGATCCAGTGCTCTGCGTCGTCCGGATCAGTAGAACCCATGAATTTAGGAGGGTTCATATTTTTAAAGACTTGGTGGAGACTCCCTGCTCGTTGTGCTCCTCCTTGTGCTACCTGTTGCAGCACCTGAGTCATGCCTTGAAGTGTACGCTGCATGTTGCGCCACTGAGCACGTTCGGCAGCCATCGTCCTACAATTACAATAACTAGATTAATACGTGATTTCATTTAGAAGCTAGCATTTCTATGTTAACTTTAACCCTTGGTTCTACCCAATCTCACCGGTTAAAGGTTAAACCTATCCTTGGACTTGGGTTTCCTAGGAATTGAATACCCTAGGCTCTGATACCACAAAAACTGTCACGTCCCGGGAGCGGAAGATACCCGGAGACGCGTGACGAGTTTACATCAATCATGTCAATCAGAGTATTAGTGTATTCGACACCAAAATCAGAGATGCACAAAAGTAAAGATAGCCCAATCCTTTATCCCTTCATAAGAATATGTCTATTAGAAACCTTTGAAGTACTAACTAAAATAAAGGAAAAATACAAGGTTGACTCAAGAAAATATGAAAAAGACTAGATAACACGGAAGAAGCTCTATCTCTTTCACTCTTGATTTTCCCCATCCGTTTGAGTTCCCTCATCGTCGAACTTACCTGAAAAGTAGGGAAACACTAAGTGAGCGAACGCTCAGTAGGAAATTATATCTCAAGAACTAGCAATGGGTTTAAGTAATTACATCTTTCATGAATGCACTATAGCTATGCATGCTCGCATAAAACGACAAGATAGAGAGAGTGTATAACAATAAGATAGCGACGAGAACTAGTCATGAACTTTCAAGAACTTATATCAAAAGATATCAAGATATTCAAGCAAGTGTATTCATCATGTCATGTTGGAATTTGGCTATCACGTTCAAGCACGCAAGTATGAAATTACCCTTTTTCGGGCCACGCAAGTCATGTAATATCAAGTCAAGTACAAGATTTGTGGAATGTTCAATCAAGCTAGTCATGCACTTCGGTATAATGCCAATACCGTGATCAATCAACTCCCATGGGCACAAGTACTTTCGGGTGCTCCTCCCAGGACCAGATCGGGCCCTATATGCGCAGGCATTAATCATGTATTTTAACATCCACTTTTGTGTATAGCCAATATGGAATTTCAAGAATAAAGCTTGTAGACATGTAGGATAAACTTCGATAGAGTAGAGTCCAAAAATATGAAACTTGACATAGAATGGCGATAATAACGGTACAATCACGATTATCAATAAAACTAGGTGAAATTGGTTCCCTACCTTGGGTACCATGACAAACAAGTATGGACATTCTTTATATAGAATTGAGGTCCACAAGAACATCAAGTTTAATATAGAATTGGGGTCTACAAGAACATCATAACAATGTTGATATAGAGTTGGGGTTTACAAGAACATCACAACAATCTTGATATAGAATTGGGGTTTACAAGAACATCATAACAATGTCATGCTTTACCCCGTTCATTAAGATAATTCTCATATCATACACATGGCATGACATGAGGGCCGGTATACCATGTTTCTTTAGAGTGACATGGCAATCAAATAATGTAATGGGTTTTTATGGTACAACCTGCTCAGTCGGCCTTGAGGGAATCCAAGGCTCGAGGAGTCTTATGGAGGTCTCTATGACTAACTCGCTAGTCCAAAGGAACGGAATGTCCAATGGAGAGCTTGTATGTCACTGAGAGTTAAGGGGGTAACGTTAAAACATCATGAAACGTGGGACTATATTCACGGAGTGGAAATATAGTGCCAATATATATATACATAAGTATGAAACCGTGTTAACCGAGGGAAAAATAATAATACAGGAAAAATAGCGACTTGACCAAAGTCATTAATCATATAATTAACGCCTTACTTAAGGGCGTCTATTAATCATTTGACGACTTGTGAAGCAGTCGTCCAAACCTTATCTCAATTCTTACAGAATTTCAAATTTACAGAATTTTAACAAAAACGCGCCCTGTACAGGGGCGTTACTTTTCAATTAGCGCCCTAGTCTGGGGCGTCAGTTTAGTAATCGACGACCTAGACAAGGTCGTGAATTCAAGAATTTACCAATTTTCAGATAATAAAATTTCAGGAAAAAGGGTACATGATCATGACAGGAAAAATAGCAGGATTTCACAGGTATACTCATGCAATACATTAGATTCATGGTTGCATAGATATTAAATTTTAAACGTGGGTATTTATTAATTACATGTAATTGACGACTTCTGGGCAGGGCGTCAAAATAATAATTAGCGCCCTAGTGTGGGTCGCTTCTTTAAATTAGCGCCCTTGCCAAGGGCGTTTCTTTTTGAAATTTCATAGAAAACATCTGAAACCACAATAAAACTATATGCATGCACGACCGATGATATTATTAAGATCTTAAGCTAGTTTGGGCTACGATCTTAAGAAAACCTACCTTATCGTGATCTTGATGAAGGTGTCTGAAGGGCTGGATATGAAAACGATGCTCTATTCTAAACAGAGCCTTCGAAGCTTCTAACCGTAACTAGATCAATAATCAACAGCACCCAGAAGGAAATAGAGAGATATGTTGCAACAGAGATCCTAATCAACTTCCTCCCCTTTTTGCAGCGAACGTAAGAAGATCTTTTCTGCTGAAGAACCACGTTCTTCAATTAGGGTGTTGTTCGCAGGCTTCCTGCGGAGGGAAAAGAAAAGAAGAAAAGAACATTAATGTTCCTTTGTCATACACATCCAGAGGCGAAGAAGAAAAGGAAAAACATCACCTGTTCTTCACGTATGATGGCACCAGCAGATCGCCAAAGTAGCGGTCTGGGTGGATTAGGAGGGTATTTATAGGATTTTTAGAATCATAATAGGGTTAGAGTTATATTGGAAGTAATACTTCCATGATAAAGTCCTTACTATATTCCATCTTCGATGTAGTTATCTAGAACTTGCTCTGGATAGACTCCTGGTCGAACGAAACTCGAACTGAATTCACGCCTTAGGCTAGGTCGTGTGTTTTAATTGACGACGTTGTCCTAGTCGTTTCTTATTAAAAACGCGCCCAAGGTGAGGGCGTTTCCTTTCCTTTCCTTAATTTTATTTCCCGTCGTTTGAAATTTGACGCCCTAGGGTGTAGGCGTCCTTTTTAAATTAACGCCTTAGACAGAGGCGTTTCCTTTTGAATCAGCGCCTTGATAAAAGGTGTTATTTACCTTCTGGCTTATTCTTATGCGTTTAGGCTTTCATCATCTATTTACTTATCTTTTATTTTAATTTGATCCCTTTTCAAAATCTTTATTTTTCCAGGGTTGCTACACCACCCCAGAGTGTCCACCTCTAGCCTCATTCCCATGGCAGCGTGTGCATATCGAATCTATACGGGATGAGCAGGTGTCGATTACTTGGAGTGGAGCGTATACTGCACTTCCGGGTACGATGACGGATCCGCCGTCGTCACGAGCAGCCGCACCCCTTACTCGACGGGGTCGAGTTCTTCCCACCCGGGGAGAGTTGATGGGAATCGACGCCGAGAACTGACTTTTTATTTTGCCTTTGTGTCCTTTTAATTTGCTTTTATATCATTGGGAAAGTATGTACGTAATTGTAAGGCTTTATAAGCCACTTTGTCATTCCCTTGGATTGTTTGGGTTTTTATGCAAAAGTCTAGTAGGACCAGCAAGGGGGCCCCATCTCCTTTCCTATTGGTCCACCTAAGTCTTGGGGCCCATGTGGGTCAGTCAAAGGTCCAAGGTGGGCTTCTAGATGGCTTGACCATTCAAGGGGACAATTGGATTAAAAAGTCCAATATTTCAACCCTTAAAGTCCAAGATGCTTCACCCTTATAATATAGTTTATCCCATGTTATATTTTTTATTTAATTTGGTCATTTGACCACATAGGGAAGAAAATCCCCTCTCTCCCATGAAATTCTCAGCCCCCCACCCCCTATCATTCTCTATATAAGCCTATGTATAGTGTCATTAGAGATTTTAATGAAGAATTAAGCATTTTTACCAAGAGCAAGCCCAATGGCACCCCTTGTGTCTCTCCTCCCTTCTTGCAGATGGATTTCTGCCATTCTAGGGTGTAAAGCCCTCCTCTTGGTGTGACTCAAAGATCTCCACCTCCGCTGGATGCGACTTCTGGCCGCTGCCTTCCGTTCGTGCCGCCAACGCGTCGCCACCGCCGCTATGTCGGAGTTCTGTCCAAATCAGGACAGAACCTCATCTTCAAATTTTTATTTTTTTTATTATTATCTGTTTGAGCCCTAATTTGGAAGCTTTGTTCTCCCTGTCTCCCCTAATCTCCAGTTCAAATTTCGTGCCATTTGGCCTTAGTTTGATATTTTTCCCATATTTTTATTTTTCCTCTCAATAATCTGCCCTTTTACAGATCTGCGGGACAGTGTCACTTATTCGTATTTTTCCAACCCTCTTAACAATTTCCAAAAAATCCACAAAACTTACCTAATATTACTCTCATTTTCCTCTACCTCTCATTATTTTGTTAGCCCCTGGAAAAATCATTTACACCTCGGTCAAAGGTCAGTTTCAGGTAAATCCCTTTCTGTCCTGAGTGTCTGCAAACAGATCCATAGGAAAACCTGTAGCTTGCAGAGCCTCCCATTTCTTATCCCTTCGTTGGATCAACCTACAAAAATTATATATGGTAGATCTTGGAGTTCTCTTTCCAACCCCACCAATTTCACCTCGATCCGACTTCGGATCTGTGAGAATTAATTCTTGCCGCCGAGACGCGCAAATCTGTTCCCTGTGTAGATCAGAAAATTCAGTCCGTGAATAATTCGTGCAAAAATATCAAAAGTCAACTTCTGGATCCGCCACTTCAGGGAGTTGATCAGGGACGTCCTGCCATCGTCCCAGCCAAGCGGCGCCTTCAGATCATCTCAGGAGGGTGATTTTCCTTTGGAATCCGTGCCTTACTGTCCAGCGAGTCAGAACCGAGTCAGCGTAGTACCGAGTCGGCGCAGGACCGAGTCGAACCAGCATGCCGAGTTCACCCCGAACGCACCTCCAGATTGCTGCCCGTCAACCCAGGGTCAGTCCTCCCGGGCCCCACTTGTAGCCCTTTACCTCACTACGTGGAGTGGGCAATAAAATTCACTGTTATAATTAACTTTTAACCGTTGTTACCGGGAGTTACCGTACTTGGCCGGGAACGTCTTCTCTACGCCCGGAGCGTGGAGGTACACTCGCCACCCTCCTCGTAGGTATTTGCTTTACCCGTATATTTTTGAATGCCGCTGCATGTGATAGGTAACTAGCTCGATATTTATTGTTATCACCGCTGCGAGAGAGCGAGAGTGAGTGTAATCCGTCCCGTGACTCGACCTGAGTTAACGCAGAAAGTCCGATACCCGAGACTCACGGCCGGTTTCTCAACCGCACCCGGTCCCACGTCTTCCCTCGCATAGGGACGATCGCGAGCTAGAATCCCAGGTCGCGTGTCCGTCCCGCATCAAGGTTGATGAACCGGCTCCTGTTGACCAAGTGTAGGTGGGGGTGCCTCAACTTGGACTCTCGGGGGTGCCTCGGCTGGGGCTCTCTCTAATATGGCAACTCTCCCTACCAGGCCCTGAACGGACTGGTCCGACTCGACGGCCTTATCCTCTAAGGCCTTCATCATTTCTTCCAGACGGGGGCCTAGGCCATCCATCCGCGTACTCAACCCGTCCATCTTATCCACTCGAGTACTTAACACATCCATTCGGTCGCTCAACCCATCCACTTTTCCCATAATAGCTTGGAACATGTTGGCCACCGATGTTGCATCGAGACTAGGGACTCGGGGATCCGCCATAGAAGGTGGTGGGGGTGAATATTGGGTACCCCTGCGAGTTGGCATGCAAAAGATAAACTGACTGGGCTACATGGACTAATGCAAACACGGACTAATGCAAAGATGATGCACCTAGACTTAACCAATATCAGGTACCTGGCGGAGTCCGGGGATCCGAGGATCCTCTCACGTGACTGAATCACCTCCCCGATAGGCGTAACCTAACGGTCTGGCGACACCTTTTTATATACTGGGTTATTGGGATGAAATGCGACCCAAAAACACTTTTTTTTATTTTCTTTACTTTAAAACAATGATGATCCTAGACTCGACTTAGACCGTGCAAAGACTTATGCAATGACTACCCTAGACTCGACTAGCTCTTATACCAAATTCATGCGGGACGGACGCGACTCGACTCCAATTGAATAGGCGATCCTTGGACTCTATGCAAGCTCACGATCGCCCCTAACGAGGGAAGCGTACAGACGTGCACGGTTGAGAAACCGGTAGTGAGCTAGGGTGGTCGGCTCTCTCTTGTGCCCGGATCGGGTCATGGGACGGTCTCGCTCTCTCTCACAGCAGTGATTAAATTGATATGGCGAGCTAAATTAACCTATCATTCTAGCAGCGGCATATAAAAGTATATACGAATAAAGCAAATGCTGAGTAAGGGAGTGAACACGATACCTCCACGCGCCGGGCGTGGGGAAGACGATCCCGGCCGAACTCGTACTCCCGAAACAGTAACTAATCAAATTACAGTAATGACTTTACTGCCCATTCCACGCAAGGAGGTAAAGGGCTACACGGTGGGACTCGGGAGTAGCGGGTTCGGGTTGATGGGCAGCGTTTTGTGTAGCTTCGGCGGCACGCGTACTCATGAATGTGGGACCCACATGTTGGCTAGTGGGGCCAGGTGGGCCCGGAGTGGCACCGTTGTGACGGGGACCTCTGGAGGGACGCTCCCTGGGAAGGCGATGCACAGGTTTGCCTTGTGGAAGGCGAGTCGGCCGGCCGGGCGGTCGGTACGGTTTGCTGTCCACGGACTTGAGCTTCTGTTCTTCAGCGCGCGACCCTGCGAGAACGGCTGCTGCGATCAGCCCCGATGTCGGATCAACACGAAACTGGCGTCGTTGGAAAGCTGACTTGGAGTACTTCGATCTATGGCTAGAGAGAGAATTTTTACTATCCCGGATCTGGCCTTGGTCGAATTTAGAAGTTGCTGGTTGACAGAACCAGATCTGACTTGACAGATCTAAGTTTTCCTGAGAACATAAGTTGACCGAAGGAAGAACTTCGGATCTACAAGTTGACTCCTTGATGAAAGTTGTAGAGAAAGAAGTAAGCAAGATTGAGATATTTTTTGTAGATTTTCTTGTGGAGGTTTAAAGGGGAAACAGAATTTATGGCACTGGTGGGTCGGATGTGGACAGTGGAAGACACAACTGGGTTGGGAAAAGATAGTGATTTTAAGAAAATATAAACGAGATCCATAAATCTCACAAAAATTCGTGGAAGAAGGTGTTGGTGGACAGAATCCCCAATAAAATTTGCAACTCAAGAAGACAAGGGGAAGGGGGTTGAAATATGGAAGATCGGAGCTGCTGTTACATAGATCTGAACACGGGCAGAACTGGTGGATCTAGAAGCTAAAAAGGAAAAAAAAATTGGATGATATTCTAATTTCGGGGGAAATTTATTGGAGGTTGGGAATCACGTGGGGAACCTACCTTGAAAATTTTAGCTCCTGAAGATATGGGAGTTGAGAGATAAAATTCTCGTAGTAGACCTCTGTCCAGTAGAACAGCAATCTGGACAACACTTCGGAAGTTGCTTCGCGGTGGCTCGATGGCGGCACGAACGGCGGCGGCGGCAACAGAGATTAAATTCAGAGGGTAAGGGGAGGAGATAGAAGGGTTCCACACCCTGGAGATTGGAGGAGGATGAGGGAAACCAGAGAGAGAGTGGGGGGCGCAGGTTGGCTCTTGGCTCTTCACAAATTTTCTTCTCACTAATTCATGAAAAAAAAGAAATACAAGCCTTATATAATAAAAGGAAAATGACCACTTATACCCTCAGATCTAGGGTTTGGGAGGGGTATACAAGGGATATCAAATATAATTCCCCCATGTGTTTTGGAACACAATAAAAAATACATAAAGGGGAGGGGGCGCCCCCTTGACCAAGGGAAGCCATTTTGGACTTTTTAGTCCATTTGTCCCCCATGTGTCCCCATTGAATGGTCAACCTTCTAGAAGCCACCTAAGACCTTTGACCAGCCCCACATGGACCCCTAAGGCTTAGGTGGACCAATGGGAAAGAGTGTGGGGGCCCCTTGGTGGACCTACTGGACTTTTTACACAAAAACCCACTAAAACCTAAAGACTCATATTTTGACTTATAAAGCCTTACAATTGCACATATATTTTTTCAAGGATATAAAAATAAATAAAAGGACACAAATAAAAAAATAAAATGTACATGCTCGGAGTTGATACCCATCAAAAATTCAGTTAGGCTCGGGCTAGTTCTCAGAACCTAAAAGCGGTCTAGTGCGGACCATTTACAGGAGTCCGGTGGTCTATCGAGGTGTTGCTTAGCTATCCCTAGTGGTCACATATATACCGTTTCTATCTGGTTGACAAAAAATTGAGAAAATAGTAAAATACACGCTAATCTAGGACATGTTATGCATGGAAATCAACAAGAACCTATTGTAAAACATGATAGGACAAGAATAGGTCTAGAATATGCTTGGGTTTGTGTATAATAAACAATAGATTTTCTTTTTAACTTAATTAGAGCAAAGATTCGTGCATGGAGATTACACTAGATGCATAGTCCCAATAAAACACAAAATTCTCTATGTACAACACATGAAAATTACTGAAATCAGAGAGCTTTTATTTCTGACATCAAGTTTAAGCCAATCATGAGATAACCTATCTCTAGACAGAGCTTTAAACTTCGAATTGAGGGCTGGAACTTGACCCTAGTTTCTGCTCGTCCTGAACCGAACCAGCAACTTCTCACCCTTCTTTCTCCTGATCCTCTTGACCTAAAGACGTAAAAATTGGAGGGTAGATAGAAGACATAAAGGGTAACAAAAAATTCTAAAGTCTCAACTGCTAAATACCTCGTTTAGGGCTTTTAATTTGCAGATCAATCTGGCTCGGTCGCACAAGTTCATGGGTTTCTTGTACTGAACCAGCGACTTTGTATGCCTCTATCTTCCTGATGGCTTGATCTCCAACGATGAAATTCGGAGGGGAGTTAGTCCTTACTAAAATGAATGAAATATTCTAAAGAACTTACCTCAAATAATGCTTCCTTACCTTAGTTCCACGCGAGCCAGATGTAAGGGTTGCACTTGTGAAACTTGGGATCTATTTATAGGGTTAGTTAGGGTTTCATGGATTAGAACGAACCTAGAGTCCTAATTAGGGTTCCAATTCGATCCTCTAGCATTCTAGACTCTTCTAACTAAGGGATAGCATCGATCCTGGGTGATTAGGATGCCAAAGTTTCCATCTTTTCACACTTTCTTCCATTCACGGAATCTGCAGAACCATTCGGTCTAGTTGGGACCGTTTCTTGTCCCGTGCGATCTCGCGATAGACCGCTTTTGGTTTTGGGCGCCAAAATTTGAATCCCTTCAAACTCTTTTGATATTATCTCCCATAATTAGCCTCTTTATCTTTAAAATTTTGAGAAATAGCTAAATGATGCTTCTAGAATATGTGCCAATTCTATCGGGCTTGGGTTTAGGTCCTTTGGGCTTATTAAAATGGGCCTACCCTATTATTTAGTATAAGGCCTTTATAATGAGATTTAATTTATCCATATTTCATTTAATATCCCATTTAAATGTTTAATAATTATATTTAAATCTAGAAAATTCCTAAAAAATTCTCGGGCGTTACACCCTACCACACTTAAAAGAATTTGATCCCCAAATTCAATACATGGATTTATGGAGAGTGTACTTACAGCTGAATAGGTCAGGAAATCTTCTGCGCATGGCTTCTTCTGTCTCCCATGTTACTTCATGTGGACATAATTTGGTCCGTTGTACTTTGACCATGGAAATGGTTTTATTCCGAAGTTGTCGTACTTCCCGTTCAACTATCCTGATTGGCTTTTGCTCATACGTCAAATCCTTTTGAATCTCCAGGTTGTCATATGTTATGATATGAAAGGGATCGGAGACGTATTTTTTGAGCATTGAGACGTGAAATACATCATGAACTCCAGCTAATTTAGGGGGCAAAGCTATTCGATATGCGACTTCACCAACCCTTTCGAGAATTTCAAAGGGGCCAATGAATCTTGAAGTGAGCTTGCCTTTGATACCGAACCTTCGAATACCTTGACCTGGAGAAACCTTAAGGAATATATGGTCTCCCACTTGGAATTCTGGGTCGTGCCTTCTGTTATCAGCATAGGATTTCTGCCTGTCTTGAGCCATCTGGAGTCTCTCCCGAATCAGCTTTATCTTCTCGGTGGTATCCCTGATGATGTCAGGGCCGAGGAATTACCTTTCTCCTACTTCATTCCAACATATAGGTGAACGGCAGCTTCTTCCATATAGTGCCTCGGATGGTGCCATTTGTATGCTAGCTTGGTAGCTATTGTTGTATATGAATTCCACTAGAGACAAGTGGTCGTGCCAACTCCCTCCAAAATCAATAGCACATGCCCTGAGCATATCTTCCACTACCTGATTTATCCTTTCAGTTTGCCCATCAGTTTGTGGATGGAACGCAGTGCTAAAGTTGAGTCGGGTCCCTAATGAATGTCGTAGACCCTTCCAGAACTGTGATGTGAACCGAGGGTCTCGGTCAGATATAATGATGACGGAGACACCATGTAGCTTGACAATTTTCCTCATGTACAACGCTGCTAATACATCTACAGACCATCGACTTTTGATTGGCATGAAATGTGCAGATTTAGTCAATTGATCTATAATCACCCATATACCATCATGTCCACCTCTCGTCTTAGGTAATCTCATGATGAAATCCATCCCTATACTTTCCCATTTCTACTCGAGAGTATCCAAGGGATGTAGTTTACCGGCGGGTTTTAAATGTTCTACTTTTACTTGCTGACAAGTGAGACAACGAGATACATAATCCGCTACTTCTCTTTTCATGTTGGGTCACCAGAAGTTTCTTTTTAAGTCTCGGTACATCTTGGTAGCACCAGGGTGAATAGTATACCTTGATTTGTGAGTTTCCTTCATGATCAACTTCTTAGTGTCGATATGATTCGGCACACAGATTCGATCCTTAAATAATAGTCTTCCATCTTTTGAAAAGGAGAATCCCAACATTTGATCAATATTAGCCTTGATCTCCATTAATGTGGGGTCATTTTCTTGTAATTTGACTAGATCTTCAATCAATGTAGGTTGTGACCTTATGTTAGCAAGTATACATCCTTCCTCTTCCTTATCAACATCCAGATTTAAACGAGCAAAATCCTCGATAAGACATGTCGTACCTTTCCTGAGGCTAGCCAGAGTTGCCATAAGTCTTCTACTAAGAGCGTTAGCTACAGCATTTGCTTTCCCTCGATGATATTGGATAGTAAATGATGACATGGAAATTGTGGAGTGTGGTGTCACAAGTCACATAGACAAGCATATGTGCATAAGTGATAACACAATGTGCATATCAAGTGAACATCATGAACATGTGACTATGTAAACATGGTAGCATGATCATACAGCAAGACAAAGGTGATAAAAGATGTAGAAGAATACCGTGATCGCCACCAAGGAATGACAATGCCAAAAGAATATAAAATACTAAGTGCGTTGTGTACCTTGGAAAAAGAGGATGATCGCGCTCAATATCAAGATGCGGGGACTATGTGGATTACCTCTCCATGCCTTCCAGCCGGCTAGAAGGTAAGGGTCTCACTTTCCATGCTTTCCTGCGAAACAAACACAAAACAAGAGGTAAAACCCATTAGAAAATGCTAAGTGTAGAAATCTGCCCAAGTGCATAAAGTAGCATGAAAGATTGAGGGCAAACTTACTAGGGGAGGGTTTTTAACCCCTAGAGAATAAAGCGGCCAAGCGACGCCAGCGGTCGGCGAAGGTAGAGAACTCCTCGTCAGGCTTCATCTTCTCATGGGCCAGATCAACTATAGAATATTTGGGCCCAACCTGGTCTTGATACTGCTGAAGAAATTTCTCTTGAACGGCTTGAAAATTCACCACTTGGTCTTGCGGCAATGTAAAGAACCAATCCCCAGTCGGGCCTTCTAACGACAGACCAAATAAATAAGCCATCAAGCGTTGGTCATGTCGAAATTGGGCCGACTCACAAAGAAACTCCTTCAAGTGCATGTAGGGGTCACCGACTCCACCATAGCAGCGATAAGCAGGAATTTGTGAACGCGGTGGAAGTTGAAGACCTTGGAATGAGAATGGGACACTCAAAGAAGTTTTGGGATCGATTCGACGTTGAAGTTCATCAAGCTGGCGTTGCGCTTGAGCAATCATCTCCTCAATGGGGAGAGATAGAGAAGAATACAAGCCAGCCTGAGCAAGAGAGTGAATTTGGACCAGGATTGTGGTATTGGGACGGATATGGAGATCCGGGCCGAGAAGAAGGAAAGCCCATTCCAGGAATAGAAGGATGCATGGGTGTAGAAGAACCATTATCAGGAGAATAAGGACCCATTGGGCTAGCAGCAACATGGGTAGAAGGAGCGGGCCTATTAAAAGAAGTATGCCCATTAAGGGAATAAGAAGGCCCGCTAAAGGAATAAGGCCCATTAAAAGAACGTGACCCATTAAAGAAATAGGGACCATTAAGTGAATGAGGCATGTTATGAGATTAAGGCCCGTTATGAGAATAAGGCCCATTAAGAGAATGAGGCCCATTGGAGGGATAAGGCCCACTTGGAGAATGAGACCCATTAAAGGAATAAGGCCCATTAGATGAATGAGGCCCGTTATGAGAATGAGGCCCATTAAGGTGATCAACAGTGAGTTTTTGGGCCTGGACCGGGTCCGTTTGGCAAGCAAGAGATGATATGTGGGCCATGAGATTTGCTTGCAGGTCGGAAGGGCCACGAGAAGATGGGCCCGCGTGGGAAGAGGAATCCACGCGGGAATAGGAAGATGGGGAAGAAGAAGAAGAGTAATATATAGGAGAAAAATGATGCTCCATGAGGGCAAATGGAGACTTTATACAGGAAAAAATTAAGAGAATACAATGAGGGTAGTAAAAGGGCTCGAGAATCAGAGAGGGGGCTGACTCAATAATGCAAAGGGAAAAAAAAGGACCCAGGACAATGTGACTAGACAAATGGACACACAGAATGGACTAGCCTAAGTGGGCCTAATGACAAAACCTATATGGATAGTGGGGATACAACACAAAATAACATAAATGGGCTTGGAGAAGCCCAAACAACACAAGTAATATGAAGGATTTCACCAAGTCAAGCAAGTTAATATGATGGAAAATATTTTAATGTCAAAGTTTTGGGTGGGCCTTTAAATGTCTTTAATATTAAGATTAATTCCCTCAAGATAGGTATCCTATAGGGAATAAGGTCCAAACTTTGGTTTGACTATGGTTAACTCATTCACAACGTATGCAAATGCAAGCCTAAGGGGTGGAAAGGTACAACCGGCCCGGCGTCCGTGTGGGAATCCACGGCTCGCGGGGACTTATGGAGGTCCCGGATAAGATCACCTAGTCGAGCCCAAGGAATATGGGAGCGAGAGGGTCACTTACCGCGGGGGAATGCAACTACAATATGCCAATATGCATGATCCTATGTGCACCGGAGTGCATGCAATTTCTAGCCTAGAACTAGCAAATCAAGATATATTAAACACAAGCAAACATAACAAGATGGATGCAAACAAGATGAACAATATGAAGATATGAAATGCTATCTAAACATGAATATACACACCAAGATCGCAAGAAACCATGGACAAAGTGATGGGCACTAGAGGTCCCACCGTGATGGCCAAAAAAAGCTGATGACGTGGAAAATGTGGAGCGTGGTGTCACAAGTCACATAGACAAGCATATGTGCATAAGTGATAACACAATGTGCATATCAAGTGAACATGTGACTATGTAAATATGGTAGCATGATCATACAGCAAGACAAAGGTGATAAAAGATGTAGAAGAATACCGTGATCGCCACCAAGGAATGACAACGCCAAAAGAATATAAAATACTAAGTGCGTTGTGTACCTTGGAAAAAGAGGATGATCGCGCTCAATATCAAGATGCGGGGACTATGTGGATTACCTCTCCTTGCCTTCCAGCCGGCTAGAAGGTAAGGGCCTCACTTTCCAGACTTTCCTGCGAAACAAACACAAAACAAGTGGCAAAACCCATTAGAAAATGCTAAGTGTAGAAATCTGCCCAAGTGCATAAAGTAGCATGAAAGATTGAGGGCAAACTTGCCGGGGGAGGGTTTTTAACCCCTATGGAATGGTGCAAACAATAGGTGTGTATATTGTGATGAGATTAACATGAAGAAATTGATTTAATATGCCATGATGAACATAGATAAACAAGGTGTAAAAGTGTATGTCATAAGAAAAACTATGCAAACAGTGTAAAGTGGGTGCAAAGACTGATGTAAGCAGTAGGGCAAACGATGTCCAAATGGAGAGAAATTTGAGATTACAGAAGACTTGAGTGTTGTGAAGAAATAGGAACAAGAATCCCTCCAAAAGGAGGTCGAGACAGAAAGTTATGACACCAGAGATTTGGCAAAAAATGTGGACTGTGCAGAAAATGCAGAACAATGCACAAAGTGGACTCAAAGAATGATGAATCTCTCACAAGATAGAACACCAAAAGAGAAAAAAGTGGATGCTATGGAAAGGTGGGAGTGTTGTGGCAGAAAATTAGCAAACTATGATGATTTACCAAAAGTAGGGGCGAAGTTAGGAGGGCAAACGATGATGAAATCGAGTAAATAATGAATCAATGGAAAGATAATATTTCCCTCTTCAGGTTAGGGTCAAAGGGTTGAGTAGAAAATCTGACATGGCTTCGTCTTCGCCTTGAAAACACGCCCCCCGGTGCGAGGTTCGCACAGGGGCTTTATATAGAAAAACTGTCCAAGTCCCTAACTTTCTTCCATGAGTTTAAGAGATAGAGTCCACCAAATCTCGAGATCTATAGATCAATCTCGAAATAATAGATAGGATAGGAGCTAGGAACAAACGTGACTCTTTTTGTAGAAGGATCTGGAAGATAGAGTCCATGGAAGGTGGCCCCGGAGCCTAATCTGGAAGAGTTTGTGAGACACGAAAATGCATAAAACCTGATATTGTGGCCAAGATTCCAAGAGATATAGTCAATTAAAAATCATGCTCCATATACCAAATTCAAGATAATACAAAGGGGAAAATACAGTAACAAACGAGGCTCAATTTCGTGGAGTATTCTAGAAGATAGAGCCCTAATAAGGAGGCCCCGTTGCACAGGTTCGGCCTTAGAATCCGACGGCGAAGAAGATGGAGTTCAGAAACTTTTGGACTCTTTGGGGTATAAACGGTCGCACGATAGACCCTTCAACGAATAGGGCGGTCTAGGGATAGATCGCTCAATGAACCAGGGGGCGATCGGGTGACTTTTGGCCTGAACCAGGGGGCGATCGGGCGACTTTTGGCCAAAAATGAATAAACGGTCATCCACAGATCATTTTTTTGACATAAGCGGTCTCAAGAAGACCGTTCTTTGACATTTCAAAAATAATAAAAATAAAATAAAAAATAAAAAAATTCAAAAAAGTTACTGTTCATGGGCGGTCAACTGTTGATCGCTTTACTCATTGGACAGTCCACTAGTGACCGTTTATCTATTGGACGGTCAACTGTTGACCATTTTGCTGCCAGGCTCATGTGACTTTAGAAATAAGTGAATATCTTGAAAACAGTGCAGAATTATAAAAGGTGGTAGAAGAAGAAATTGTAGATAACTGAAAAATGAACAACTTTCATGAAGAGAACAAGATGAAAAAATGACCAGAAGAGAGAGAAAATAGGGTAAGAACAGAGAAAAACACTGAGACTTGAAAACGGTGGAGAACTGGATAATGGCATAGAAGAAGAAAATGTAGGGCTTTAAAAAAGGAACAACTTTGGTGAAGGACACTTAATAAATAGAGAAAAGGAAGGGGATGAAAAAGGACCACTTTTCAAGACTACGCAGCGAAAGGGGCCGCATTCCCGAGGGAAGTTGACCTAAATGGGCTGTAAGTCAACTTGGAAGGTCGGAAGGTGATAGAATATGCTCCAGGGCTCTAAGAAATCATGATCTCCAAGGCTCAACGGGAATGGAACAATGAAACAGGCTCGAAATCCATCCAAGGAAGGCTCCAAAATAATGGTTAACTCGGGATATCAAAAATGATGAATAAGAGAAATGATGCAATTTGCGGGCTAAAAACGGGTGTCAACAGATGCCCCTCCTTGATGTCCGCTTTGCAAGGGAGCGAGCGAAAGCGACGCAGAGGCAAAATGGAATGGAGATGGAGCGAAAGCGAAAGCGACGTGAAATGGAGATGACGCGGAGATGAAGCGGAGAGAACTGATAAGCGGGCATCAAGGCAAAAGACACCCGTTTTAACCAACAAGCGACAGGAATTCTCCCAAAATTGCCAAACTAACCACCCAGAATGGCTGACGCGGATGAAACATGTCTAGAGAACTAAACTAACAAAAGGAAATGGAAACACGACCAACCTCATCGGGGACACAATCCACAGACAATGAGGGGGTCGGAAAGGGCACAACGTAAAAAGTAGGAGAAATATAACTGAGATAAAATCCAGACATGAACCACGCTGGCCAACCAGACCGAGCGGAAAGATCAAAAAAATTGTTCAAATTTAGAGTGGAATGAAGATCTCTTATCCAAGAGACATGAAGCGCAACTAACCATTGTTTGAGGAACAATCTTGAGAGAATCACGAGGCATGAATGCTCAAAATATGACATGATGCATGCTGGGCTAAAATAAATAAATCATCAAAACAAATGCAAAGAAAGCTAAAATAGGAAGTACTCGAGAATAGTATTGCTAGATCAGAACAATCAGGGTCAAGACAATATCCGCAACCACGGCGTGCGAGATAGAACCATCGTTCCCTAATTTTTCCAACCTAACAGCCTATTCGATGATTAAACATGTTCACCTAGATCATCATCATTCTTGTTAGGGGAACGTCAGATCCTGGAACACGTGAATGACCAGCCGGTTCTCAAGATAATATAATAATATAGATACCATATAGTAATGCAATAATGAGTGGGGATAGAGAGCCATACCTGACTTACCTATGCAGGCGAAAATGGTATTTTTTTTAGATTTTCATTTTTTCATTTTTATGGATTTTCATGTATAAGACAAATATGATAAGCAAGTATAAACATAGCGTAGATAACATAACGATTAACTGAACGACAAACAACACGACATAACATAACGATCAAATGAAATGGGAGACAATGCAACATAACATAACAAAGGCAAAGGAGCACATATGCAATAGCATGAACAGACAACATACATGCATAAACACGGTGTGACAAGACAACAACGCAGTGGGACAACATACGGTTGGGACACGAACATGACGGATGACCACACGGTTGGGACAAGAACATGGAAAATAAAGGGGTGACTAACAACATGTGCAAGACAACTAACAACACTCGGTGAGGGACAAAACAACATGTGTGGGACAACACGGTGGGACATAAACACGTGACAAGGACACGGTGGGACAAAAGACATAAACAAATATGCCCTTCAATCAAAACCCGAGATCAAAATGAAGCAGAATCGTCAGGTTCATAATCGTGAGACACAGCCCTCTCATAAAGATATGATCATTGCAAACAAAAGCTGAGAAGGACATGAGCTTCAGAACAGATCGAGAGAGTGGATCGAAGAAGGAAAGAACAGATCAAAGATGTGGACAGGAGGCAGAGCACAAAGATATATCAAGGAATGCTGGAGTACTTGCAACCTGTACACTTAGCAAACCGATTACGTATCTGTCCTTAAAACAAATGCAAATGCATGAAAAAGACACATTTTTTGGATTTTTTTGTAATTTTTTTAGATTTTCAATAGTATTTCATTTTTCTGGATTTTTTGAAGTATTTGATTTTTTAAGTTTTTGAAATATTTGATTTTTTTTAAAATTTTAAAGTATTTGATTTTTTTGGATTTTTGACAATATTTGATTTTTTTATAGAAATTTTAATTTTGACATAGCAATCCGCAGCACCTAAAGACGGGCTCAAACTACTGGCCAGGGATCGTCGTTCCTACCCCTTTCATTAAAGGCTTCCCTTAAGTAGGGCATGCATGTGAGGGTGGCTTACCACAACCAACCGCTTCTAAAGAACGGTGCCCCTACTAAGGCCATATCCGGGATACAACCCAGCCTAAGAGGAAGAAGCAGAAGAAAAATTGGAGACAAGCTTCGTGCAGGATGGGAGATATTAGGACTCGACTTCCTTCTAGGGCACTACCCCTCAAAGAGATAGCCTGTTACGTCGGGGCTTTGTGTCTTTAATTTTTAGACCCATACTTATCAGGCACGCATGCGACCGGGCTCATGACGTCCCGCGGGGAACTGTATTGCCACTCTTGCCATGCTTTCCAATCATAATTTTGCACTGAATTATTTTCTTATTTTGGTAGCCCTTATTGGCCAGATATTACATGAAAGTTCACTTTTGAGGGTCAAGACTGTCCCTATTTGAGACATCTCTCATATTAGGGAGCGCCTAGGTTAGTCATCTTATCCATCAATCTCTTGCCCCTACACTTGGCCTAGCAGAGAAGAGAAAAGGCCTTCGTGCATACCCAAAGTATGGCCAATGCAGCAACGGTGTTGCACTAGAGAGATCGGCTATGGCTTGCCGTGAAGTGTGTGAAAAATCCATGCCTAAAGGTCACCCTCAACAATCGAGGAAAGAAACTAGACTCCCAGCACGGAGCTATCACCAACCTAAGGATGCTACAAAAGCTAACTTTTTTATTTGACACAAAGTTAAGATCTAATTAAACAAAGACTCCTAAAGCCACTCAATCATGTTAAGAAATCATGTGCAGAAATAATAGAAATAATGGAAATGAAAGCACGTTTCTTGCCCAAAATAAAGATACCTTTACAAATCCATGGCGTGGAAACCAGCATCCTGAAGCGATCTCGATCATCGAGCTTTGAGGAGCGCGAACTTTGTTTTCCTTGCTTGTCAGGATAAAAGATGAAAGGATAGCAAAGGATTGGATTCCTTGACATAGAGGAGTGGCAGACATCATACTGGACGAAGAAGGGATAAAAAGGAAGAGAGACAAGGGCTAGAACTCCCTCGTTAAGGCACTGAGGCCCTGATAACAAGGAACCAGATACAGAATAAACAGGGATTAACTGAGATCAAGGTGGGCTAAAGCCTCGAAAATAACAAGAAAAAGGGTGAGAACCCCGAAAGGGTGGAGAGGAGTAAGTAGAAAGAGGAGGAGAAGAATCATCCGACGTGGTCGGAGAAGGAGAGTAGCGATCACCCGCCAGAGGCGGGGAAGAAGAAGCATAAACACCTGACAAGGTCGGGGAAGAGAAATGATAGACACCCGACAATGTCGGGGAAGAATCAGAAGTAGCACCCGGAAGTCCCAGGGAAGAATCATAGGAGACACCCAGAAGTCTCAGGGAAGAATCGGATGATGTCCCGAGATTGGGATGGAGGGATGACATCGGCCGGGGCCTAAAATCATGAGAAAATGGAGAATCCGGAGGTTCCGAAGGAGGGGATAAAGAAGGATGGGGGTTTGCGGACCCGAAAAGAGAAGAGAAAATTATGGAAACTAGATTAGAGGAAGGGAGGTACACCACCCAAGGGTGGGAGCTTAGCAGAAGAAAAGATGATTGAAAGAAGAAGAAGAGGAAGAAGTGGACCCCTGAGTGCACAATCGATGGCCCTTGAACTTGTGTCGCCGCCTCTTCTTGGTAGAAATCTCCTTGAAATGAATCCGTCTGACATGGACTCGGGCCTTCGGGCTTCTTAATCTACAATGTTTTCTCAAATAGCGGGCCCATCTGGCGGACGACCTAACCCGTCTATGAACATGCATCCTTGTTAGGGCGGTTGCCCCTAGACACTTGGTACTAACCATATGCGGACATTCTTGAATAGTTGACCCCTCAAATGAATGAATATCAGAAAACCACAGAGTTTTGTCACTTGGCACTAGCAGCATGAGATTCGGCAACTCCACTCGGCAACTGGGCACGAAGCATAACTTCCTTACTAGAAAAGTAGGACAGAACTGAGGGGGAGTAATGCGCGGCGTTGATGTGGCCAACTCACCAATAAACCGAGGGAGATTGTATAACAAGTGCAGAATGTTCTTAGAGAATGCAGAATACACGGCCAACTGCCCCTTGCATATAGAATTCATCAGGCTCTTGGCGGCCGCATGAGTGAGCACCATCTGGGTAGAGAACCCCTCTTGGCCAGTGAACTGAATAGCAATGGAGCGAGGAGAAATAATAGCATCGATAGTGAATCCTCCGACGAGCAATGAGATTGCCACCAGCCTTGCTTATGAAGAAACTGGCACTAGTGCAAGGGAACTCTTCTTTGCAACCATTTCTGAAAATGCAGGCTCTTTATCCCCAAAATAGCCAGGGACTAGGACCCAGATTGGCATGCGGTAAATGACATCTTGAATCTTGAAAAGCACAATCGAAACTTGGCTCGGCTCATTATCTCCCTGGGGACCAGACCCGAGGGGCACCAGAGATAGCGCACACCCGCTCCGTGGGGTGGAAGTAGGCGAAGAAAGGGGTGGAAAAGGCTTGGATGGCGTAGGTGAAGCCACGGAGGGTGCAAGTGGGGGTAAAGGCAAAGGTAGAGGGATAGTGGCGATGATAGGCTTGGGTGGAGTTAAAGAAAAAGGTGGAGGCGTAGAAGGGGGTGAAGGCGAAGGTGGAGGTGTAGGTATAAGTATAGCCTGCTCAAGCTCGGGCAATGATGGCGAAGGAGATGGCAGAAGCGGTGGAGATGGTGGAAGTGATGGAATAGGGGTCGCTAGGAGAGGAGGTAGTGAGGGTGGTGGTGATGGCTGTAGGGGTAGTGGAGATGATGGAGAGGGCGATGTGGGCAATGGAGGTAGTGGAGGTGGTGGAAATGGAGAGGGTGAGGAAGGAGATAAAGGGGAAATGAAAGGTTGTGGGACCCAACGTCGGCGTATTGATACGACATGCCGAGCGGCGTTGGGGGTAGGAGTAGTGGCAGTGGAAGTGGAGGCACCAGCCTGAGGAAGAGATTGGGTAGGCAGAGGTTGCGGAGATGGGGTAGGAGATGGCGAAGGTGATGAGGTAGGTGGAGATGGAGGTGGTAACGGGGTAGGCGATGGCATAGGCAGGGAAGTGGATAAGGGGGTAGATAACGGAGCGGGCGCTACGATAAACGCAAAATCACAGGGGTGCCCCTGGCCTTGAGATGGAGACGGCTGCTTAGGCGACGCTTCCTGTTGTTGCTGCTTACTGCGGAGATATAGAATGACCTCATGAATAGCGGTCCAATCAATCATCTTCTTCGCTTCTAGATCATAAAGATAATCCTGGAACTCAGGGCAATCCTCAACCAAATGCTCCTGCTGGCGGTGAAATTCACAGAACTGAAGTATATTCCCAACCGCTGGTCGGCAAGGCACAACCGGAGGGAGCGACAACGCGTGAGCGGCCATCAAAGCCCCGAAAATATCGGTAAAACACTCCGGCAACGGAGAGCGAGGAGGATCCTGCTTCGGTCTAGGGGGATGTCGAGGGATATGTGATGAAGATGGTTGTGGCGGTTGCATTGGCAAGGGTGCGTGGCTAGTGGAATGACTCGGTGGAGGCATATGTGGAGCGGGAAGAGAGATAGGAGGTATGTAGATGGTGTCCACCTGCTCGGGGTGTGATGTTACCTTGACCGGAGGGGAAGACACAGGCAGAGACACATGTGGGCATGTGGAGGCGGGGGGCTGACTCGTGGAGGGTTGATATGCGGGGGGTTGATATGTGGGGGTGTATGGCTGTCTCGTGGAGGGTTGGTATGAGGAAGGTGAAGGTTGATATGTGGAGGGAGATGTAGATGGCGGGGTGTGTGGAGATGTAGAAGGTGAAAAAGACTTGGGGTCAAGGGGATCTTGGAGTTGTTGGCGGATGAAGCGGGCTCGGCTATAAAGTTGTTGCCAGGCGGTGATATCGTTCAAGGCTAAGATAAAGCGGTACTCGGGCGTTGCATTAGAAATGATCATTTTTATTTGTTCTCCCTCCAGAATATGTCCCGGGACTTGAGCGGCCAAGCGACGCCAGCGGTCGGCGAAGGTAGAGAACTACTCGTCAGGCTTCATCTTCTCATGGGCCAGATCAACTATAGAATACTTGGGCCCAACCTGGTCTTGATACTGCTGAAGAAATTTCTCTTGAACGGCTTGAAAATTCACCACTTGATCTTGCGGCAATGTAAAAAACTAATCCCGAGCCGGGCCTTCTAACGACAGACCAAATAAATAAGCCATCAAGCGTTGGTCATGTCGGAATTGGGCCGACTCACAAAGAAACTCCTTCAAGTGCATGTAGGGGTCACTGACTCCACCATAGCAGCGATAAGCAGGAATTTGTGAACGCGGTGGAGGTTGAAGACCTTGGAATACAAATGGGACACTCAAAGAAGTTTTGGGATCGATTCGACATTGAAGTTCATCAAGCTGGCGTTGGGCTTGAGCAATCATCTTCTCAATGGGGAGAGATAAAGAAGAATACAAGCCAACCTGAGCAAGAGAGTGAATTTGGACCAGGATTGTGGTATTGGGACGGATATGGAGATCCGGGCCGAGAAGAAGGAAAGCCCATTCCAGGAATAGAAGGATGCATGGGCATAGAAGAACCATTATCAGGAGAATAAGGACCCATTGGGCTAGCAGCAACATGGGTAGAAGGAGCGGGCCTATTAAGAGAAGTATGCCCATTAAGGGAATAAGAAGGCCCGCTAAAGGAATAAGGCCCATTAAAAGAACGTGACCCATTAAAGAAATAGGGACCATTAGGTGAATGAGGCATGTTATGAGATTAAGGCCCGTTATGAGAATAAGGCCCATTAAGAGAATGAGGCCCATTGGAGGGATAAGGCCCACTTGGAGAATGAGACCCATTAAAGGAATAAGGCCCATTAGATGAATGAGGCCCGTTATGAGAATGAGGCCCATTAAGGTGATCAACAGTGAGTTTTTGGGCCTGGACCGGGTCCGTTTGGCAAGCAAGAGATGATATGTGGGCCATGAGATTTGCTTGCAGGTCGGAAGGGCCACGAGAAGATGGGCCCGCGTGGGAAGAGGAATCCACGCGGGAATAGGAAGATGGGGAAGAAGAAGAAGAGTAATATATAGGAGAAAAATGATGCTCCATGAGGGCAAATGGAGACTTTATACAGGAAAAAATTAAGAGAATACAATGAGGGTAGTAAAAGGGCTCGAGAATCAGAGAGGGGGCTGACTCAATAATGCAAAGGGAAAAAAAAGGACCCAGGACAATGTGACTAGACAAATGGACACACAAAATGGACTAGCCTAAGTGGGCCTAATGACAAAACCTATATGGATAGTGGGGATGCAACACAAAATAACACAAATGGGCTTGGACAAGCCCAAACAACACAAGCAATATGAAGGATTTCACCAAGTCAAACAAGTTAATATGATGGAAAATATTTTAATATCAAAGTTTTGGGTGGGCCTTTAAATGTCTTTAATATTAAGATTAATTCTCTCAAGATAGGTATCATATAGGGAATAAGGTCCAAACTTTGGTTTGACTATGGTTAACTCCTTCACAACGTATGCAAATGCAAGTCTAAGGGGTGGAAAGGTACAACCGGCCCGGCGTCCGTGTGGGAATCCACGGCTCGCGGGGACTTATGGAGGTCCCAGATAAGATCACCTAGTCGAGCCTAAGGAATATGGGAGCGAGAGGGTCACTTACCGCGGGGGAATGCAACTACAATATGCCAATATGCATGATCCTATGTGCACCGGAGTGCATGCAATTTCTAGCCTAGAACTAGCAAATCAAGATATATTGAACACAAGCAAGCATAACAAGATGGATGCAAACAAGATGAACAATATGAAAATATGAAATGCTATCTAAACATGAATATACACACCAAGATCGCAAGAAACTATGGACAAAGTGATGGGCACTAGAGGTCCCACCGTGATCGCCAAAAAAAGCTGATGACGTGAAAAATGTGGAGCGTGGTGTCACAAGTCACATAAACAAGCATATGTGCATAAGTGATAACACAATGTGCATATCAAGTGAACATCATGAACATGTGACTATGTAGAAGAATAATGTGATCGCCACCAAGGAATGACAACGCCAAAAGAATATAAAATACTAAGTGCGTTGTGTACCTTGGAAAAAGAGGATGATCGCGCTCAATATCAAGATGCGGGGACTATGTGGATTACCTCTCCTTGCCTTCAAGTCGGCTAGAAGGTAAGGGCCTCACTTTCCATGCTTTCTGTGAAACAAACACAAAACAAGAGGCAAAACCCATTAGAAAATGCTAAGTGTAGAAATCTGCCCAAGTGCATAAAGTAGCATGAAAGATTGAGGGCAAACTTACCGGGGGAGGGTTTTTAACCCCTATGGAAGGGTGCAAACAATAGGTGTGTATATTGTGATGACATTAACATGAAGAAATTATTTTAATATGCCATGATGAACATAGATAAACAAGGTGCAAAAGTGCATGTCATAAGAAAAACTATGCAAACAGTGTAAGTGGGTGCAAAGACAGATGCAAACAGTAGGGCAAACGATGTCCAAATGGGGAGAAATTTGAGATGAAGGAAGACTTGAGTGTTGTTAAGAAATAGGAACAAGAATCACTCCAAAAGAATGTCGAGACAGAAAGTTATGACACTAGAGATTTGGCAAAAAATGTGGACTGTGCAGAAAATGCAGAACAATGCACAAAGTGGACTCAAAGAATGATGAATATCTCACAAGATAGAACACCAAAAGAGAAAAGAGTGGATGCTATGGAAAGGTGGGAGTGTTGTGGTGAAACTAGGGTAAAAAGTAGGGTTTAAAATGGGGAAGACATCAGTGAAAAATGGGGTGGAAAACTCATGAAAATAGAAGGGTGCATAACATTGAAGAAAATGACTGTGTAAAAACAGAATGAAAGTGCAAAACTCATGGACAAACAATATGCATGAAGATGATGAGATAATGAGCCCAAAACCAAGGAACACAAATATTATACTTCCCTCTAGAGTCTGGAGTTGAAAGGATGGATCAAGAGTTGCTGGAGTTTCAGCAAAGTGCAGAACAGTGTGGTGAAACCTCAAAAGTAGGGGCTTGGAAGAGGGGTAAAGGATAGGAGAAATAAGGCAAACATATAATGAAAACGAAGCTAATACTCCCCTTTTTAAGATGGAGTTGAGGGAGGACGAAAAGGATGAAGCACGACTCCGCCCCGTCTTGATGAACAGGCCCCCGTCGCGAAGTTGTAGTAGAAAATCAGCAAACTATGATGATTTGCCAAAAGTAGGGGCAAAGTTAGGGGGCAAACGATGATGAAATCGAGTAAATAATGAATCAATGGAAAGACAATACTTCCCTCTTCAGGCTAGGGTCAAAGGGTTGAGTAGAAAATCCGGTATGGCATCGCCGTCGCCTTGAAAACATGCCCCCCGGCACGAGGTTCGCACAGGGGCTTTATATAGAAAAACTATCCAAGTCCCCAACTTTCCTCCATGAGTTTAAGAGATAGAGTCCACCAAATCTCGAGATCTATAGATCAATCTCGAGATAATAGATAGGATAAGAGCTAGGAACAAACGGGACTCTTTTTGGTAGAAGGATCTAGAAGATAGAGTCCATGGAAGGTGGCCCCGGAGCCTAATCTGGAAGAGTTTGTGTGAGACGAAAATGCATAAAACCTGATATTGCGGCCAATATTCCAAGAGATATAGTCAATTAAAAATCATGCTCCATTTACCAAATTCAAGATAATACAAAGGGGAAGACACAGTAACAAACGGGGCTCAATTTTGTGGAGTATTCTAGAAGATAGAGCCCTAACAAGGAGGCCCCGTTGCATAGGTTCGGCCTTAGAATCCGGCGGCGAAGAAGACGGAGTTGGACTCTTTGGGGTATAAACGGTCGCACGATAGACCGTTCAACGAATAGGGTGGTCTAGGGATAGACTGCTCAATGAACCAGGGGGCGATCGGGCGACTTTTGGCCAAAAATGAATAAACGGTCATCCACAGACCGTTTTTTTGACATAAGCGGTCTCAAGAAGACCGTTCTTTGACATTTCAAAAATAATAAAAATAAAATAAAATTAAAAATTAAAAAATTTACTGCTCATGGGCGGTCAACTGTTGATCGCTTTACTCATTGGACCGTCCACTAGTGACCGTTTATCTATTGGACGGTCAACTGTTGACCGTTTTGCTGCCAGGCTCGTGTGACTTTAGAAATAAGTGAATATCATGAAAACAGTGCAGATTTAGAAAAGATGGTAGAAGAAGAAATTGTAGATAACGGAAAGATGAACAACTTTCATGAAGAGAACAAGGTAAAAAAATGATCAGAAGAGAGAGAAAATAGGGTATGAACAGAGAACAATACTAAGACTTGAAAACGGTGGAGAACTAGATAATGGCGAAGAAGAAGAAAATGTAGGGCCTTAAAAAAAAATAACTTTGGTGAAGGACACTTAATAAATAGAGAAAAGGAAGGGGATGAAAAAGGACCACTTTTCAAGACTACGCAGCGAAAGGGGCCGCATTCCTGAGGGAAGTCGGCCTAAATGGGCCGTAAGTCGACTTGGAAGGTCGGAAGGTGATAGAATATGCTCCAGGGCTCTAAGAAATCATGATCTCCAAGGCTCAACGGGAATGGAACAATGAAATGGGCTCGAAATCCATCCAAGGAAGGCTCCAAAATAATGGTTAATTCGGGACATCAAAAATGATGAATAAGAGAAATGACGTAACTTGCGGGCTAAAAACGGGTGTCAACAGTAAGGTCGAAGTCTTTGAGATACTCCAACCATCTACGTTGTCTCATGTTTAATTTCTTTTGGGTGAAGAGGTATTTCAGACTTTTATGATCTGAAAATATAGTGAATTTCTCCCCATAAAGGTAGTGTCGCCAAATTTTCATGGCGAAAATAACCGCAGCTATCTCCAGATCATGCACAGGGTAGTTTTCTTCATGACGCTTCAACTGCCTTGATGAATCGCAAATCACCTTTTTATTCTGCATAAGAATGCATCCTAGGCCAATGCCAGATGCATCGGTATAGACTTCAAAGCTACCGCCCTCAATAGGCAGTGCCAATATAGGGGCTGAAGTAAGATGATCTTTAAGAGTTAGGAAACTTTTTTTGCAATCCTTTGACCATATAAAAGGGTTCTCCTTTCTTGTAAGTCTAGTCAAAGGGACGGCGATTTTTGAAAAAGCTTTAATGAATCGCCTATAATAACTAGCCAGACCCATAAAACTTCTAACTTCGGACACGGTTGTTGGCCGGCTCCAGTTCTTAACAGCTTCTACCTTAGAAGGATCGATATCGATACCTTCCTTTGAAATGATATGGCGAAGGAAAGAAACTTCCTTTAGCTAGAACTCGCACTTGCTAAGCTTTGCGAAGAGTTGATGCTCTCTTAGTGTTTGAAAGGTTATTCTTAAGTGCTCTTCATGTTCCTCTTTAGTCTTGGAGTATATTAGAATATCATCAATGATGATGACCACAAATTGGTTAACCCGAACGGCATTACCACGAATTCATAGTGCCCATATCTGCTCTGGAAAGTAGTGTTGTATATATCTTCATCTTTGATCCTGAGCTAATGATAGCCCGACCTGAGGTCTATCTTGGAGAAATATTCCGCTCCTAAAATTTGATCAAAGAGTTCGTCGATACGTGGCAACAGATATTTGTTCTTGATGGGGAGTTGATTTAGTCGTCGGTAATCGATGCATAGCCTAAGAGATCCATCCTTTTTCTTGACAAATAAAACTAGCGCACCCCATTGGGATGTGCTAGGTCAAATGAAGCCCTTATCTAACTACTCCTGAAGTTGATTCTTCAATTCTTTACGTTCTGTAGGGGACATCCTATAGGGAGATATTGAAATAGGTGCAGCTCTAGGAATGAGTTCAATAGAGAAGTTGACTTCCCTTTCGGGTGGTAAACCGGGTAAATCTGATGGGAACACATCGAGAATATGTTGCTGCGGGGAGCTGTGGCACCTAAGTGTTGTGGATTAAACACCAACTCCAAGACTACTTTATGGATCTTGGTTGTGTCCCGATTCTGTGTGATAACACTAGTGCTATCAACCTTGCCAAAAATACAGTCCAGCACTCTAGGACTAAGCATATTGAGATTAGGCATCACTTCATTAGATATGAGGTCGGTAAGAAAAACTTTGAACTGCATTTTGTTGATACATTGAATCCGATTGCTGATATCTTTATCAAGCCCTTGTGTAATGACAGGTTTTCAACACTAAGAAGGGAGCTTGGTCTTTGCCGACCTCAGGCCAATAAGAATTTGAATTGATAATCCTGTTCAATTAGTTGTGTGTTTTGCATTCATGCATTGTTTATATGTCAATATATCTTTTTACATATGGTGTCGCATTGCATGTAGTTGCATACTATTGAATTGAGTTCATGTTCATAATGCATTGTATGGTTTGTGTAGCATCATTCTCGCATGGCCATGGTATATCAAATGTTGATGTATGGAAGGGTAAGTTATGCTTGTCACGAAGCACTCAATATGCGTGAGGTTTCACCTCCGCCAAGTACCATGCGTCAATGTCGCATATAGGCCATATAGTAAGGGGGAGTTATCCTTGTGCAGCATTCATGCATATATTTCATCTTCATTCTGTTGCATTTAATAAGTGTACAACCATGGGTTGGGTCATACATTTCATTTCTGGCACCTTCATGAGTGACTAGGCCAACCTCATTTGTCATTCAACTTGATTGCAAATATAACTCCTTCGCGCATCCATTGCATATCTTTAGGGGGAGTTTTGCTGATTCTCTTAACCTCTTGCAATCTACTTCTTGGCTTATAGTCTAGTTTGAGCTCCTGAGATTGTCGAATATATGGTGTAAGAGCTTTCTATTATATGCCCTCATGATTGTCCAATCAATGAAAATTGTTCAGATTTAATGATTTCCTTGCAGCTCTGAAATATTCGTTTTGAAATCATCTATGTTCTATGGTTTTAATAGACCTTAACTAAAGATTGCATATTATGCTTTGAATGACTATCCTGATATCTGAAAATCCAGACTTCATGACAATCTTGGTGATACTCTAGAGCTTAGTATTGTTTTTAAACATCTTGATGAGCTGGACTTCTTGAAAATCTATTTGCAGAGCAATGATATTGTTGCACGGAGAAATATGTCACGTCATCACATCAAGTGACGAATGATATGTCATGATGTGCCTCTATTATCTCTATCTTACTTATATTTGGACTCTAGGCAGAGCACTACACAATTGCTGAGAAATATATCTTCTCATCATAGAAATGAGATCGGATATGTCAAGACGCGACTCTGCTATCTCTGTTCATTCTGAAGCATTACAGTCAGTCTTGCCAAATACCTAGGGATATTGGCGTCTAAACAACGTGTATTCTTACGGCTAGGAGGCATGTACTAGACTTGACTGCTCGTAAAATATGAGTCATGTGCCTTCATATACTACAGATATTGAAAATCAAAATATGAAACCTCTTGCCTCAATCATACAATTCTATGCTCTAGTCATGATTGTTTAGCCTCAATACGAGTTCTTGTGTTATTCCCTTTCTCGTTATTGAATATGGATATATAAGACAAGGGACGGTTAAGCACTGCCATGATATATCTTTTTGGTTCATTTCTATTAACTCTTGGATGTAGCTACTTTTCGAACTCTGTTGATGAATTCGGATTTCATTAGCTTTGAACCATACATGTTGCTCACAATCTGCTTCAGGTTTACATATAATGGCTTGCTCTTCACTCCTTTCCGCTCTGGTCTCACAGATATTTCACTTTATTGCTCCTTTTTGATGTTGGTAAAGGGGGAGAATTCTTGTTGTGAGTCCTTGTTGAGGTTGTGGACATGGGAGTCCTTGTTGAGGGGGAGAGCCTTCATCTGTTTCATCTGTCATCATCCAACCGTCACATTATGCATAGTATTCCTATATAGCATTCACATGCTATGATCATCATAGTATTCCCATATAGCATTCACATACTTTGATCATCCATGTATCCAAATCCGCATTCTCATGTTTTACTATCATGGATCTTGAGCTGCGTAGGTGCCATCATGTCATACACTTTGCCATATTGGATATCTCTGTCATATAATGACTCACAGTGTTGCCATCATCAAAAAGGGGGAGAATGTTGTGCCCCTATGGTCATTTGAATTCATATGGTCACTTGGGTCATTCGACATCATTCTATGGTCATATGAGTTCTGTGGTATTCTTGATTTTGATCATGGCTAAACACTATTAGTCATTGATGTTTTTCACTTTCATGTGATTGACATATGTGATGTTTTTGTTCATGACAGGTGCGCCAATGAATGGACAAGGAATCAAGTGGAAATGGCGAACGTGAAAGCTCAATGTTGCGCCCTCGCACGCGGATCGACCTGCGCGGAGCCCCTGGAACAAAATTTAGAAATGCTTATAGCATAATCTAAATTGATTTCAATCCCAAAATACATGAAATTGATGAGAACATGAATATCTTGACCTATGGACATGTTTCCTTGGGCTAACAGTTCAATATTGCAGGTACAGGTCTTTCTGGTCGACCTACATGCTTTGGCCGGTCGACTTGATTTGCCAGAGTCTCAGAATGTTAACGTTTACAGATTTCGGTCGACCTATACACCTTGACCGGTCGACCGGTTTTCCCAGAACCGAAATGATGACGTTGTTACAGGTTTCGGTCGACCGCCCCCAGGCGTCCGGTCGACCGGTTTTCCCAGAGCCAAAAAGTTCTGGCTGCAGCAGGTTCCGGTCGACAGGCCCATGAATTCCGGTCGACCGCCAGTCCCGATGCAGCCTTGTTTGACTTCGAAATCAACCTCGTGGCTAGCCCCTTTCCATGATTTGTTTAATCAAACCTTACCTAATCTTCCATGATTTGTGGATCTGGTCTAGGGGGCATCTATGGACCATTCAAGGGTTATAAAACTAACACATGAGGGGTTAGAAACCCTAATGCTTCAAGGGGCTTCTTGTGAGATCTAGGGTGGCTGCAAGAGAGCTTGGAGACGAGCTACTGTTCACGTGAACAGTAGTTCGTGAAGGTGTTCTTCATCCAATCAAAGGGGAATCAAGCTCAAATCAAAGCCAGCAAACCTCAAGGAAGATTACATCAAAGCAAGGCTATCAAAGTGATCCAAGGAAGCTAGTTTGATTCAAGTTCTTCAAAGGAAATCATCTTCATCCATTCAAGTTCTTTCCACCTCATTCAAGGTGATATTTCAAGCATTCAAACTCCTAGAAGCTAAAGAAGCAATCAAGATTCAAGGTAGCTTCATCATCTCCTTCATTCATTCAAAGAAGTTCAAAGAGAAGATCAAGAGAGAAGAATTGAAGGAAAAGGTATTGTTCACGTGAACAGTACTCCGTGAAGAACATTCATCCAATCAAGGGTGAATCAAGAAGATTGAGTTGAAGCCAAGAGGAGCCTTGTTGCTGATCAACATTTCATACAAGGGCCAATTCATTTTCACTCACAACTCAATTTCTTATTTTAGTTCCTTCACATTTGTTTCATTTTCATTATTGTTTAAACATTGAAAGTGTGATTCATCCCTACCGGTGGTTAGTAGGAAGGCAATTGGAGGTTATTCCAATTTGCGATTGACATCCCTACCAGGTGGTGAGTAGGAAGGCAATCGGTGGTTTCCGATTTGCGGTTCTGTGCGCTGCACAAGTGAAGTCTCACTGGGTTTTGGTGAGGGGTGGACGTAGGGCTGAGGATTCAGTCTGAACCACCTTAAAATCCTGTCTAATGTGGTTTTCTTGTGTGATTGATTCATTCTAGGTGCATGCTTAGGATCGAATTGTTATATATCTTGCTTATCTTGCTAAGCAAATCATAACGCACTTGGAAGCTAGTTTCTATTCCGCTGCAATTCATTTTAACTAGCTATATAGAGGGCCATATTGCGAAAAGTGGGGCTGATCTATTCACCCCTCCCCTCTAGATCCGCTGTCCACTACATAACAAGTCCATTTATCAAGAAGCTCTTGTTCCCAAGATGGCGCGGGTAAAGTAAGGGGAGTGGGCTCGAAGCGGGGAGCCGAAGGATAAACCGAAGGAGTGAGAGGAGGCCCATAAGAAGAATATTGGGCCGAAGGATGACCCACATTGGCTTGGGCTGCCCCCTGTTGAGGGCGCACGAAATCAGATGGACCGACAAGAATTTGCGATACTGAAGGAATAGCCCGATAAGAATCCACCGGGATAGAAGAAAGGAGGACAGTCTTCCCTTTGTCAAGAGCTTGCTGGGCCGAACCAGAAGACTGGCCCGTTTCCAGACTAGAGAATTGAATGGTCCTAGGTTAGACTGGAGTGAGATCAATCGGAATGGGCTAAACAGCGGGCCCATCAATCCTAGGCTGAGCAATAGAGGCTTTAGACACACCTTGAGCGAGCGTGGGAGATGGGGCATTGGACCCCTGCAAAGCCTGATAGACAGCCTGAAGTTGGGCCGGATCCAACTGGGCCATCATTTGAAGGACATGATTGGCGGAATTAGGCGAAGAGAGGGGGTTGGTGGGCTGCGCGGCCTCCATACGGATGGAAGATAGAGGAAGGGCGGTCCCTTCTCCGGATTGGAAAGAGATGACCCGAGAGGGGTCTTCTAGAAACCCTTAAGGAAGAGATTCCTCCTGGGAACGGGGAAGATCAAAGGAAGACATGTTTGACTCAAATAAGGGATTGAAATAGAGGATAGAAAAGGAATTGCCCCTAGGTGATGATTCTAGAGATCGGAAGCGACTCCACATGCAACGAAAGACCTTGACAAAATGCAAACAAACACAAACAACACACAATGAGTGATTAAAACAAAGACTCCAAACTTTGTAAAAATAAAGAGAGAGATGAGAGACACTCAAAATCAACCAAGTTGGAATTATGCACCAATTTTATTGTTTCCTCCTTTAGAACCTTAATGATTTGAGTTTTGATATTCTCTCCAACAAGGTTCCTAATAGGAAGGGTATAATGGGCTTGGTTAACTCTAAGTGTAAACTCTCCCTCACTTATGCAACCCAGACACGGTGTGGTGAAGGTACAACCGGCCTGTGGTCCGTGTGGGAATCCACGGCTTGCGGGGACTTATGGAGGTCCTCGATGTGATCTCCTGGTTGGCCCCAAGGAATATGAAGATGAGAGGTTCACACACCAAGGTAAGAAAATGCAACTAAAGTATGAATATGCGTGATCTTATGTGCACCGGAATGCATGCAAATTCTAGCCTAAAAACTAACAATTAAATATGCAAACGATGATGTGAATATATATAACAAATAAGGAGGAGATCAGATAGCACCCAAACATGAAAATCACAGTAAAAACTGTAGAAATAATAACAACCTCGAGATGCGTACTTGTAACTAGAGAAATGGTCTAATCTGAGACCGCCAGAGAGATAAGACGGCCTATTTCTAGGCCTCTTTTAAGCCAGAAATGGCCGAACAGTAGACCGCCAAGGAGACCAGAGAGCCAAAAACAGCAGGAAAATAAATGAAAAATCTGAGGAAAACATAAGGGCAAGTGGGTGAAATCAACAACAGCAGGTCAAACAGAGGCTCAACACGATTGGCACTAGATGTCCCACCGTGATCGCCAAAAAATTGGTTTGTTGATGTTCTTTCCTTTCTTGTGTGATGTGATGATGATGATGTGTGAATATAGTAGTATGAAAGATGTGAGTGATAGTGAGCAAGTGATAACCTAACTCAAACAATCACCAAAATCAGAAGCATGGGCATGTCATCAATCTTCATGTAAAAGAAAATAAAAACACACGCCGGGGCGTGGAGCAAAGGAATACAACAACAACAAAAAACACACACCGTAGGTGTGGGGCAAGTAAATAAAGAAGAGAAGCAAGCAAGAATGATGACAATGATGAACAATACCAAACTAAAGAAATGTGATCGCCACCAAGGTAATTAAAATAGCAAAGCTAGGCTAAATATCTTGGAAAGAGGGGGATGCAACACCTGCCCATGGGAGATGAAAACCAGAACTCTGCACACAGAAACGGTCCAATATCAGGCCGCCAAAGAGAAATAAACGGCCTTACGATAAGCCGCCACAGTTCCTCAAACGGTCCAACGTAGAGCCGCTAGAGCGCACGAAACAGCAGATTGGGACTTGGATCTCCACCTCTCCCGACCGGCCAGAAGAGTTGGGCATCATGCTAGGAACCCTATAGACCTGCAAAAGAATATAGAAGCACAGAAAAATAACCCAAATTAGCCCTATGACAAGCGTAGCAGCTATAATGCAAATAAACTAAGGTGCATGCAAAAGGAAGGGTGGATACCTGGGAGGTTGGTTTTTTAACCCCTGTGGGGCGTGAAAAAAGATAGGAGGATGTTTAAAAATGTGATTGAGATGCAAAGAACGTGGAACAAGAGAGAGGGAATATGCTTGTGAATGCTATGAAGAGGGGAATGAACTGAGGAAGAAAACAACATAATTAACCCTTGGAACTCAATACTCCCTGGACTTTGAAGGCTAAGGGACGTAGACAGCACTTCTCCTTGATGGGTACTCGCTCCAGAACGCAGCAGCACCTCGACGTAAACTCTAGTAATCTCCTTCTCAACCCATGAACTCAAGGGTTCTATTTATAGACCCTCAAAGTCTAGGTTCGAGTTGGAGAGATTCCAGCAAAAAATTAGGATGAAACTTAGCAAACTCTTGAAGATAATACTTCCAAGAGTCCATAGAAACAAACGGGAGCTTCTAAGGATTACTATCGAGAGAGAAATCACCTAACCAAATCTCTACTTCGACCATGGCGTAGCAGAGAAAAGACAGTAAATCCGGACTCTCTGTCTCTTGAAATAGTCCTACGATAAATCGCCACTTGGAATTAATGGTCCAAGGATAGGCCGCTACCCTCAGAAGATAAGGCCAACGGGCGAAAACTTCATGAACAGGACTCTGGAGCCAAGAAACGGTCTTAGGTAGGACCGTCATAACGCCTCTAACGGTCTTATGATAAATCGCCAGATCTCAACGGATAACAAAAGGATAAGGCTGAAAGAAAGGACGTTGGCTCTAGACTCTGGCGTCAGCAAACGGTCTTAGTATAGACTGCCAAACGTCATCAAACACCCATATGATAGACCGCCAGAGACAGAAGCGTGGCAAAATGCATGAAAAGCTTACTAAGCTTCAACCATTGGAAAACAAAGGAGCGAGACCCATCAAGGAGAATGACCCATGAAACAAGCCTTAAAACTGACCAAGATGACTCAATAAACGGCAAATAACTCGGAGCCTCACAAAGATAAATAAGGAGATGACCCAACTCATTGGTCATAAAACGGGTGTCAACATACCTTCTTCAAGGTCCTTTCATATAGATGGGCTCGCTGGACCATCTCCACATAGGTCCAAATATTTTGCGAGCCAAGTTGCTGAATGAATATGGGCCTTAACCCATCCATGAAACGGTTTACTTTTAGAAGATCAATGCTCACTAAATGCTGAGCATAAGGTGCTAGGTGAGAAAATTGGAGCTCATACTCCGCTACGGACATCATTCCTTACCATAAAAAGGCAAATTCCACAGCCTTCCTTTCTTTAACATGCTCTGAGAAGTATTTAGCTCGGAATAGTGTGAGAAATCCTTCCCAAGTGTGTGGTGCATCTTGAGGCGGTGCAGGAATAGACTTCCACCACGTGTGCGCGTCTTTGTTAAGTTGAAATGTGGCAAGACGAACCTTTTCTGGGTTGGTACATTGCATGACCTCGAATATATGATTCATTTCATCGATCCAGTTCGTAGCTTCATCTGGATTGGAGGAACCATAAAATCGCGGAGGGTTTAGACTCCAGAAGTTGCAATGCAGATCACCAGCCCCTGCCCTTGCGCCTGCTTGGGCCATAGCTTGCAAAGCCTGGGTGAGACCTGCAACGGTTTGTTGCATTCCGTTCCAATCAACACAGTGAGCCATTGTAAGAATGAGGTACCTGGGAAGAGGAAATAAATTTGTCAACTCCTATGGAATTGGTAGGGTTAATTCTAGAGATAATTTCTAATTACTATCTCATCCCGGGTTCTACCCAATTTCTCTCATAGGTTGGGTATTTCTTTCCTTGTTTCATAGGTGTGGGTCCTAATGCCTTGGACTTAACCTATGACATGACATCCTTCCTAGGAATAAGTGAATCATTAGACCTAGGCTCTGATATCACTTTAACTGTCACGCCCCGAGCTTTTTAATATAGCGGAAAGAATTTCTGGAATGTGGACAGTCGGCTAGTATGCCTCAAGCGAGCAATATAATCATTAGAGCGTAAGACAATCACATAAGAGTAATTGTACAAGTATTTCCTCAAACTTCAACTTTATTTCATAAGAAGAATAATCACAAGTACATAAGACTGTTTCTTTGGACATCTGACATCATACGACTCAAGAAAATAGAAAATTACAATTTGACTAGACACAAAATGACTAAGGCTTCTCTCATTCCATTAACCTTCAATCACTCTCGGATCCCTCACTTGAGTAGTCTGAATCCGACCAGCTAGAAATTCTTGAAAAAGATTGAAAAAGTAGGGAATGAGCACACATGCCCAGTAGGTATCTTCGTATCAACATGAAGGTAATGTTTAAATGATTAATGTTTTAGCTCTAGAATTATGATAAGAATGAGAATGTAGTAAATCATACGGCATAAATCAAAACATTCAAGAATATAGAATCAGGATATATCTGAGCAAGTAGACATGATCGAATATATGAAAAAGTAAGATAGACGTAAGTTGACCTTTTCGTGAACAAGAATGTATTAGCATGTAACTAGAAAGTATTTACACAACCTTGTAAAGGCTAAGTCATTAACAAGCATGTAATTTCCATAACGAGTCTCGTGGTGTTTCACTCATTTATAAGAGAAAGTACTCCCGACGTAATGCGACGCCAGTATCATCGTACCCCATGGTTTATAGCACGTTTCCGACCATCAGTCGTAGAGACTAGCACGGAGCCCTTGGACACAATCCGTGCCCGATCTTGCATCTTCAAGTTATAAATCCAAGTACTTCCACGAGATATAACAATAAAGTACGGCCAATAATGTAACAAGTTCAATGATAGTTTCATGATAACAATATCAAGGTAAGAATGCTTCAATTAAGAACATGAGATTTTAAATAAGAATTAAAGAACATTACGCTACGGCAGTATTCCGGCAGCATAACGGTACATTGATTAAGTTCCATAACTTAGCATTAACTTATTGAACATAGGTTGAAACTCCAGATAATCCTAAGATCATCTAGGAACTCAAGAAAACCAACCTCAAGGGTCAAACCTCGGGTTAGATAACTTCAGGGAATAAGCGGTCATTTCCTGGACCGTTTCATGAACCAGGCGGTCTAGTCTGGACTGTTTAGCAGAGCTATGCGGTCAGGTCAGGACCGTTTGTAACAAGTCTAAGCCAGAACAAAGGAAACTTGACTTAGAGAGACACGCGTTCCTGGGATGACCGTTTGCCAAAAGAAGCGGTCACTTGTCGACCGTTAGGTAACCCTTAGCAGTCGCTGGAGAGGGGGATTTCTACAGCCCATTCAAAGAGCAGCCGAACTTGGCCCATCAGGACCAAACAAGGCCACGCTCGCCCGAGTGATAGCCCACAGGGCCCACTCCGGACTACAAGCCCAATAAAAGATCACTCGGGGACCCAACCTTCCTAGGCGGCCCTCAGGCTCGGAAGGCCCGAGCATCGGTCAGGTCATCAGAATGATCTACGCCCGATCTATCCTCAACCAAGATATAGGGAGGCGCACACGATCGTTCCGACCCATCTCCGTCCGAGCTAGGCCCATCGCCCGGATATGGCTGGCCCCCCTAAGCTCGAAACGGTCGACCGTCGATTGCTTATCCATGCAGCCGTTAAGAGTCCTCTGTGAGCAGGAATTTATAAGGGTGAGGGACTCCAGCTCCCCAAGGTGATAACGCTCCCACGATGAGACAGTAAAAAGCCCACGTTGAGGACGTAACTCCCACCTGAAACCCCTCGACTTACAAGACTCCGGAAGACGACGCACTATTTAACCCAGGGATACCCTCCGGCGAAAGGTAAGGGCAACCACACGCTCAAAACTCCTGAGCAGGAACCACTTCACCCTTCTGGTGGAGAGGAATCTTGCGCAGAAGCTACTTCCTCCCTATATTGCTCCCACCATAGCTCTACTGACTTAAGCATCGGAGGGTTTTCCCTAGGGACTCATCCCTGGGCCCCCCTGATCCATTTCCCTTTCTTACAGTTCACTATCCGGTGATCCTCTGCCCGCTCAGGACCAGCGCGAGATCACGCCTCTTCATCTGGCGCCGTCTGTGGGAACCGTACAAAAAGCCAGTATGGTGCGAAGGAGCTCAGGGAGGAGGTCCGCCGGTGATAGGGGAAAGGCCATGGTAGCGGCGGGGGATGGCCCCTCTCGGGCCTCGCAGAACCCCCCCTCCAATGCCAGTGCCCCCGCCGATGGACCACCACCACCCCCCGCGGCAATAGGGCTATCGCTTGACGGCGGTGCGGACGCCTTCCAAGCCCTCAACGGGAAATTGGATGTCCTCGTGGAACTCATGAGGACCCAGGCGGCCAGGGATGGAAGATCACGCGCCCCGTCAGGGAGCCCTCCCCCGGAGAATGCTTCCCAACACACTGCCGGAGGCCGCTTCACTATCCACGGCCAGCAGATTATCCGCAACCGGATTGAAGGACCCTCGCAAGCTCCGCCTCCGGAGCAAGAGACTTCCTCCACACCAAGGCGAGGAAAATCGGGGGCACGCCGTCCGAACCTGGAGATCGACGTTCCCGGGGATCGCCAAGACATTCCCCCCAGTCTCGCGCCCCAACAGCAGCCGGAGTTGTCCCTCCGACTGCGAGAGTTCGAGAGATGCTTCGTAGAACAAGAGCGTGCCCTGCGCACCCTGCAGATGGCCTCTCCCCGGGAGGATGAGGAGAAATCCCCTTTCTCTGAGTATATCTTGAAGGCAAAGGTGTCTCTCAGAACCTCCATCCCAACCTTCAAGCTCTACGACGGCCAAGGCGACTCGGCCGATCACTACGACAGCTTCGACGCTCTGATGACCCTGCACGGAGCGTCCGACGCCATCAAATGCCGAGCCTTCGTGACCACCCTGGTCCAAGGTGCCGAAGCCTGGTTCCGGGCCCTCGCCCCCGGATCCCTCCGAGATTTCAAGCAGTTTGGGTGAATCTTCAAAGTGAGTTTCGCTGGAAGTGCCCCCCCAAGGTCGGTGGCGGGGCTCCTGGCCCTTAAACAGGCTCAAGGGGAGAGACTCTGGGCTTATATTCACCGATAAGTCGGAAGCCCTGAGAATCCCCCGCCTAGACGTGGCCTCAGCCATAACCGCATTGACTGGGGGCACCCGGGATGAGAATCTCCGCCGCGAGCTTGTCCTCCACCCTCCCTCGACCTTTGCGCCATGTCGAGTGCGAAGAAGTACTCAGTGCATGCCGAGATGCAACCGGCTCGGGTCAGGAGGGGGACAAGAAGCGGGCTTTCGAGCCAAACTCAGGTTCGGGAAAAGGTGGAACCGGGACGGGGAACGCAAGGAACCGTCACGGAAGTATGAGCGGTACACCCCACTAGCCACGCCGGTCTATGAGATCTATGAAGATATCAAAGCCAATGAGGTCGAAGAACCATAATCGTAGCAAGCACTGCTTGTTCCACAGCGATCACGGACACCACACCGGTGACTGCCACCAGCTCCAGGACAAGATCGAGCGCCTCATCCGTCAGGGACACCTAGCTCGATTCGTAGCCGAGCGCAAGGAGGACCGAGGCACCCCGGAGGAGATCGACAACGCCCCCCGAGGGGTCCACATCAACGTCATCTCCGGAGGAACAGCATCAGGAGGCGACAGCGGCCGAGGAAGGAAGTGATGCGGGACGACTACGAGACTCGGCTAGACAGACGACGCGACCAGCAACACACACTAAGACGCGGCACCGAACGAGCTCCAGAAGAGGCGAACTAGCCCCAAACAAGAAGCGCTACTCATAGTCGGCCCCATCGAGGGAAACGCGACGATCGTGCACGGTTAAGAAACCGGCTTTGAGACTGGGGTAGTCAACTCACTCTCATGCTCGGGATGAGTCACGGGACGGGTTCTCGCTCTCACAACTCACAGCGGTGATTAATAAATTAACTAGCTAGGAAAATAAGTACGCACATGCAGCGGCAGTAGAATACATACTAAATAAGCAAACTAGACTAATGGGCGGCGGGTGTACCTCCACGCTCGCGGCGTGGCGAAGACTTCCCGGCCGTGAACCGTCACTCCCGGTACAAAGTAATAATTAATTTACAGCAGTAAATACTCGGTCCACTCCACGCAGGGAGGTAAAAGACCACAACAGTGATCCGGGAGTGCCGTTCCAGGGGTTGGCGGGCCGCGATTTGTGGTTCCAGGCGGTGGTGGGCAGCACGGTGGTGGCGCTCAACGCGGGGCCCACAAGGCTCCAAGTGGGCCCGGCTGCTGGGGCAGCAGCTTCCACGCGTCTTCTGGCGGCGGTGACCGGGGGGGGGGGGTCGTCGCTGGAGTGCCCCGGGTCGGTCCCCGGGAGCAGTGGTCGCCGACGGTGAGCTGGGGGTTTATTGGGAATTAACCCCCAAGGCTGTCTCGCAGCCCCCTTTCAGGCCAGACCGGCGCGCCTCCACGAAAACGGTCGCCACGATCAGATCCGAAGTCGGATCCAAGTGAGATGAGCACCGTTGGATAGAGGACTCATAGCTCTTCGACATACTGGAAATGCAGCTTCATCCAACGGTCAGATCTGAAATGAAAACTTCTGCAGCATGACCCCTTTTCTGGTTCGGACAGACCGATCTTAGGGACAGAAGTGGATCTCCCTATTTTTCAGCCTTGACCGGGGCTCAAATGAAATATCTAGGACCTAGGATTTTTATGATGGGTAGATGGAAGGGAAAGGAAAACGCACATAGGTCTTTTGCTGGATTTGGACTTTGTTTGATGGGTGGGAAAAATCATCTTCCAAGATCTATCCCGCAGGCTACAATCAGGGCAGACTGAGGGGGGGGGAACAAGTGGCTGGGAAGGGGGGGCAAACGGACTCTGATCGGCACGAAATTTTAATTGGAACTAAGGGAGACGTGGAGGAACAAAGCCTCAAAAGATCCGATCGATCCAACGGTTGGATAAAGAGATACACCCTCATCTTCAAGCTTCAGGTCAGCAGGTCACAGTTCAGGACAGCAGGTCAGAGAAGCGAGGGTGGCAGCTTGCTGGCGGCTCCGATGGCGGCGGCGGCGCCAGTGGATGATCACAGAAGGTAGTAGAAGAGAAGAAGAAGGGATTTGTGGGGGAGATATTGGATCTAACACTCAGATCTGGAGGGATTGGAGGTGGGAGAGGGAAGAACTTCAAGAACACAAGAGGGAGAGGGGGTGCCAAAATGCATTTCACTTCAATTTCTTCATTAGTTCCACACAAAATACAACAAGAGACTATAAATATGAATACCCTAGATCTAGATCCAAGGACATCCACTAACACCAAAGGACATTCACTAACACCAAAGGACATCCACTAACTCTAAAGGACATCCACTAACATTGGTCAAGGGTAGGTGGGAGACAAGCATGGGGGACAAGGATGTGGCATCCTCCACCTTTGTCTCCTTAGTCTAATAGTCCAAGTCTTCTAGAAGCCCACCTTGGACTTGGGCTCCTAATGGTCTTGAGGCCCAATTTAGAAATTGGACCCCTTACATGAAGTGTAGCCCATATTACAATCTTGACCCAACTAGAAGCTAAAATACAAACTACACACTAATACACTCACAATAAGCAAATACATGCTAATACACTCACAATAAACATAGGAAAGTATCAACGCTCTGGTAGGGACTCCATACAGTCGCCCAGCCACAAGGATGTCAATGTCGACCGAGTCGTGCTGCGGGTCCGGTACCGACGGCTCGCTGAGTCGGGCCGTACTCGTGCTCTAGTGTCCTCACCAGGAAGCGTCATGCCGAGCGGGCGAGCCGAGCCGTAGAGCCTCCCAAGGCCCCGCCGAGTGAGTCCCAGGTCATAGTCTTCTCCGACCGAGACCTGGAGGGGCTGAACACCCCGCATGATGACGCCCTCGTGATATCGTCCACAATAAACCATTGTAACGTAGTTAGAATTCTAGTTGACAATGGAAGTGCCCCTGATGTAATGTCTTATGATTATTTCCTTAAGATGGGGGAGGATCCGTCTAAGCTCCGCCCGATCCGGACCCCCCTCTGCGGGTTCAATGACCTGGCCACCTACCCCGAGGGAGCCCTGAGCCTGCCGGTTACTCTCGGCACCCCACCCAAAACCATTATGGTCATGGTGGACTCCATAGTGATTAAAGGTATGATAGCATACAACGCCATCTTCGGCCGAGGAATCCTCAGTCGAACGAAAGCGGTGCCCTCTACCTATCACCAAAAGATGAAGTTCCCCACCAAAAACGGGGTGGGGGAAGCCCGAGGTAACCAGGCCATGGCTCGGAAGTGCTACAACATCTCGGTGGAGGCCTCAAGGCCGGACGGGAATAACAAGGGCCCCCGGGGAGTCGAGGAAAAATCCGCAACCGCCGAACCTGGAGGCGAATTGCTAGCGATTTTCTTAAACGACGACCCGACCCCAGGAGTAAAGATCAGAGCCGACCTACCGTCTGAGGTTTAGAAGCAATATAAAGATTTTCTTTCTGCGTACATCCGAGTCTTCGCATGGTCCGATGATCAGCTCCCTGGGATACCAGGGGAGACCGTAAGGCACAAGCTTAACCTCGACCCCGCCATGAAGCCCGTGCAACAACGCAGGAGGAAGCATGCACCAGAGAAGCAGGTGATCATCAAGGCGCAGGTCACCAAGGGGCAAAAGACTGGCCTTTTTAGACCGGTCCTGTACCCAACGTGGCTAGCCAACGTCGTCATGGTGCCGAAAGCCTCGGGGAAATGGCGGATGTGCGTGGATTTCACCGAACTGAATAAGGCCACCCCTAAGGACTGTTATCCGTTGCCGAGCATCGACCAATTGGTTGACTCAACCTCGGGCAATGAGATACTCAGCTTCCTAGATGCCTATTTGGGTTACCATCAGATCAGAATGGATCCAGAAGATATCGAGAAGACCGCCTTCATCACCGACTACGGCGTGTACTACTACACCCGAATGCCTTTCGGGTTGAAGAACGCTGGAGCCACGTACCAAAGGCTGGTCAATCACATGTTTGAAGGACAGCTAGGTCGGAACGTCGAGGCCTACATTGACGACATGCTCGTCAAGACCCCCAAGATCGAAGACCACTTCACCGACCTCGCCGAGACCTTCGACACCCACCTGAGGTACAACATGAAGCTCAATCCTGCCAAGTGTGCCTTCAGAGTGAGATCCGAAAGTTCCTGGGTTTCCTAGTCACCCAGCGTGGGATCGAGGCCAACCCGGACAAAGTCCAGGCCATCCTGGACATGCGCCCGCCCACCTGCATCAAGGACGTCCAACGCCTAACTGGGCGTATCGCCGCGCTCAGCCGGTTCCTGTCCCGTGCGGCTGAACGATGCTTGCCCTTCTTCAAGCTGTTGAGGGGGCCCAAACTGGCATCTGCTACGTTCGCATGGGATGAGGAATGCCAGAGAGCGTTCGCCGAGCTCAAGGAGTTCCTGGCCTCACCCCCGGTGCTCTCTAAGCCCGTTCCGGGTGAAATTTTGCTGCTCTATCTCTCGGCCACGCCATCTACGGTTAGCTAGGACCTGGTCAGAAATGACTCGGGAGTCGAGAGGCCGGTCTACTATGCCAGCAAGGTGCTCAACGAGGCTGAAAGGAGGTACCCCGCAACCGAGAAACTCGTGCTAGCATTGGTCACCTCCGCCAAGCACCTCCAGCCCTATTTCTAGGGGCATCCCGTCACCGTGCTGACCGGCGAACCGTTAAAGAGGATCCTCGCTCATCCCGAAGCCTTGTTGTGCCCCTTAGGCACAAGCATATGCTATTTGTTTTGATGATAGCAACACAGTGAGAGTATCACAGTAAGCATACATTGCATTTGTTCACTACTATATGCATACACTGCATCGGTGCATTCATCAGTTGCACGCCATACAGTCTATACACTGATGCATGTGAGGTCCTATCTGCACGCTAAAGTCTATACATTCTTTGTGGCTTGTTCATGTGCATAGTTCATGCATCACTCCTTTGGCAAGTCTATACATGGTGCATTCATGCATATAAAGTCTATACACTCCATTGCATTGCAGCATGCACACACACAAGTCTATACATTGCCTTGCTGCATTGCTGCCTTGCTGCATTGCACGCCATATAGTCTATACATTCTTTGCGGCAACGTTTGCACATCATGCACTAGCAAGTCTGCACATTGTCACAAGTCTACACATTGCAGTCTGTTTGTGTGCATCGTCTCATGTTGCGTCTCAGCAAGTCTATACATTCATGGAAGTCAGTCTGCACAAAGTCTTTACATTCATAGAAGTCAGTACAGTCTATGTGTGTGCATCATGCTAAGTCTATACATTGCACTGTCTCACTTAGCGTCTCATGCTAAGTCTATGCATCCGTCTGCCTTGCTTCATGCACAAAGTCTATACATCCATAGCAAGTCTACACATTCCTTTCTTAACAAGTCTGCACACTGCCTGTAGCATGCACGAACTCAAGTCTATACATTCTTCACTTAAAGTCTGAACACGGTTGTCTAGATTGACCAGCAAGTCTGTACATTGCATGCACTTTACATCGGCTAAGTCTGTACATTGTCTTATGTCTCATTCAGTGTCTCATGTCCATATGCAAAGTCTATACATTGTCTGTTGCATAACACATAAGTCTATATATTGTGCATCGTTCAAAGTAGAGTCTACACATTACCTGTTGTTGTGTTCGTGCATCATTTGAGTGAGTCTGCACATTGCTGCATGTGAAGTCTACACATTCGTTTGGCATGTCAGGGCACTCATCTTCAATGTACATACTTTGAAATATGCATACTGCATTACACACCAGCAAGTCTGTACATGCTTTAGCTTTGCATTCACAAAGTCTGTACATGTCCAGTCTGCATCATTCAAAGTCTATACATTCTTGCATCGTTTCTCATTGTACACACTTTCTCTTATATGCACTCTGCATCTAGTGCATCAAGTCTGTACAGGCCATGACTCAGACTCGATGCATTCAGTTCTTCATGTCAGCTAAGTCTATACTGATAACAGTATGTTATTATAGAGCTGCTGCTCGAGGAGGTTAATGATGCACGTGATCCAAGAATAGAAGATGGTCCTGATCGTGACACGTGGAACCACTGTGCTGAAATGCTGCCACGTGGACTGAGGCCTCTGGGCGGGAATCATGGAGACCACACGCCCTATCTGTTTGCTGCTGCTATATATATGAAGCTTCTTCCTCAAGAGAAGTCCGATCGAAGCAGAAGGAGCAGAAGCAGAGAGAGTGCATGCACGATCCAGAAGAAGAAGAAGAGAAAGAAAAAGAGAGTGAGAGATTAGCAGAAAAAGAAGAAGAAAGAGAGAAAATTAAGAGAGAAGAGCAGACAGTGAGAGGAAAAGAAAAGAGGGGCAGAGAGGTATAGATCAGCAGAAGAAGAAGAAGATCAGTAGCCTCTGGATCAAATCCAAGCTACATTGCTCCAAAAGAGAGCTACAGTTTCGAGCTTCATTTCCAGCTTTCCGTTGCTGTTGTCTCTTGTTTTTGTTTTCATTTTAAACCTATCTTCAAGCTGTTCGTCAGCAGTGCAACCTGTGATGCATAGCGGCGAGGTGGATACCTCGGACGGGTTAAGCTGTAGTCCCCAGCGGATGGCTAAGCTATATTGCCCAGCGGTAGCAAGCTGTGATGCTCAGCGGATGGCAAGCTGTGAGGCCCAGCTGATGTAGGCAAGCTGTGATGCCCAGCCGTTCAAGCTGTGAGTCAGCGGGAAGCCACACTCGGGTTTGAGTGTGGGTGGACGTAGGTCTGCGGACCGAATTACCTAAATATCCTCTTGTCTATTGTGGTTTGATTTCTTGTTTGATTTCGCTAGATGAATGCATAGGCTCGATATGGTTTGATTGCACACTGTGTGTTTGATTGTAGTTTTGAGAGTCCTTTGACATTGTTCCTAAGTCACTAGTCAGTTCATCTATAAGCATATCAGTTGACTTAGTGAATCTGATTTCCGTAATTGCTTATTGGGCTTCTGTTAGTATCAGGAAGAATTTTTTTAATTGGGCGAAATTTTTAAAGGGGAGATTCATTCACCCCCCTCTGAATCCACCTGCAGATCTGATCTTGCTGTATTCGGTGCTTTTTTCGCTTCTAGTACATTTCTTGTCAATTATTCTGTGCGCTGAATCTGTTTATCATCTGTCCAAATAGCTCGTCCTCCGGTTTATGATGGTTCTAACCTTAATAGTTGGCTAGGAGGCCTATGTGTGTACGTAGACTCCATTGATCCCAAACTATGGAGTCTACTATCTAAAGGCCCACATCAATTACCTCATGATGAGACCAAGTGGTCTAGAGAGGACCGAATAAAGAACCATGACAATGTCATAATTCTTAATATCTTGAGAGCTGCGATTAATACTGATATATATCCTTTTGCTCTCAGGTGCACTTCTGGAAAGGAGATATATGACAGAGTCATTTCTGCTCATAACGAACATGAGGATAGCTGCATGATGGCAAACCGGGGAAATGATGATGAGGAAGCCTCATCCAAGGTAAATTCTGAATCTGAATCTGAAGAAATCTCGATTGATGAATTATGGAATATAAATGAGGAACTTTATAATAGATGTGAAAAATTAAAATCTGAGAATAGGTTGAAAAAGAAATGTGATCAGATAAATTTGAAAGCTCCCTGTGAAAATTGTTCTAAACTGAAAGAATCTTTTGATGCATGTTTGATTGATGTTTGCAAACATAAGGAGCTGAATAATTTAATGAAAATTGAAAATGATGAACTTACTGCCAAGATTACTGAACTAGAAGATAAGCTGAATTCATTAGGAAATGATCAAATCCTAACTAATGAACGGGTTCAGAATGAGCAAATAAGAAAGGAGAATGAAGAGCTGAAGTTTCTAAATACTGAAATGTCTGAGAGACTCTTGATGCTAGAAAAAGGGAAGAGTTCTTTTGAAAATGAGTGTGAGATAGTGAGTACATTAATAGAAGAGATTGATAGCTGCAAAGCTATTAATGTAATACTCAATGAAAAGATCACAAACTCTGAAATGATCATTTCTTCTCTCAAAAATGAAATCACTGAACTGAACAAATATCTATATGAGTCTTTTAAGAATAAAGAAAATCTGAAGGCTGCATCTAAGAAGAAAGTCTCTGATGGAGGCAGTAAGCAGGAAGAGAGAAAAAGACTGTACACAACCTTTGTGCGTAGCTCTGAGTTAGCTAGCACTTCAGCTTCTTCTTCAAATATGCCTGCTAATCAAGAGAATAAGAAAATAAAACAGAAAAGGAAAATATTGAAAAAGAATGATAACAATCAGCATGCTAAGAAAGTTCAAGCCAACAAATCTATTGTCAAGAATGTCAAATGTTTTTACTATGGAAAGTTTGGCCATGAGATGGCTGATTGTTTTATCATGAAGAAGGATGAATTGAAATCTGATAGAATTCATGCTAGGAATTCTAATATGAAGAAACCCTCTTCTGTTCAAACCAAAAGGCCTCAATGCTTTTATTGTCATAAAGTAGGTCATCTCATGCGTGAATGTAGGTTAAGGGAAATAGATGACCTGTCTGCTGTTGGAATTCATGATAAACTGTTCCATGCTAAAAATCATGCATCTCATAAAAAGTAGCTTTAATGTTTTCATTGTGGCAAATTAGGCCATAGGGCAAAAGATTGCTGGCATGTTTAGGGAAAGAAATTTAATTCTGAAATTGTCAAATTCCCTGCAAATAGAAATGCTGATAGAAACAAATTTATTTTTAAAGAAAAATCCATTGCATGTTTCAAATGTGGAAAATCTGGCCACAGGGCTGCAACATGTTGGGTGGCAGGATATCAAAACCAGACTGGTTTTGGTAAATAAAATTTTAATTTTGTTAACAAAATTTTTCATGCATATGCATTTAGAACTCCTGCTCATAGGAATGTGCCCAAAATAAATTTCAGAACTGCTGCATCATGCCACTATTGTGGTCAGATAGGTCATTCAATGAATGATTGGCATGTGATGAGAATTGATGACCTTCATGCACAGAAATTGGCTACCACACCTGCTAGATAAGTCACTGTCATGTCAGGACCCAAGACATCTTGGGTGCCTATTTGTGTAAAATAGTTTGCTAACTTGCAGGTGTGCCTTGGAGGGAGAAATAAAAGGGGTTGAATTAACCAAGGCACTCAGGAATGAAAACCCCATGATTGCACCATTCAGGTCAGTTCCAAAACTCTCATTTTAAATCTCATCATCTGAAATTGTTGATTTGGTTGTTTGATTCTGATGTCTTCTTCTTGTCTAGCTGAGCAGTTTGCATTCCAGACTCAGCTACTGAATTTAATTCTGCACATATCTGATGCTCTTCTCTTGCCATTTATTGCACTGTGTACATAAGATGCTAGATGCACTTTGCACCGAGTTTGAATGATTCATTTAGTGCATACAGTCGATGCATGTGCCTAATGTCTGCATATATCATTTGCATGTCTATTAAGGAAGTTGTTCAATGCAAATAGGATTACTTTGCACTGCATATATCATTTGCATAACCCTGGTACATTAAATGGTAAGCTACTAAAAGGTAAGGAAATCTGCCTGCAGGTTCTTACTATGTGTGAGATGGTCCTTGAGACCAGGTTCTCCGCCAAGTACCAAGGGTCAAGTCTTCATATAGAGCAGTGTATTGCATATCATTAAATTTGAAAAATCTGAAAAAGGATAAAATGTTCATGACTTGGGTGCATAAACTTGAAACGATTGCATACTTGCTTTATGTATCATTGTTGCATAGTATGCATTTAATTAGTTGAAAGCATTGCATAGCATAATTGTTGCATCTTGGTGTCAGGGGGAGCTGAGAGTTAAGTTCAGTACATTGAATCTTTTTCACTCCTCTTAGTCCCCACTCAATTCATTCATATTCTTTGACATCAGATGCTCTTGGATCTTAATGCCTATTGCTATCATTTCCCTATCACTTTCACTGAACAACAGTATTGCTTCTGGTTTAGTACATTGAGCTGCGGTTATTGCAATTGTTCATTTATAAGAATCACACTTGTAAATTGAAAGGAACTAAAGGTTTAACTTTTATAAATTGAAGAGTTAAGTGTCTGCACTTCAGAACTTGAGATAAAAGAAAACCTTTATAGCTCTTAATCTTTGTCTCATGGTTAGAATAGAAAAGGTTTTTTTTAATGCCTGAATGTATTAAACTGGAAATGTCTAGAAAAGGTGAATAAGAGTGTGTACTGTTTTTAAATAATCACTCTAAAAGAAATCAGGCAGCAGTAAATAAGATCATCAATGTAATGAGCTGAACACAGTGACAGAGCAATGGCTGAATTGCACTGAGAAACTGTGATCTCCTCCAAAGAAGCAGGAGAATTCATAAGTCATGAAGTGCTTCAGACTACCTCTGTTCATAGGGTCAAATCTATAGGGGGAGTTTTCACCAAGTAACTGGGGATACTGGCCTCTGATCAAGGTGTATCCTTAATGTCAAAGGTGAAAATTGTTCCTTGTAGGTCTTGATCTGAAGTAGATCTAGTAGTTTATGCCTAGTAACTGGGGGTACCTACCTCTGATCATGGTGTACACCTAATGTCAACAGCATAAATGCCACTGGTCTATTCACTTAGCTCAATTTCTGAAAAAAAATAAAAAGTGAAAAATAAACTGCTGTAACCCTTTGAAATCAAAAGTCATTAAGTGAAAAAAAAAATTTCAATACATATTCAAGTTACCTTTCTTGAACTTCCATGTTTAATCACAAAGGGTATTGTTTCTGACTTATCTATTAAAACCATGTGCCCTAGATTCATTGCTATAAATGGAGTCTATAACTCTTTTTCAATGGTCAGCTGCTTTACTCTATCTTTATCACTGTTAAACCTGAATTCTTTCAAGACTGTATTTTGCTGACTCTTATGCTTTAACAGTTGTCTATAATCATTGGTTCAGAAAGTGACCCTCCTACCTTTTGATTATCTGTTTCATCCGTCCATATTCCTTCTCAAAGGGGGAGAAATAATTCAGGGGGAGTTATACTTTCAGGGGGAGAATAAGGGAAATTTGCAATGTATACTGCACTTTGCACTCATGTTTTTCTTTCTTTTTGATCATGTCAAAGGAGGAGAAAATTTGTTTGGTGACTCACTGTCACTTTGCTGCCATCATCAAAAAGGGGGAGAATGTTGTGCCTCTTAGGCACAAGCATATGCTATTTTGTTTTGATGATAGCAACACAGTGAGAGTATCACAGTAAGCATACATTGCATTTGTTCACTACTATATGCATACACTGCATCGGTGCATTCATCCGTTGCACGCCATACAGTCTATACACTGATGCATGTGAGGTCATGTCTGTACGCTAAAGTCTATACATTCTTTATGGCTTGTTCATGTGCATAGTTCATGCATCACTCCTTTGGCAAGTCTATACATGGTGCATTCATGCATATAAAGTCTATATACTCCATTGTATTGTAGCATGCACACACACAAGTCTATACATTGCATTGCTGCATTGCTGCCTTGCTGCATTGCACGCCATATAGTCTATACATTCTTTGCGGCAACGTTTGCACATCATGCACTAGCAAGTCTGCACATTGTCACAAGTCTACACATTACAGTCTGTTTGTGTGCATCGTCTCATGTTGCGTCTCAGTAAGTCTATACATTCATGGAAGTCAGTCTGCACAAAGTCTTTACATTCATAGAAGTCAGTACAGTCTATGTGTGTGCATCATGCTAAGTTTATACATTGCACTGTCTCACTTAGCGTCTCATGCTAAGTCTATGCATCCGTCTGCCTTGCTTCATGCACAAAGTCTATACATCCATAGCAAGTCTGCACATTCCTTTTTTAACAAGTCTGCACACTGCCTGTAGCATGCACGAACTCAAGTCTGTATATTCTTAACTTAAAGTCTGAACACGGTTGTCTAGATTGACCAGCAAGTCTGTACATTGCATGCACTTTACATCGGCTAAGTCTGTACATCGTCCTGCGTCTCATTCAGTGTCTCATGTGCATATGCAAAGTCTATACATTGTCTGTTGCATAACACATAAGTCTATATATTGTGCATCGTTCAAAGCAGAGTCTACACATTACCTGCTGTTGTGTTCGTGCATCATTTGAGTGAGTCTGCACATTGCTGCATGCGAAGTCTACACATTCGTTTGGCATGTCAGGGCACTCATCTTCAATGTACATACTTTGAAATATGCATACTGCATTACACACCAGCAAGTCTGTACATGCTTTAGCATTGCATTCACAAAGTCTGTACATGCCCAGTCTGCATCATTCAAAGTCTATATATTCTTGCATCGTTTCTCATTGTACACACTTTCTCTTATATGCACTCTGCATCTAGTGCATCAAGTCTGTACAGGCCATGACTCAGACTCGATGCATTCAGTTCTTCATGTCAGCTAAGTCTATACTGATAACAGTATGTTATTACAGAGCTGCTGCTCGAGGAGGTTAATGATGCACGTGATCCAAGAATAGAAGATGGTCCTGATCGTGACACGTGGAACCACTGTGCTGAAATGCTGCCACGTGGACTGAGGCCTCTGGGTGGGAATCATGGAGACCACACGCCCTATCTGTTTGCTGCTGCTATATATATGAAGCTTCTTCCTCAAGAGAAGTCCGATCGAAGTAGAAGGAGCAAAAGCAGAGAGAGTGCCTGCACGATCCAGAAGAAGAAGAAGAGAAAGAAAAAGAGAGTGAGAGATTAGCAGAAAAAGAAGAAGAAAGAGAGAAAATTAAGAGAGAAGAGCAGATAGTGAGAGGAAAAGAAAAGAGGGGCAGAGAGGTATAGATCAGCAGAAGAAGAAGAAGATCAGTAGCCTCTGTATCAAATCCAAGCCACATTGCTCCAAGAGAGAGCTACAGTTTCGAGCTTCATTTTCTGCTTTCCGTTGGTGTTGTCTCTTGTTTTTGTTTTCATTTTAAACCTATCTTCAAGCTGTTCGTCAACAGTGCAAGCTATGATGCACAGCGGCGAGGTGGATACCTCGGACGGGTTAAGCTGTAGTCCCCAGCGGATGGCTAAGCTATATTACCCAGCGGTAGCAAGCTGTGATGCTCAGCGGATGGCAAGCTGTGAGGCCCAGCTGATGTAGGCAAGCTGTGATGTCCAGCCGTTCAAGCTGTGAGTCAGCAGGAAGCCACACTCGGGTTTGAGTGTGGGGTGGACGTAGGTCTGCGGACCGAACCACCTAAAAATCCTCTTGTCTATTGTGGTTTGATTTCTTGTTTGATTTCGCTAGATGAATGCATAGGCTCGATATGGTTTGATTGCACACTGTGTGTTTGATTGTAGTTTTGAGAGTCCTTTGACATTGTTCCTAAGTCACTAGTCAGTTCATCTATAAGCATATCAGTTGACTTAGTGAATCTGAATTCCGCAGTTGCTTATTGGGCTTCTGTTAGTATCAGGAAGAATTTTTTTAACTGGGTGAAACTTTTAAAGGGGAGATTCATTCACCCCCCTCTGAATCCACCGCACCGAACCCAACACTTGGTATCAGAGCGGGTGTCTACAAAGAGGGTCCAACGACCTGCAGATCCGATCTTGCTGTATTCGGTGCTTTTTTCGCTTCTAGTACATTTCTTGTCAATTATTCTGTGCGCTGAATCTGTTTGTCATCTGTCCAAATGACTCGTTCTCTGGTTTATGATGGTTCTAATCTCAATAGTTGGCTAGGAGGCCTATGTGTGTACGTAGACTCCATTGATCCCAAACTATGGAGTCTACTATCTAAAGGCCCACATCAATTACCTCATGATGAGACCAAGTGGTCTAGAGAGGACCGAATAAAGAACCGTGACAATGTCATAATTCTTAATATCTTGAGAGCTGCGATTAATACTGATATATATCCTTTTGCTCTCAGGTGCACTTCTGGAAAGGAGATATATGACAGAGTCATTTCTGCTCATAACGAACATGAGGATAGCTGCATGATGGCAAACCGGGGAAATGATGATGAGGAAGCCTCATCCAAGGTAAATTCTGAATCTGAATCCGAAGAAATCTCGATTGATGAATTATGGAATATAAATGAGGAACTTTATAATAGATGTGAAAAATTAAAATCTGAGAATAGGTTGAAAAAGAAATGTGATCAGATAAATTTGAAAGCTCCCTGTGAAAATTGTTCTAAACTGAAAGAATCTTTTGATGCATGTTTGATGGATGTTTGCAAACATAAGGAGCTGAATAATTTAATGAAAATTGAAAATGATGAACTTACTGCCAAGATTTCTGAACTAGAAGATAAGCTGAATTCATTAGGAAATGATCAAATCCTAACTAATGAACGGGTTCAGAATGAGCAAATAAGAAAGGAGAATGAAGAGCTGAAGTTTCTAAATACCTGAAATGTCTGAGAGACTCTTAATGCTAGAAAAAGGGAAGAGTTCTTTTGAAAATGAGTGTGAGCTAGTGAGTACATTAATAGAAGAGATTGATAGCTACAAAGCTATTAATGTAATACTCAATGAAAAGATCACAAACTCTAAAATGATCATTTCTTCTCTCAAAAATGAAATCACTGAACTGAACAAATCTCTATATGAGTCTTTTAAGAATAAAGAAAATCTGAAGACTGCATCTAAGAAGAAAGTCTCTGATGGAGGCAGTAAGCAGGAAGAGAGAAAAAGACTGTACACAACCTTTGTGCGTAACTCTGAGTTAGCTAGCACTTCAGCTTATTCTTCAAATATGCCTGCTAATCAAGAGAATAAGAAAATAAAACAGAAAAGGAAAATATTGAAAAAGAATGATAACAATCAGCATGCTAAGAAAGTTCAGGCCAACAAATCTATTATCAAGAATGTCAAATATTTTTACTGTGGAAAGTTTGGCCATGAGATGGATGCTTGTTTTATCATGAAGAAGGATGAATTGAAATCTGATAGAATTCATGCTAGGAATTCTAATATGAAGAAACCCTCTTCTGTTCAAACCAAAAGGCCTCAATGCTTTTATTGTCATAAAGTAGGTCATCTCATGCGTGAATGTAGGCTAAGGAAAATAGATGACTTGTCTGCTGCTGGAATGCATGATAAACTGTTCCATGCTAAAAATCATGCATCTCATAAAAGAAGCTTTAATGTTTTCATTGTGGCAAGTTAGGCCATAGGCAAAAGATTGCTGGCATGTTGAGGGAAAGAAATTTAATTCTGAAATCATCAAATTCCCTGCAAATAGAAATGCTGATAGAAACAAATTTATTTTTAAAGAAAAATCCATTGCATATTTCAAATGTAGAAAATCTGGCCATAGGGCTGCAACATGTTGGGTGGCAGGATATCAAAACCAGACTGGTTTTGGTAAACAAAATTTTAATTTTGTTAACAAAAATTTTCATGCATATGCAATTAGAACTCCTGCTCATAGGAATGTGCACAAAATAAATTTCAGAACTGCTGCATCTTGCCACTACTGTGGTCAGATAGGTCATTCAATGAATGATTGGCATGTGATGAGAATTGATGACCTTCATGCACAAAAATTGGCTACCACACCTGCTAGATAAGTCACTATCATGTCAGGACCCAAGACATCTTGGGTGCCTATTTCTGCAAAATAGTTTGCTAACTTGCAGGTGTGCCTTGGTGGGAGAAATAAAAGGAGTTGAATTAACCAAGGCACTCAAGAATGAAAACCCCATGATTGCACCATTCAGGTCAGTTCCAAAACTCTCATTTTAAATCTCATCATCTGAAATTGTTGATTTGGTTGTTTGATCTCTGATGTCTTCTTCTTGTCTAGCTGATCAGTCTGCATTCCTGACTCAGCTACTGAATTTAATTCTGCACATATCTGATGCTCTTCTCTTGCCATTTATTGCACTGTGTACATAAGATGCTAGATGCACTTTGCACCATGTTTCAATGATTCATTTAGTGCATACAGTCGATGCATGTGTCTAATGTCTGCATATATCATTTGCATGTCTATTAAGGAAGTTGTTCAATGAATATAGGATTGCTTTGCACTGCATATATCATTTGCATAACCCTGGTACATTAAATGGTAAGCTACTAAAAGGCAGGAAAATCTGCCTGGAGATTCTTACTATGTGTGAGATGGTCCTTGAGACCAGGTTCTCCGCCAAGTACCAAGGGTCAAGTCTTCATATAGAGCAGTGTATTGCATATCATTAAATTTGAAAAATCTGAAAAAGGATAAAATGTTCATGACTTGGGTGCATAAACTTGAAATGATTGCATACTTGCTTTATGTATCATTGTTGCATAGTCTGCATTTAATTAGTTGAAAGCATTGCATAGCATAATTGTTGCATCTTGGTGTCAGGGGGAGCTGAGAGTTAAGTTCAGTACATTGAATCTTTTTCACTCCTCTTAGTCCCCACTCAATTCATTCATATTCTTTGACATCAGATGCTCTTGGATCTTAATGCCTATTGCTATCATTTCCCTATCACTTTCACTGAACAACAGTATTGCTTCTGGTTTAGTACATTGAGTTATGGTTATTGCAATTGTTCATTTATAAGAATCACACTTGTAAATTGAAAGGAACTAAAGGTTTAACTTTTATAAATTGAAGAGTTAAGTGTTTGCACTTCAGAATTTGAGATAAAAGAAAACATTTATAGCTCTTAATCTCTGTCTCATGCTTAGAATAGAAAAAAATAATTTTTAAGGCCTGAATGCATTAAACTGGAAATGTCTAAAAAAAGTGAATAAGAGTGTGTACTGTTTTTAAACAATCACTCTAAAAGAAATCAGGACAGCAGTAAATAAGATCATCAATGTAATGAGCTGAACACAGTGACAGAGCAATGGCTGAATTGCACTGAGAAACTGTGATCTCCTCCAAAGAAGCAGGAGAATTCATAAGTCATGAAGTGCTTCAGACTACCTCTGTTCATAGGGTCAAATCTATAGGGGGAGTTTTCACCAAGTAACTGGGGATACTGGCCTCTGATCAAGGTGTATCCTTAATGTCAAAGGTGAAAATTGTTCCTTGTAGGTCTTGATCTGTAGTAGATCTAGTAGTTTATGCCTAGTAACTGGGGGTACCTACCTCTGATCAAGCTGTACACCTAATGTCAACAGCATAAATGCCACTGGTCTATTCACTTAGCTCAGTTTCTGAAAAAAAATTAAAAAGTGAAAAACAAACTACTGTAACCCTTTGAAATCAAAAGTCATTGAGTGAAATTTTTTTTTTTGAATACATATTCAAGTTACCTTTCTTGAACTTCCATGTTTAATCACAAAGGGTATTGTTTCTGACTTATCTATTAAAACCATGTGCCCTAGATTCATTGCTATAAATGGAGTCTATAACTCTTTTTCAATGGTCAGCTGCTTTACTCTATCTTTATCACTGTTAAACCTAAATTCTTTCAAGACTGTATTTTGCTGACTCTTATGCTTTAACAGTTGTCTATAATCATTGGTTCAGAAAGTGACCCTCCTACCTTTTGATTATCTGTTTCATCCGTCCATATTCCTTCTCAAAGGGGGAGAAATAATTCAGGGGGAGTTATACTTTCAGGGGGAGAATAAGGGAAATTTGCAATGTATACTGCACTTTGCACTCATGTTTTTCTTTCTTTTTGATCATGTCAAAGGGGGAGAAAATTTGTTTGGTGACTCACTGTCACTTTGTTGCCATCATCAAAAAGGGGGAGAATGTTGTGCCCCTTAGGCACAAGCATATGCTATTTTGTTTTGATGATAGCAACACAGTGAGAGTATCACAGTAAGCATACATTGCATTTGTTCACTACTATATGCATACACTGCATCGGTGCATTCATCAGTTGCACGCCATACAGTCTATACACTGATGCATGTGAGGTCATGTCTGCACGCTAAAGTCTATACATTCTTTGTGGCTTGTTCATGTGCATAGTTCATGCATCACTCCTTTGGCAAGTCTATACATGGTGCATTCAAGCATATAAAGTCTATACACTCCATTCCATTGCAGCATGCACACACATAAGTCTATACATTGCCTTGCTGCATTGCTGCCTTGCTGCATTGCACGCCATATAGTCTATACATTCTTTGCTGCAACGTTTGCACATCATGCACTAGCAAGTCTGCACATTGTCACAAGTCTACACATTACAGTCTGTTTGTGTACATCGTCTCATGTTGCGTCTCAGCAAGTCTATACATTCATCGAAGTCAGTCTGCACAAAGTCTTTACATTCATAGAAGTCAGTACAGTCTATGTGTGTGCATCATGCTAAGTCTATACATCCGTCTTCCTTGCTTCATGCACAAAGTCTATACATCCATAGCAAGTCTGCACATTCCTTTTTTAACAAGTCTGCACACTGCCTGTAGCATGCACGAACTCAAGTCTATACATTCTTCACTTAAAGTCTGAACACGGTTGTCTAGATTGACCAGCAAGTCTGTACATTGCATGCACTTTACATCGGCTAAGTCTGTACATCGTCCTGCGTCTCATTCAGTGTCTCATGTGCATATGCCAAGTCTATACATTATCTGTTGCATAACACATAAGTCTATATATTGTGCATCGTTCAAAGCAGAGTCTACACATTACCTGCTGTTGTGTTCGTGCATCATTTGAGTGAGTCTGCACATTGCTACATGCGAAGTCTACACATTCGTTTGGCATGTCAGGGCACTCATCTTCAATGTACATACTTTGAAATATGCATACTGCATTACACACCAGCAAGTCTGTACATGCTTTAGCTTTGCATTCACAAAGTCTGTACATGCCCAGTCTGCATCATTCAAAGTCTATACATTCTTGCATCGTTTCTCATTGTACACACTTTCTCTTATATGCACTCTGCATCTAGTGCATCAAGTCTGTACAGGCCATGACTCAGACTCAATGCATTCAGTTCTTCATGTCAACTAAGTCTATACTGATAACAGCCTGTTATTACAGAGCTGTTGCTCGATGAGGTTAATGATGCACGTGATCTAAGAATAGAAGATGGCCTGGATCGTGACACGTGGAACCACTGTGCTGAAATGCTGCCACGTGGACTGAGGCCTCTGGGCGAGAATCATGAGACCACACGCCCTATCAGTTTGCTGCTGCTATATATATGAAGCTTCTTCCTCAAGAGAAGTTTGATCGAAGCAGAAGGAGCAGAAGCAGAGAGAGTGCCTGCACGATCCAGAAGAAGAAGAAGAGAAAGAAAAAGAGAGTGAGAGATTAGCAGAAAAAGAAGAAGAAAGAGAGAAAATTAAGAGAGAAGAGCAGACAGTGAGAGGAAAAAAAAAGAGGGGCAGAGAGGTATAGATCAGCAGGAGAAGAAGAAGATCAGTAGTCTCTGGATCAAATCCAAGCTACATTGCTCCAAGAGAGAGCTACAGTTTCGAGCTTCATTTCCAACTTTCCGTTGTTGTTGTCTCTTGTTTTTGTTTTCATTTTAAACCTATCTTCAAGTTGTTCATCAGCAGTGCAAGCTGTGATGCACAGCGGCGAGGTGGATACCTCGGACGGGTTAAGCTGTAGTCCCCAGCGGATGGCTAAGCTGTATTGCGCAGTGGTAGCAAGCTGTGATGCTCAGCGGATGGCAAGCTGTGAGGCCCAGCTGATGTAGGCAAGCTGTGATGCCCAGCCGTTCAAGCTGTGAGTCAGCGGGAAGCCACACTCTGGTTTGAGTGTGGGGTGTGTTGTGCCCCTGTGGTTTTGATGATTGGTTTTGATGTGAGTTAATCACTGTGAGTCATCTTGTTGTGTGAGTTATCATGCTGTTATTCAGTCATTTTCTGATCATAATGCAGTCTTTCAAATGTTCAGTCATCTTACTTCTCAGATTAGTTTAACAGATCTAAAGCATTGCATATTTGATGTTCAGTCATGTTATCTGATGCATAAAGCATTCATCACTTTACTCTACTTGTGGATGTCTGCTTGTGGAAGTCTGCACAATTGCATTGAGCATACTATCAGCACTCTCGTTAAGCCATAAAGTCCATACATTTGTCTTCTCTTCAAAGTCAGTACATTGGCGTTGGGCATCCAAGTATATACATCGCCTTCTGCAAGCTTTACTTCAAGTCTGTGCAGCCTACTGTCTTAATTTGCGTCTCATGCATCGTCTTCAAGCATTCAAAGCCCATGCATTGAAGTCGAAGTCTGTACAGCCGACCGTCTCATTCAGCGTCTTTGCAAGTCTGTGTATTGCTTGCATTTAGACAAGTCTGTACATCAGACTGTTTCATCAGCAAGTCTAAACATTGGGCTGTAGCTTGCTTGAAGTGAAGTCTACACAATGATTCACTGTTCATCCCTTCACTCAGAGTCTGTACAGCCATTCCTTGAGTCCAAGTCTGTACATCGAATTCAAAGATTTCCAAGTCTGTACATTGGTCTTCACCTGAAGTCTGTACAGCCATTCTATTATCAAAGTCCATACATCCTTCTGTTGGAATTCCAAGTCCATACATCGGACTGTTTGAGCAAAGTCTGTGCAGCATTTCATTCACACTGGAAGTCTATTCATTAGATTGTGGCAAAGTCTATTCATTCGTTTCCAGACGTTCAAGTCCATACATTGATCGTTTGGGTAACTAAGTCTGTACATCGCCTTCAAGGCATCAAGTCTATACACTGGACTGTGCTCATAAAGTCTGTACAACGTGAGCTTCGGTTCTTCAAGTCTATACATCCACAGTTGGACCCCAAGTCTGTACAGCCAAAGCCTGATCATGCTTTCACACAAAGTCTGTACAGCCACAACTCAAAGGCCAAGTCTATACATCACTGTGGTTGCTCGAAGTGAAGCATAGTCTATACACTCCTCACCTTTCCCTACGTTTGGCCAAGTCTATACACTCATACCTTTCCCTACGTTTTCTGGCCAAGTCTACACATTGTTTGCCTGGCATTTGCTTCAAAGTCTATACATCGGTTTGATTGAGTAAGTCTGTACAGCGGTAGCTTTCATTGGAAGTCTGTACATCGCTGTTGTGTCAAAGTCTGTACAGCCATTTGCTTGCCAAAGTCCATACACTCAACTGCCTTGTCTTAATCAAGTATGTACATTGGTTCAGACTTTTCAAAGTCTGTACATTGGGCCTTCAAGCTTTTGAAGTCTATACACTGGCTTACTCTTCAAGTCTGTATAGCCTGCTTGGGCGTTCACGTCCAAACTCTATACATCCGTTTGGGCCTTGTCCTGGCCATCGTCTCTCAACCATCAAGTCTACACATTGGTCGGTGGCAAGTCTGCACTTTGGACTCTTTCTCAAAGTCTGTACAGCCGTTCCTTTGGCAAGTCTGCACATCGTGGAGTCTACACACTCGATTGCCCTGCTTTGCTTCAAGTCTATACAGTCGCTCCCTCAGCAAGTCTATACACTGGAGTCGTCAGCTGCAGGGACAGGATGTCTGTACATTGGGTGCTCATGCATTGGTCTCATCGAAGTCTATACATCCGATAGGCTTGTTACAAGTCTATACACCGAGGACGCTTGAAGGCTTCCAAGTGTATACACTCTACACACTTGGTTAACTAATGCATTTAACTGCAAGTATATACACTGAGAAAGTCTCACAAGTCTATACACTCTCCCAGTGTACACACTTACTCTGTTGCATTGCTTGAATTTCCTCAAGTCTATACACTGAGCTCGCATGAAGACTCAAAGTCTATACACTCACTCAGTGTTCACACTTCCTCATTTGCTGCTTAAAGTCTATACAGACTTCATTGTCTTAGGGAACGCCTCATGTCTTGGCCAAAGTCTATACATTCTGTATCTGCGTTGCATTGCATGCATCATGGTTTAAGTCTAGACATTGCCTCAGGCTGAGCAAGTATATACATTGCATGTTCGTTCAATCAAGTCCATACACTGAGCAAGTATATACATTGTCTGCCTATCGATTGAAGAGTCTATACATTGCTGTTTGTCTTGTAAAGTCCATACAGTAATGTCTGTACGTTGGCTTTAAACTGAAGTCTATACAATGTGTTGTATTCTTCAGAGACTGTACAGGGTTTAGACTTAACTGATAATTTGTTCTTTGTCTAACAGGGAATCTTCGTGAAGCCTAATGAAGGCACGTGATCCAAGGAAGGACGAGGTGCCCAGATGAGGACACGTGTACTGACAGCCTGCTGGATGCTGCCACGTGGTCCGAATTCTTAGGGCGGGAAATGTGGAAACCACACGCGCCCTGGCTGCTGCTGCTGCTGCTATATATACGAGCCTTCTTCCACAGAAGAAGACTGATCGAAGTGGCCAAGTATATACAGAGAGAATAGAAGCCAGTGAAGAAAGTAGAGAAGCAGAAGAAAGAGAGCAACGATCAAAAGAGCAGAAGAAGAAGAGAAAAGAAGAGATAGGGAGAGCCTGCGAAAGAGAAGAAAATAGAGAGTGAGAGCAGCAGAAGAAAGAGAGAAAGATTGCGTGAGCTGAGAAGAAGAAAGAAGAGGAAGAAAAGAAGAGAGGAGAGAGTTCTATTGAAGACCTGTTCAGTCTGTTCGTGGATCAAATCCAGAACGACTATTGTGTTTCATTTCCAGCCTTTGTCGCTGTTCCTTTTATGTTTTCTTATTTTTCATTTTGTTTCTCTGGTTAGCTTTGTTCTTCCGATTGCCCTGTTGGGGATCGGGTTCCTCCTGTGGACTAAGGAGAAGGGAGATCTGATCTCCGGTTCTGGGCTTGTGGGTTGCAAGTCCAGGGGTCCCTCCTGGTCTAGAGGAAGAGAGGTCTTTGACCTCTGGTTTGCTGGTGACTGGGAGTCACTGGTGGGTTCCCTCCTGGTCTGGAGGAAGAGAGACTTCGATCTCTGGTTTCCAAGTGGCTGGGAGTCACTTGGGGTGTCCCTCCGGTTGGGAGGAAGAGGGGAGGCTGTTCCCCTGGTCAAGCTGTGTGGCAACAAGTGTTCGCAGACTGAGTCTGCTTGTTTCTAGCGTTGGATAGTGAAGCCTCACTTCGGTTGGGAGTGAGGGGTGGATGTAGGTCTTGGTGACCGAACCACCTAAAAATCTACTGTGCAGTGGTTTTGCTTTGTGCGTTTGTTCCTTGCCTTCTACCTCCCATTCACAGGTTGTGCATACTTGGCTAGTTGTATGAGCTAGGGAGTTAACCTTGAGCATTATATTTTTGCTAGGTGTGATTGGTTTGCTTAGCTCTGCCTGCGTTTCTGGTGTAATCAGGTGGCTGCATTGTTGCAGTCCAACTATTTGATCATGTGTTGTCTTGTCATCTCATCTTGGAAAGCTCATTAGTTTTTATTCCGCATATCTGAGCTCTAGAGATTTAATTTGGGCATAATTTCTGAAGGGGATACATTCACCCCCCTCTGTATCCGGGCCTAGCACCCTAACAATTGGTATCAGAGCAGTGTCTGCTTAGAAGGTCCAGCGACCTGCAGATCCGATCTTGCAGTCTTCGGTGCTAATTTATTTTTAGTGCATCAATATTCCTGTTGCATTGAATTTTCTTACTATTTGTTCTCATGGCCCATCCACCAATTTTCAGTGGTACGCATTTTAATGTATGGTTTGCTAGTCTAAAGAATTATGCTAATTCTGTTAATCCAGACCTGTGGAAAGTAATTTCATACGGTCCTCATGAACTATCAAAGAAAAAGTCCAAATGGACTGACAGTCACAAATCTATGCATGAAGAGAACCAGATAGCTATAAACCTAATGAAGGCAGCTACTGATAGAGCCTTTCATTCATGTTTCCTTGATTGCAGTTCTGCTAAAGACATTCTGGATATACTGAAGCGAACTCAGATGAGAAATGAGGTCAGCTGCATGATGGCCGACAGAAATAATCAAGGTAGCAGTCAAGATGAAGATGATGATGATGATGAGGTAAATCCTTTTGAAAACTATACTTTAGATGATTGGGAAAATGCATATTCTGAGCTACTTGAATCTCATGAACTGTTAAGAAAACAGTATAAAAAATTGAAGAAGGGTACTGGGTCAGTTAGTTCAAGTTCTCCATGTAGAAAATGTGTTGAATTGAAAAATGTTCATGATGCCTGTATGTCTGATTTTCAAATGTTGAAGAAACAAATTTCATTATTGAAAACTGAGAATCAAGATCATATAAATGTGATATCTGAACTCAAAGAAAAATTCAAGTCAGATAATGATAATCAGACTCTTATTAACTATCATGACCAGTATAAAAAATTGTTGAAAAACTTTGAAAGTGTGAACTCAGATTTAAACAAGCTAAAATCTGAAAATGATTCTCTGAGAAAATCTGTTAATGAAAATGATGAAAAATTTGAGAAACTTGAGCAGGAGAAGAACTTGTTTGCTGAAAAATTCAATGCCATAAAATCTGTAAATATAGAATTACAGAAAGATCTGGAGAAACAGCAAAAAGAATTAAATGAATTTGAGGCTGAAAGAAAATTTGGAGTTAACTCAGATGATCAGACTCTAATAAATGAGTTAATTCAGAATGACAAGCTTAAGGAAGAAAATGAGAAGTTAAAAATGCTGAACTCCACTATCTCTGAGAGACTTCTAGCCTTAGAAAGAGGAAAAACTATTTGCATTGAAGATTCTGATAAACTGAGCAATCTGGAAAATGAAATTGAGAAATATAAAACTGCTAACAAAGTTTTGAATGAAGCTATGAATTGCAGTGAGCAAGAGATTGCCAGTTATGAGTTACACATTTCCTCACTAGAAAATGAAATTCAAGATCTGAAAACATCTCTGTCAAAGTTTGTGAGTGGACAAGAGAATCTGGACAGGTTGTTAGGAGTTAAGGTCAATACTCAAAGGGAAGGGTTAGGCTACAACAATATCAATAAAAAGGCTTTCAAAAATAAGCTAATGACATCTTTTATCAAAGCATCAGATGTAGCCACCACCTCAGAAAATAAACAACCAAATGTTCAGAACAATCAGAAACAAACTGGAAAAATGGAAAAGGTCAGTCATGTGAAGAAAGGAGTGAATCACATTGAAAAAATGCATGTTGTACATCACTCGAACTTTCCTGCCACCGAGAAAAAGACTGATTTTAAATATGTTGAGAAAGTTCAATCTGTACTTGACATGAATACACATACACATGCACATAAAAATAAGAATTCATGTCATCACTGTGGTAGGGTTGGCCACATTATGGATAATTGCTTCATTCTGAAACAAGACAACAAAAAGCATGCTAGGAATCATGTCTCTGCTCAGAACAAAAAGAAAACTGAATGCTATCACTGTGGCAAATTGGGCCACAGGGCCATTGAATGCTGGCATGCTCAGGGTAGACAATTCAATTCTAAAACTGTTAAACTCCTGCAAATGGAAATGCTTTTGAAAGAAATATTTTTAGAGGCAAGCACAATGAGTGCTTCAAATGTGGGAAGTATGGCCACACAGTCAAGGAATGTTGGCACATTCAGAAGAATTTTTTTAACCCCCATGTTATCAAATTCTCTGCCAGAAAATCTGTGAGCTTTTCATGCTATAACTGTGGGAAGCCAGGCCATAGAGCTGCTGAATGTTGGCTGGCCGGTTTTAGTAAACAGAATTTTAATTCTGTCAACAACAAAAAGTTTCATGCATATGCACATGGATTTCATGCTAACAAGAATGTGCATAGATCAAATCTGAAACCTGATGCATCTTACTATCATTATAGTAAACAGAACTCTCTCTCTCTGCCAATAAACTTCATGACAACAGTAATGTGCATAAGAGGAATTTGAAATCTGCTAATTCATGCCATTGCTGTGGACAAATTGGTCATTCAATGAATAATTGTTACTTGATGAAATCTGATGACAAAGCAGCTAGAAAATTATTTAGAAAACCTGCTACGAATGTCATTGTCAATTCAGGACCCAAGACCTCTTGGGTACCTGTTTGTGCAAAATAACTTTGCTTTGCAGGTGTGCCTTGGAATGGAATAAAAAGGGGTATTAATCCAAGGCACTCAAGAATGAAAATCCCATCTGAACTTTTCAGGTAAATTCTCTGCATTTCCTATTTTTTTTTGAAACACATTGCATATGTGGTTTGATGTGTTCTTGCATATCTGTCATCTTTTGAACACTATGAGCATTCGTGTCTCTTAATGCTCATATGAATTGGCTGTTTAGATATTGAAATGAGAATAAACTTGCAATTTCTGAAAATCTGAACTGCATATGTATGTTGTTTGAAATCTGACTATTGCATTCTGAAAAATCTGATAAGCTGAAATTTGATCCATGCATGCTGCCCATGTTGAATTATCATGATTGACCTCAATGGTATATCAAATGGTAAGCTACCAAAAGGCAGGGAAATCTGTCTGGAGGTTCTTGCTATGTGAGAGGTGGTCTTTTAGACCAAGTACTTCGCCTAGTACCATGGGTCACTTTGCTGGATAGGACAGTCTGAATGTGCACAAGTCACAATATCATTTGGAATCATATGTTCAATTTTCAGTGCAAACATTGCATGTTTTTAGGGGGAGTAAATGGCATATCTTTGCATAGCATTCAATGTTGAGTCTTTGCATGTCCTTGCATACATATAGTGCATTGCATTTCATTTCATTGAAAATGCCAAAAAGATTGACTGAATGAATGTTGTCAGGGGGAGTCAATGCATTGCATATAGGTTGTCAAATGCATACATTTGTCAAAATTCATTGCATATCTTTTCTTATTCATTTGGTTGACAAACCTCGATCATACTCTGAAAAACAATCACTGGGCTTCAAAAAAACTCTCTTATCAATTGATATCATTTGGCTTCAGAATTCCATCAGTCTTTCATGAAGATTTCAATGGGGTAATCTCGATCATAAATCTGAAAACTCTTGAACTATAAATCTTCTATTATACATTTTTATGAATGTCTGAAATAACTTATGTGGTTTAAGTTTAATGTTCATGGAGTTTGACTTTAAAATCTCTTAAAAATATCTGAAACATGTTTAATAAACCTTAACCATCTATTTCATGCTGTGTCTTGTAAAATCTTCTAAAATCTGCACTATTGAATTCATGGCTTTAATTGGTTAAGTACATGAAATTATTATTGACTTGAAGCTAATGAATTAGTCTGAAATGTCTAAAGGGTAAAGTGTTGTCAGAGCAATGACTTTGGTCACAGAGAAACCATGTCCAAAGGACTGTGTCATGAGGTGCCTTAGTTAACTCTGTAAAATAAAATTCATTGAAAATCAGGCAGAGCAATGGCATGCACATTGAGAAATACAACTCACTCATCCAGAAATGATTTGGAGTGTGTCAGGATGTGAAAATGCTACCTCTATTCACATAAAGCATGACAGTTAGTCACACTAAGTGCTTAGGGATATTGGCCTCTAATCAAGGTATATCCTCTAGTTACAATGTGTGCACTGAACTAGAGTGCTCGTAAAATTTGTAGCATAAAAAAATTGTTGAACATATCTCAATATCTGAATATTGATGCTAAAATCAAATTGCTACAACCCTAGACAAAATCATATGACTTCATAATTGCTTGATCTCAATACTAGTGCATGTAATTCTGAAAGAAGTCAATAGATTTGATTGTGTAAGAGAAAGGGAGATTAATCAAGATAAATATGAGGGCTTGGTTAATTTTTATTAAACCATGGTTTTAGATATCAATACAGAATTTTATTGATAAACTCTGCATACATTATGTTTAAACCATGATGAACAATAAAGTTCATTCATAAGCCCTTATAATGGAAGACTTTGAAAACTTATGTTTTGGATTTATGAGATTGATATCTCTCTGAAAATCTGACTGAATTTCTTGTGATTGGAGCTTCTGTGAAAATCTGCTACTTGAAACTCTTCTGCTCAATGTCATTGATTCATTGATCTAAACTTCTCCTTGTTATCCATCTCATAAGATTCCACTTATTGAGGGGGAGCTTTCATGTCATATGCATCATGCTGCATAGAAACTCTTAAAGGGCGAGTATTGTGTTCTTGTATTCATATTTTTAGGGGGAGCTCTTGCATGTTAGTATCTCCATCTGCATCTGCATTCATATTTTTTATTGCAAGGGGGAGAAATTGACTGAATTTTTGAAACTTGCTTCAACTTCTCAAACTATTTTCTTTTTGAAGAAGTCAAAGGGGGAGAATAGTTTGTGCTCATCAGCATTACTCACAGTGTAGTGTTGCCATCATCAAAAAGGGGGAGATTGTTGTGCCCCTGTGGTTTTGATGATTGGTTTTGATGTGAGTTAATCACTGTGAGTCATCTTGGTGTGTGAGTTATCATGCTGTTATTCAGTCATTTTCTGATCATAATGCAGTCTTTCAAATGTTCAGTCATCTTGCTGCTCAGATTAGTTTAACAGATCTAAAGCATTGCATATTTGATGTTCAGTCATGTTATCTGATGCATAAAGCATTCATCACTTTACTCTGCTTGTGGATGTCTGCTTGTGGAAGTCTGCACAATTGCATTAAGCATACTGTCAGCACTCTCGTTAAGCCATAAAGTCCATACATTTGTCTTCTCTTCAAAGTCAGTACATTGGCGTTGGGCATCCAAGTATATACATCGCCTTCTGCAAGCTTTACTTCAAGTCTGTACAGCCTACTGTCTTAATTTGCGTCTCATGCATCGTCTTCAAGCATTCAAAGCCCATGCATTGAAGTCGAAGTCTGTACAGCCGACCGTCTCATTCAACGTCTTTGCAAGTCTGTGTATTGCTTGCATTTAGACAAGTCTGTACATCAGATTGTTTCATCAGCAAGTCTAAACATTGCGCTGTAGCTTGCTTGAAGTGAAGTCTACACATTGATTCACTGTTCATGCCTTCACTCAGAGTCTGTACAGCCATTCCTTGAGTCCAAGTCTGTACATCGAATTCAAAGATTTCCAAGTCTGTACATTGGTCTTCACCTGAAGTCTGTACAGCCATTCTATTATCAAAGTCCATACATCCTTCTGTTGGAATTCCAAGTCCATACATCGGAATGTTTGAGCAAAGTCTGTACAGCATTTCATTCACACTGGAAGTCTATTCATTAGACTGTGGCAAAGTCTATTCATTCGTTTCCAGAAGTTCAAGTCCATACATTGATCGTTTGGGTAACTAAGTCTGTACATCGCCTTCAAGGCATCAAGTCTATACACTAGACTGTGCTCATAAAGTTTGTACAACGTGAGCTTCGGTTCTTCAAGTCTATACATCCACAGTTGGACCCCAAGTCTGTACAGCCAAAGCCTGATCATGCTTTCACACAAAGTCTGTACAGCCACAACTCAAAGGCCAAGTCTATACATCACTGTGGTTGCTCGAAGTGAAGCATAGTCTATACACTCCTCACCTTTCCCTACGTTTGGTCAAGTCTATACACTCATACCTTTCCCTACGTTTTCTGGCCAAGTCTACACATCGTTTGCCTAGCGTATGCTTCAAAGTCTATACATCGGTTTGATTGAGTAAGTCTGTACAGCGGTAGCTTTCATTGGAAGTCTGTACATCGCTGTTGTGTCAAAGTCTGTACAGCCATTTGCTTGCCAAAGTCCATACACTCAACTGCCTTGTCTTAATCAAGTATGTACATTGGTTCAGACTTTTCAAAGTCTGTACGTTGGGCCTTCAAGCTTTTGAAGTCTATACACTGGCTTACTCTTCAAGTCTGTACAGCTTGCTTGGGCGTTCAAGTCCAAAGTCTATACATCCGTTTGTGCCTTGTCCTGGCCATCGTCTCTCAACCATCAAGTCTACACATTGGTCGGTGGGAAGTCTGCACTTTGGACTCTTTCTCAAAGTCTGTACAGCCGTTCCTTTGGCAAGTCTGCACATCGTGGAGTCTACACACTTGATTGCCCTGCTTTGCTTCAAGTCTGTACAGTCGCTCCCTCAGCAAGTCTATACACTGGAGTCGTCAGCTGCAGGGACAGGATGTCTGTACATTGGGTGCTCATGCATTGGTCTCATCGAAGTCTATACATCCGATAGGCTTGTTACAAGTCTATACACCGAGGACGCTTGAAGGCTTCCAAGTGTATACACTCTACACACTTGGTTAACTAATGCATTTAACTGCAAGTATATACACTGAGATTGCATAAAGTCTCACAAGTCTATACACTCTCCCAGTGTACACACTTACTCTGTTGCATTGCTTGAATTTCCTCAAGTCTATACACTGAGCTCGCATGAAGACTCAAAGTCTATACACTCACTCAGTGTTCACACTTGCTCATTTGCTGCTTAAAGTCTATACAGACTTCATTGTCTTAGGGAACGTCTCATGCCTTTGCCAAAGTCTATACAGTCTGTATCTGCGTTGCATTGCATGCATCATGGTTTAAGTCTAGACATTGCCTCAGGCTGAGCAAGTATATACATTGCATGTTCGTTCAATCAAGTCCATACACTGAGCAAGTATATACATTGTCTGCCTGTCGATTGAAGAGTCTATACATTGCTGTTTGTCTTATAAAGTCCATACAGTAATGTCTGTATGTTGGCTTTAAACTGAAGTCTATACAATGTGTTGTATTCTTCAGAGACTGTACAGGGTTTAGACTTAACTGATAATTTGTTCTTTGTCTAACAGGGAATCTTCGTGAAGCCTAATGAAGGCACGTGATCCAAGGAAGGATGAGGTGCCTAGATGAGGACACGTGTACTGATAGCCTGCTGGATGCTGCCACGTGGTCCGAATTCTTAGGGCGGGAAATGTGGAAATCACACGCGCCCTGGCTGCTGCTGCTGCTATATATACGAGCCTTCTTCCACAGAAGAAGACTGATCGAAGTGGCCAAGTATATACAGAGAGAATAGAAGCCAGTGAAGAATGTAGAGAAGCAGAAGAAAGAGAGCAACGATCAAAAGAGCAGAAGAAGAAGAGAAAAGAAGAGATAGGGAGAGCCTGCGAAAGAGAAGAAAATAGAGAGTGAGAGCAGCATAAGAAAGAGAGAAAGATTGCGTGAGCTGAGAAGAAGAAAGAAGAGGAAGAAAAGAAGAGAGGAAGAGAGAGTTCTATTGAAGACCTGTTCAGTCTGTTCGTGGATCAAATCCAGAACGACTATTGTGTTTCATTTCCAGCCTTTGTCGCTGTTCCTTTTATGTTTTCTTATTTTTCATTTTGTTTCTCTGGTTAGCTTTGTTCTTCCGATTGCCCTGTTGGAGATCGGGTTCCTCCTATGGACTCAGGAGAAGGGAGATCTGATCTCCGGTTCTGGGCTTGCGGGTTGCAAGTCCAGGGGTCCCTCCTGGTCTGGAGGAAGAGAGGTCTTTGACCTCTGGTTTGCTGGTGACTGGGAGTCACTGGTGGGTTCCCTCCTGGTCTGGAGGAAGAGAGACTTCGGTCTCTGGTTTCCAAGTGGCTGGGAGTCACTTGGGGTGTCCCTCCGGTTGGGAGGAAGAGGGGAGGATGTTCCCCTGGTCAAGCTGTGTGGTAGCAAGTGTTCGCAGACTGAGTATGCTTGTTTCTAGCGTTGGCTAGTGAAGCCTCACTCCGGTTGGGAGTGAGGGGTGGATGTAGGTCTTGGTGACCGAACCACCTAAAAATCTACTGTGCAGTGGTTTTGCTTTGTGCTTTTGTTCCTTGCCTTCTACCTCCCATTCACAGGTTGTGCATGCTTGGCTAGGTGTATGAGCTAGGGAGTTAACCTTGAGCATTATATTTTTGCTAGGTGTGATTGGTTTGCTTAGCTCTGCCTGCGTTTCTTGTGTAATCAGGTGGCTGCATTGTTGCAGTCCAACTGCTTGATCATGTGTTGTCTTGTCATCTCATCTTGGAAAGCTCATTAGTTTTTATTCCGCATATCTGAGCTCTAGAGATTTAATTTGGGCATAATTTCTGAAGGGGATACATTCACCCCCCTCTGTATCCGGGCCTAGCACCCTAACAGGGTGGATGTAGGTCTGCGGACCGAACCACCTAAAAATCCTCTTGTCTACTGTGGTTTGATTTCTTGTTTGATTTCGCTAGATGAATGCATAGGCTCGATATGGTTTGATTGCACACTGTGTGTTTGATTGTAGTTTTAAGAGTCCTTTGACATTGTTCCTAAGTCACTAGTCAGTTCATCTATAAGCATATCAGTTGACTTAGTGAATCTGAATTCCGTAATTGCTTATTGGGCTTCTGTTAGTATCAGGAAGAATTTTTTTAATTGGGAGAAATTTTTAAAAGGGAGATTCATTCACCCCCCTCTGAATCCACCGCACCGAACCCAACAAGCCTCAGGATGCCTCGTCAGGTGGGCCATCATGCTTGGGGCCTATGACATATCATATCGGCCTCGCTCGGCTATCAAAGGCCAGGCGCTCGCTGATTTCATTTCCGAGAGCACCATCCCAACTGAAGAAAGGCCTCCGTCCGTACCCGGCCAACCTGGGAACTGTTCGTCGATGGATCTTCCAACTCGGTCGAGAGTGGTGCCGGAATCCTCCTGAAGTCCCCTGAAGGAGTAGAGCTACAGTACGCCTTGAAGTTCAAATTCCAGGCGTCCAACAACGCTTTCGAGTACGAGGCCCTTATCTCAGGAGCGCGCATGGCCCGACGGTTGGGGGTTGAGCGAGTCAAAATCCACACTGACTCCCAGCTGGTCGCTAGCCAAGTCAACGGCGAGTACGAAGCTCGGGAGGCACCGATGATCAAATACCTCCAACTGGTCAGAGCCCTGGCCCAACAGTTTGAGAGATTCGAGGTAGTCCGAATAGCTCGGGAGGAAAACTCCCGAGCGGACGCCCTCTCTCGGCTAGCCTCTTCTCTCGACCCCGAAGGTACCCGATCGGTCCTCCTTGAAGAGCTAGGGCGCCCAAGCATTGACTCGGAGCTCCTTGCTGTTGGCTCGGCCACTCCGAGCGACTGGCGCACCCCCTATATGTCGTGGCTCCGGGACTCTCAAGAGCCTTCCGACCCTCGAGAGGCCCGCAGATTGAAGTACCAAGCCCGGCACTTCGTCATTCTAGATGACACTCTCTACCGGAGATCTTTCTCCGGTCCTCTCTTGAAGTGTCTCGGCCCCGACGAAGCCAGCCGAGCTATCCAAGAGATTCATGAAGGCCTGTGCGGAGCGCATTCAGGAGGAAAGTCACTCACCCAGATCTTGCTACGGCAGGGTTACTGGTGGCCCACTCTGCAGCGCGACTGCACGGCCTATGTGCAACAGTGCGATCGATGCCAGCGATTTGACCACTTAGTCCATCAGTCGGCAACGGAGCTCGTCACCCTGGCCGAACCATATCCCTTCGCTCAGTGGGGGATCGACATTCTTGGGCCGTTCCCTACGGCTCAGGCCCAGAAGAAGTTTATCATCGTCGCCATCGACTACTTCACCAAGTTGATCGAGGCCGAAGCCACGGCAAGGATCACCGAGACAGTGGTCTGGAGTTTCATCTGGAAGTCGATCATTTGTCGTTACGGCATCCCCCGGGTGATAGTGAGCGATAATGGTCGGCAATTTGACTCTCGTTATTTTCGAGACAGATGTGCCGACCTAGGTATTCGTAACCACTTCACCTCGGTCGCCCACCCTCAGGCCAACGGGCTGGTCGAGAATGCCAATAAGACTATCTTAAAAGGCATAAAAACCAGACTCGGCAAGGCCAAGGGCAGCTGGCTCGAGGAACTGCCTAGCGTACATTGGTCACACAGAACGACTCCCAGAACGGCAACCGATGAAAGTCCTTTCCAATTGGTATATGGCGGCAAGGCCGTAATTCCGTTGGAGATCGTCAATCCCTCCCTCCGAGTCATCTGCTTCTCGCCCGAGGTAAACGAGCAAAAATTGCTCGAGAACCTCGACCTAGCAGATGAAATCCGCGAGATTGCCAGCATCCGAGCGACGAATATCAGCGCCTCCTCGTTCGATACTACAACGCCAAAGTCCGAGACAGGCACTTCCAACCGGGAGACTTCATCCTCAGGAAAGCCGAAGCCTCTTGACCACTAGAGGCGGCGGGCAAGCTATCCCCTAACTGGGAAGGCCCCTACCGAGTGGTCGAGACGCTCGGGAAAGGAGCATACCGGCTATCTACAATGGAAGGGGAACCCATCCCTCGGACGTGGAACGCAGCCACACTACGCAAGTTCTACTTTTGAAGTTCGTGCAAACAATTTGAGTGAAACAAAATTCCTTTTCATTTAAACGATTGTTGGTACATCAGAAAGGCCAAAGCCAATACATTGCATAACAAAAAAAATCCATCTAGCGCCATTGCAAGAGGCCATCGCTCGACCGACTCGGTTTGATCTCCTTGCGTCCAGCCACTGACTCTGCCTCGCGTAGAAACTGGCTTGGATAAAAGGTGGTCGATTGTGGAACGCGCTTTATTTATTATCTTTTATTTATTTGATTTGTTTGTTTATTGATTTATTGGTCAGTTTATTAGGCGTGCCAGTCACTGGAGTGACGATTTTATTATGCGCTCGACCTGACTTGGTCAGTCGATTGTGAAGTCCGAGTCGGGACCAGAAGTCCGCCATACCATAAAGGCTATGACGTTAATTACGCCCTTCCAAGGAAGGACAACCCTTGATTAAACGCCAAAATAGGAGGCCACTTGGGGCGGTCGAAAATGACAGTGCGTGATATTGAAATTCTTGTTATTCTAAGAATGTGATTGAATAAATGACAGATTATTAAATCAGCATGACCCTTTTGTATGGGTCGTGCCGGGTAGAGATAGGACACCGTCCACGCAATGGCGGGATGGGGCCTGAACAATCATCGGGGACATATCCCCCTTTCACGTTTCTCATCCGGCCAAGGGCCTCGCAGTGCTTGTATTCCCCGAAGGATCGAGCCGGACGGGAGGTACATGACATGCGCTTCCCGGGGCTTGTCGGGGTTAAAGCGTCAATCGGCGTTTCGGCAACATCTCCCCTTAATCTGGATTATGCCCAGGGGGAAATAGGCTATCCTCCACGGAATGCCGGGATGAAAGCCGGGAGAGAGAGAGGCCAAACCTCCCGAACTATGTAAATATGCCATAGGACAATGTTTGATATTCCCTACAGAAGCCGACGGAACTCATGCAGTGGCAGAGCCCTCCCGAGCAAAAGGGGTTATTCATGAACCCGATGCGGGACGACGGAATGTAAGTGAACGCTCAATGTTGCGCCCTCGCACGCGGATCGACCTGCGTGGTCAGGTCGCGGGGATCGACCAGCCCGGTCAGGTCGCGGGGGTCAAGGGGGCAGCGCCCCTTGCGGGGGTTTCTGGGGGCGGAGCCCCCGGAACAAAAATTGGATTGAAGACTCAGTAATACAATTTGGGTAGGTTATCGGTGCAGTTCAACCGTGCATAGGTTCCCGGTGCAAAGGCAAGATGGCCAGGGGATTCCCGGCGCGCAGGCAAAATGGCCAAAGTTCCCGACGCAGGAAGGGGGGGTTCTCGGCGCAAGGGCCAAACGGCCAGGGTTTCCCGACGCGCTAATAGCAAGGCTCTCGGCAGGAGGCCAAGGAGGTGGGCTTCTCAGCGTGGGGTTCCCGGCGCGGGCCGCGCCGGGAGCTATGGCGCCGGCAAGGTTTGACGATACTCTGTTCTGGGGTTTGCTGGCGGGTCAGAGGATTTCCTGGAGACCCGGGTCAAAGTAGATGGGCCCTGGGTGATCAAAATGCATCTATTCATCGGGCTTCAACTGATTTTGGTTTGTGTTTCAAAAGAAGGCCAGAGGATGAGAGGAACTGAGGAAGACCAATCCAGCATAGAGGACCTCTTTCACCATTGATGTGCAGAGTCCCGGGGACAGTTCAATATTGTCTTTCATCATCCCGGGAGAATTTGGGCAGCACGTCCCCTGGAATCAGCCTTTGCCAGGGAATGATAGGCAATCACCCACGGAGTGCCGGGATGAAAGCCACAATAGAGGGGTATTGGACCCCTGCCCTGTGTATGTGCTTGGAGCACTAGCTTAATATCCCTTTTGAGGCCATTGAAGCTTATGCAGTGGCAGAGCTCCCTTGGCTCGTAAGGTTATGTGGGGGTTATCCCCATTAATCTTTATCCCCGAGGTGCATATGATGACCTGGGGTGCCCTTTGACAGAATAAGAGACTACATCTAGTAGACTATAAGGGGTATCTGTATGGTTTCTTGGCTGGTGGCAGGGAGGCTTTCATCCGGGGTTCAAGGGATAGAGAATCCATAGTGTCAAGGGGTGTATGGCAAGAGGGGTGGTTCCCGGCGCCAAGACTCACCGCGCCGGGCAGTCTTCTTCACAAGGTGCTGTTCCTGGTGCCGAGAAGCTGGGGATGGAGGTTATCGGCGTGGGAAGCCTCGCGCCGGGAAGGTCTCTTCATGGGGCACTGTTCGGGGCGCCGGGAGGTTCCGGCCCCCTGTTCTTAGTTCTTTTGGTTTCAAAGGGGAGGTTTCAGGCAGGATTTCAGATGGGGAATCAACCACAGAGGTTTTATGGGCATGAAGGTCAGGGGTTTAAGGGAGGCTAGCATCAGTCGAAGGGCAAGATCATCCATTATTAAACCCTCGGGGATGAGAGGTGTTTTTCTGGTCACCTGCTGCTCAGACGATCAAGAGATTGATGTCTCTGACCCCGAACCAGCTGGGAGCTCGGCAAAAATCCTTGATATGCGGGAAAGTCCATCATCAGAGGGAGGGAAGGAGGGGGACAGAGCCCAATAACCCATTGAATGAGGGTTGGGGCTCCGTCTTCATCCTTCACGAGAGAACGACTTGAGCCGGAAATCCGGAGCATCTAAGCAAACAAACGCTTCGAAGAACATCGGATGAAAAGAAGGGGGGACAGATAGCAGATATTTCAATCATTGAGTGCCCAAACGGGCCATCGTGATATTCCATTTCATTACATCATTCCAAAACTCAAATCAACCACGAGAAGTGAGTGAGGAAAGGGGGGAATGAGCCAGGGGCCGGGATATCCCGGTTACATCCGAGGAATCGAGACAAGACTCGTATAATTACATGAAGAAGAAAAGAAAACATGGGGGAGGGCGGAGCATTGACTCCTCTCCCTCCCCTGCTGCTCACCTGGAGCTTCTTCTCCTTCTCTTTCTCTTGGGATTGGTCTCTTCTCTCTTTCTTTCAGTGGAGGAGGCTCTCTTTCTCTGTTCTGGCCCTTTTCGAATGAGGGGATTTTTATCTCCCGGTGTCCTCTCTCGCCCCTCGCGATATGGAGGAAATGGGGCTTTTATAGGCATAGCATCCCCCCTTCTCGGCAGGGTTGCCCTGGCGCGCATACCTCAGGTTCCCGGCGCGCCCCCTTGCTTCCCGACGCAAAGGCTTCTCGGCGCCATGCTTTGGGCCGTGGTGAAGAGCTCTTGGCGCCATGGCCCATTTAGGCCCCTTTCTTATTGCTTTAATTTTTCTCATCACTAGGCTTCTGGGGCGCCTAATCTGCCTCTTCATTAGTCCTTCGAATCTGTCAGAACAGATGAAGGTCCTTTTAGTTGATGGGTTGACATAGTCTTATCAGAATACCTCTGGAGTTCTCATCGGTCGATAGACTGCAATTCTTATCAGTACTGCCATCTGAGGGATGGCAACACCGGACATCAGCTTGGCCGGGGAGGGCTTCAGCCGGATGGCAGCTTCAGTGGTAATTCTTCCGTGGCTTCCGACCTTGCAGGAATCTTCACAATCTTCATTTGCTGGTTCTGGCTTTATCTTTATCTTTGCTCACATCTCATCTGTCAACAAATCAATATCTGACTTGATATGACGTGTCATCTGCAGACCTTCAGACGAGGCCGTAGTGTAGCTCTTGTTAAAGTGTGCTAGGGGGTTTCATCAGTCGGGTGACTGCTATTTCATCAGCGCCGCCGTCTGACTGGCAATGGCACCGGACTTCAGCTTGGCCGGGAAAAGGCTTCAGCCGGGTAGACGGTTGACGAGCTTCGTCGTTGATCTTTCACTGTTGGTCTGATCTTCTTTTCAATTCTGTTTCCACCCTTGCTCATTTTCAAGGTGTCAACAAATGCCCCCCACCTGCGGGCGGCGTAAGCGCAGAATAAACGGCACGGTGTCCGCAGGTGTATCTTTAGCTCAATGCTATTGACTCATTCTTTCAGTTATAGCTTGGCAGTATCCTCATACTGGGATTTCATCCTGGTACGATCTTCTTGGCTTGAGCCTCGATCAGCTGAACATATATCGGCTTGAGCCCTGATCAACTGGCACATCTGACATCTGTCGGTTTTAGGCCCCTGATTGGCTACATATTTGACTTCTGTCAGCTTTAAGCCCTGATCGGCTACATATTGCTTCTATCGGTCTTAAGCCCCGATTGGCTGAACATCTTGTATCTGTCGGCTTGAAGCCCCGATTGGCTGAACATCTTACTTCATGTGCTGTTATTTCCTTCATGTGGAAGAGTGGTAGTCTCAGCTACCTTTATACGGACGACCCGTGTTCAGCAGGAGAGCGTCCATCCTCTCAGGGAGAGAATGGGGGCTCGCTCCACCGCGTATCGGTATCTGGTGGGATTGCCTTTGCTGGGCCTGTTTGGCTAACAGAAGACATGCATCTGGAACAGACGAGAGGTCTGTTCCTCAAAGCTGACCGTGGCGATTTGCCGACCGACCAGTGCGTGGTTTCATCGTCGACATTGGGCTTATGTCGATGCAAAGGAGTTTAAGCTTCATCAGATTAGACGGAAGGTCTAAACTGGGTAGGTTCATTGCGGGTGGGACATGAAAGGGATATGTAGTTTTATCAGAACGGACGTAAGGTCTATCCCGGTAGGGTTTCATCGTTGATCCAACTGCCTCAGATGAAAGGTCTACACTGACAGGGTTTCATCATTGATCGGGCGAGGTGCCGGTCGATCAACAGTTGGTTTCATCATCGATACTGGGTTTATATCGATGCAAAGAAAGTGTTATAAGTTTCATCAGAATAGACGAAAGGTCTACACTGGCAGGGTTTCATCATTGATCGGGCGAGGTGCCGGTCGATCAACAGTTGGTTTCATCATCGATACTGGGTTTATATCGATGCAAAGAAAGTGTTATAAATTTCATCAGAATAGACGAAAGGTCTACACTGGCAGGGTTTCATCATTGATCGGGCGAGGTGCCGGTATGTAATGGTGTAGGTCTCGTCAGGACAGACGTAAGGTCTATTCCAGCAGGTTTTATGACGGGTGGGACTTTGCCAAGAAATACGTAGGTTTCATCAGGACAGACGTGAGGTCTGAGCTGGACAGGCTTTATCAGAATGGTGATGGGTTTCATTGTCGGTGGGACGTTTGAAAGTGGGTATGTAGGTTTCATCAGGGTAGACGTAAGGTCCATCCCAGAAAGGTTTTATCATCGGTGGGGCGTGGAGCCAGTTGACCGACGGAAGGCTTCATCAATGAAGGGGAGGTAAAGGTAGCGTGCCGGTTGGCATGGAACTTTTGAATTACCACATTACTGACCCAAGTGCCCTTTCGGGTTTTCACCGGAGCCAGCCCCCTCTTGCTTTTGTCCACGCGCCCTTTCGGGTTTTCACGTGGCGGGGTACCCGATTTTGCCTGCAGTGCCCTTTCGGGTTTTCACCACAGCTGGGTCTTAGCCATTTTTGCCCTTGTTCAGAATGCCTGAACAAGACTGGTGGGGTATCTCTATTTTTAACCCCATTTTGTCTCTTCTTTTCCTCTTCTTCTTTTTTTTTTTATAGAAACTTTGGTTTTGTAGCCCATGGGCTCAGCTTGTGTATGTATCATCATTGATGTGGGTGCTAACACCAATGCAAGGGGCATAAGTTTTCATCGTCTACCTAGGCGGAAGGCCTTGGTCGACTTGAGTGTGTTTTGCGGCTTAGGCGCGAAGCCGTTTGCCGGGAGCATGGCGGTATCGTTGATGTGGGGATTGCCATCAGCGCAAGGGGAATAGGGTTTCATCATCCATCCAGACGGAAGGTTCAGATTGACTCGAGAATGTGTGTAGCAGCTTAAGCACGAAGCCATTCGCTGAAAATGTAGGTTTCATCGTTAATGTGGGGTTTAACATTAACGCAAAGGGATGAGGTTTTATCATCTATCTGGACAGAAGGTCCGGGTTGATTTGAGAATGGGTGCATCATTTTCGTCAAAGCAGACGGAAAGTCTACCCCGGACGGGTTTTAGCATTGATCAGGAGGCGTGCCAGCCGACCGATAGCAGGTTTCATTATTGGTATTGGGTTCATATCAATGCAAGGATTTCATAGGTTTCATCAGGATAGACGTAGGGTCTAAACTGGATAGGTTTCATCGTTGATCGGGCAGTGTACCAATCGATCAACAGCAGGTTTCATCATCGGTATTGGGCTTATACCAATGCCAGGATTTCATAGGTTTCATCAGGATAGACGTAGGGTCTAAACTGGATAGGTCTCATCATTGATCGGGCAGTGTGCCAATCGATCAATAGCAAGTTTTATCATCGGTATTGGGTTTATACCAATGCAAGGATTTCATAGGTTTCATCAGGATAGACGTAGGGTCTAAACTGGATAGGTTTCATCGTTGATCAGACAGTGTACCAATCGATCAACAGCAGGTTTCATCATCGGTATTGGGTTTATACCAATGTAAGGATTTCATAGGTTTCATCAGGATAGACGTAGGGTCTAAACTGGATAGGTTTCATCGTTGATCGGGCAGTGTACCAATCGATCAACAGTAGGTTTCATCATCGGTGTTGGGCTTATACCAATGCAAGGATTTCATAGGTTTCATCAGGATAGACGTAAGGTCTAAACTGGATATGTTTCATCGTTGATCGGGCAGTGTGCCAATCGATCAATAGCAAGTTTTATCATCGGTATTGGGTTTATACCAATGCAAGGATTTCATAGGTTTCATCAGGATAGACGTAGGGTCTAAACTGGATAGGTTTCATCGTTGATCGGGCAGTGTACCAATCGATCAACAGCAGGTTTCATCATCAGTATTGGGTTTATACCAATGCAAGGATTTCATAGGTTTCATCAGGATAGACGTAGGGTCTAAACTGGATAGGTTTCATCGTTGATCGGGCAGGGTACCAATCGATCAACAGCAGGTTTCATCATCGATATTGGGCTTATACCAATGCAAGGATTTCATAGGTTTCATCAGGATAGATGTAAGGTCTAAACTAGATAGGTTTCATCATTGATCGAGCAAGGTGCCGGTCGATCAACAGTAAGTTTCATCATGGTGGGATTTTGGATAGGGTGAATGAAGGTCTTATCAGGATAGACGTAGGGTCTATACTGAGTGGGTTTAATCGTTGATCGAGCAGCCGGCCGATCGGTCGATCGACGAGGAGTTTATGGTGGGAGATGAGGCTTTCTTTGGGGTCACCACATTACTGACCCAAGTGCCCTTTCGAGTCTTCACCGGAGCCAGCCCCCTCTTGCTTTTGCCCACGCGCCCTTTCGGGTTTTCACGTGACGGGGTACCCGATTTTGCCTGCAGTGCCCTTTCGGGTTTTCACCACAGCTGGGTTTTAGCCATTTTTTACCCTTGTTCAAGATGTTTGAACAAGACTGGTGGGGTATCTCTATTTTTAACCCCATTTCATTTTCTCTTCTTTTTTTTTATAAAGGGTGGTAGGTCGAAATGCCATTAGATCAAGACAAGGGGCAGCTCGGTTAGGGCGGAGTGCGACTAAACCAAGGGAAGGGTATCTCGATTAGGGCGGAGTGCCGCTAGACCAAGGAAAAAGTAACTCGGCTAGGGCGGAGTGCCACTAGACCAAGGGAAGAGGGTAGCTCGGTTAGGGCGGAGTGCCGCTGGACCAAGGAAAGGGTAGCTCGGTTAGGGCGGAGTGCCGCTAGACCAAGAAAGGGTAGCTCGGTTAGGGCGGAGTGCCGCTATACCAAGGTAAAGAGTAGCTTGGTTAGGGCGGAATGCCACTAAACCAAGGAGAGGTAGTTTGATCAGGGCGGAATGCAGCTAGATCAAGGAAAGGGTAGCTCGGTTAGGGCGGAATGCCACTAAACCAAGGAGAGGTAGCTTGATCAGGGCGGAATGCCACTAGACCAAGGGAAAGGGTAGCTTGGCTAGAGCGGAATGCTACTAGACCAAGGAAAAGGGTAGCTCGGTTAGGGCGGAATGCCACTAAACCAAGGAGAGGTAGCTTGATCAGGGCGGAATGCCACTAGACCAAGGGAAAGGGTAGCTTGGCTAGAGCGGAATGCTACTAGACCAAGGAAAAGGGTAGCTCGGTTAGGGCGGAATGCCACTAAACCAAGGAGAGGTAGCTTGATCAGGCGGAAGGCCACTAGACCAAGGAAAGGGTAGCTCGGCTAGAGCGGAGTGCCACTAGACCAAGGAAAAGAGGGTAGCTCGATCAGGGCGGAATGCCACTAGACCAAGGAAAAGAGGGTAGCTCGATCAGGGTGGAATGCCACTAGACCAAGGAAAAGGGTAGCTTGACTAGAGCGGAATGCTACTAGACCAAGGAAAAGGGTAGCTCGGTTAGGGCGGAATGCCACTAAACCAAGGAGAGGTAGCTTGATCAGGGCGGAATGTCACTAGACCAAGGAAAAGGGTAGTGTGACTAGAGCGGAAGGCTACTAGACCAAGGAAAAGGGTAGCTCGGTTAGGGCGGAGTGCCACTAAACCAAGGAGAGGTAGCTTGATCAGGGTGGAATGCCACTAGACCAAGGAAAAGGGTAGCTTGACTAGAGCGGAATGCTACTAGACCAAGGAAAAGGGTAGCTCGGTTAGGGCGGAATGCCACTAAACCAAGGAGAGGTAGCTTGATCAGAGCGGAAGGCTACTAGACCAAGGAAAAGGGTAGCACGGTTAGGGCGGAGTGCCACTAGACCAAGGAAAAGAGGGTAGCTCGATCAGGGCGGAATGCCACTAGACCAAGGAAAAGAGGGTAGCTCGATCAGGGCGGAATGCCACTAGACCAAGGAAAAGCGGATAGCTCGGTTAGGGCAGAATGCCACTAGACCAAGGAAAAGGGTAGCTTGACTAGAGCGGAATGCCACCAGACCAAGTTTGAGGTTAGCTTGATTAGGGCAGAATGCCCTTCGTTGATGTAGGATAAACATCGACACGAAGAAGGATGGGGTTTCATCATGCAATCCAGACGGAAGGTCTAAATTGATGTTGATGTATAGCAGCTTGGGCACTGGGCCAGTTGCCAGAGAGGTAGATTCATTTGACAGGGACGAAGGGTCCAAGTTGAAGGAATAAGCCGGCCGATCTTGTCGATGATGACAAGGGCCGAAAGATTGTTGGATAGGATTTCCGATGGGACTTTATGATGATCGTCCTTCTCGGAGTTTATTAGGAAGGGTGAAAAAGGGAACTTTAAATTTCCACATTACTGGCTTAAGCGCCCTTTTGGGTTTTCGCCGAAGCCAGCCCCCTCTTGCTTTTGCCCACGTGCCCTTTCGGGTTTTCACGTGGCGGGGTACCCGATTTTGCCCGCAGCGCCCTTTCGGGTTTTCGCCACAGCCGGGTTGTTTGACATTTTTGCACTCGTCCAAGATATCTTGGACAAGTCTGGCGGGGCACCTCTATTTTAAGCCCCATTTTTCTTCTTTTCTTTTTTCTTATTTCTTCTTTTTTTTTATTGACATAAGGAAGAATAAGGTCTTATTATCTCATCCGGATGGGAGATCTGGACTGATGTTGGTATGTAGCAGCTCGGGCCTAAAGCCATTCGCCGAAAAGGTGAGCGGGTTTTATCGTTGGTGTGAGGTAAACACCAATGCAAAGAAGGATAGGATTTCATCATCTAATCCGGATGGAAGATCTGGATCGATGTTGGTGTATAGCGGCTTGGGCCTGAAACCGTTCGCCGAAAAGGTGGATTTTATCATTGATGTGTGGTTGACACCAATGCAAAGAAGAATAGAGTTTTATCATCTAATCCAGACGGAAGGTCTGAACCGATGTTGGTGTATAGCGGCTTAGGCCTGAAGCCGTTCGCCAAAAATGTGGGTTTTATCATTGATGTGGGGACAAACATCAACGCAAAGAAGAATAGAGTTTTATCATCTAGCGGTAGGAGGGAAGCATGCCTCAAGAGGAGCCCAAGTCATTGAGTTGTAGCCATCATCCCGGTGGGACATGATGGTCATTGTTGAAGTAGGCTTAAGCCACAAGGGTAGCGAGACAGCGGGCTTTTGACGGCATGTCAAGGCCGAGAATTTCATGGGTAGTGAAAGATAATAGAATAGCAGGTCACAAGGACCCGGAGATGGTGAGATAGCAGGCTGCGCAAGCCAAGGTAGCAGGTTAATAGACCGTAAAAGTCGGTATAGCAGGGTAGCAAGCCATAAAGGCCGAGGTAACAGGATCCAGGAAAGTGATGATAGTAGGCCGTGGGGGCCAGGGTAGCAGGTTAAATATGCCAGAGGTAGTAGGCTATAAGAGCCAGGATAGCAGGCTACGGGAGCCAGAGGTAGCAGGCTATAGGAGCCAGGATAGCAGGCTACGAGAGCCAGGAATGGCGGGCTACGAGAGCCAGAGGTAACAGGCTATAAGAGCCAGGATAGCAGGCTGTAGAAGCCAGGGATAGCAGGCTGTAAAAGCCAGAGGTAGCAGGCTACGGGAGCCGGAGGTAGTAGGCTATAAGAGCCAGAATAGCAAGCTGTAAGAGCCAGAATAGCAGGCTGTAAGAGCCAGGATAGCCGGCTGTGTTGTCCGGCGGGACTATTGATGGATTTGACTATGCTGTTATAGCGCCGGTGGGGCTAGGGATTAACATTTGAGAGCTCGGCCAAGGCGGGGTGCCTTGAGCAAGAGGGAAAAGGTTTATGGGCCTAGCCCGGCGAGGCTTGATGGGCAGAGTCTCATAGCTCGACGAGGGCGGAGTGCCTCAGGCCAAGATAAGGGATAGCTCGATCAGGGCTGAGTGCCATTAGACCAAGGCGGGGGTGGAACTTAGCTAGGGCGGAGTGCCACTAGACTAAGGGTATGTATAGCTTGGTCAGGGCGGAATGCAGCTAGACCAAGGTGGAGATAGCTCGATCCGGGCGAATGCCACTAAACCAAGGAGAGGGTAGAACTTAGCTAGGGTAGAGTGCCACTAGACTAACGTAGGTAAAACTTAGCTAGGGCAGAGTGCCACTAGACTAAGCAGCAGAACTTAGCTAGGGCAGAGTGCCACTAGACTAAGGCAAGTAAAACTTAGCTAGGGCAGAGTGCCACTAAACCAAGGCAGATAGAGCTAGGTTAGGGCGGAATGCCACTAGACCTAGGGTGGATGGTAGCTTGGTCAGGGCGGAATGCCACTAGACCGAGGGTCGATAGCTTGGTTAGGGCAGAATGCCACTAAACCAAGGAGAGGGTGGCTCGATCAGGGCGGAACGCTACTAGACCGAGGTAAGGGTAGCTTGGTTAGGGCAGAATGCCACTAGACCAAGAAAGAGGGTAGCTTGGTTAGGGTGGAGTGCCGCTAAACCAAGGAAGAGGTAGCTCGGTTAGGGTGGAGTGCCGCTAAACCAAGGAAGAGGTAGCTCGGTTAGGGCGGAGTGCCGCTAAACCAAGAAAGGGTAGCTTAGTTAGGGCAGAATGCCGCTAGACCAAGGAAAGGGTAGTTCGGCTAGGGAGGAGTGCCACTAGACCAAGAAAAGGGTAGCTTGGCTAGGGCGGAGTGCCGCTAGACCAAGGAAAGGGTACCTTGGCTAGGGCGGAGTGCCGCTAGACCAAGGAAAGTGTTGTTTGCTGGGAATGTATGTTTCATCGTCAATGTTGGGATTTGGCATAAACGCAAAGGGATAGGGTTGCATAATCTACCCAGACGAAAGGTGTGAATTGATTTAGGGGACGGGAGCTCAGGCCCGAAGCCGTTTGCTGGAAATGTGAGTTTCATCGTTAATGTGGCTCTGATCAGCTGGATATCTACATCTTTGCATATCACTGATTCTGTTGACTTTTCTTTGGCAATCTTTGCACATTGGTCGGCTTGAGTGCCGATGGTAGAATATCTGTCTGCCTGAGCGCCGATAGCTAGAATTTTGATTTCTCTTAGCTGGCCATACTGGCAATCCATATTTATGAGCATCTGTCATCTCGAATGCTGATGGCTAGACATCTCTGGCACTCCAGAGGATCATCGGGCATCTATCGGCCAGGGTGCCGATGGCAGAATGCTCGACATATGTCGGCTAAGATGCCGATGGTGGGATATCTACCCCCTTTGAATACTTGTTGAATCATTTGTCAGCACGAACCTCGTTGCTTGAGTATTTTAACATCCGTTGGCCTGAGCCTTGGTTAGCAGAACATCTGTCGGCTTGAGCTCCGATCAGCTAAATATCTGACGCCTGTCTGCTTGGGTGCCGATAGCTAGAGTTTTGACTTCCTTTGGTTGGCATGCTGGCGACTCATGCTTGGGAACATCTATCATCTCGAGTGCCGAAGGTTAGACATCTTTGGCACTCTGGAGGCTCATCGGGCATCTATCGGCGAGGGTGCCGATGACTGAATGTTTAACATATATCGGCTACGATGCCGATGGTTGTTGGCTTGAAAGTGAATGATCGAACCTCGACATCTGTCGGCTTGGACGCCGATGGGTATACATTTGGCAACCGTGGAAAGTAGTTGAACATCGGTTGGCGCGAACGCCGATAGTTGACATCTGGGGGCATTGTTGAACTTCTTTGAACATCTTGTAGGCACTGTTGAACTTCTATCAGCTTGGGCGCCGATGTATTCATCATCTTCATCTTGGAGCATCTATCGGTCTGATTACCGATGTATCTATCATTCACTCATTCGAGTGCCATTGTTCGTCCATCAGCTTACATGCCGACACCTTGATGTTTGATATATATATATATATATATATATATATATATATATTGGATCTCATCGAGCATCTGTTGACCTGAACGCCGGTGGTTAGGCGAGCTTCCATCATTCTTCATTGATCCATCATTCATTGTTCATTGCCATCTAGGATTCCATCATTTGGATAGTCCCTGACATCAGCAGCAGACGTGCAGTGTAAGAGTGTGTGACCGGATGGCCCTTGCAAGGTCAATGCTCCAATTTTATTCATCATTGCCATAAATGATCATTGCCCCTTTAAAGGGATGAGCATATCCAGCAACGGCCAGGCATGCCGCCATTGATATTTCATACATTTACCCCTAGCATGGGGAACCATGTGTGTCTTCCATCATTCCTTTGGTGTACATTTGTCCCAAGAATGGGATACCATCAATATTTCTCATTGTTTGGCATACATTTGCCCCCGGGATGGGGTACCATTTGAAACTTCCATCATCTCATAATCATCATTTTTCTTCTTCTTCTTCTTCTCTTTTTTTTTTTGATATGCATCCCCCTCCTTAGAATGGGGTATCATCTGCATCTTCCATCATTTCGTCATCTTTCTCTTCTTTTTTTTTTTGATGTGCATCACCCCTCGAATGGGAGTACCCTCTATATTTGTTATTTCACCATTTTTTATCATCATTTTTTTTATTCACACGTGCCCCCAGGATGGGGTATCATCATATCTTTCACCATCTCTTTTTTGTGTTAATACATCTGCCCCCAGAACGAGGCATCATCTGCATCCCTCATCATTTTTTTTAAATCTTTTATGTGTACATCTACCCCTAGGAAGGGGTATCATTGGCATCATTCACCATCATCATTTTTCTTTTTCCCTTTTTTTTTGGTATACATCTGCCCCAGAGTGGGGTGTCATCTTTTCTTGTAGCATCACCGGGCTTCTTTGGGGCCGGGAATATATCCTTGTTGTAGTGGGTGACCCACTCGAACAGGGCCCGAGTCTTTTCCTTAGGAAAGGAGTAGGGTTTAGTCGTTTTGCTTCTTAGGGAATGGCCTAGCTCGCCAGTCTTTGCCGACGAAGAGATAGCTGCCTTCTTTGCCTTCTTCCTTCGTTTCTCGAAAGCTTTGAAAATTGGCAATGTGAATATATTTATGCATCAGTTGTTCACTGGCAGGCTTGTTCTTTTGACTTAGGGAGGTAGCGGCCGGGCAATATTTTGTCACAAAGGCCTCAATATCAGCCACAATCTCATTCAGGAGATCAAAGGACTTGACTTCGATGCCAATCAATCTTGTTAATATTTCTATCTTCAGGTTGCGCTTGCATATCTGGACAGCCTCCTCATGGTACGGCGGGTGCCGACATCTGGCGCAAAGGTTCTTTCATCGGCGGATATAATCCAAAGCAGGTTCATCAGCCCCTTGTTTAGTCTCATACAGTTCTGCCTTAGTAATTTCTTCCTCAGCAGGTTTCATTTCCCTCATCTGTTCTATTTTGGGCCCACCCGTCACCGCCAGAATTGGTAGATTTGAGTGCAGACCAGGTGTATGAAAACCCATTTCATTCAGCTTGCTCTGCAAAAATTCAACTTCTTGCAATTTTTCATATAATTCTGTCATCATGGCAAGGCAAGAATGTTGCCCCCTATCCTGACCTCAGGAGGTACTGGCGGTGTTTTATTAAAGACGCTAGACGCGCCTTGGTTTTCAGAGATTGACATCTTTGCCCTTATGCCTCCGTATGGAGGAGGAGTGGGGTAGCATGCTTCTTCTTTTGGTGGCGGGCGTCTGCCCATACTTCTCCCTGGTTTTATCATCATGACGGGAGATTAAAGCTTTGGCTTGCCCTGACCTTACCGGTGCGGAGCATATCTCTTCGTCATCTTTTTTGAGAGTCTGGCCATTACCGAGCGAGACTGACAGCATGTTACAGGAGAAGACTTTGTCCCTCCTCATATTTCTTCGCATCTGCTTTTCCTTTCTTTTGGCGGTCGGCGTCTGCACCCTTAAGGGGTCCTCTACCACATCTGGCACTTTTGATTCACTTTTCATTTTCTTCATCAGGCCCGGGGATTTGACATGTTCCCGCAGGATGGGTCCATCAGTGCCTTCTGTACAGGCTTTTGACACCTCTTTAGGCAATTGCCGCTATTGTGATTTCTCATTGACTGCTCTTTTAGCTCAGGCAACTCATGCGAGCGTGGCGGGTCCACTTTGTATTCACCCGGCTGTCGTTCCCTTTTCTTAATCATTCTTTCAATAACAGCTTTGAATATATAGCAATTTTCAGTGGGGTGACCCCACGCCTGGTGATATGGGCAGGAGCGGGAGTTATCTTTTCTCCTGGCATCATCAGGTCTCCTTGTATCTGGAAGGACAACTTTGTCAAATTGGGCGGCCCATTTAAACAGGAGCCGAGTCTTTTCCTTAGAAAAGGAATAAGGCTTGTTCATCTTGGCTCGCAGAGCGAGGCCATCCTTCTAATCAGCCGGCCCAGCGGGAGGAGGGCGGGCAACGCCCTTTTTTCTTTATCTTTTTGTTGCTCGAACATCTTGAAGTCTATTGTAGCGACTCCTGCAGGCAGGGGCCACTTAGTCGGTCAAAAGACCTTATCTCCATTCCAATCATTCTTTTGAGAGTCTCCACTGAAGATTCTGCTTTCAATAATCTTTTCTATCATCAGCTTGCCAGCAACATCTGGGTCTATGGGCTCCGGGAAGGAGTGTGCATGCTGCCAGCTGAAGGGGGCCGTCATACTTGTTGTGTGCAGAGCAGGCACGGCAGGCTGCATTTGAGACGCAGAGGGCTGAGCTGTCGCTTGTTGTAGAGAATGTTGCCTCGGCGCCTTGCCTTTGTCAGTTTGAGCAGGATGGACCGGAGAGGCCACCCCTATCCAGCTGGAAGTCTTTCCAGCTGGCTTAGCATGCTTGGAGACAGGTGTATGTTTGCCTCTTTCATTGAGCTGTCTTCTGAGGGAGTCAATCTCCTGCTGATATTTCTTGAACATCATCTGGATCATGGGATCCAGGGTTGTCGGGATCTGCATTTCTCCCGATATTTCTTCAGTGGAAACACTCAGAGGGTTGTCTTCTTCTTCTGCAGTCACTACATTGACTGTCATCACAGTGGTTTATCGAGCTCCGTCAGCAGCCATTATCTTTTCTTTCGCTGCTCGGCTTCTTCTTGTGACGGCATTTGGCCTGTGTGCTAATTTAATCAGCTCTTCAGGCTGGTCTGGTAGTGTATTATATTTCCCGGTGATACCGGCCATATTGCAGGAAAAAAACCTGCATCTTTCCCTTCTAGCTGTGGACTTTCCTTTTGACCCGACTCGGATATGTGAGGCGGTCAAAGACTGAAGTCCTTTCTTCTGCTTCTTCCCTCTTGGGGCTATCTTTTTGATATCTGACCCTACGACTATCCTCATAGTCGTTGGAGTCTGAGGATGAGACTCCAAACGCCATATCTTCTGGGGTTTCATCTTTTTCATGTGGGGTGCCCAGGGCACGAGACAATCTTTGCTGCCCTAGGGAGGAATCCCCTAGACAGTGGAAGTAGTCTTGAACCACCTGGTTCATTTTTTTATTGGCTATGCCTTTGCAGATCTGATCGGGGCAGCGGCCTATCTTCGATCTTTGGTTGATAAGCCAGCCCTGCAATTTGGGCAGCCAAATGCTCTGACTTAGAATATTTGAAGATATCAGCCTGTCTGGCGCTGGCCTTCAGTCTCTTTGGAATAGCAGCATAGGCTGGATCTTCCGTTCTTCTTTGTTCCTCCCTTTGGCAGTATATATTGTCCCCCCCCTTTCATGGCGAGTGGCAATGACATCTTCTTTCCTTTTGCCCCCGTCCCTGGGGTGAATGACAGCAACATCTTTTTTTTCTTTCTTCTCATCTCCTGCTACCAGTCCTAGGGCTGATAATAGCGGCGTATTCTTCTTTCTTCTGACATCTTCTGCCCCCAGCTCTGGGGTGGATGACAGTGGCATTTTCTTCTTTTCTTCTGACATCTTCTGCCCCCATATCTGTCTATATCTTGCTGGCTTGGGAGCCAGCGGCTTCCTCTCATCAGTTTCCCAGTTGGCCGTCCTAGTGGCCAAAATTTGGACCTTGTTGTCAGTCTGGACGGTCAAGGAGAGGAAGGCTGTGGAGTTCACTTCTTTGCGGCAAGGCATGATGACGGTGGCGAAGTATGAGTTACAATTCTCTCGCCTAGCACCTTATGCTCAGCATTTAGTGAGCACGGATCTTCTCAAAGCTAATCGTTTCATGGACGGGCTACGGCCCATCTTCATTCAACAACTTGGCTTACAAAATATTCGGACCTATGCGGAGATGGTACAATGAGCCCATCTATATGAAAGGACCTTGGAGAAGGTCGAGAAACTCAAAGGCAAGGGAGAAGAATCTAGTCGAAAGTCTAATCGGCGAGGAAGAAGAGAGGAAAATTTAAGCATCACTTACAACTCTTGAGACAACAAGAAGAGATCCCGGAATGGGAGTGGTAGTGGCTACCATAGGAACAAAAAGGTGAAAGAGGAAGACAAGCAAGTCATGGCGACTTGCACGTTCTGCGAGAGATTTGGCCACGCGGTCGAAGAATGCTGGAAACACCTAGGGGCGTGTTTGCGATGTGGCAGCCGGGAGCACCGCTTGTCGGATTGCCCCCTCATGAAGGATCAATCTTCCAACAGTGGACGCAAGCGATAGGCTCGTCTTAACGCCATTTTGGATGATGAAGAAGCACCCAAGGATGCTGGGCTAATGGAAGGTACCGTTCAAATCTATTCCCATCCTGCATTCGTGTTATTTGATACTGGTGCTTCTCATTCTTTTATATCAACTGCTTTTGCAAAAATCTTGTCAGTTTCATCAGTTCCTCTACTTTCGGACCTAGCTATCACTACACCCTTAGGTCCTAGAACTAAACTTACAACCCACTATCCCGATAGTGAGATAATGGTAGAAGGACATGATCTTCCTGCAAACCTCATATGCCTTGACATGGAAGGCTACGATGCTATCCTAGGAGTAGATTGGCTTGTAGACCATGACGCCTATATAAATTGTCGCAATAAGAGAATCTCTTTTCGGAAACCAGGTCTTCCGCGATTCTCTTTCCTTGGTATCAAGTACAGGAAACATCCTACCCTTATTTCACGCTTGCAAACTCATTTCCCAAGGATGTGAAGCTTTTCTTACCTCCGTAATCATTACCGAGTCCAAGAAAATTATCTTAGAGCATATTCCCATTGTAAATGAGTTTCCCGATGTGTTCCCATCGGATTTACCCGATTTATCACCCAAAATGAAAGTAAACTTCTCCATTGAACTCATCCCTGGAGCAGCACATGTTTCAATAGCTCCCTACATGATGTCCTGTACAGAACTCAAAGAATTGAAGAAACAACTTCATGAGTTATTAGACAAGGGCGTCCTTCGACCTAGCACATCCCCTTGGGGTGCGCTAGTTTTATTTGTCAAGAAGAAGGATGGATCTCTCAGGCTATGTATCGACTACCAGTGACTAAATCAACTTACTATCAAGAACAAATATCCGTTGCCGCATATCGATGAGCTCTTTGATCAAATTTTAAGAGTAGAATATTTCTCCAAGATAGACCTCAGGTCGGGTTATCATCAGCTCAAGATCAAGGATGAAGACATATACAAGACAGTCTTCCGGAGCAAATATGGGCACTATGAATTCGTGGTAATGCCGTTCGGGTTAACCAATGCCCCGGCAGCATTTATGCAACTTATGAATAATGTCTTTTGGCCTTATCTCAACCGATTTGTGGTCGTCTTCATTGATGATATTCTTATATACTCCAAGACTAATGAGGAACATGAAGAGCACTTAAGAATAGCCTTGCAAACTCTAAGAGAGCATCAACTCTACGCAAAGCTTAGCAAGTGCGAGTTCTGGCTTAAGGAGGTCTCTTTCCTTGGCCATATTATTTCAAAGGAAGGTATCGCTGTCGATCCTTCTAAAGTAGAAGCTGTTAAGAATTGGAGCCGGTCGACAACTGTGTCAGAGGTTAGAGGTTTTCTGGGTCTGGCTAGTTATTATAGGCAATTCATTAAGGATTTCTCAAAAATCACTGTCCCTTTGACTAGACTTACAAGAAAGGAGAACCCTTTTATATGGTCAAAGGATTGCGAGAAAAGTTTCCTAACTCTTAAAGATCATCTCACCACTGCCCCTATCTTGGCGCTACCTATTGAAGGTGGTGGCTTTGAAGTCTATACCGATGTATCTGGCATTGGCCTGAGATGCATTCTTATGCAAAATGAAAAGGTAATTTGCTATTCATCAAGGCAGTTGAAGCGTCATGAAGAAAACTACCCTGTGCATGATCTGGAACTAGCTGCGGTTATATTCACCTTAAAAATTTGGTGACACTATCTCTATGGGGAAAAGTTCACTATATTTTCATATCACAAAAGTCTGAAATACCTCTTCACCCAAAAGGAATTAAACATGAGACAACGTAAATGGTTGGAGTATCTCAAAGACTTTGACTTTACTATCCAATATCATCCATGCAAAGCAAATGCTGTAGTTGACGGTCTTAGCAGAAGATCAATGGCAACTCTAGCAAGTCTTAGGAAATGTATGACTTATCTTATCGAGGATTTACTCGTTTGAATCTCGATGTTGATAAAGAAGAGGAAGGGTGTGTAATTGCTAATATAAGGGCATAGCCTACATTGATTGAAGATCTAGTCAAATTATAAGAAAACGACCCCACATTGATAGAGATCAAGTCTAATATTGATCAAAGGTCACAATTCTCCATTTCAACGGATGGAAGACTATTGTTCAAAGATCGAATCTGTGTGCCGGATCATGCTGACACTAAGAAATTGATCATGGAAGAAGCTCATAAATCAAGGTATGCTATTCACCCTGGAGCTACCAAGATGTACCAAGACTTAAAAAGAAATTTATGGTGGCCCAATATGAAAAGAGAAGTAGTGGACTTTGTATCTCGCTGCCTCACTTGTCAGAAAGTAAGGGTAGAACATTTAAAGCCCGTCAGGAAACTACATCCCTTAGATATTCTTGAGTGGAAATGGGAAAGTATAGGGATGGATTTCATCATGGGTTTATCTAAGATAAAAGGTGGACACGATGGTATAAGGGTGATCATAGACCGATTGACTAAATCTGCACATTTTATACCAATCAAAAGTCGATGGTCTGTGGATGTATTAGCATCACTATTCATGAAGGAAATTGTCAGACTACATGGTGTCCCTGTCACTATTATATCTGATTGAGACCCTCGATTCACATCATAATTCTGGAAGGGTCTACAGCATTCATTAGGGACCCGACTCAACTTTAGTACTGCGTTCCATCCACAAACTGATGGTCAAACTGAAAGGACAAATCAGGTGGTGGAAGATATGCTCAAGGCTTGTGCTATTGATTTTGGAGGGAGTTGGCACGACCACTTATCTCTAGTGGAATTCGCTTACAACAATAGCTATCAAGCTAGTATACAAATGCCACCGTTCGAGGCACTGTACGGAAGAAGCTGTCGCTCACCTATATGTTGGAATGAAGTAGGAGAAAAGTAATTTCTTGTCCCCGACATTATGAGGGATACAATCGAGAAGATAAAGCTTATTGTTGAGAGACTCCATATGACTCAAGACAGGCAAAAATCATATGCTGATAACAGAAGGCGCGACCTTGAATTCCAAATAAGACACCACGTATTCCTTAAGGTTTCTCCAGGTCGAGGTATTCGAAGATTCGGCATCAAAGACAAGCTCACTCCAAGATTCATTGGCCCCTTTGAAATTTTAAAAAGGGATGGTGAAGTCGCATATCGAATAGCTTTGCCACCTCAATTAGTTGGAGTCCACGATGTATTTTACATCTCAATGCTCAAAAGGTATGTCCCCGATCCATTCCATGTCATAACCTATGACAACCTGGAGATTAAAAAGGATTTGACGTGTGAGCAAAGGCCAATCAAAATAGTTGAACGAGAAGTATGTCAACTTCGGAATAAAACTATTCCCATGGTCAGAGTCCAATAGAACAAATTTTGTCCACATGAAGCGACATGGAAAATCGAAGAAGCTATGCGCAAGAGATTTCCGGAGATATTTGAATGTAAGTACACTCTCCTTAGCAAATCATATTACGATGAATTTGGAGACCAAATTATTTTTAAGTGGGGGAGGGTGTAACGCCCGAGAATTTTCTAGGAATTTTTCAAGATTAAAATATAATTACTGGGTATTTTTAAAGGTTTAATGGATAATTAAGGATTTATTTAATCCATTTAAAAGCCCTCTATTTACCAAGGGCTAAGCTTAACTTAAATTGTAATACCCCGATAATTTTTATTGAGCCCAATGTATTTATTAAGCTTTTATTAACTTAAAATTGAATTTTTAGTGAATTAATGCTTGAATTTTGGATTTTTAATATTTAATTCCTTAGAAAATAGAATAGTGAAAATTCGACTACCTTATAAAAATCTGGAAAAAATGCTAATCAGGTTAAGGACGATGTAGTTAGCAACTTTATCTTCTGTGATCGACCCAGCAAAGATCAGTAATTAGGACTAATTAGTGGATTAAGCCTAAAAGTGCACACTTAGTTAACCTTTACCTAATCTCATCTTAAAACATCAAATTAGAGCTTAATACTCAACCAAATGAGCTCAAATCGGTGGCAAATGAAAGGCCACGATCTAAGGATCAATAGCCCTCTATCAATCGAACCCAAACCTAACCCTAGCACATGGTGGCGGCCGAGTTTTGGCTTGGTCAACCTTGACGGCGCCGTTTTTCAACACCACCTTGCGTGGTCGATTTCTCCCAGCTCTGAAGTCTCCAGAAGCTCTATGAGCTATCAAAATGAATCTCTACGAGTCTATTTTCTTTTGGTAGCTGTGGTGTTCGCATTGGATTCCGATCTAGGAAGATCTTGGTCGTTTAGTGGAGGTGGGTCGGCATCCGTCGTCCTCCTTCCTCTCCTCTTTGTTTCATCGATTGAGGTAGGTTTCCTTAACCAAAACCTACACATGAATACATCAAATTGTTCCTCTCGACGAGATCTTTCCAATGATATAAAAAGCCTTAAATTTCATTAGGTATCCGAGGAGATATCGAGGTTTTTCTAAGGTGCTATCCAATTCGTTCTTCATTCTAGGGCTTTAAGTTCTCTCTTCGATTGAGGTAGGATCTAACAGCTCAACTCTGATTAATATACATGGATGTAAGCATCATCATGTTAGCTTTCATTTGGCGTAGAAAGCCCCAAATTTCATTGAGCATGTCTAGAGAATTTTGGATCGAAGTAAGAGCATGTCTAGGCTTGATTTATGCAGTGTTCTTATGAGTCAAAGCATGATTTCGGGCTGATTTTGAGTTGCATATCTTGATCCCCATATAGCATATCATACATGGATGGAATCAGCATCGAAGTATCTTTCTTTTGATATAAGAAGCCCCAAATTTCGTTGTATATATTGAGAGAATTTTATGATTTAGTAACTGCATGTCAAAATTAGGGTTTCCCGTGTTCTTGCTTCGATAAATCGTGATTTCAGAAAGATATTATGAAATTGATCTTACTGTTAGGTAGAGTTTTTCATTATCTTTCCAACAGTACCAAAAGCCCCTTATTTGGAGTCCGTTTCCATTAGTTATTAGCATTTTAGTCCAACTCCCTGGCTTGCCCTTTGACCCCCCGTTCAGCCCTGTTTAGTCCAGAGGTTATAAGGTTCATTCCGAACCGTTTATCCATGCAGTAAGTGACTTAGTTATGATTCTAAATGCTACATATTAGTATCCTAATGGTAATTAATAAATTAGAAACTCACATGATTAGTGGTTAATTATGTAACTAAATTTCTGTTAATTGCATGTCGTTCATCCTACGCGAGCTTGTCCATTCTCCTTATCAACTTGAATCATTCTTTTTGACAAATTGACTTAATGTAAAACTTAATCCTTGATAATTTGACATGGAATTAGGATTAATGTGATTATTAGCTTGCTGGTTAGCTGCTGTACTACAGTAAACAGCGTGACCAACTTACCGACTTTTAATAAGTCGTTAGCCGATTAGTGTGCTAGTCTTGGTTTTACCCCCGGAAACCCTATCCGGCGGTTTTACCATCACCTTGGAACCTTGTTATATCCCTGTTATGAACCTAATGAACTACCAAAAACATCGTTTTATGTGTTTAAACCGCTGGTTTAAGGCTTGGATCGTATCGGACGACGAGAGGCATGCGCGGCTAGTAGTTGACCGCATATCCTCTTCGACGGCCCGATAATGACCGCATATCTGTAATACGGCCCAGTATGGTCCGTATATCTTATCATGGGTCTTAATGTCTTCTGGACATGAGCGGCCCATAATGCATCGTTCATACCTTAGAGCGGCCCACTGTCAGCCGTTCTTTCTTGACCTCGCTGGCTAAGTTTCAGCCCAGTTTCTGTATGCACGGCCCTGTGTTAGCCGTACATACCTTGCGCGGCTTCTGTATGACCACACATCTCTCGAAGATGAGTTTCATCGTGTTTATGTGCTCTTGAATCCAAGGACAAGGTTAGTCCTTTAAATCTTGAACTTCTGGCAGTAATTCCCCCGATTCAATTGGCCATTAAACGTGACTGAATGTCTAGACAATCGTGGGATCTTGGATCCAATAAATCAATGCCAACGCATCATAGGGGCCCGGTCTGGTCCTGGGGAGAGCGCCCAAAAATTATTGAGCCCATGGGATGTTATAATGACATGGTGAGGCATTGCACCGAGTGCATGACTTGTGTAACGTCTATGACATAAAATCTCTTGTTACTTGTTACTTGATCGTGCTTGAATTAATGTTTAAAATACTTGCTTGTTGGCCAATTCTGTATTACTATCTCCTGTTGTTAATCCGTGTACTTGTTATCTTGTTAATTCTTGACATCATATATTTCTTGACCTTGCAAGATCTTTTTACTACGTCGTTTCATTATATCGTTATCGTCATTTATTTCTTTTATTAGCATGGCATATGAAAATGTAATTAACTTGTTAATCACGTAAACTTGCCTGTTATTTTCTACTGAGCGTCAGCTCATAGTTGTTGTTTCCCCCCTTTCCAGGCTATTCAGGTGACGATGTGCAAACCGATGGGGAAGGGCAGGAGTGATGTCTTGAGTGTATCAGTTCTAGTGTTTTGGCAGTCTTATCCTCCTATTAGTTATGCTTTGGAGAGTATTTAGTTTCAGTTATGTTATTGTTGTTAAGTGGTTGTTGTCTCAGTTGTATTAAGTTGGTTTGAGGTTATTGTATCAGTTATTGTTTGTTTTATGATCATTAAGTTATTTCCTTTTCTTAGCACTTGTGTAAATATTTAGATTGGTTCTCTCTCTTTCCTTCTAGCTAGTTTCTAACTGTACGTCCCGATTTCTAACTGAAGTCCCCCATTCTGGAGCCGATCACCCTTAGAAAGGGACAAAACCGTGAGGCCGACAGGCCAAAGCGGATAATACCTCGACGGTATAGAGTACGGGGCGTGACATAAATAGGCCCAAAGACCCAATTTCAAGACTTTTGACCCAAGCCCATTAATAAAAACGTAATTTAGGTAATTTACGGATTTAAAATGGGATATATACATCCATTAGGGGATAAATGGGAGATAATACAAAAATCTAAAAATTTCAGATTTAATGAAGCCTGGCGGTCTATCGCGCGACCGCCAGACCCACCCTAGCGGTCCTGCGATGACCGCTAAGCAACCCTAGTTCCGTAAATGGAAGAAAACATGAAAAGCTTGGATCTTTGACGATCAAATCACCTTGGATCGAAGTTACCTGGCATAGAAGACTCTCTAGAACTCTCTAGGGATTAACTCTACTCTAATTTAGGACTCTAGGTTCGATCTAATCCCTTAAACCCTAGGTGAAACCTATAAATAGACCCTAACTTCGACTCATGTGAACCCTAATGTTGGCTCACGTATTTCGAAGGTAAGGAAACTCTATCTGAGGTTGATCATTCAGAACTTTATGTTCTTCTTAGTTTTATCTAACTACCCTCAAATTTTCGTACTAGAAGCCCCAGCCGTTAGAGAGTTAGAGCTTCCACAAGTTGCTGGTTCGCTGCAGTCTGCACAGGAACCAGAGCGTCGGTCCAGTGAAGATCAGGAAAATAGAAGCCATAATCGAGGTATTTAGCAATTGGTCCTTTAGAACTTTCTATTCCCCTTCGAACTAGGGTCTACTTCCAGTCAGAAATTCGAAGTCTAGGAGCACTACCAACGGTAGGTTATCTCAGGAAAAGCCTAGAATAACATGTTAGGAGTAAAAGCCCTCTTGTTTTATGAGTTTTCATGCATTGTACATGTTGTATTTAATATTTTGTTATCACTGCGCATATAGGGTTAACATAGCATGCATGAACCATGCCTTAATAACGAAAATAATAATTCTAGTTTAAATCATGACTACCCATGCATCTCCATGTTTTAATATGATTTTATCAGGCCATATTTACCTGTTGGCATATTTTAACCTACATCTATTTACCTTAGATTAGCATGAAGTTCGGTTTTATTGCTGTTTACAGTAGACGGGAAGAAACGGTCTTCCTAAGACCACCTGAGTACCCTAGCGGCCCTTCGATAGACCGCTAGTCCAGATAAAACGGTCCCCAAGTGACCGTTAGGTTTTCTGAGTTTCTATATTTTTGTTAACCTGAAACATAATACAGAATAGCCTTATTTATCTTATGATAAGCTTAGCTAATTAGGTCTTACACCTATTTTAAATACTGTATTCTTATACTTGGATATGTTAATCAATCATCCTAGTTGATTTCATGTTCTTTATGCACTTGGACTTATTTTAAACTTAAGTTAATTTCATGCCAAAATCATATACTCTTGTATTTATCTTAATTTCACATGGTTCATGGACTTGTCTAGTTTTGATTTGATCGCTATTTTATCACGATCTCACTCTTATCTATGACGCTTCAACTTGTAGTAAAAGCACATTAAGCACACAATCTGGGACTTGTGATCCTCTCCGTTCGATATTCCTTCAACCGGACTAGGTAATCTTGTTTCAAGGCCTCCATAAGACTCCGAGAGCCTGGGATTCCCACTAGGATGCCGAGTTGGTTGTAACATCAAAATACAATGGTCTAGAAAGCACTTTTACTACGGGTGTTTTTCGGAGTCGTCGCTAAAAATGGTCCTCTCATGACCGCTAAAGGCCCATTAACGGTCGGATCGAGATCATTTCTATCTAAAACGGTCATGCCATGACCGCATTTATACTCTGAGTCAAGCCTCTTGTTCTAGCATCGACCTGACTAAAACGGTCCTGACTTGACCGCATGGATCTCCTTAACGGTCTAGATATGACCGCATGAGCACCTAAACAGTTCAGTAAACGACCGCTAGGTCCCTGATTCTGTCTAACCCGTTTTTTGACCTTTGGGTTGGGTTTTATAAGTTCCTAGATGGTCTGATGGCTGCTTGGAACTTAACACTTGTCAAATAAGATATTAATAACTTATGAAAAGTAAAGAATATGTCGTTATGCTGTCGAATTTTCTTCATTGCATAACCTTGTTCTAAATCAATCTTTCAACTCTCATATTCTTAATTGAAGCAATCTTACCGTCATATTTGTTATCATCAAACCATAGTGTGAACTTATTATATTATTGGTCATATTTATATTCTCATGAAAGTAGTTTGATTTATAACTTGAAGATGCAAGAGCGGGCACGGACAGTGTCCAAGGACTCCACTCTAGTCCTCTCGACAGATAGCCGAAAACATACTATAAACTATAGGGTATGATTAACACTGGCGTCGTATTGTGCCGAGAGTACTTTTTTTATAAACATGTGAAATCCATGAACTCTCACAAGGCAATCTTGTGAAATTACAAGCTTGCTAGTACATTCTCGTTACATGACTTTCTAGTACAAAGCCTTTATGGTTATGAAAAAGTACATTCTTGTTCATGAAAGGCCAGACTTACATTCTTATTATATATCTATTCAATCATGCCCTCATATCTCAATATTGATCATATCATGTTACTTGTGTTACTTTGGTTTTTCACCGCATGTTCTACCGTCTTATTTCATTTATCTTTACTCTAGAGCTAAGATGTTCATTACTTAAACATTGCCTTCATGTTGATACAAAGATACCTACTGGGCATGTGTGCTCCTTCCCCACTTTTTCAATCTTTTTCAGGATATTCTAGCGGGTCGGATTCAAGCTATTCAAGTGGTGGATCCGAGAGTGATTAAAGATCGAGAGAAGACCTAGTAGAGTCTTAAGTCAAGTCGAGTCTATATATTTTTCTCTTTATTTGAGTCTAGTGAATTGAGTCAAATACCATTGTAATTTGATTATCGTTATCAATAAAAGTTAGATTTTTTATCAATCATTATGTCCGTTCATCTTATATGTGAATGATTTACGCTTTGATTATATTACTCGCTTGAGGCGTACTAGCTGACTGTTCACGTTCCCGATTATTTCCACTGCATAATCTCGGGGCGTGACAAAAGTGCTCCTCAACAGAATGGATGGTCTTGGTTCTCCCAAAATGACCAGCAAGACCTCCAGCATGCATTTCACATATCAGAAAGTCCCGTACAGAAGTCTTCGGGACATAAAGTTACTGTCCTCGAAAGAGAAAATCATCTTGGAGTAGATAGTCAGTAAATATTGTCAAGGATCCAGCAGACAGGGCAGAGTAGGCATGGCCAAAATCTGGACACTCTCCATAGAGTGCCTTCATACGGTTAAATCCGGTGACCTCTACACGAGCAGTAGAAAGAAGGGAGACCCTTCAACTTAAGGCATCGGCCACCTTATTCTCACTTCTAGCCTTATGTTTTAGGACAAATGTGAAGGACTGGAAGAATTCTACCCATCGACCGTGCCTAGGGTTTAAGCCCTTTTGAGAGCTAAGGAATTTTACGGCCTCGTGGTCCGAGTATAAGATAAACTCTTGAGGTAAGAGATAATGTCTCAAGTGTTTGAGAGCTTGGACCACGGCGTAAAACTCCTTATCGTAGGTAGAGTATCGAGACTTTGCATCAAAAAGCTTCTCACTGAAATAAGCCATAGGGTGCCTTTCCTAACTAAGCACTCCTCCTATACCTACACCAGATGCATCATAGGATATCTCAAAGACTTTGGAAAAGTCTGGCAGGAGGACAGGGGCTTTGGTCATTAGCTTCTTTATGGTAGTAAAAGCTTGGGAGGTGGCTTTAGTCCACTCAAAATTTTCCTTACAGATGCAATCCTTAATGTGTGCCATAATGGTGCTAAAACCCTTAATGAAGCGTCTGTAAAAAGTGGCTAGCCCATGGAAACTGCGAACGTCATAGACATTCTATGGTTCTGGCCAGTCTACTAAAACTTGAACCTTGGATTGGTCTACAGCCACTCCGTGACTAGAAATCACAAATTCGAGAAAAGTGACCCGATCTGTCATGAACTCACACTTCTTTAGGTTGGCATACAGGGTTTCTTTCCTTAAAATCTCGTAGACTTCCCTTACATGCTAGACGTAGGTCTGAGGGTTGTGGCTATAGATCAAAATATCGTCAAAGTAGACGATAACAAAGCGACCAATAAGGGGTCGGAGGACTTCTGTCATGAGCCTCATGAATGTGCTGGGGGCATTGGATATCCCAAATGACATGATGAGCCACTCATACAGACCTTCTTTTATTTTGAAGGCTATCTTCCATTCATCCCCTGGTCGGATCCTGACCTGATGGTAGTCACTTTTCAAATCAATCTTGGAAAAGATGGTAGCTCCACTCATCATGTCAAGCATGTCATCGAGACGGGGAATTGGAAATCTATACTTGAGAGTGATTTTGTTGATGGCGTGAATATCAATACACATCCGCCATGTGCCAACTTTTTTTGGTGTGAGCAAGGCAGGAACAGCACAGGGACTCTTGCTCACCCTAAGGAAACACTTTTGAATAAGGTCCTCAACAATGCTTTGGAGCTGAGCATGCTCCTTGGGGTTTAGCCTATAATGGGGAAGGTTGGGTAGGGTGGACCTAGGGACAAAGTCAATGGCGTGTTGTACATCACGCATGGGAGGGAGTCTAGAGGGCAAGTCCTCAGGGAAGATGTCTTGGAAGTCCAGCAGGATTGCTTAGACTTCAGTTGGGACTAAGACTTGGAACTCCTTGGGTGCGATGGTAACAACAACAGTCCAAACAGGGGCACCCTCAGCAACCTCTCTATTTAGCTCATGGATATTTATGAAGTTAAGGCACCTAACTAGGCCATGACCAACCTTAGGGGCCTTAGGAATAGGTGTGATAGGTGCAGGAGAAGAGGGAATGGGAGGTTTCCCTTCAGTGGGAGTTTGGATATTCTCCTGAACCTTAGGGGTTCCAGTGGGGGTGGAGGTGGAGCTCCTTCCCGGGGTCACCTTTGGGGGTGCCGGGTACAATTGAATCTTCTTCCCGTTGTGGGAGAAAGAATATTGATTGGATCGACCAAATGTAGTAAGGTCTACATCATAGATCCATGGTCGTCCTAAGATGATGCTCTTGACCTTCATAGGCACTACATCGCATAAGATCTGTCATTGGTAGGATTGGAATTGAATAAGAATGATGCATGTAATGGTGACTGGGATAGAAGTGTCATATGGCCTTGGATAAAGGTGCGTAGGTAGACCTAGACGGGAGACAAAATCTGAAGAGACTGTATTGATACACCTCCCGTTGTCAAAGATCACCTTGCAGGGTTGAGATTTTACCATGATGTAGGTTTGGAAGATGGAGGTTCGACTCCAGTCGTCCTCCTGGGGGTGTGCTAAGATGCAGTGAACTACACCCAATTTTTTCTGGCTAGAGCTCTCGACAATATCTCCAACCTTTATGTACTCGACATGAGTTCCATCAAATCTCGCGTCTATTTCCTCAAACCGGGTGATGAGGTCAGGATCGGACTCATACCTCTCAATGGCTTCTCCTTCTTGAGGTGGAAGCTCCACAGGCTGGGGGTCAGTGATGACCAAGGCTCGGGTGGGGCAATTGGTGGCAACATGCTCTAAGTTATGGCACCTAAAGCAGTGAACTCCCGAGGTAGGGACTGGTTGGGAGGTGTTAGGGATAGCTCCCTTTCCCTTGTCATCCCACCTATCGGTTGGCGGAGTGTACTCCAGCCTGGGCACAGTAGCAGGTGCAGGTAAGGAGTTTCTTACGAAACGAACAGCAGGGGCAACGGCCCGAAGTGGGGTAGCAGTAGGGACATATGAAGTAGAGGGGCTAGGCCTTTCAGGGTAGCAGGTCATGGGGTTTCGGGGTTCAGGTTGGCGGTAGGTGGAAACTCGAAGTGGGACCACCCTTTGAAACCGCTCAACGTCTCGAGCAACCTGGTAGGCGTGCTTGAGGGTGTTAACCTCTCGCAAAAATAGCTCATGCTGAATGCTTTCGTGTAAGCCAGCTCTAAATCGCGAGAGGGTGAGAGAGGCATCCTCCACGACATGACTCCGAAGGAAGAATTCGTTGAATTTGGCGATATATTCATCTACGGACTTCCCATCTTAGGTGAGTTTCTGCCATTGGTCTAAAAGACGTTGATGGTAAGAGGGTGGCAGATACTTCTCCCGTAATTTCTCCTTCATTTCTTCCCACGTGTGTATACGCTCCTCTCGTCTCCTTGCTAGGAGATTCTCAACATTGCACCAGTAGGTCTTGGCTTGACCTATGAGCTTCATCTTGGCAAACCTCATCCTTGTGGCAGAGGTCATGTGGTAATGCCAATCAAAATACTGGTCCATCCCGGTCTCCCAATCAAGGTATGTGGCAGGATTTGGGGACCCATCAAAACTGGGAGTGTCTATCTTGACGTTCCTCAGGATGATCTCCTCATCTTCATGGTCTCTTCCTAGAGATGCACGATCATCTTGCTCTCTACCTCGAGGAGCCTGATTCTGGCGGGCTCGGTCTCTCTCTTCTCCATGGTTGGCGATGGGATCTTCGTGACCATTCACTCTTCCTTCCTCTCTCCTTACATGATCCTCTAAGACTCGGATCCTATCATCTAGCTCTGCTCACAATTGGCCTATAGATGCTTAAAATTGGGCTGTAAGATTCTACTCGAGCTGGACTAACATGGCATTCACGCTATCCTGAGCCATGGGTGGTTGTAGTGTTGAAATACGCTCTAGACGACCCGATGAATTCCTAGACCAATGTTACATGCACGAGCTCGGACCTAATTGTTGCAATCTTGGGACCGAAGATTAGCAAGGTGTAGACCTATTTGTTGGCAAATACTCAAAGGGTCACTTTGACTTGCGAAGGGACCGGCTAGGTAGAGTTGCTCGCCCGTAGGTAAAGTAATTGTGGAACTACCTCCTGACAATTACGGTGCCCTAATGTGACAGTTCTAGGGCTTAAGGATAGGGTCATACAAGCTCTCTGTTTCTCTGTCCACAACGATACACTAAGGAGACAAGTTGCATGGATAGGGCTCTCTCTCACTTCGTCGCGCAGCAAATGATAAAGATACTAAATGAGCAAGTGAGTGGAGCATGCACCTAGCTAGAATGAAAAGTCTTGCTCCGACCAGAGACGAAGGCGAGCGGGGATGTGCATGTCAGCACGGCGTCGATGAAGCTTGAATGGTTACAACAAATTCACTCCACGCAGGAGGGTTCAATTATTACAAAACCACTTAATTAAATTTCTCGCACAGGGGAATAAATCAATTCATAATTTCCCCACACAGGGAGACGTAGGGTCACTCACGCTCCGTAAATCACAGACTATCTGCCGACGACCTTGCGACCGTGGCGCTGGTCAAGCCGCCGTAGTGGACTCGGGTGCCACAATTAACAACTTATTTAAATGATAGCTGTATATATATATATATATATATATAATACTATTTCTCTTCTGAATGCTCCAACATTTTTTTCAAACTTCTCCGGTCTTCTGCGCAAATCACGCACCGAGAAGGCAGGCAGTCAACACACGCCTCAAACGTGGGCGGCGACCACGTTGGCGAGGGCAGGCGGCCACGCGGCTGCACGCGGGAGGCGCGGGCGGCGAAGGCGGGCGATGGCCAGCACCGTCGAGTGCAGGCGGGCGGAGGCGCGGGTGTGGGTGCGGGCGACGAGGCGGGCAGCCAGCGGGCGCTGGCATGCGACCACGCGACAGGGCGGGCACGGGCGGCGAGGCAGGGTGGCCAGCGGGTGCTGGCGAGCAGCCACGGGGCAGGGCGGGCGCGGGCGGCGAGGCAGGGCGGGCGCGGACGGCGAGGCAGGGCGGGCGCGGACTGTGAGGCGGGCGTACGCAGGCGCACTCGGACATGGGGAATGAGGCAGGCGTGGGCGCGTGGTGACGAGCGCGGGTGACCACGCGGCGCGGGTGACGAGGTGGGTGACCATGCGATCGGCCAGGTGGCTTCACATGGGTGTGGCGGCGGTGGCCGCGGATGGAGGCGGGGGTGCGCCGGGCGCGGTGGTTGAGGAGGGCCGTTGCGGCTGGGGGAATATTTGAAGGGGGCACATTCGACGATGCCCACGAACTCTTTCTTTTTTTTTACTTTCTCTCTCTCTCTCTCTCTCAGCCGAGAGAAGTCGATCTTCTGCTTCTATTTTTTTTGTTTTACGTACCGAAGTTAATCGACGTTGTGGAGAGGAACGGCGAGGACGTCGAGGATGACAGAGATGTCATTGTTTGGCTCTGATATCAAATTTGATGCGGATGGCGGCGTGGAAGCGATCGTCGGCACTCCGATAACACGAACGGGACGGTGGGTAGCACGGGAAGGGGATATATATTGCCCGCGCAGTTCGGCCTCTCGCCGGACGGTCTCTCACTGGGCAATCACTCAAAGCTCACGGGGAGCTTGGAGAGAAGGAAGCAAGAAGAGAAATCACTCAAGGGTTTTCATTTTTCCATCGAAGCAAATGATACAACTAGCCTCCCTTATATAAGGATGGCCAAAATACACCAGGACACAAATACTCTAGATAATTCATCAAATGACCTTCAGATCCTCTGACTATTGGCCTAATAAAACAAAAGCCCACTAAAGGACTAATGAACTAATGGGTCTAACAAAAAAAGGCCTAATAAGCTAAATAGTAAATGGCCCAATACAACCACAATGGGCTTAAAGACACTAAATCACACATATAGCCCAATACACATAATTCAATCAAATGGGCTGAAATAAAATACATAGAAAATGGAAATGGGTCTCAGGACGTCGAGTCTCCTAGCCATAAGCTCGGTGGTGTTGGGGCGGTGCAGTGTCAGCTCCTTGTAATTGGTTCGGTGTCCCCACCACTGAGGAGGGTTGCCTCCCATTTCACTGGACGCGGAGTACCTGAGGTCCCACTTTTCCCGGATCCACCGGGATGTGGAGCGGCTTGAGCAGCAGTCGGTGACCACGGCGAGAAGGGGAATAAAGTGATAAAGAAAAATAAGGGAGTTTATGTTATCTCTAGGATATTTTCCTTTAATCCATATGACTCTCACGACAGTACCATACACTCGCCTTTTACGGAAAGTCGAGAGGGGTCAACTTACATGAGAGGTTTTCGAGAGTTAGTATAGGGTAATAGTGGCCTGCGAGAGCAGAGTGGTTACTCATTCAGGATGAATGAGACCAAAGTGGCTGGAGGACAGAGTGACCGGATAGGGCGCGGGCGTGCCAGTCGATTTCTCGATAATCACCTATGGAACCAAATGTTGACTGGGGAAGTGTCACCAGGATGCGGAACATGGGCACGAGGTATCAGGCGACACATGGAGTGAAGGAAGGTTCCACAGTTGCGAGTGTGCAGGCGATTGTGGGGATTCATTTATGGGACGTCTTTCCTCACCGACCACAAGCAACCGGTGTTTATTTACATCAGATTGAATCCGACCACCTTTGTTCTGTGCTGAAGAAGAGCTTACATATTTCTGAAGCCAAGGACAGGGGCTCGGGTATATCCTACAACTGTAGGGTGACTGCTGTGCTTGACTGGAGGGGTTAATAGACTGAGATCCAGGAGACTGGTTGCACACTGGCTAGTGTGGGTAAGAAATTGGGACCCAAGTATGGGCATACATATTCAACTGGTTTCATGCTTTATAGGTGCCACGTGGGCCTTACAAGCAGGCCAAAAGGGCCAATGTACATCCGGTGCAAGCCGCAGGACAATTCTAACACGTGGGTCGCACCCGAGTCATTGTAGGATAAAGCGATTATCTGCGTGTTTTTACAGGGGCTCTCCGGAAGGAGGTAGGGACGTGTCCGAATCGTCGAGGGAGGGCTAGACTGGATGGCAGGGGCGGACAGTGGCTGGCACTTGAGGGAGGTCGGACGTGGCTCGAGGTGAGCAGTCGGGTATGGGTCCAAAAAGGCCAGTGTCTTCATGTCGGGGAGTTAAGGCCGGTCCCAAGAATGTTACTTCCGAGACAAGGTCCGGCTAACTTGGGTCAGCAGTCAGGACCGTCGATGGCCGGCTCGGGGTGAGCGGCGGGCACGCGGTTCCCTGGCGTGAGCAAATCTGGCATTATGGCGTGCGGGTCGTTATCATAACGCGCTATACGCGGGTGGACCCGATGTGCAGGTGTGGTCGTCGTTATAATAACGCCTCATATGCGGGGGAATGGACTTGAGTGAGATGGCTAGACGACATGTGAGGGGAGTACGTGTGACATACCCTCGGTGTATATGAGCCGATCAACAAGCCACCCAACATGCACTTAGCTCCTCGCGTTCTTGCTGGAAGCCTTGGGGCTTGAGTCCTTGAGCATTTGTAGCTGAGTCCACTTGCATGCCTATGCCCCTTGAGCTTCTAAGGGGGTTTTATAAGGGAATATGAAAGGTCAGGGGGTGTCACGCCCCTAGATTTATGTACAGCGGAAGATATTCGGGAACGTGAACAGCCGGCAAGAGAAGCTTCGAGTGACAATAATAATCAGAGCCCAATCATTCACACATAAGATGAATGGAGACAATAATTGATCAAAAATCTGACTTTTATTGATAATAATCATCTAGTACATGATCGTGACCCATTAACTAACTAGACTCAATAAAGTAAAAATTACATATTTGACTCTTGACTAGACTAATTATGGCTTCTCTCGAACCATCAATCACTCTCGGATCCATCACTTGAATAATCCGAATCCACCCCGTTAGAATTTTCTGAAAAAGATTGGAAAGCAGGGTCATGAGCACACTTGCCCAGTAGGTATCTTCGCATCAACATGAAGATAATATTAAAGTGATTAACATTTTAGCTCTAAATGAATAAGGTAAAATCATGTGAATGCGATAAATCATGTGAATAAAACAAGTAACATAATAGCATGATAAGATCACGATGAGAAAGGATATGCGAACAAGATCGAGTTGAATATAACCAGAACGTAAATTGGCCTTTCACGAATACGAATATGCTTGCATGCATCAAGAATGCACTTTCACCTTCACTTTTCACTTTTCATAACCATAAAGGTTATGCACTAGAATGTCATGTAACTAGCATACATCAATTCAATCAAGAGAGAGTCTCGCAAGAGTTCCATGGATTTTCACTTATTTATAAAGAAAGTACTCCCAGCGCAATGCGACGCCAGTAGCATCATACCCCATGGTTTACAGTATATTTCTGACAATCAGCCGAGGGGACTAGCATAGAGCCCTTGAACACAATCAGTGCTCGAACTGCATCTTCACGTATAAATCAAACTACTTCCACGTTTATAACAATAAGGCCAAGAATGCACAATTTCAATAATAGCTCCATGATAAGGTAACCAAAAAATAAGAAATGCTTCTATTGAGAATAAGAGATTTCAAGAAATGAATTAAATAACTAGGTTATGCTGTGGAGATAGATTTGGCAACATAACGGTACAAATTCTTTAACTTTCACACTTCAATTAAAATACTTTGATTAAGGTGATATGTCCCAGAAATTCAATAGTCTTTCTAGGATCATAAGAATATTAACCCCTTTGGGTCAAAACTCAGGAAACTTAGCGGTCAATAACGGGGCCGTCACACGACTATAGCGGTCTACTTCTGGACCGTTAATTATAAGACTATTCGATAGTTGAAAATAGGTTCTGGAGTCTTTAGCGGTCAAAGGTAGATCCGTCAAGGTTCCTTTAGCGGTCTAGATAAGGCCCGCTATCAGACTATGACGGTCAATTATTGGGCCGCTAAGATCCAGAAATACAAAACATCGGTAGTACTTTCTAGATAAATGGGCTTTAATGGTACAACCAACTCGACGTCCTAGTGGGAATCCCAGGCTCGCGGAGAATTACGGAGGCCTTGAAACAAGACTTCTTAGTCCATTGAAAGGAATATCCAAAGGAGAGGCCCTCATGTCCAAAATTATGTTCCTATAGTGCAAAGTGTGTAACTAATGGTCATATACCGGAATATATGCCATGAACTTAAAGAAATGACTCTGAGATAAGAATAGAATGTGTACAGTGAGAAACCCGCATTAGATCTCGTCCATATAAGCATTTAAACCATAATTTAATACAAAATTATATGGTTTTTGGCACAAAATATCTTATGCTTAAAATAATCCTAAGTACCATAAAGAAACATGAACTCACTGTTTATGAATCAGGAATTAAAACTCAGAGTAATAAATACCATTAAAACAGGTTAGTATATAGTTAACTAGGCTTAATTATAAGTTATATGGTTGTTCATAAATCTATCTCGTGTTGATAGAAAATAGCACAATGGCGGTCTATCATAGAGCCGTTACAGGACTCTGGCGGTTTATCGTAAGGCCGCCAAAGTAACTTTAATGGTCTATTTCCAGTCCGTCAGAGGTTTCATAAGAATCAAGATTACAAAGTGTCTAGCGGTTCATCGTAAGGCCGCTACAGAGAGATGGCGGTCAAATTCTAAGCCGCTATAGCACGACAGACAATAACTTAAATAAAAGGGTTCTAAGATTTTTAACTCACATCATGTCTGAAAATCATATATAAACTTTCCCTATCAGGATAAAACGAAGGTTAAGCTAACAATATGCATGGGTTTTCTGTGAATTGACAAGAAAGTTCCTCTTAACTTATTTAGGGCTAAGAATATGCATGAATGTACACTAGATGCATAAAATATGAGATTCACGATCTATAAAGTATGAAATCAAGTGCAATAAAAGGGCTTTTATCCCTAGAGTGATGTTTTAGCCGTTCATGAGATGACCTACATCTGCTAAAGCCTTTAAAGTTTGAATTTGATGCTAGATGCTACCCTTAGTCCCTTGTACTCCTTGTGACAAATTAGCAACTTCAAGCTGCTCTAACTCCTTACTCTCTTGACCTAATGATGTGAAATTTGGAGGGTAAAAAGTAGATACTAAGGGGAACAAAAAGTTCTAAAGGCACTTAGGCTAAATACCTCTCTTTGATTCTCTAACTCTTTTGATCTTCACCGACTTTTTCACAGTTTCCTGGGTCGCTAAGGTGGAACCAGCAACTTTACAGGCTTCTATCTCCTTGTGTGCTTGATCTCCTAGCACAAAAGTTTGGGAGATGTTAGTCCTATGTATTATCAATAAAAACTTCTAAAGAACCTACCTGAAATAATACCGTCTTACCTTGATTCCACGCGAGCCAAGGTAGGGGTCGCGCTGGTCAAAACTAGGTCCTATTTATAGGCTTTTGACTAGGGTTTGAGGATTAGATCGATCTTAGAGTCCTTATTAAACCTTAGATCGACTTCTGAGAGTCCTTAACATGTTTACTAGTCCTCCCATCTCGATCTCTAAATGATAGACTAGCAAAAATCCCATATTTTTGCTCTTTCTTCAATTCACGGAACTGATAGGAAATAGCGGTCGAAGCTTGGTCCGCCACATGCTTTTAGCGGTTTTACGATAGATTGCTAAGATCCTTAGGCGCCGAATTTAAAATGAGTTCAAACTCTAATTTCATCTTATTCACTAATTTATCCATTCAAGGTGTATTTATCCCTATATTTCGTGAATAAGCTAATTAATCTTCTAGAATATGGGCCAAACTTCATGGGCTTGGTCCTTAAGTCTTTTGGGCTCCATTTGAATAGGCTAGGTTAATTGTTTACCATAATAGGGCCTTAATAATAATTTATTTAACCCAATATTTATTTATTAATCTATTTTGATCTTTAAAATTCTCAAAAAATACTTAAAAATACCAGAAATAATTTATAAAAATTCTGAGAAATTACACCCTCCCCCACTTAAGAGAATTTGGTCCCCAAATTCATAACATGAGTTTTTACGAAGGGTGTACGTACTTTAATGTATTAAAAATTAACGTAAGGCGAATGGGTTAAGAGGGTACCTTTAATCATTACCTTCCTCGTCTAGAATGGCATTTAATCGACCTCGTTTCCCGCATCCGTTGTTATCTCTTGAAGATTGTTCATTTATGAGAGGACACATGGGCAAGCGATGTTCCCGACTTCCACATTTGAGACAAGCACCGAGATGCTTCCAACATTCTTCTACCGAGTGCCCAAACTTTTCACAAAATGAACAAGCCGTGGAGACTTGCATTCTCTCTTCTTCTTTATCTTTCTTATTCTTTCCGTTTCCATTTCCATTTCTTTTCCGTTACCTTTCCCATTACGGGACCTCTTAATGTGACGGTTTTCATCATCATCCACTTCTTTCTCTTCTTGCCTATCATGTTTTCGGCTTGACCTTTCTCCTCGGAGCCTTTCCACTTTCTCCATGGTTCTTTCACATAGATGCGCTCTTTGAACCATCTCGATATAGGTGCGGATATTCTGAGTTCCAAGTTGCTGGATAAATCCGGGTCTTAAACCATCTATAAATCGGTTGGCTTTCAATAAATCTGTGCTTACCAAGTGAGGAGCATAAGGTGCTAGTCGAGAGAATTGTAATTCATACTCTGCCACGGATATCGTGCCTTGTTTTAAGGAGGCAAATTCCATAGCCTTCCTCTCCTTTACATGCTCGGAGAAGTACTTGGCTCAGAAAAGTGTAAGAAAACCCTCCCATGTATGAGGCGCATCTACAGGTGGTGCCGGAATGGATTTCCACCATGTACGAGTATCCTTATTGAGTTGGAACGTGGTAAGTCGAACTTTCTCCTGGTCGGTGCATTGCATGACATCGAATATTCGATTCATCTCTGTAGACACGCCAAAATTGACGTTACTATGAGTACATCTCGTATTGCCTCGCAATACCATAATTTGACCCTCAAATTAACTTTGTTTGAGTGGTTTTTCCCACTTTTCTTAGATTTCTCCCTTTTTCTCACTTTTCTTATTTTTTCCTATTTTTTTAGATTTTCTGAATATTTTTCTCCATTTTTTTAGATTTTTCAATAATTAACGCCGTGAGAGGGGGCATCATTTATTTTTAAGAAAATTAAAGAAAATAAAAAGGAAAATGACGCCTCTTTGAGGAGGCGTCCGTTCTTTCTCTTTTCCTATTTTTCTGGATTTTCTGAGAATTTTTCAGATTTTTTTATGAATTGATGACATGTAAAGGGGCGTTGTTTTGATTTAAATTAAATAAAAAATTAAAAAAATAGAATTAACGACAGTGTGTGGCGTCAATTTCAATTTAGATTATTTTAATATTATTTCTGGCCCTCCTTCATGGGTGATTTGGTGACTTTCTGGATGTCAGAAAAATACGAAAAAATAGTAATTGGAATCAGCACAGTTAGATGCACGTCCACCTAAAAAATAGGAAAATAATAATAAGAAATGAAAACTGGCCCTGTTTTACATGTTTTTAAATAACGTCCCTCACTCGGGCGTCAATTGAATTGACGTCCGAATGCGCGGTCGTCATTTCCTTTTGGCTCTTTTATTATTTTGATTCACGGCACTGTGTAAGTCGTCATTTTGAATTGACGCCCCTAGTCAGGTCGTCATTTTCATTGCTATATTTTGAGATTTTAAATCCGCCCGAAATTCGTATTAAATTCTAAATAGCGCCCCCATGAAAGTCGTCAATTCTTCAAATGACGATGCCTCCGCAGGCGTCATTTTAAAACGCGATTGTTTGTCCGGTCGTCAATTCTTGTTCAAATTCCGAACTCTCGCCGAACCTCCTTCTTTCCTCATTTTGAGCCCCTTTTCACTTCGGAAAGGACTCTAATGGATTTCCATGACTGGAGGGATTCCTTCCAATATTTATCTCTTGCTAAAATCAACTATCCTAATTGTTCTTGGACTTAAACTCCATTCTCCCCTATAAATAGAGCCCTGCGGCTCATGCTAAGGGGGGCCGATTCTCAATTTTAAAGGAGAGGTGCTGCTGCTTCTTGGCCCAAGGAGGAGCTCCCCACGTCCAAAAGCTTCATCTCTTGGAGACTCCCTCCCCATCGTGCATCAAAGCTACAGGAGAAACAATCCCAAGCTTCTGTTTCTTTTCATTATTCTCTGTTATATATTCCCTGCTCTTTTTTTAGACCGCATGCATGCATTATATATAACATGTTCATCTCTTTACCTCAACCACGTTGAGCTTCCATAGTGCAACACTTGCACCCACATTTATCTACATTAGCATTCATCATAAATTTCCCTTCCTATTGCATGGGGTTTTAAGGGCAACACCCAACAAGGTGTGTTCTTATACATGATTTTCATGCTCATCTTTATTGTGAATTTGATGCTATACTCACCTTGGTTCTAATCCATATTCTTTTATTGGTGTTTGTTAATTTTGCAAGGGTAATCAACAAGAAGAACTCTCTTCATCGGCCGACCGATCGGAAGAGAAGGAAAGCACTCACAATCTCCCCCGCATCCTTTTGAGGTATTTATATTCACGATCCCTCCATTGATTATTCATTGTTATATCTTTGAGGCCCTCGCGTCTCTGGCGATCACATTCCCCTTAGCATCCTCGCATGCTCCCCTTTTTCTCCCCTTTCCCCTCCTTTTTCCCTTTTAATTATTCTTTAGTTTTTCCTTAAGTGGATTTCTTAGAATCTACAAATTGACGATCACGGTGGGACCCTTTTTGTTTTAGTTTGATTGCCCCTCCTTCGGCGCCCTCGTGTGCCCCTCCCTTTGGCGCCCTCGTGTGCCCCTCCTTCGTGCTCCACGTAGCACACTCCCTTTGTGCACCACGTGCACACCTCCCACTGGATTAGCCAATTTGCGTACTATCCATATCATTTTTATTAGAAAATAAATTGATTTCTATTTGTCATCAGGGTTAACGGTTCTCTGGAACTGAATAACGCCCTTCATACCGCCGTCATTTCCATATACAGCGGCCGTTCGAACGGGCACTATTTCCATTTTTATTGCGAGCATTTCCATCATTTTTTTAATTAACGCCCCTCTCAGAGGCGTCATTTCTTAATATAACGCCTCATACCAAGGCGTCATCTTTCTGATTATTACATTTTGACGCCCCTCCCAGAGGCATCTCTTACTAATACAGCGTCTTACTGAAAGGCGTTATTTTGGTTATCTTTGCTTTTATTCATCATTTTAAGTTCAGTTACTGTTATCTGACGCCCCTATACACAGGCGTCATTTCCACAGGCAGCGCCTCACTTTAAGGTGCTATTTCATTTTGATTGCTATCTGTTTGCACTGTTCACAGTGATTAGCGACTGACACTCAGTCGTCTCTTGTTGATATAGCGACCTTATCCAGGTCGTCATTTTGTTCTGTGCCCACAGAACCCCTGTTTACTGCTTACTGCTGTTCGTTTGACTGATTCTCATATCACATGCTTGATATTGCCTGCATTAGGCTGCATTTAGGGCATTCGGTTTGGGAGACCTCCTCTCCCCACACTTTTAGGAGTCACACCCCCTCTTGGTGAAGGAAGGACCCTCCTTTGAGCATTCCGTCTCATTGGACCGGAAATTCTTGAACCAAGCCTCCGTAAGTCCCCGCACCCGTGGATTCCCTCACGGACGCTAGGCAGGTTGTACCATTGAAGCACCCGGAGTATAGTTGACTCATACGTTGGTGAGGAGAGAGAAAGAACCTAGATACCCGAAGATTATACCCAAATTTTCAACCAGGATCCACTTTCAAAGGAGAGAACTTATTGTAAAATTCACTTTAATCTACAAAGAAAACCTTAAAACTTTGGGCTCATTACAACTTGAGTGTTTATTTTGTTTAATAAGGTGATATCTCTTGGGTATACTTGTTTGTTGGAAACCTATTTCTTCTTCCTTAAGCATGAAACTCCGTTCAGGTAAAATCATCAACATGGCCAACTACGGATATACTTATGATGGTTATGAAGAGGGTCACTCTGACCCGTTTTATAATATTCCCTCTCAAGATCCTGTCTACCACGAGGGAAACTATATTTCTTCTTCCACTCAAGTCCACATGGTGGACACCACTTCTTTGGAGGTTGAGCCTTCTTCCCAAGCTCAACCTACCACTCAAAATACTTCAGGGGACGTTCCCCCTTCTTTCAACTTCAACGAAGTTCTCAAAGTTCTTGCTCACCTAGATGATTCCCAGCGCCAGGCGGCCCAAGCCGCTCTGAAGGGAAAGTCTGTCCCGTCATCTTCTAACCCTCACCAGGCCATGGATGGCCACTCTGCTAGTTCTCCCAACGACCAGGCGGTCGCACCCAGGGTGCCCTCGCGCCCATCAACTCCTATTATGACTACGCCAGCTCAACCGGCAAGTCACTCCATTGCTAGGCCTCAACAACCTCCTGTTTCTCAAATTTTGAGAAGGCCTATGACGAACCAATACTCTTTTCGTCCGGCCCCAACCGAGTCTGATAACCACACTATACTCCTCCAAAGGATGGCTAGTATGGAGGAGCAGCTCAAGAAGGTTACTGCATCCAAGGTCGCTCCTGAAATTATGCTTCCCACTCTGCCAGTTTTTCACCTACCCCCGTCTGAAATGCCGAATTTTCGACGGTACAATGGAACGGGTAATCCGCACATCCACTTGAAAGACTTCTTATATGAGGCATCATTCTGGCAAGATAACAAGACTTCTCTGGCTTATCTCTTTAGACGGTCTTTAGATGGCCCGACACTAGAATGGTTTTATTCTCTGGAGCCGACAGATACCAGTGATTTTGATGTAGTTCAATGAAAGTTTCTGCAGAAGTACAAGGACCGTGTGGGTCCCTCTTTGTCTGTTACTGATCTGGTTGCCGAAAAGATGAAGCCCAAGGAGGGCTTCGTTTTATTTGCTGATAGGTGGAGAGCTATGGCCGAGAAGTTAAAGGACACACTGTCGGAAACAGAACAAGTGAAGATGATTATATCAAACTCCACTCCGCAGTTCCATCATATTTTAGCCATGAACAAGTTGAGCACTATGGAAGACCTCTATGAAAGAGCTAGATACATACAAACTCAGATGAAAGATTCACCTATTATGGGCATGTTTGAGCCAAGACCAAAGGTAATAAAGAGGAACGTTAATATCGGCAATACTGGTGCGACCACTGAAGGCATAGTTACTAATGAGCAGGTGAGCACGTACGGTAATTCCACACCCTTCCGCCACCCGCCAAACCAAGGGCCGCCACCACAACAGCCCGCCTTCCAAAACCAAGTCCACCAGCCAAATAATAACGCTCCTCAGACCTTACGGCCTCTTCCACCACCTCAACAACAACCCCGCTTTGCTCCACAGAATCAACCCGCACAGTACCACAAAATGCCCCCGCCAGCCAATTATGCACCGCAACAACTGCAACAATCAAGAAGGTCATTGGGTCCTGTGGACGGACTTTTTATTTATTAATTAAGATCTATGGTTATTGGGTTTATTAAGTGCGTGGGCGTGCCAGTCACAAAGGTGACGATTTATTGTGCGCTCGATCTGACTAATCAGACGATTATGTGGTTCGTGTCGGGACTGAGAACCCGCCGTACCATAAAGGCTACGACGTTAATTACATCCCCTCGGAGAGGGGAAAACCCTAGATTGATTGCCAGGAAAAGGGGCCTGATGGCCTGAAAATTAATTGCATAAAAAAAACCTATTAAGAAATGCTGAAGTCCTCGTACGAGGGTGTGAAGAAAGTATCTAAGCTCATGTCGGTCATGTGTTGACCATTTAATGTTCAGACGAATGTCCGTCTTAAGAATAGCATAATCGTTGCGGGAAGACCGGAACATGTGTACGTCGAGATACGATAAATTTATTGTTCAAAGGAAGGGGAAACGTTCAGTTAAATCTTGGTTAGAGCGGTCAGAAACCGATAAGTTTGTCGGCCCAGTGCAAGATCAAGCTACGACCATACTGCGGTGGGCCCCCCGCGGTCAAAGTCAGGCTCGCGTGGGCATCGTCAATGTTTCCGGTGCCAAGGGGGCAACGGGAGGATGTCCTGGGACCAGATCTGAGAACCAATGTGCGTTCAAAGGAAGTGGGCTATAGGCCAAGGATATGGGTCAGGCAATGACCATGATCGGGGCGGACCCGAGGTCTAAGCGTGGCCCACGGAGGCCTTATTGATATTCCCATGTGTAGGGTTCGGGGAGGACGAGAGCCACCTCGTTCCATTCAGATTTGGTCGGTCACTCATGGACCATTTTACGTTCGGACAAAGGTCTGTATAGAAAACAAGATGGTGATGGGAGTGAATCCGCGTAAATGTCTGCCATGAGTACGGCAAGTTTAATGCAAGTGCGGGATTAGATCTCGGTATATATATATCGGTCACTAACGGACCATTCATTGTTCAGATGAGAGTCCACAATTGAAACATCGAAGATGACGATAAACCGTACGAATGTCTGCCACGAGTGCGGCAAGTTTAATGGGATTGTAGGATTGGATCTCGATAGAAGTGGTCAAGTTGATGGACTATTGGCCCGAGACGGTTTCAGACTATGGCCATGTCGGGGATTCCGAGGTCCACATCTGATACCATGGGGGCATCGTTGCTTTTCTCTTCATACACAGTCCGAGGGAGCGAACTGTTCGGTGTGGAGCCCGAACTGGCCATCGTGCGCCCTCGCACGTGGATCGACCTGCGCGGTCAGGTCGCGGGGTTCGACCTGCCTGGTCAGGTCGCGGGGGTCAAGGGGGCAGCGCCCCTTGCAGGGGTTTCCGGGGGCGGAGCCCCCGGAACAAAATTTTGATTATAACAGAGGTGATATTGTCTTTGTACCATGACTTGGGGTATGCTGACTTGGTTATAACATTTTTATTATCATTGTTCCAATTGTTAAATTATATGGTTTGTTCTCACAGAAATGGTTTATATGCTTTCTTTTCTTTCTACTAACCTCAAGCCTTCTGTTTTCTTTTATTTGGTTAATTGTCCTTTTATGAGGCACGCCGGATTAGCATCAAGAGGAGGGCGCGCCGGTTTAGCCACAAGAAGGGGGGGCGCGCCGGTTTAAGGCCAAGGGAGGAGGCGCACCGGTTTAAGGTGGCAAGTTGGGGCGCGCCGATTAAGGACCAAGAAGAAGTGGCGCGTCGGAATAAGCACTATTCATTCCAAGGATTTTTGAGATGGTTTTGAGTGTGAAGCTAAACCGGCGAGGGGGGGTACCGCGCCGGATTAGTCCACGCCGGATTAGGAGCACGCCGGGATGGCTTCTATGAGGTTTTATTTCATTCTTGTTGCTTCTTTTCTTGTTTCTTTGATCTGCAGATTGGTTGAATGGTTGGATTGTTCGTTTAATCGACACTTTAAATCAATGGAGTGATTCTTATCACTTGTTGATGTGAATGAGCACGTATGATTGAATGTTTTACTGGAAGGGTTTGTTATCCAGGGACTCATGAATTCAGTTTTGATTCAGAGGCTTCGGCCACACGCTGTTCTTATGCTCAGAGAACTTGGTCTGTTCATTTGTTCTTAAGTGTTCTTGTCTTGGCGAAATTTGGGTAGCATCTCCCCCGGACTGGGAGTTGCCAGAGAAAATAAAGAACACCAAACGGATAACTCCAGGGTGAACCTCAAATCTAGACCTCACGGCGGTCCGATAACCCAGATGTGAGTGTTGAAAAGCTCGAGGACTAGCCTTCAAGAGCTCTCACAACTCACGGGTAATGATTTCGTGGAACGGGACAGATGTAGGCCATAGGTGGCCATGAATGTTCACCCTTCGAACGGGTTCCCTCAGAGTTCATGCCACAGAAGGGCAAGCTTCCGAGGACCCCATGTGATGTTGAAAACTGGGAGGAAGAAAACGGAAGAAAAGGGGAAGGGATCAGAGCAATAGAATGCTATTTACGCCCACAAAAGTCACTCTTTTATTCATTCCTGGTGGAAAGGGGAAAAGGGATATAGGAGGGGATTTACCCCAGAGCGGAGAAAGAAAGATACAGCTGAGAAGGAGGACTTGAAACTCAGGTGGGGGAAATAGAGCACAAGCTCTTCCTCTCGGGGCTCACCTCCCTCCTCTCACGGACCCTCTCTCTCTCTTTTCTTCACCTTGCAGACGTGAACGGATGGAACTTCTTCTTCTCTTCAGATGCTGGAGACCTCTCGAGAAGGCCTCTGGAGAGGAAGATCCCTCTGAAAGAAAAAGCCCCCTTTTCTTCTTTCTCCATACTTGCCCTTTTATCGAATGGGCATGGAGGAGAGTTCCCGCCACTTCCACCTCGCACGCGACGAGCTCTGAACTCAACATACTACGCTGGATGCTGCTGATTCGTGCTGTACGCTGCTGCTCGTTCGAGGATGGGATGTTCGCAGATTTGTCGGAGCCTGCTTCACCATTGCCGCTTATGTGCTGTCGAACGGAGGTAGAGACAGAGCTTCGGGCATTCAATGTTCTCTGCACATCATTAAACAGAGCATCGGTATGCCGAAGGGACAGGATGGGGTTAAATCGGTGAGGGGGATGAGCGCGCCAGATTAAACCTAAATGCAATTACCCCGCCGTATCACCAAGTGAATAGGGGCGCGCTGGATCAACAACGGAAGAGGGGGCGCGCCGGTTTAAGGACTATGCAAGGGCGCACCGGTTTAAGGCCCAAGCAAGGGCGCGTCGGTTTAAATGCAGGCCGTGCCAATTTAGACTTCGTCTCAGCTCCGTGGCCATTCAGGCGAACAGTTATGGTCCCGAAGAACTTCAGCTGCAATGCTCCTGCTCCAAGGTGTTTAGTTCGAAGTCTTTGAGTCCCGGTCCTGGGCTTTGCGTGCTTTCTATCATAAGCCAAACCCGTGTCCAAGCTCCCGAGCTTCTTCTGATTCAGCCTTTGGCAATGCCGACCGGAGAGTCGGGGTCATCCCTTCAGCCTGAGGGGCTTCTTTGTTGGGTGGCGGAGCACCGGGTAGGTATTCGTCCTGCTTGGAGGAGGCATAGGGTTTATTCGGCCCTTCCGTCTTCGACTTGCTCTCGAGTGCTGAGACGTGCATGCCGCATGATCATTATCATTTTTTGACGTCCACAGGTCCTCGAAGAGCGCACTACCCTCCCTTACCTGAAAGCCTATTAGACATTTTCAATGCCCTCATGGCCGCCAACCTGCTCACCCTGCCTAAAGAAAGAACAATATGGCCGCAACATGTAGACACCTCCCGATATTGCGTCTTCCATCGGCAGCCGGGTGTGGATACCGAAAATTGCACACCCAAATATCACGCCCGGCCTCGCGTCAACAACGGCGCCGAGTGAAGAAGCCCCGGAAAGACTGATCACCCGGGCTCCCCAAATACGCATACTGCTGTGAAGCCGTCTCCGGAGTCACGACATTGAAGAGAAACCAATCATAAAGAGCCCCACAATCCGTGAGCCCCGGAGAAAGCTAAACAGGCCATGACTCGTGTCCATAACGGGCTCAGGACGGGCTCAAAAGCACGCCCAATTTGGCCTCCAGTGGCACTCCCCTGTGGGCTTCAGCGGCACACCCCCACGGGGGTTTAGCGGTACGCCCAGCCTCCAAGGAGCCCTCCAGCGGCACGCCCCTTCAGGTTCCCAGCGGCACGGCCCAGGGCTTCAGCGGCACACCCCCTGGGGGGTGGCCTCAGCGGTACACCCCCAGGGGGGTCTTCAGCGGTACACCCAGGGAGGGGGCCCCAGCGGTACGCCCTTTGTTCTTCACCGGCACACCCCTTTGGGTGTTCAGCGGCACAGCCCTTTGGGCTTCGGCGGCACAGCCCGTTCGGGGCTTCAGCGGTACACCCCCAAAGGGGTTCTTCAGCGGTACACCCCCAGGGGGTTCTTCAGCGGCATGCCCATCCAGGGCTCCAGCGGCACGCCCTTCAAGCCGTTCAGCGGCACGCCCCTTTGGGCCCTCAGCGGCACACGCTGCTGAGTCTTCAGCGGCACGCCTGTTTTGTGCTCCAGCGGCACGCACTTTTGGCTTCCCCACGGCACGCTTGTTCAGCCCGCCAGCGGCACAGCGTGAAGGCTTTTCAATGGCGGGACGACGTGAAGCCCACGCCCTACGTATCCTTGGCGCGCAGGAAGCCGTCTGAGGTGTCAGCCGATCGTTGGGCCACGCAGGCTACTCCACTGACAGCCAGGACAGAGGAGGTCAAGCCCCCATGATCACGGGCTACTTCCCGCCTTCGACGGTCGTGCTCAAAGCTCCCGCTGCTGGGAGTATAAAAGACTCCCATTTTCGACACAGAGCAGGACGGAGACGAAGAGACAGACACATAGAGCAAAGGGAGAGAGGAGAAGAGAGAAAGGAAGAAGAGGCGTTCCGGCGTGAATCTCCTCCGACGGTCATCGGGAAGAAGAGAGAGTAAGAGAGGAAGAGAGTTGAGTGTGCTAGGGGGGAGTCGTGGGACAAGGAGGGTGGACGGTCGTCCCCACTTCAGCCCCCAACGCCTTCCCTTCCGTGGTTTTCTTTATTTTCCTCTTCCCTTTCTTTTGCTCTTGGGTTTTCTTTCTTGCCCGTAGCCTTGGCTCGGGTGTGTCCGTCAATGTATATGTAGGGCCTCGGCCCTTTGCTTCCCATGAATGAAAAATCACCCTTCTTGGGTCTTTCCTGCTATTTCTGTTGGTTTACTCCCGCCTTCACAATGCACGGTGTGTTGTTCATCCTCTCTTTTCTTCCGGTGTTTTTGAAGTCTCCGTAGCAATGTGATTCCTCCCCTATGAGTTTAGGCCTCATGGGCTCTTCACTCCCCTCCATGGCCATCCATTACGCCCACCGGCTTGAGGAGAGAGGGAGACCCTTGTTCTCTCTCCGAACACCCAGCTACCAGTGGCCCACCTTGGCCTTGAACTCCCCTCATTTTCCTGAGTAATCTGCAAGCCTCCTAGCCCACACACTTAGCTCCCCTTCTATCTCCCAGCGACACACCTTTTGGCCCTCGGCGGCACACCCCGTTGGCCCTTGGCCGGTACACCCTTTTCAGCCTTCAGCGGTACACCCCCCTGTTGGCCCTCAACGGCACACCTTTCAGGTCCTCAGCGGTACACCTTTTTTTTGAGCCCCAGTCCACCTTGTCTAACCCAAGGGGCCTTCAGCCCATTGTTTCTTCCTTCGTGTTTTCCGAGGTTCTATAAAGGTGTTGTTGCCCTCGGGCGCCCACCTCCGGTTATCGGGTTCCGCCACTCCATGTGGGCCCCTTTACCTCCCTTACGCTCGGGTCAAGGGGAGATGCTGCCGAATTTTTGTCAGAAAATAACAACATGTTAAAAAGGCAAAAGGAAGCAACAAACAAACAGAACGATCAACGATAAAACTTTTCGACTAATCGAGCCACTGCCGGTAGCGTGAGAAGAACTGAACTGAATAACGACATAACATATCAGACGTCTGACTTGTGAGCAAAAAGGTTGAACAGAACCAAGGAAATAAGAAGTTTATATAAGACTGTATAAAAATCAATAAACGAAGAAAAGAAAAGCCTTAAAAACGAATAATAGAAGATCCCAACCTTCACCGGCACGCTCTGTCGTGCCCCCGGCGGCACACTCCAGTAACCTTCACCGGTATGCCTTCATCCCTCTCCCACTACCTCATTCTCCCCTTTGCCGGCACACTTCCCTCAGCGCCTTCAACGGTGCACGCATCTGGTCCTTCGCCGGCACACTCTACCACCCTCTGCTAGGCCCCAGCGGTACACTCTCATTACCCTTGGCGGTACACCCTTGCTACCACCAGTGGCACACCCCTTTTTGCATCCAGCGGCACACTTCATTCCCCAGCGGTACACTCCCTCCCTTCGCCTCTCTCCCTTCGCCGGTACACCTTCATCCACCGTCTCAACGGGATCCAGTGTACAGACTTGGCAGATGGAGGCACAAACGCAGCAGCAAGCAACGTATAGACTTCGTATGTTGATTGCATGGGCAACATACAGACTTTGAGTTGAATAGGCTGAAGAATGTACAGACTTCATATTGCAACGTGCAGACTTTGGGCCAGCCAATGTATAGACTTCATGCTGCAGCGTACAGACTTTGAGCTGTAATGTATAGACTTTATGCTGGCCAATGTATAGACTTTGAGCTGCAATGTATAGACTTTATGCTAGCCAATGTATAGACTTTGGGCTACAATGTATAGACTTTATGCTGACCAATGTACAGACTTTGAGCTGATGAATGCTGGCCAATGTATAGACTTTGAGCTGCAATGTATAGACTTTATGCTGGTCAATGTATAGACTTTGAGCTGCAATGTATATACTTTATGCTGGACAATGTATAGACTTTGAGCTGCAATGTATAGACTTTATGCTGGCCAATGTACAGACTTTGTGCTGCAGTGTATAGACCTGGTGGCCGATGTATAGACTTCTTGCTGCAGCGTATAGACTTGGGGCTGGCCAATGTACAGACTTTGTGCTGTAGCGTATAGACTTGGGCAATGTACAGACTTCATGCTGCAGCGTATAGACTTGGGGCTGGCCAATGTACAGACTTTGTGCTGCAGTGTATAGACTTGGTGGCCGATGTATAGACTTCATGCTGCAACGTATAGACTCTGAGCTACAACGTGTAGACTTTGGGGTTACCAACGTATAGACTCTGAACTGCAGCCAAGGGACAACGTACAGACTTTGAACTGCAACGTATAGACTTTATGCTGGCCAATGTATAGACTTTGAGCTACAGTGTATAGACTTTATCCTAGCCAATGTACAGACTTTGAACTGTAGCCAATCGGCAATGTATAGACTTTGAGCCGCAGTGTACAGACTTTAGACTAAAGGACGTATAGACTTTGTGTGCTGGTTGAATAGACAATGTAACTTTAGACTAAAGGACGTATAGACCTTCACCAGTACGCCCTCCTCATGCCCTTCAACGGCATATAACTCCAGCCCTTCGCCGGTACACCCGCCGCCCTCCTTCGCCGGTACACCTCCTTAAGCCCTTCAGCGGCATCCATCCCCAGCCCTTCGCCGGCACACTCTTCCGCCCACCTTCCTTCAGCGATACACTCCCCTTTTAGCCCCCCTTTCCAACCCACTAGGGGCCAACTCCCCCAAAGAAAATAATAATAAATATGTACATATATATACAATATATGAATACACACATATATATATACATATAGGCATCTAATGGCAGCACCGACAAACTAATAAAAGTCATGATGAATAAATAAACCTGAGCATATCCGTACAAAAAAAAAATGATGACGAATGAAATAAATGGCAATAATAATAATAATAAAAAAGGGGGGGCAATAATAGCAATAAGCAAGATAAGGGAAGTTACTCGGAACAGATGCGGGAAGAGGAATGAGCAACATGATAATAAGAGTAATAATGATAAAACATTACAAGGTATTAATAATTCTACATTGCAGCCCTCTCTCTCCGTGACTCGACTCAAAAGGGACAATAATGCCGCCCTCGCAGGCCGGGCCCGAGTCTTGGGATTCGTCCTGACATGACCGTGCCCCGACCTAGTCTTGGGCCGACATTCTAATCAGATCGGATTCATTTATCGCCCCGGTTTTCCGTCACGTTTCTATCACGGACCCGCGTCCGAATATGAAAAGGTCCACCGAGGACCGACATGGTAAGTGGCTCATACCCTGATGCGGACTTTGGTGTGACTTATTCCTGCTTCTACCTTGCGCAGTTAGTATTATTCCTTTCGGCCGCATGGCCCCTAATTTCGGTAATTAATCAAGGGTATTCCATCGTATGGGGGATGTAAATGACGTCGTAACCTTGATGGTGCGACGGGATTCGGTCCCGACACGAACCACACAATCGTCTGATGAAGTCAGATCGAGTGCACCATGGCCTCTTCGGAGCCCGAATAAATCGTCACTTAGGTGACTGGCACGCCCACGCACTTAATAGACAAACCACCTGAGCCAGCGAATTAAAAGTGCGTCCACACCGGGGCACAACATCGATCATTATTTTCATTTCAAGGATTACATACATGATATGAATGATCAAGGTGATATTGATTGGGATGAGATGAGGAGGGTTATTGCTACTCTAAAGGCTCGAAGGCCTCCTCGGCAACCATCGGCTCAGCAGCACCCGCAACAAGGTCAGCAACAACAAGTTCCCCAACAACAGCAGGCTCCTGCACCCCAGCCAAATATGGGGATTGTCAATAATCCACTACCGGAGTACCCGGTTCAAAATCAACAAGTAAACCTTGTCACCTCAATCCATGAAGTGGAGAGAGGGCAGGATTGGCATAAGGATCTGTCGGGGCTATTAATCAAAACTCCAGTCAACCGCAACCACCACAATTGCTAAGAAGGCTTCAGCCAGTACCCCCTTCCCAAACACCACGCCCCCTTATACGTTCCAGCACTCCAGGGCCATTCAATCCTAACCCTACTCCTTCACGGCCTCTTCTTTTACACCAACCCACGAATGCTCCTTCACCCCAAAATCCTCCACCAAATAGACCTCTCCTTATCTGCCCCTCGCCGGTAATCATCGCCCCTCCTGTTTCGCCACAATCTACCCCGTCCACCACCATGCTTCCAAGGCCCCTCCTTGTCACCCGATCCCCGTCACCACAGCCGGCAAGGCCTCTTATAAGAACCCCTCCTCCTGCCAATCCTGCACCAGCACCCAACACGCCACACACCATTCCCTCTACCTCCTCTGCCCCTTCACCTACCCTAGGCCCGACAGAGGCTTCAAAAACAATGGTGCTCCGTAGTGGACGGATGTTCCATCGAGTGTTTCCCCAGCGGGAGCAGGAGCCGATACAAGAACAAGGAGAACAGGAACAAGAGTCCACACCGGGCATGGAGTATGACTTACTAAAGCATTTGGACAGAACGCCGGCCTGAATTTCCATTCTGGAATTGATCAAAAGATCTACTACACATCAGCTAGCTTTGAAGCAATATCTGCATAAAGTAATGGTAAATGAAGATATCCCAGTTGAACAGGTCACTATAGTTTTAAGTCCTGCCAGCAATCAACCGGCCATCACTTTTTATGAACATGAATTGGCTCCGTAGCCAGCCAGAAAATATGCACTGTGCATTACTATTGACATTAACAAGGTGGCAGTGAAATAATGTTTGGTGGATACTGGGCATCCATTAATGTTTTACCACCAAGTACCTTAAAAATGTGTGGCATTCCGAAGAGTCAAATCCGGCCGTCTACAATCACTGTTACCGCCTATGACAGCACCAGAAGCCGCCTTTAGGAATGATCACTTTAAAAGTTGGTTTGGGTCCAGTCTCAGTCACAGCAGATTTCCATATTCTAGACGTGGACCCGACATTTAATGGCATTTTGGGTCGCCCTTACATTCAAGAGCTTGATGTTGTGCCTTCAACAAATCATCAATGCATAAAATTTTCGCACAAAGGGCGCATTATCAAAGTCACTAGTATGCCCATTCTGCCGATAGAAGATATACATTCCGCAACATCGGTGCCCTCTATGTGGCCTTCCAATAGGCCTTTGCTCTTAGTTTTGGATGTTGTCGATCTGCGGCAAGACTTGGTAAGGCCGTCTCCTTCAACCCCTCCTACCACTCAAATGCCACCACAGCCATCCAAAGGTAAGAATAAAAAAGGTTTGATGAACACACCAGGATGGAACATTCTGATGAAAATGGGGTATAGAACTGGTAAAGGCCTGGGTGTTAATCTTCAGGGGAGAGTCAAGCCCGTCAGGCATCAAAAGATGATTCCCCGAGGTGGCCTAGGGTACAAAGGGCCAAGCCGAGATGAAAATGAACCATGGGCCGTCATGACTTCCACTCTCAAGACAGATCGACAGCCCCTTACATGGACCCTACAAACACACTTTATGAAAGGAGGCACTCATAATGATGAGCGAACCACTCTAGTCACTTCCCTGATGGATTGTCAAGATGTACATGCATGGCAGTTTGCTCATCACGTAGCCCCACTAGTTACATACAAAGCTCTGGAGTCTTTACGGCCGGATAAAAGAAGAAAGATGGATGACCCCGAATGTGACTGGTATAGATGGTTTGACATGAATGATATCACTATTGCTCTGAGCCGATTGTTTATGCCGACTGATCCAGAATGGACACCATTGATTCATGAATTAATTGAAAAGCCAGCAGTGATCACGGACAAGAGGCAGCTTTTAAGCAATTACACAGATACCGGGGAGCCTGATGTGCCGTTCGAGGAAGGCTACAACGTGGATAGGCTGTGGGCCGGTCTTTTCTCTATTAAATCCATTCATCCAACGATTGTTGCCCGCTTGTTTAATCAAAAATTTTGCTCAGATATCCCTAGACCGCCCGCGGTCTTGATAACCTTTTCTCCAAATTCACTTCAAGTTTCTCCTCTGACTCCTCCCTTGCTCCTCGAGCAATTCTCTAAACTCTCCATCACACCCCCGCGTGGGTCATCATTTACTCCATCTTTCATCCATCTGTCAACCTTAACATCACCTCCTATTCCTCCCTCTCATTGCCTTCTTCTTGAAAATGAAAACGAAAAAAAAAAAACGCCAAAATTCAAACTTTCCAATCTTTCATCTCCATTGAGGAGACCTCCTATCTTCTTCATGAGTGTGTCCCGACCCAGGGGCCGCTCTTCCAGGATTCAATAGGGGACCTTCCCTACCCCTCCGGTGAGGGGTCTTCATCTGTATTTCCTTCTGTACCCATCTTTTCCTTGCCTCCTTCATCTTTGAATTCTAGTGATCAGACTAGTGGCTCTTATTCTTCTAATTTTAATACTCATGGGGTAGCTTCACATAAGAGATCCAAGGGTAAGCAGATTCCTCATAGATTCTTGTTAGAATTAGCCATCAGATGCCGGGCATGTCTAGCCATTCCTGAGTTTGTAGAGAATCCGATTATCCTGCCAGAAGTAGAATATGAGGATACTTGTATTTTTAATGAGGGTTTTGGTGTTTATGAGATCATGAATGATGAAGACCCTATTGAAGAAGGGGATGAAGGTTATGAAGAATATGAGGACGAGGCTGACGCTTTTGCTAGTGGCATGAGAAGATTTGATGAGCCATTAGCCTCAGTAGAAGAACCTACCAAAGAAATAAATCTGGGTACTGAGGAAGACCCTAGGATTGTCCTCATTAGTAAGCACTTGCCACCTGTGGACACCAAAAATTGCACACCTGGACATCCTGCTCGGCCTCGCGGCAGCAACGGCACCGAGTGAAGAAACCCCGGAGAAACCAAGCACAAAGGGCCCCACAGCCCGTGGGCCTCAAAGAAAATCAAACGGGCCACAGCTCATGCTCATAGTGGGCTCAAAACTGCCCCTAGAGCCCTTCAGCGGCACACCCCCCTGGGGGGGTCTTCAACGGCACACCCCCCCTGGGGGGCCTTTAGTGGCACACCCCCTGGGGGGTCTTCAACGACACACACCCCCCTGGGGGGTCTTCAACGGCACACCCCCCCCTGGGGGTCCTTCAACGGCACACCCCCCAGCGGTTCTTCAGCGGCACGCCCGTTGTGAGCTTCAGCGGCACGCCCGTTTTGAGCCTCAGCGGCACGCCCCAAGGTTCTTCAGCGGCACGCCCCAATGGGCTTCAGAGGCACGACCGTTTTGTGCTCCCACGACACGCCTTTGTGGCTCTCCTGCGGCACGCTCGTTCAGCCCGCCAGCAGCACAACGGGAGGCATTTTCAACGGCCAAGCTACGTGGTGCCCATGCCCTACGCACCCTCGGCGCGCAGTGGCCGATCCGAGGTGTCGACCAATGACTGGGCCACGCAGGCTAGTCCCCTGACACCCAGGACGGAGCAGGTCGAGTGCCATCATCACGGGCTGCTTCCCGCCTTCGGTGACCGTTCGAAAAGCCCCCACCGACGGGAGTATAAAAGACTCCCTGCTTTCGACGAGAGAAAAAAAAAAAGAGGAGGACGGAGGGGAACAGAGGGATATACACACAGAGACAGAAGAAGAGAAGAAGAGGCGTCCCGGCGTGAGCTTCCTCCGACGACCACTGGGAAGAAGCAAGAGTAAGAGAGAGAGAGAGCTTGATGTAATAGGGGAGAGGGTTGGGGACGACTTTCTTTCCTCTTGTACTCCGTTCCTCCCCCTCATGTTCCGTCTTTCTTTGGGTTTCCCCCCTGCCCACAGCCTCGTCTGGGGCACTTTCTTTTGTAATGTGCATGTAGGGCCTCGGCCGCTTTGCCTCCCATGAAGGAAAATCACCCTCTCCGGGTTTCTCTATGATTTTTTTTGTTGGCTTGTGCTAGTTTTCACAGTCATTGACGGGTTGTTCATTTTCCCTCTGTCTCCCCATTTCTCCGGTGTTCTTGGGGTTTCCACGTCAATATGATCGCCCTCCCATGATCCTTGGCCTCATGGACTCTTCACTCCCTTCCATGGCCATCTACTGTGCCCACGGGCTTGAAGAGAGAGGGAGACTCTCACTCACTCCCCGAATACCCCGCTACCAGTGGCCCATCTTTGGCCTTAAACTTCCCCTATCCTCTGAATAATCTGTAGGTCTCCTAGCCCATATACCTAACCCCCTTTAACCCTCAGCGATACACCTTTCCGGCCTTTGCCCGGCACACCATTTCGGCCTTCGGCCGGTGCACCTCCTTTGGCCCTCAGCGGCACACCCAATTAGCCATTGGCCGGCACACTTTTGGCCCTTAGCCCTTGGCCGGTACACACCTCCTTTGGCCCTCAGCGGCACACCCAGTTAGCCCTTGGCCGACACACTTTTGAGCCCTTGGCCGGCACACCCTCCTGGCCTCCAGCGGCACACCCTTCAGGCCCTCAGTGACACACTTCTTGGCCTTATCCCCGAGCCCTTTCCTTCGTGTTTTCCGAGGTTCTATAAAGGTGTTGTTGCCCTCGGGCGCCCACCTCCAGTTGTCGGGTTCCGCCACTCCATGTGGGCGCGTCCCCTTTACCTCCCTTACGCTCGGGTCAAGGGGAGATGCTGCCAAATTTTTGTCAGAAAATAACAACATGTTTAGAAGGCAAAAGGAAGCAATAAACAAACAGAACGATCAACGATAAAACTTTCCGACTAATCGAGCCACTGCCGGTAGCATGAGAATAACTGAACCAACTAATAACTTGTTACGCCAACTGTCAGACCCGTGAGAGAAGGCTGGGCAAAATAAAGAGGAAAGAAAATTTGCATAAAACTACCTAAAAATCAAGAAAAGAAGAAAAGAAAAGCCTTAAGAGAAACAGAGGGAGAGTGGATCCCCCTTAACATTTCCAACCCCAGACCGCCTTCAGCGGTACGCCCTTCCCAATCTCCAACGGCACACTCCAGAGAGCCTTCAGCGGTGCACACTGCCCATCTTCAGTGGCACACTCTAATGGCCCTTCAACGACACAACCTCCTGGCCCTTTCAGCGGCACACTCCCTCCCATCGTCTCTCTCTCCCTTCGCCGGTACACCCTCATCCACCGTCTCAATGGGATCCAGTGTATAGACTTGGCAGATGGATGCACAAACGCAGCAACAAGTAGTGTATAGACTTCGTATGTTGATTGCATGGGCAACGTACAGACTTTGAGTTGAATAGGCTGAAAAATGTACAGACTTCATGTTACAACGTACATACTTTGTGCTGCAGTGTATAGACTTTGTGGCCGATGTACAGACTTCATGCTGCAACGTATAGACTTTGAGTTGCAACGTGTAGACTTTGGGGTTACCAACGTATAGACTTTGAACTGCAGCCAAGGGACAACGTACAGACTTTGAGGTACAATGTATAGACTTTATGCTGGCCAATGTACAGACTTTGAGCTGATGAATGCTGGCTAATGTACAGACTTTGAGCTGCAACGTGTAGACTTTGGGGCCATCAATGTATAGACTTCGAACTGCATCCAATGGACAATGTACAGACTTTGAGCTGCGATGTATAGACTTTATGCTGGCCAATGTATAGACTTTGAGCTGCAACGTGTAGACTTTGGGGTCATCAATGTACAGACTTTGAACTGCAGCCAATGGACAATGTATAGACTTTGAGCTGAACAATGTATAGACTTTGAGTTTGCCAATGTACAGACTTTGGGCCGGCCAACATATAGACTTTGAACTGCAGCCAACGGACAATGTATAGACTTTGAGCCGCAATGTACAGACTTCAGACTAAGGGACGTATAGACTTTATGTGCTGGTTGAATAGACAATGTATAGACTCTAGGCTGAGGAACGTACAGACTTTATATTATTCCCCCCCTCCTTCACCGACACACGCTCCAGCCATCGCCCCAACGGCACATAACTCCAGCCCTTCGCTGGCACACCGGCCGCCCTCCTTCGCCGGTACACCTCCTTAAGCCCTTCAGCGGCACCCATCCCCAGCCCTTCGCCGGCACACTCTTCTGCCCACCTTCTTTCAGCGGTACACTCCCCTTTTAGCCCCCTTTCAACCCTCCAAGGGTCAACTCTCCCCAAGAAAAAAAATAATACATGAATATATGTATATATGTATATATGGGCATATAATGACAGAACTAACAAGCCAATAAAAAAATCATGATGAATAAATAAACCTGAGCAGATCCGTACAAAAAAAATGAATGGAGTAAGTGACAATAACAATAAAAAAAAGTAACAATGACAGTAAGCAAGATAAGGGAAGTCACCCGGAACAGATGCGGAAAGAGGAATGAGCAACAGGATAATAAGAATAATAATGATAAAACATTACAAGATACTAATATTCCCACATTGCAGTCCCATCTCTCCCGTGACCCGGTGCCGAAGGAACAATGACGTCGCCCTTCCAGGTTGGGCCTGAGTCTTGGGAATTATCCCGATATGGTCAAGCCCCCACCTGATCTTGGGCCGACACTCCGACTAAACCAGATTTGTTTCCCACCCCGAAGCCCTTCCTGGTCGTTATTAAAATTGCCGTACATTCGGCAGACATTTAAACCGATTCGTCCCGATTTTCCCATCGCGTTTCTACCACGGACCCGTGTCCGAATATGAAAAGGTCCACGAGTGACCGACATGGCCAGTGGCTCGCATCCTAATGCGTACTTTGGTGTGATTTTCTCCTACCTCTTTCTCACGTAATTAGTATTATTCTTTTCGGCCGCAGGGCCCCTAATTTCGGCAATTAATCAAGGGTATTCCCTCGTATGGGGGATGTAAATGACGTCGTGACCTTGATGGCGCGACGGGATTCGGTCCCGACACGAACCACACAATCGCCTGACGAAGTCAGATCGAGCGCACCATGGACTCTTCGGAGCCCGAATAAATTGTCACTTCGGTGACTGGCACGCCCACGCACATAATAGACGAGGCCACCTGAACCGGCGAATTAAAGTGCGTCCACACCACCTTCCGAAGAGGAGGCACTCATTTTGGTTCTTCAAGAATATAAGGACACATTCGCATGGAGTTATGAAGATATGCCTGGACTAGACCTTGCGCTCGTTGAACATCGACTTACGCTTAAGCCAGGGTCCATTCCAGTCAAACAGCGGTTGAGACATTTTCACCCTAATATGGCATTAAAAATGAAAGAAGAGGTCGATAAGCTTTATAAGGCTAGATTCGTTAGAGTTGTCATCTATCCCAATTGGGTGGCTAACATCGTCCCAGTCATAAAGAAAGATGGGAAGATGCGAATTTGTATAGACTTTCGGGACCTCAACCGCGCGTGTCCTAAAGATGACTTCCCCCTCCCTCATATTGATATTTTGATCGACAATACGGCAGGATATGAGACTCTCTCCTTCATGGATGGCTTTTCAGGTTACAATCAGATTCGACTGGCTGAGGAGGATCAAGAGAAAACATCGTTCACTACACCATGGGGAACTTATTACTATGTGGTCATGCCCTTTGGACTTAAGAATGCTGGAGCCACCTATCAAAGGGCTATGATGGCAATTTTTTATGATATGATCCACATTTATATAGAGGTGTACGTTGACGATCTGGTAGTAAAATCAAGAACAAGGATTGAGCATCCCGGGGTTCCAACTAAACTCTTGCAAAGAGCACGGGAGTATCAGCTAAAAATGAATTCCAAAAAGTGCGTATTTGGTGTTTCATCAGAAAAGTTGCTTGGATTCATCGTAAGTAAGAGGGGTATCGAGATTGATCCCAACAAGGCGAAGGCCATAAGGGAAATGCCTCCTCCCAGGAATTTGAAAGAAGTTCGAGGATTGATCGGGAGGTTGCAATTTATTCACCGATTTGTTTCCCAGCATTCACAAAGATGTAGGCCGTTCTACGAGCTTACTAAGCCGGGAGTCAAGTTTATTTGGGATGACAAATGTCAGGTAGCTTTTGACGGATTGAAGGATTATCTCTCAAATCCTCCTGTCTTGAGGCCGCCAGTCCCAGGCAAATCGCTTCTTCTTTACATTTCCATCCTGGATGACTCTGTAGGCGCTGTCCTAGCCCAAGTTGACGAAGAAGGAAAAGAAAGGGCAGTCTACTACTTGTCAAAGCTTCTCAACCCTTGTGAGCAGAGGTACTCAGCTATAGAAAAGACTTGTGCTGCTTTAGTCTGGGTAGTTCAGAAACTCAAGCATTATTTCTTAGCTCACGAAGATCATCTCATTGCCCGTATGAATCCAATCAAGTTCCTTCTTGAAAAATTTGTTCTCACTGACCGATTAGCACGATGGAAAAGCTTTCTTTCTCAATTCGATATCATCTACATTCAGCAAAAAGTGATTAAAGGCTATGCCATAGCAGAACATCTTGCTCATCACCCTCTCCCTAGATTTGACCATGTTCGCTCAGAGTTTTCAGATGAGGAACTAATGTCCGTCAATCAATCCGATTCAATGTGGCGTTACATTTTGATGGAGCTTTGAATTCAAAAGGAAAAGGGATTGGTATTGTTCTTCTATCAGCGGAGGGTATCACTATTCCACTCGCCTCTCAACTTGCATTTCCAGTTACAAATAATATAGCTGAGTATGAGGCTCTTCTGGCCAGACTGGAGGCCGCTCATCAATTCGGTGTTACCCAATTGCAGATTGTAGCTGATAGTCAGCTTATTCTTCGCCAAGTGCTCGCCAAGTGCCGTACGCTCAATCCTAAACTCAAACCCTATCAGGAATTGACTTCTGCTTATACCAAGCTTTTCACCAAATTAATCTTCATTCACGTTCCTCGTGATCATAACATTTTAGCTGATGCTCTCACTTCTCTTGCATCTTCATTGGTTTTCCTTCCCGAAAGGGATTCCCATTCTATCATTGTTCACAAGCGGCTCACTCTTGATATCAAGGATCCAGCTTTCCTTAGTGTTAAGGAGGATGTGCTTAGGAAGGTTCAGCAAGGTGGAATCGTTGAGAATAAGGAGGTCATGCTGTTAGATTTAGAGGAAGAATTAGATGATGAAGAAAAGCCATGGTATTACGAGATTGCTAAGTATTGCCAGGATCAATCCTATCCCGAGGAGGCCACGGCTGAAGAAAAGAAAGCCATTCGAAGAGTTGCTCAGCGATACACCCTAGTTGGAGGTGTGCTCTACAGAAGAGGTCTCATCGAGTTTTATTAAGGTGCCTAGATGATGATGAAACTTGGAAGGTCGTGGAAGAGGCGCATTCGGGAGTGTGTGGTAGTCATGTCAATAGCCAGATGCTTGCTAAGAAAATCCTTAGGCTAGGTTTCTATTGGCCCACTCTAGAAGAGGATTGTTCCATCTATGTTCGAAGGTGTGTTAAGTGCCAACTGCACGCCGATAAAATTCACTCTCCTGCTTCTTCACTCCATCCTATGTCCTCCCCATGGCCTTTCTCCATGTGGGCTTTCAATATCATTGGACCCCTTGGTGATCCGAACCTCCTCACAAAACCAAAGTCATTTATACTCACGGCCATAGAGTACTTCACCAAGTGGGCGGAAGCAGAAGCTTACGTGGAGATAAAAGTGTCAACCATCTGCAAATTTATAATGAACAATATCATCACAAGGTTCGACATCCCAAGTACCATCGTCACCGACAATGGGCCACAATTCATCTCTCAGGAGCTTCTGGACCTCTGCAACAGGTATAACATTACATTGCACCATTCATCTCCTTATTATCCGCAGGGCAATGGCCAAGCAGAGGCAACTAACAAAACTTTGATCAAGATTATTAAGAAAATATGTGAGGCTACTAAATTTGCGGATTGTCCAGAAAAATTAGTTGAAGCTCTTTGGGCCTATCGCACTTCCATTCGTACCCCTACCGGGCAAACCCCTTTCTCCCTTACCTATGGAATGGAGGCGATAGTCCCTTACGAGATTCTTATCCCTTCTCTACGAGTACAATTGGACAAGGAGCTCCCCATTGATGAGCGTCGTGAATCTCTCCTTGCTCAGTTGGAACTCCTAGACGAGAAGCGTTTGGTCACCGCCGAGCATGCACGTATTTATCAGAACATGCTTTCACGCTTTTACCAAAAGAAAGTAATTGAGAGAAAATTCAAAATCGGTGAAATGGTAATTAAAAGAATCTTCGTAAAACCCGGAGGACCTCGTTCAAAACTTCAACCTAACTGGGAATGGCCTTTCGTCATAAAAGAGGTTTATCCTGGTAACGCCTACAAATTAACTAATGCTGAAGGTGAAGAGTTGGCTCACCCCTGGAATGGTCTTTATTTGAAGAAATACTACCCCTAAGAGAAAAAAAAATCAGAAAAAGAAAAAAGAAAAAGTAAAAGAAAGAGAAAAATCAAAATAAAAAAGAAAAAGAAAATCAAATCAAATCAAAATCAAAATCAAAATCTTCGCAGACTGGTACGGTACATAGGCCACGAGCCCGAAAAATCAAAATCCTTAATTCATTCTTCAGTCTTGATGGTTTAACTCTGGGGTCAACTCCCGCACACACTACATGCTTTACTTTTAATCTCGAGTGGCACGGAATTCCAGGAAAGTACAGACCCAAACTAAGAGTGTATGAACCTTACCTATTCTCTCCTCTTCGGCTCACGAGAGGGAGTACGAGTCAAGGAATACTAACCAAACCTGTCCGCCGCCCTAGTAGGTGGAAGTCAGGGCTCAAAAGGGAACAAAATGCTTAAAGCCCCAGTACAATTAGGTTTCTATCTATTAAAGAAAGAAAAGAAAAGAAAGTTCCCAAAAAAGCATGTCAAGAGGGCAAAGTCCCCCCAGGAAAAACCCTAGTCGTAAGTATGTATGAATAAGGGCAAAAAGAGTAACAAAATTTTCCTAAGTCGAAGACCGAATCCCAACGGGTATTAGGACAGGGAAGAAATGTTTCCCCGTTCCCGGAAACCTCCCGTGAGCTTCCTTAACTTATTTTTCTCTTATCCCTCCATGGTGGGTTATAAGCTCAAAGCATGGCGAAGATCGACTAAGAAGGATGGGCCGCGAGAGAACATGAGTAAAAGCACAAGTATTTAAGCACGTTGACCCTTTGTTAAACCTTTAAAGAAAGATTAATGAATTGAAGATGGTGATTGTGTAAAGTTTAAGGCCATGCTGTGTCCAGTCCCACCAAAAGAAAAAAAAATTGTTTTCCTTAAAAAAATAACGCCCTTCTGGAAGGCGTCTTTTTCATGATACACGACTCCTCTAGGGTCGTCATTTCCAAAAAAAAAACCAAAAAAATAAACATAAATAAAAATGATCTTTTAATTCGCGCCCTTTCAAGAGGCGTCATTTTAACAAATTCACGGCTTTTCTTATGTCATCATTTTTCATAATAAAAATAAAAAAAATAAAAATATATTTTTTCTAAATAAACGCCTCATACTTTGGCGTCAATTTCACAATCAGCGCCCGTTTGCGAGGGCGTCATTTTTAAAATATAATAATAAAAAAATGAAAACAACAGAAAATCAAGCCTGCTGCTGCTCATCTCATATGCTTGATTGCATCTTCGTGTGGACATCTTTTATTTTAAAGTTGACATTTGCTTGCTTGTATGTTGCATTCCCTTATATATTTTCATCCGCCTTTATTAATTAGAGGCTTGGCCCCTTGACCCGTCAACAAGGTCAAAGAAGAGACAACCCCTTGCTTATTGAGCAAGGGGTCAAGCCGGACAGATGGATTAATCTGTTTGTTTAAGTGTGAACTACAGGCGCAGTACAAGAATGAACGAACAAGAACGAAAAGGAAAGTGGAAACAAGACAAGTACACAAGTCCACAAGTGCTCAAAGTTACTAAGGTAACAAAAATTTCAATTATATATATATACTAATGAATATCTGAGTACAGGTGCGAGGGTGGAGGGTACAAGTAAGTCTCTCTCAACTCTCGCCTCCACCCTCCTCTCTCCTACTCTCTACCTCACTATTGTCGCCCCGACGAGGCACTCATGGAGGGGGCATGGACCGCCAGGAAGTAGCTGGAGCTTGAGCATGCTCCTCTGCCTCGCTCCTCTGTCGAAGAGAGGAACCCGCTACAAAGGTGGAACTGGTGAACACGTACCCCGCAGCTCTCGCTCTGTCCCGGCCTCGTTGTAGCCGCTCCTCGGTCGCCCGTAGCCGCTCCTAAGTGACGGCTAGCTGAGCCCTCAAGTCTGCGAGCTCCCGCTCACATGCTGCACGCTCCTCTCACTCCCGAGCACGCTCCCTGCTCTCCATCTCGAGGGAGACTCTCAGCTCCGCCACGTCCTGAGGTAGCTCCTCTCGCCGCCTCAAGGCCCTCTCCAGCTCCATGACTCGCTGATCACGGATGGTCAGCTCCGTCCCATCTAGGGCAGCCTGGGTAAGTGCCGCCTGTAACTCAGAAGTCTGTAACCAATTAAACAAATCATCAGTTACACATGTAATTCAATAATTCATGAAATAAGCAAATGAAATAAAATCTTTGTTAACTCACCTGGGTAGTCATCGCGCGATGTCCTGCCTCGATGCAGGCAAGCGAGGCTCGGAGCTCCTCAGTCTGTAAAACACAAATTTTCATCAACACATAATAACATGTAATTAAATGCAAAGCTAAAAGTTTGAGTTTAAGTTTACCCGTGTGGCGAGGTCACGCTCTGCTGCCTCAGCCCGTGCCACCGCTCCAGCTAGCTGCTCCGCTAGTGCAGTCGTCTCTGCACTAGGCCCTCTCGAGCTGGAGGCTCCTCCTGTCTCTCTCATCGACGCTCCCTACTGGGCACGCTGCATTCATTGAGATTGTCAGTGGCTAATCATCAGTAATTTAGGAAATCATTTGCATATAGATAATTTAAACACTCACCAGGGTCTCTAGGTCTGCCCGTGTGGTAGCCAGCTGGGCCTCTAGGCTGTGGAGATGGGCTTGCATGTCCATCGCCGCTATGTCCCGTGCATCCTGCATTCATCCCACATATCAGTCGCATAATAGACATATAATTTGCAGAAAAGAAATTAAAAATAAGTGCATTCATACATACCCCTAAGACCCTCATCTGGGGTCGACCGGCGTAAACCTCCCAGTAGCGTCGGAGGTACTCGGAGGTGTCTGTCGCCTGTGAGGTGACTCGGGTCCCGCCATGCTGCCAGTCGGCGTACTGGTCAGGGAACCGAGCTCTCCAGTCGATCACCTTCGTGCGACCGCGTGTATTCTTGCCTATCCCTCGGGGCTCTCCTACCTCGATCCACTCCTAGTGTAGGCCTAGGGTCCTCATCACCAGCCTAAGCCGTAACGGCTCAATCTCGTTCAGGCAATGAACCCAAAGCTCATGCCCAAAGCAAGGTCGGCCTGATACGACCCAGGGCTGCCCCTCGTCGGTCATCCCCTCATAGGGTCTCCACGTCACCTGCATTCACAAACATGCATCATCATATCCCATCATTTCATACATATTTCATAAAATAAAAATTTGCATCGTGTTTAGCATGCATACCAGTGAGGTAGGGTAGTCACGGAACTCCCTCCGTAGAACTCGCAACTCGTAGGCGAGTGGCGCTCCTGTCACGATAGTCAGCCAACGTCGTGCTAGAGGGAAGGGTCCCTCATCTCCGGGTCGAGGGTCGACACGCCCCATCGGCATATATAGGTGGCTCCATATCTGCATCTATGCATTGCATTAATAAAGCATTCACATACATTTAAAAGAAAAAAAATAAAAATGCATACCTGAAGAAAAGGTGAGAAGCCGCTGACGGTCGTCTCTCGACCTGTCCCTGTGGACAAGTCGGCCATCAGGTGCGCCAGCAACGCTGCTCCCCAGGCGTATCTGCCGACGCCCTCTAAGTCCTCAAGAATCCCTAGGATCCGGCAGTTGATAATGTCGCCCTTCGTTCTGAGTAATAACCTCCCGTGCATCAGGAATAGAAACCTCCTCAAATCTCGATCTGCTCTCTCACTCTCTGTTGGGTCCTGGCAATAAGCAGCCCTAGCCCCATTAATCAACCTCTGTGAGAACTACTCTAGAGACTCCCTCGACCTCTGCCTAGAGTCACCCAACCCCATAGCAATGGTAAGATCGGTGCGATAGATGGTCCTACACTCACTCGGCGTCTCATAGACTGTCTCTAACCCTAGCAACCTCTGGGTCAGCTCACTGTAGTCAGGTAGGGTGATCCCGCTCACAGCCTCGCTGTCCACCCTTAGCCCGGTGATCCTAGCAACATCCTCTAGGCCAGGAACCATATCACCCCATGGCATCAGGAATGCCCGACTAGTCCTATCCCATCTCTCCCTAAGCACCTGGATCAGGGGTAGGTCCGGTCTCATAGGCTCTATGCTAAGAAAGGGTCCGAACCACATGTCATCTACCATGTCCCGCTGGAAGTCTGGAAGCCCGTAGTAAGCTGCCCGAACTTGGACCCAGGATATCCGAGTCCTCATCAACCCCTGCAAAGAACAAAAGAACATTCACTTATTTTTTATATAAGTTTATCATGTGGTTATTCACTGGCTATTTCAATTTACCCTCTGTTGTAATTGACGACCCATCCTAGGTCGTGACTTATTCAATTGACACCCCTGAGGGAGGCGTTGTTTCAAAATGGGTTTTTGGTGATTTCATGCGTAATTCGAATTGACGACCACCCCTGGGTCGTTGTTTGTTTAAGTAACGCCCCTGTGGGGGGCACTGTTTTGAAGTTAATTTTCAATTTTAAAATGATAATTGTGATAATTTTAAATTGACGACCAACCACTGGGTCGTTATTTGTTTAAGTGATGCCCCTGTGGGGGATGTTGTTTTACAAGTAAGTTTCTCTCCTATACCATGATCGTGAAAGTGTTTTTAATTGACGACCACCCTATGGTCGTTGTTTAATGAATTAACGTCCCGGTGGGGGCGTTGTTTTCTGTGGGTTTTAATCTATCGATGCACGAAATAAAAATGAAATAGAATTATAAATAAAAGAAATGGCATGAAAATTAACAGCAAATGATAAATAAGCATGATAAATTTTTAAATGACGACATGCTGCAGGGCGTGGTTTTATGAATTATAATTTTTAGAAAATAAAAACAATTTAAATTGACGACCCAGGGCAGGTCGTTGTTTTAATTGACGGCACCCACGGGGGCGTCATTTGACTGTGTCACTAATTTTCCCTTCACCGAGGGCTATGGAAATTGATAGAAATAGAAATAAAATAAATAGAAAAAATGAGGGCTTTGGGTAGGGCACCTACCTTGCTTCGTTCGGGCATTAGAAGCCCTCCGCGGAGTGGCCACCGTGGTTGACGTGGCCGTCGTGGTTGGCCGGGACGAGGGACCACCATCGCCGCCGGTGGCTCACCTTCTTCATCTCCTCCTTCTCCTTCTTCTTCTTCTTCTTCACCATCATCATCTTCCTCATCCTCTTCTCCATCCTTGCCATCGTTTTCTTCTTCTTCTTCTTCTTCGCTCCCATCGTCGTCTTCCCCTCCGCCATGCTCCACCATCGGAGCGTCTTCGGCCGCCGCGGGAGGCTCCTCCTCCACGACGTACTCGTCGAGGTCCACCACGTCGAGGGCGGTGACCCTCTGCCGCTTGTGTGCACCACCCGCCATGGGTTCAGAGCAGAAAGAGAGTAGAGAGAATAGAGAGAGAAATGAGTAGAAAGGGGGAGGCTCGGTTAGGGTTTGAGAAAGGGAAGAAAGAAGACGAAGGAAGGAGAAGAAAGAGGGAAATAGGGTTTAACGGTCAAAAAGAATTGACGCCTTGAGGGCTGTCGTCTTTATATCAATTGACGGTCTGAGATAAGGCGTGGTTTCATGATTGGACGACCCAATCCTAGGCGTCATTTATATTTGCATGGGAACTCGTAACCGTCGTCAGGCGCATTAATGGGAAGGTGATTGATGTGATCGATCGTCATTATTACTGTTTATAATTGGCGACATTGTGAGCATGCGTCCATTCTTTAAGGAACGACATGTGTGAAGACGTCATTTCTTTGAAATTGAGGAATTATTTTGAAAATATTTTAAGGAATTTAAAGCGATTAACGTCTTGCCTTGGGACACGAATTAATAGACGCCTGTTTGAATAAGCATCAATTGTGGTTTTATTCTATTTTTAAGGAAATTGATTAAAATAAATGACGACATGTGCTAAGGCACGGGTTGAGGAATTGACGCCATTATTGAGGGCGCGTCTCAGAACAGAGAGAGCCCGAGGTTTCGTTTTATCAGACAGAATCATTGAATTAGAAGACAAGATCAGGTGTAACATGTTATTTTGGCTCAAATAAAGGAAAAATCCTTTTATTTTATTAAGAAAATCATTGTTACATTCACTAAGCCACTGTGGGCCTTATTTTCCTAAGTGCTATTACATAAGATTTCCATTTGTTCTCTTCTTCTTCAACATATGTCTTGGACCTGTGGAGAAGTCCCACCTTCCATTGAGCCATGATTGTTTTGACTTCTTCTTGATCTCCACTTGAGCCTAGTTCCCTCCTCTTAAGTGGTGGAAGATGAGAAGGTTCTTCAAGAGTGTGCCGAGGTAATCCAAGTTGTGGGACGCACCGATGAGCATTATAGAGGACGAAGTTGTTCCCGCCGATCAATCGAAGCTCTATGTCGGAGGAGAGTCTTGAGCGAAGTTCTTGGGTCTTTAGAAACCCCGGTGTGCAAGTGAAGCCGCTCTTGGGCATTATCTTGAAGTAGTCCCTCCATTCACTCCTTTTCTTGAGCTTTGGCACCCGATTAGTCACTCTCTCACATAGGCCTAGAGAATCCGCCATATATCGAAGAGGGCTTTTTGAGAAGATCTTTGAGGCCGGTTGAGTTTCTTGGCATGGGTCAAACTTTAGGTGGAAGTCCATCCAACAAGAAAGGAGTAACATTGACCCATAGAGAGGCCGCCCCAAGGAAGCCGATGTGAGTCCATTATATAGGTTGGCTAGTACCGCCGGTCCTATTCTTTTCCCTTCCCATATGCTAGCTATGGTGCTTAAGTGACATTCTTCTAAGTGGTCTTCTATTGAAGGGAAGAGGAGAGCTCCTACTATGCATATAACAAAGCCTTTCATTACTCTCTCCAATAAGTCTTCCTCCTCTTGGGCTTTGTCCATGTTCTTGTATACCCATGAAGCTAACTTTAGAAGATTGATCCCCTTATGAGCTTTGATTTGGTTCACTAGATTTGGGCTTGGTATGAGGCTAGTAAGCATGTCATGAGCATTTATTGGTTTGATCATACTAGCCATCTTTGACTCTTCTCCTTGCTTCATCTTTCTTAACCCAAAGAGCATCTCTACTTCTTCTAGGAGAATAGCGGCTTCAAAGGTAGGAAAGAGGAAAGTACGAGTGTTTGGATGCCACAATTCTATTAATGCTCCTATGGAGGTCCAATGTAAGTGGATTTCATCATAATGGGTAGCATGGGTTATAAGGCCTAGAAGGTGCCATCTACTAAGAAAAGATCTCATGTCTAAAGAAAGTTTAGAGAGGAGTAAGGGAAGCCACTTAATTTTTAAGGATCTCCTTGGTCCTGGTACATTTGGGTAGTCCTGAAAAATATAAAAAGGAGAAAAGAAGAAGAAGATAATGTAATCATAGTTTTGAACAAGAAAAGAAGAGAAGAATGAAACAGAAGCCTCGAATTAAAAATAGACTTACTTGGCCTTTGGCTATCCTCCCGCTAACATGGCCTGCAACTTCAGAAATCCTAGGAAAGCTCATCCTAGACTTCTTTGAAGATCCCTGCATCAACATCCTGTCCTTTTTCTTCTTTCGATTAATGGAGAAGTCCCTCTGGTCTCTGTTTTGGTTTGATGTTGAAGGCTCGATTGTTCTGATGACTTTGATATAGCAGAGGATGCATCACCTTTTATAGTGATTCGGAGCTCTGGCTAGCCGTTTAGAATATCAGTTTGTGTTCAAGTGAGAATTCAGTCGATGCAGGTTTGATTCCGAGCAGGGAACGGAGCGCCAGTAAGATGGCTAATTGACGACATATGGCGTGGCGTCATTTCTTTGAGTAGCGACATTGTCAGTGTCGTCATTTATTCAACGCCTCTCTTGAGGGCGTCAGTTTCAATCCGATTCCAAGTGTAATGGTACTTTTAATTAACGCCCCTATGACCGTCATCATTTATGATTTTGACGCCTCCGCACAGGGTCGTCATTTCTTGAGCTTACACTTTTGAATTGCTTTACAGCATGATGATTGTTGATGAACTTAAGTGCTATTGTATCTTGATGAAATTTATTATGTCATGCACTTATGATCATACTTTGAGCTTATTGAGCTTATGATCTTTATTAAGCTGATGATTCTTTACGGAGCTAATAATTTTTTAGCATAGAAAAGTGCAGGTTATGCAGGTCTTGAGACAGTTGGATTTCTCCCGTCGGTAACATCATTCCATCTTTGTATCTCCCCTGTAAGCATGATATCTACTCTATATAGCATATCAAGGACCTTGTGGTTCTGACGAACCTAGAATTTGAGTTCCCCTCCATCAAAAATAGTGATAATTCCATGTGAGTCTTGATCACACGGATAGGCCGTTGAATCATCTAAGGTTTGGGACGACGGTTCCACTTTCTTAGTTGATACGTGGATAAACGGACTTCGGCTTAGTGTCAGCTTAGAGATCTGGATTCTTGAACGAATCTCGATGGCTTAGTAATATTATCCTTGGTTATCTTCTATTTTAGTTTGTTTTAATTTATCTTTTAGCCCAACATGCATCATGTAGGACTTTGAGCTTTAATAATGAAAATCAGCATATTACGCCAATAATGAAGGCCACTCGCTCTTAATGGAGTTGACATGAGATATTCCATTCCAAATCAAGTACTTTATTCTCCTTGAAGCCGCTCAGGCTGGTTCCTTGAAAGCATTCGTTCACTGGTCTTTATCTCAATTCATTTTATTTTTCTACAAATCCACCTTGGTTGTAGCACGTCCACATTGGCTGATAACCGCTCTCCAATGGTGCCTTTCCTTCCGTGCCCTCGCGCACATTTAGTTCTTTAAGATTAGTTCCTTCATCCAGCTAATCATTACTTTCTTATAATCATCCGAAGTTGTTTCATTTAGAATTCTGAAAAGATTTCCAATGCTTAGTGTCAGAGGCGTGTCACGTCACACCTTGGCATCTACTTATCATTTCATTCTCACTCCATTTCGCTCGTTGCACTTTTACTTCATTCCGTGTCACTCCCTTGCAAAGCAGACACCAAGGCGGGACAGCTGTAGACACGCCAAAATCGATACTATATTGAGTACATTTCATGTCACCATGTGACGCCCCAAAGTGGACTTCAATATTGGCTTAATATGAAGTTTTTCTAATTTCTCCATGTTTAATTGTGATTTCTTGGCTTTTTAGTTTAATAATTGAAATTAACGCATGTGGGGAGGGCATCACTTAATTGATGACCTGGTAAAGGGCGTGTTTTAATAAATGGACGACCATTCAAACAGGCGTCGATTCTTGGATTTTACAAATTCTAACGAAAATAAAACTCAAAGAATTGACGTCCTAAGGACGGGCGTTGATTATTTAACGCCCATTCAAACAGGCGTCATTTGACAATTTTAAATAAGGAAAGTTCTTTATTTCTATAATTAAATTCAGGAATTGACGACGGTATGACTACCGTCATTTCAATTGACGCCCCTAGTCAGGTCGTCATTTTCACTTCCGTCTCCCTTTCGCCTGCTTCTTTCCTATAATGATCCTTTCCCCATTTTACACCTTGTGTTTGATTGGGAAGAATGTTCCTTATTAGAGACTCATTACCTTGTTTTAATCCTATTAATGCAAGGATTTTTTGGCTATAAATACCCCCCTTGAATCTCCCTCGCGCGAGGAAGAAAAAAGAGAAGAGAACAGGAGGAAAAAGAGAGAACGGAAGAGAACACAGATAGAGCTAACAGAGAGAAGAGTGTTTCGTTGTTTTGCAGTTTTTTTTTCCTCCAAGCTTCCTCCACGGGCGAGCTCCCACGGGCGTTCTCCTTCCCACGAGCGGCGTTTCTTCATCCCACGGTTCTTCATCCTGCAGCTGCAGCGGCCCTTGTTCTTTCCCTTTACTGCTGCACACACAGCAGCAGGGATTCCTCCTCTTAGCATTTTTGGGGCATCATACGCACTCTTTCTTCTAGTTCTCCACTAGAGTTATCATCATACCATATATTGTTTTAGCTTTGAATTGCATTCATATTCCCCATACCTTGTTACTCCTCTTAGGGGTTTTAAAAACCAAAACACACAAGGTGTGTTCATGCCTAATCTGTTTGATTCTATATTATTAGAGCATTGATACTACACACTTGGCTAATCCATATCTTTGTTTATTTTGTGTGTTTTCTTGCAAGGGTAATCAAGCTATAAACCCCCTTTGTTGGCCGGCCGATAGAAGGAGGAAGGAAGAATCTCCAATCTCACCCGCTCAACACAAGGTACATGCGATCACTCATTTGATATTTTGAGGTAACCCCTCTGGCGATCACCCTCCATAGAGCATCTCATGCTCATCCCCTTTTCCTTCATATCCCTCATATTCTAGCATAATTATCCACCCTTAATTGTTATTTTTCTTTCCTTTTAAAAATGTGTATGTGACACGTTCATAATAGGTTATGTCCAAGCTTTAAGAACCCATACCTATGAACTAGGAAAGAAAATCCCAACCTGTGAGAGAAATTGGGTAGAACCTAGGGTGAGATAGTCATTAGAATTATTTCTAAGATTAACATCCCCTTAGAATTAACAAATTCATTATTTTTCTCAGGTACCTTATTGTTATCATAATGGCTCATCGCGTAGACTGGAATAGAATGCAAGAGACCGTCACTGGTCTTACTCAGGCTTTACAAACTATGGCACAAGCTGGCGCAAGAGCAAGGGCTGGAGATTTACATCGCAACTTTCGGAGTCTAAATCCTCCATGATTCTATGGTTCTTCTAATCCAGACGAAGCTAAAAACTAGATTGATGAGATGAACCGTATATTTCAAGTTATGCAATGTGCGGATCAAGAGAAGGTTCGCCTTGCAACTTTTCAACTTAACAAGGATCCCCGTACATGGTGGAAGCCGGTTCCAGCACCGCCAGCAGATGCACCCCATACATGGGAAGGCTTTCTTATACTATTCCATGCCAAATATTTTTCCAAGCACGTCAAGGAGCGGAAGAAGCTCATAATTCCAAGTACATCATTCATCCTGGTGGTACAAAAATGTATCAAGATCTTAAAAGGAACTTCTGGTGGCCTAACATGAAAAGAGAAGTGGCAGATTTTGTGTCCCACTGTCTCACTTGTCAGCAAGCAAAGGCAGAACATTTAAAACCCACAGGTAAATTGCACCCCTTAAATATTCCCGAATGGAAATGGGAAAGTGTAGGGATGGATTTCATCATGGGTTTACCTAAGACAAGAGGTGGACATGATGGTATATGGGTAATCATAGACCGATTGACTAAGTCTGCACATTTTCTGCCAATAAAAAGTCGATGGTCTGTGGATATTCTAGCAGCATTATACATAGAAGAAATTGTCAAACTACATGGTGTCCTAGTCACCATCATATCTGACCGAGATCCTCAGTTTACATCTCAATTCTGGAAGGGTCTGCAACATTCTTTAGGGACCCGACTGAATTTTAGCACGGCATTCCATCCACAAACTGATGGCAAAACTGAAAGGACAAATCAAGTGGTGGAAGATATGCTTAGGGCATGTGCTATCGACTTCGGAGGAAGTTGGCATGATCACTTGTCTCTAGTAGAATTTGCATACAACAATAGCTACCACGCTAGTATTCAAATGGCACCGTTTGAAGCTTTATATGGAAGAAGCTGTCGTTCGCCTATTTGTTGGAATGAAATAGGAGAAAGGCAATTTCTCAGTCCCGACATCATTAGGGATACTACCGAGAAGATTAAACTTATTTGAGAAAGACTTCATATGGCCCAAGACAGGCAGAAATCATATGCTGACAATCGAAGGCGCGACTTAGAGTTTCAAGTAGGAGATCATGTATTTCTTAAGGTTTCTCTAGGTCGAAGTATTCAAAAATTTGGTATTAAGGGCAAGCTTACTCCAAGATTCATTTGTCCTTTTGAAATTCTAGAAAGAGTTGGTGAAGTGGCTTATCGAATTACTTTACCTCCTCAATTATCTGAAGTCCATGATGTATTTCACGTCTCAATGCTCAAGAAATATGTTCCTGATCCTTTCCATGTCATTACTTACGACAACTTGGAAATTAAAAAGGATTTAACATACGAGCAAAGGCCAGTCAAGATTATTGAACAAGAAGTACGTCAACTGCGGAATAAAACTATTCCTGTCGTCAAGATCCAATGGACGAAAGCAGGATAAACATGGGAAACCGAAGAAGCTATGCGCAAAAGATTTTTAGAATTATTTAACTGTAAGTACACTCTCCGTATAATGCATACATTGAATTTGGGGACCAAATTCTCTTAAGTGGGGGAGGGTGTAATGCCCCGGAAATTTTATAGAATATTTTTGAAGTATTTAAAATTTTTTTGAGGATTTATAAGAATTTTTAAAGACCAAAATAGATAATAAATAATTTCTAGGTTCAATAAAATCATTATTAAGGCCCAAGTGTGATAACTAATTGACCTAGCCTATTTAAAATAAGCTCAAAGGACTTAAGGACCAAGCCCATAAAGTTTGGCCCATATTCTAGAAGGTTAATTAGCTTATTCACAGAATATAAGGGATAAATACCCCTATTTAAGATAATTAAATGGATAAGTGAGTAAAAGAGTTTGAAATAAATTCAAAATCGGCGCCCAATGATAATGACGGTCTATCGTAAAACGGCTATATGCAGATTGATAGTCCAATCTTAGACCGCTACATTCTGTCAGTTCCGTAAGTTTAAGAAAGAGTAAAAAGATTGGATTTTTAACGTTTATCTTCCAAGAGACTGAGATGGGAGGACTAGTAAACATCTTAAGGACTCTCAAAAGTTGAAATAGTACCAACTAGGGACTCTAGAATTGATCTAATTCACGAAACCCTAGTCAAACCCTATAAATAGACTCTAGGTTTCACATGCGCGACCCTTATATTTGGCTCACGTGGAACTAAGGTAAGGAGGTATTATTTCAGGTAGGTTCTTTTGAGGTTTTTATTTCTAATACTAAGGATTAACTTGCCTCAAAATTTCGTGCTAGGAGATCAATCCATCAGGAAGATAGAAGCCCCCAAAGTTGCTGGTTCCACATCAACAACTCAGGAAACTGTGGAACGGTGTGGTGAAGATCAGGAAATTAGGGATCCAGAACGAGGTATTTAGCATTAGTGCCTTTAGAACTTTTTTTTCCCCTTAGTATCTTCTTCTTACTCTTCAAATTTCATGTCCTTAGGTCAAGTGGATCAATAAATATCCGGGCGTGAAGTTACTGATTTATCACAGGAAGTGTAAAACTAGGGTTGACTTCCAGTCCGAAATTTTAAGTCTAGAGGTGTTACCAGAGGTAGGTCATCTCATGAACGGCTAAAATATCATTCTAGGATTAAAAGCCCTCTTATTGCACTTGATTTCATGTATTGTGTACGGAGAATTTCATGTTTTAATAGGATCTATACATCCATGAATCTTTCTTAGCCCTAAATGAACTAAATTAATTCTCTTTGACATAATATATGAATCCTATGCATATTGTTGGCCTAATCTTCTTTCTATCATGATAAAGAAGTTAATATATGTTGATTTCCAGACATGATGTATTTTAAACATTAGTTCTTCCTATTTAATTTACTTTCAGATGTGCTCTAGTGGCCTAATCTTCGACTGCCAACCATGTTCGGCGGCCCTACGATAAACTGCTAGTCAGATTTTTATGAAACCTCTGACGGACCAGAAATAGACCGTTAAAGTCCCTCTGGCGGCCTCACGATAAACCGCCAACGCTTGTAATGGCTCTAATATAGACCGCCAATATTCTGATTTCTGTCAACTCGAGACTGAATCAAGAGCAGTCCGTCTAGCTTATAAATAAGCCTAGCTAACTATATACCAACATGTTTTAATGTTATTTCACTACTCTGAGTTTTAATTACTGATTCATAACAGTGATTTCATGTTCTTTATTGTACTTAGGATTATTTTTAAAATAAATTAATTTCTTACCAAAGTCATATACTTTTGTATTAAATACATGTTTCTAAAGTTAGATGATTCATGGTTTACCTTGATCGCTATTTTAATGATCTCTTTCTCATCTATAGAGTCAATTTCATATGTTCATGGCATATATCCCGCTATATGACCATTAGTTACACTTATGCACATTAAGTACACAATCTTGGACTTGATAACCTCTCCTTTAGATATTCCTTCCAACGGACTAGGAAATCTTGTTTCAAGGCCTCCGTAATTCTCCGTGAGCCTGGGATTCCCATCAGGACGCCGAGTTGGTTGTACCATTAAAACTAATTGTCTAGAAAGCACTTATATCGGTGTTTTATGTTTCTGGAACTTAGTGGCCTTATTGTTGACCGCCAGAGTCTGCTAGCGGGCCTTTACTAGACCGCTAAAGGATCATTGACGGTTCTTTATTTCACCGCTAACTACTCCAGATAATCTGTTTTAAATATCGAACAGCCTTGTCCTTAACGGTCCAAAACTAGACCGCTTTATACAAGAAAGTGCCCAGTAAACGACCGCTATTTCCCTGGGTACAGTTGACCCGAAGTTTGACCCAAGGGTTAATATTCTTATGATCCTAGATAGTCCAATTGATTATCTAGAACCTGTCATATTATTCCAAAAATACCTAAGTAAATTTTGAGAATTGAGAAATATACCATTATGATGCCGATGTATTTCCACGGCGTAACCTAGTTATTAATGTGTTTATTGACATCTTGTTCTCAATAGAAGCATTGTTATTTTTGAATACTTATTCATGAAACATTCATTGAAATTGTACATTCTTGGTCACATTATCTTTATACGTGGAAGTAGCTTGATTTATACTTGAAGATGTAGTTCGAGCACTGATTATGTTCAAGGGCACTATGCTAGTCCCCTCCGCTGATTGTCGAGAACATACTATTTAAACCATGGGGTATGATGCTACTAGCATCGTATTACGCTGGGAGTACTTTCTTTATAAATAGTGAAATGTCCACGGTAATCCACGGAAATATCGACGGCCCGTGAGGTGAAATATCCACAGAAATTCACGAAGTACTTGTTACTAAGTGAAGAGTACATTCTTGCTTGTTACATGACTTGCTAGTACATTCTTGTTACATTCTTATTCATGAAAATGTCAAAGTAACATTCTTGATATATTTTTGATTTATCGTATCTCAAGCTTGATTATACTTTGTTACTTTAAGTTTTAATCGCATGTTTGATCGTATTTGCATGATTTATCTTTTTCTTTAGAGCAAAAGATATTAATTACTTTAACATTGCCAATCATGTTGATGTGAAGATACCTACTGGGCAAGTGTGCTCATTACCTACTTTCTCAATATTTCAGGAAGTACCAGTGGGTTGGATTCGGATTCAGGTCATTCCAGTGATGGGTCCAAGAGCGATTAAAGGATATATGGACTTGAGTGAAGACTTAGAATGTCAAATTATGTCTAGATTGAGTCTATGTAATTTTATCTTTATTTGAGTCTAGAAAGAAAGTGGGATATTATGTACTTGACTTATGGTTATTTAATATGAAATAAAAGTGAAGGTTGATTAAATTATTTTGCAATTACATTGTGTGATTGTTATTGCGCTCTGATTATATTACTTGCTCGAGACTTACCATGCCGGCTGTTAGCGTTCCCGATTGTTTCTGCTGCATAATCTCGAGCGTGACAGTTAAGGTGGTATCAGAGCCTAAGTCTAAGGACTTAGGGGAAAATGTCATGTCATAGGTTATGTCCAAGGTTTAAGAACCCATATCTATGAACTAGGAAAGAAAATCCCAACATGTGAGGGAAATTGGGTAGAACCTGGGGTGAGATAGTCATTAGAATTATTTCTAAGATTAACATCCCCTTAGAATCAACAAATTCATTATTTTTCTCAGGTACCTTATTCTTATCATAATGGCTCATCGCGTAGACTGGAATGGAATGCAAGAGACCGTCACTGGTCTTACTCAGGCTTTACAAACTATGTCACAAGCTGGCGCAAGAGCAAGGGCTGGAGATTTACATCGCAACTTTTGGAGTCTAAATCCTCCACGATTCTATGGTTCTTCTAATCTAGACGAAGCTGAAAACTGGATTGATGAGATGAACCGTATATTTGAAGTTATGCAATATGTGGATCAAGAGAACATTCACCTTGCCACTTTTCAACTTAACAAGGATGCCCGTACATGGTGGAAGTCGATTACAGCACCGCCAGCAGATGCACCCCATACATGGGAAGGTTTTGTTATACTATTCCGTGCCAAATATTTTTCCGAGCACATCAAGGAGCGGAAGGCTATGGAATTCGCTTCTTTACGCCAAGGTATGCTGTCAGTGGCAGAATATGAGTTTCAGTTTTCTAGGCTGGCGCCATATGCTCCTCATCTGATCAGTACCGATTTACTAAAGGCAAATTGGTTTATGGACGGGTTAAGACCGGGTTTTATTCAGCAGCTCAGGACTCAAAATATCCGTACTTATGCAGAGATGGTCCAACGGGCATATCTGTGCGAAAGGACCTTAGAGAAGGTCAAGAAGTTGAAAGGAAAAGGCGAAGAACCAAGCCGAAGGTCTGATCGGCGTGATAAGAATAGCAAATTCAGTATCACGGAACCATACAAATCCTATGATAGCAAGAAGAGATCCCAGAATGGGAGTGGTAGTGGCTACCACAAGAATAAGAAAGTCAAGGAAGAAGACAAGCAGGTCGCCACGGCCTGTTCCTTTTGTGAGAAGTTCGGTCATTCGGCCAAAAAATGTTGGAAACGCCTTGGTGCTTGTTTACGTTGCGGCAGCAGGGAGCACTGCATGCCGGATTGCCCCCTTATGAAGGAACTATCTTCCGGGAGTGGACGTAAGCGTCAGGCTCGTTTAAATGCTATTCTGGAAGAGGAAGAAGCGCCCCCGAATGATGGGCTAATGGAAGGTACTATCCAGATCTATTCCCATCCTGCTTTTGTATTATTTGATACTGGTGCTTCTCATTCCTTTATATCCACTGCTTTTGCAAAGACTTTGCCCATTTCATCAGTTCCTTTACTTCGGACCTTGCTATTACTATACCTTTTGGTCGCGGAACTAAACTTACCAACTATTATCCTGATAGTGAGGTGGTAGTAGAAGGTCACAATCTTCCTGCAAACCTCGTATGCCTCGATATGGAGGGCTACGATGCCATTCTAGGTGTGGATTGGCTAGTGGACCACGATGCCTACATTAATTGCGAAACAGAATTATCTCTTTTCGAAAACCTTGTCTTCCAAGGTTTTCCTTCCTTGGTATCAAATATAGGAAGCATCCTGCCATTATTTCATCTCTTCACGCTTGCAAACTTATCTCGCAAGGGTGTGAAGCCTTTCTTGCTTCTGTAATTATCACCGAATCCAAGGAGATTATCTTAGATGATATTCCTATCGTAAATGAGTTTCCTGATGTATTTCCATCAGATCTACCCAGTTTACCACCCGAAAGGGAAGTAAACTTCTCCATTGAACTTCTTCCCGGAGCAGTACCTGTTTCAATAGCTCCTTACAGGATGTCCCCCACAGAACTTAAGGAATTGAAGAAATAGCTTCAGGAGTTATTGGACAAGGGATTCATTCGACCTTGCACATCCCCTTGGGGTGCGCCAGTTCTATTTGTCAAAAATAAAGATGGATCTCTCAGGCTATGTATCGATTACCAGTGACTGATTCAGCTTACTATCAAGAACAAGTATCCCTTGCCGTGTATCGATGAACTCTTTGATCAGCTTTCAAGAGCAGAATATTTCTCCAAGATCGACCTCGGGTCGGGTTATCATCAACTCAAGATCAAGTATGAAGATATACACAAGACTGCTTTTCGAAGCCACTATGGCCACTATGAATTTATGGTCATGCCGTTCGGGTTAACTAATGCCCCGGCAGCATTCATGCAACTGATGAATAATGTCTTCCAGCCTTATCTTCACTAGTTTGTGGTCATCTTCATTGATGGCATCCTTATATATTCCAAGACTAAGGAAGAACATGAAGAGCACTTGAGGATAGCCTTGCAGACACTAAGAGAACACACACTCTATGCAAAGCTTAGTAAGTGCAAGTTCTGGCTAAAGGAAGTCTCATTCCTCGGCCATATTATTTCAAAGGAAGGTATTACTGTCGATCCTTCTAAGGTGGAAGCTGTTAAGAACTGGAGCCGGCCAACGACCGTGTCAGAAGTAAGAAGCTTTCTAGGGCTAGCTGGCTATTACATGAGATTTATTAAGGATTTTTCTAAGATTGCCGTTCCTTTGACAAGACTGACAAGAAAAGAAAATCCTTTTGTATGGTCGAAGGACTGTGAAAAGAGTTTCCTAACTCTTAAGGAACATCTCACGACAGCCCCTATATTATCATTGCCCATTGAGGGTGGTGGAATTGAAGTCTACACGGATGCATCTGGCATTGGCCTAGGGTGCGTTCTTATGCAAAATGGGAAGGTGATCTGTTATTCTTCAAGACAGTTGAAGCGTCACGAAGAAAATTACCATGTGCATGATTTAGAATTGGCAGCAGTTATATTTGCCTAAAAAATTCGGCGTCACTACCTTTATGGAGAGAAATTTATGGTCTATTCGGACCACAAAAGCTTGAAATATTTATTCCCCCAAAAGGAGCTAAATATGAGGCAAAAAAGATGGTTAGAATACCTTAAAGGCTTTGATTTTGCTATCCAATATCATCCTGGTAAGGCTAATGCTGTAGCCGATGCACTCAACAGAAAATCGATAGGAAAGCTATCGAGTCTTATGATTAGTATGACAAATCTCATTCCTCAATTTGCCCAATTGAATTTAGATGTTGACATAAAGAAGGAAGATTGTTTCGTAGCCAACATCCAAACTCAACCCACATTAATAGAAGATCTGGTCAAGCTACAGGACAACGATCCAGTATTGTTGGAGATCAAAACCAATATAGAGCGAGGGCCGGATTTCTCTTTTGCCAAGGATAGAAGGTTGCCAGTCAAGGGCCAAATTTGTATACCGGATCATGTTGATACTAAGAGACTGATCCTGGAAGAAGCTCATAATTCCAAGTACACCATTCATCTTGGTGGTATAAAAATATATCAAGATCTTAAAAGGACCTTCTGGTGGCCTAACATGAAAAGAGAAGTGGCAGATTTCGTGTCCCGCTGTCTCACTTGTCAGCAAGTAAAGGCAGAACATTTAAAACCCGCAGGTAAATTACACCCCTTAAATATTCCCGAATGGAAATGGGAAAGTGTAGGGATGGATTTCATCATGGGTTTACCTAAGACAAGAGATGGACATGATGGTATATGGATAATCATAGACCGATTGACTAAGTCTGCACATTTTCTGCCAATAAAAAGTCGATGGTCTGTGGATATTCTAGCAGCATTATACATAAGAGAAATTATCAAACTACACGGTGTCCCAGTCAACATCATATCTGACTTAGATCCTCGATTTACATCACAATTCTGGAAGGGTCTACAACATTCTTTAGGGACCCGGCTAAATTTTAGCACGGCATTCTATATATCCATAAACTGATGGCTAAAGTGAAAGGACAAATCAAGTGGTGGAAGATATGCTTAGGGCATGTGCTATCGACTTCGGAGAAAGTTGGCATGATCACTTGTCTCTAGTAGAATTTGCATACAACAATAGCTACCAAGCTAGTATTCAAATGGCACCATTTGAAGCTTTATATGGAAGAAGCTATCGTTCGCCTATTTGTTGGAATGAAATAGGAGAAAGGTAATTTCTTCGTCTCGAAATCATTAGGGATACTACCGAGAAGATTAAACTTACTCGAGAAAGACTTCATATGGCCCAAGATAGGCAGAAATCATATGCTGACAATCAAAAGCACGACTTAAAGTTTCAAGTAGGAGATCATGTATTTCTTAAGATTTCTCCAGGTCGAGGTATTCGAAGATTTGGTATTAAGAGCAAGCTTACTCCAAGATTCATTGGTCCTTTTGAAATTCTAGAAAGAGTTGGTGAAGTGGCTTATCGAATTGCTTTACCTCCTCAATTATCTGAAGTCCATGATGTATTTCATATCTCAATGCTCAAGAAATATATTCCTGATCCTTTCCATGTTATTACTTACGACAACTTGAAAATTAAAAAGGATTTAACATACGAGCAAAGGCCAATCAAGATTTTTGAATGAGAAGTACGTCAACTGCGGAATAAAACTATTCCTGTCGTCAAGATCCAATGGACGAAAGCAGGAGAAACATGGGAAACAGAAGAAGCTATGCGCAAAGAATTTTTAGAATTATTTAACTGTAAGTACACTCTCCGTATAATCCATACATTGAATTTGGGGACCAAATTCTCTTAAGTGTGGGAGGGTGTAATTCCCCGAAAATTTTATAGAATATTTCTGAAGTATTTAAAAATTTTCTGAGAATTTATAAGAATTTTTAAAGACCAAAATAGATAATAAATGAATTTCTGGGTTCAATAAAATCATTATTAAGGCCCAAGTGTGATAACTAATTGACCTAGCCTATTTAAAATAAGCCCAAAGGACTTAAGGACCAAGCCCATAAAGTTTGGCCCATATTCTAGAAGGTTAATTAGCTTATTCACAGAATATAAGGGATAAATACCCCTATTTAAAATAATTAAATGGATAAGTGAGTAAAAGAGTTTGAATTAAATTCAAAATTGGCGCGCAATGATAATGGCGGTCTATCGTAAAATCGCTATATGGAGATTGACGGTCCAATCTTAGACCGCTACATTCTGTCAGTTCCGTAAGTTGAAGAAAGAGCAAAAAGATTGGATTTTTAACGTTTATCTTCCAAGAGACCGAGATGGGAGGACTAGTAAAGATTTTAAGGACTCTCAAAAGTTGAAATAGTACTAACTAGGGACTCTAGAATTTATCTAATCCACGAAACCCTACTCAAACCCTATAAATAGACTCTAGGTTTCACATGCGCGACCCTTATATTTGCCTCGCGTGGAACTAAGGTAAGGAGGTATTATTCCAGGTAGGTTCTTTTGAGGTTTTTATTCTCAATACTAAGGACTAACTTGCCTCAAAATTTCGTGCTAGGAGATCAACCCATCAGGAAGATAGAAGCCCCCAAAGTTGCTAGTTCCACATCAACAACTCAGGAAACTATGCAACGGTGTGGTGAAGATCAAGAAATTAGGGATCCAGAACGAAGTATTTAGCATTAGTGCCTTTATAACTTTTTGTTCCCCTTAGTATCTTCTTCTTACCCTCCAAATTGCACGTCCTTAGGTCAAGTGGATCCAGAAATATTCGAGCGTGAAGTTACTGATTTATCACAGGAAGTGCAAAACTAGGGTTGACTTCCAGTCCGAAATTCAAAGTCTAGAGGTGTTACCAGAGGTAGGTCATCTCATGAACGGCTAAAATATCATTCTAGAATTAAAAGCCCTCTTATTGCACTTGATTTCATGTATTATGTACGGAGAATTTCATGTTTTAATAGGATCTATACATCCATGCATCTTGCTTAGCCCTAAATGAACTAAATTAATTCTCTTTGACATAATACATGAATCCTATGCATATTATTGGCCTAATCTTCGTTCTATCATGATAGAGAAGTTAATATATATTGATTTCCAGACATGATGTACTTTAAACATTAGTTCTTCTTATTTAATTTACTGTCAGATGTGCTCTAGCGGCCTAATCTTCGACCACCAACCCTGTTCAGCGGCCCTACGATAAACTGCTAGTCAGATTTTTATGAAACCTCTGGCAGACCAGAAATAGACCGTTAAAGTCTCTTTGGCGGCCTCACGATAAACTGCCAACGCTTGTAATGGCTCTAATATAGACGGCCAATGTCCTGATTTCTGTCAACCCGAGACTAAATCAAGAGCAGTCCGGCTAGCTTATAAATAAGCCTAGCTAACTATATACCAACATGTTTTAATGTTATTTCACTACTTTGAGTTTTAATTACTAATTTATAACAGTGATTTCATGTTCTTTATTGTACTTAGGATTATTTTTAACATAAGTTAATTTCTTGCCAAAGTCATATACTTTTGTATTAAATACATGTTTCTAAAGTTAGATAATTCATGGTTTACCTTGATCGCTATTTTAATGATCTCTTTCTCATTTATAGAGTCAATTTCATAAGTTCATGGCATATATCCCGATATATGACCATTAGTTACACTTATGCACATTAAGTACACAATCTTGGACTTGATAACCTCTCCTTTGGATATTCCTTCCAACAAATTAGGAAATCTTGTTTCAAGACCTCCGTAATTCTCCGTGAGCCTCGGATTCCCATCAGGACGTCGAGTTGGTTGTACCATTAAAACCCATTGTCTAGAAAGCACTTATACCGATATTTTATGTTTCTGGAACTTAGCGGCCTTATTGTTGACCGCCAGAGTCTGCTAGCGGGCCTTTACTAGACCGCTAAAGGATCATTGACGGTTCTTTATTTGACCGCTAACTACTCCAGATAATCTATTTTAAATATCGAACAGCCTTGTCCTTAACGGTCCAAAACTAGACCGCTTTATTCAAGAAAGTGCCCAGTAAATGACCGTTAGTCCAATTGATTATCTAGAACCTGTCACATTATTCCAAAAATACCTAAGTAAATTGTGAGAATTGAGAAATATACTGTTATTCTGCTGAGTTATTTCCACGGCGTAACCTAGTTATTAATGTGTTTATTGACATCTTGTTCTCAATAGAAGTATTCTTTTTTTTTGGATACTTATTCATGAAACATTCATTGAAATTGTACATTCTTGGTCACATTATTTTTATACGTGGAAGTAGCTTGATTTATACTTGAAGATGCAGTTCGAGTACTGATTGTGTTCAAAAGCTCTATGCTAGTCCCCTCGGCTGATTGTCGGGAACATACTATTTAAACCATGGGGTATGATGCTACTGGCGTCGTATTGCGCTGGGAGTACTTTCTTTATAAATAAGTTAAATATCCACGGTAATCCACGGCTCGTGAGGTGAAATATCCATAGAAATTTATGAAGTACTTGTTACTAAGTGAAGAGTACATTCTTGCTTGTTACATGACTTGCTAGTACATTCTTGTTACATTCTTGTTCATGAAAAGGTCAAAGTAACATTCTTGATATATTCTTGATTTATGGTATCTCAAGCTTGATTATACTTTGTTACTTTAAGTTTTAATCGCATGTTTGATCGTATTTGCATGATTTATCTTTTTCTTTAGAGCAAAAGATATTAATTACTTTAACATTGCCAATCATGTTGATGCGAAGATACCTACTGGGTAAGTGTGCTCATTACCTACTTTCTCAATGTTTCAGGAAGTACCAGTGGGTCGGATTCGGATTCAGGTCATTCCCGTGATGGGTCCGAGAGCGATTAACGGATATATGGACTTGAGTGAAGACTTAGAATGTCAAATTATGTCTAGATTGAGTCTATGTAATTTTATCTTTATTTGAGTCTAGAAAGAAAGTGGGATATTATGTACTTGACTTATGGTTATTTAATATGAAATAAAAGTGAAGGTTGATTAAATTATTATGCAATTACTTTGTGTGATTATTATTGCGCTCTGATTATATTGCTTGCTCGAGGCTTACCATGCCGGCTATTCGGGTTCCCGATTGTTTCCGCTGCATAATCTCGGGGCGTGACAAAAGGAACAAACTCTTCTCTCCGTCCCCTTTCGGCGACGAATACCCCTTTTGATTTGGACCTTCCGTCCAGATCATTAAAGGAACAAATCCCTCTCTCCACCCTCGTGGCTTACCTTTCATAACTTCGGATTTTATAGCCCACTTTCCAACAACTTCGACTCTCATAGCCTGCTCTCCAACGTCTTTCGGCTTTACAGCCTACTTCCCCAACTTCAGCTTCTATTGCCCGCTTTCCAACATCCTTCGGCTTTTCAGCCTGCTCCCAATTTCAGCCCGCGTGGCCTGCTCTTCGGATTCCGGCTCTATGCAGCCTGCTTTCCCGGCTTCAACTTTGGCCAGCCTAGCCTGCTTTTCCAAAATTAACTTGGGCTCCTACAACTTGCCCTCTTTCACAAGAAGCATTGACTTCGGCTCTCATAGCCTGCTTTCCGGGTTCCGACCCACGTGGCCTAGTTTCTCGACCTCAATTATCGGCTACTAAGCCGACAGCTATCCAATCATCGGCCTCTGAGCCGACAGGTATCCAATTATCGACCTCTGAGATGACAGCTCTACAATTATCAGCCTCTGAGTCGACAGCTATCTAATTATCGACCCCTGAGCCGACAGCTATCTAATTATTGGCGTCCAAGCCGACAGCTTCTCGGTCATCGGCACTCGAGCCGACAGCTTTTCAGTTGTTGGCATTCAAGCCAACAACTTTCTTCACCATCGGCAGCCATGCCGACAGCTGTCCGGAGTTCTTAAAAAAAGAAAAAAAGAGAATAAAAGTAGAAGAAGAGAATAAAAGAAAAGAGAGAAAAGAAGGAAAAAAAAGAGAAGAGAAAGAGACAAAAGAGAAAAAGAAAAAAGAGACATTAAAAAAAGAGAAGAGGAGAAAATTATTACCATTATTATTATTAATGTACCTATCATGGTCGAATCGGGACCATTGTTAGTCCCTCACCCGCATCAATCGTCCACAGCAGCGCGACAGTAGTGCTCTGCAAAGCGAGTGCACCCGCGTGTACCACTTGTCTCATCCTTCACCCGCACTACCCGTGGGTGGGGGACAATTGTAGATGTGTAAAATCTTGTATATGTACACTCCCTCGGTTCCACGTCAAGAGGTGAAGCCGAAGAAAGAAGACTTCGGAGAGACTGGCTACCCAGACCCCAAAGAACCCCACCGCCCGGCAACGTCTCATACTTGCACGGGCGCATCAAACCACAAGGGGGTAAGAGGGCCCTGAATTTATACACTACCGTGGGTTCATTCTCGGATCCTCGACAGTAAAGAATACCCCGGGAGGCTCGAGATTCCCGAGCCCCAGAAGAAAATCAACAATTGCAGACTCTCAAACAGAGAAGCCTCGGGGAACGGGAAAGAAGATTAATACGATGAGGCAATTTTAGCCTTGATACGGTAGCCCCTTCGCTGCTGATACGGTGAGCCCTTTGGACCTTGATACGATAACCTCTTTGCTGCTGATACGGCGGCCCACTTTGCTACTGATACGACAGCCTCTTTGATGTTGATACGGCAGGCCCTTTGGGCCTTGATACGGTGAGCCACCCGCACGGCGATACGGCGCAAACTCCTTCGCACGGAGATACGGCACACCCTGCGTGCTTGATACGGCAAGGCCTCTTGGGCCTGATACGGTGAGGCCCTCGTGGCCTTGATACGGTGGGCTCCTCCCTCGTTGCTGATACGGCAGGCTCTCTTCTGTTGATACGGCGGGCTTTCCACCTGAACATTGATACGGTGGCGCCCTTCGACTCTTGATACGGCAAGGCCCTTTGGCCTGATATGGCAGGCCCTTTGAGTCATGATACGGCAGGCCCTCCTTCACCCCTGATACGGCAGGCCCTTTGAGTCATGATACGGCAGGCCCTCCTTCGCCCATGATACGGTGGCCCCGCCACCATGCTGATATGGTGGCCCCTCATGATACGGTGGCTATGCCACCCCATTGGAAGTGATACAGTGACACCACCCCCACCATTTCACTCCACCTCACCATCATCCCGTCCATCCTGCGATGCTCTGTTTCACTCGAGCATGGAGCATTGAATGCTCATTCCTCTGGCTCGCTCTCCAGTCGATAGCGCAACGATACAAGTCTTCAACATCAACCTCGGCCAACCCTGTGAAGACACGTTGGCTGCCTCTTGCTGTCCTTATGACGGGCGAAGAAGAGAAGAGAAGACGAAGAAGGCATCACCTTCGAAGACTCTAAGGCCCATCCTATATATAAGGAGCTTAAGCTCTTCAAAGAGGGACTCTACAAGCGGGGCGAGAGGGAAAAATCCACAGCTGGCTCTCGAGCTCCCCAGACAACTAGAGAGAAGAGAAGAATAGAGAAGAGACGTTTCCCCCCTCCAACTTGGGCTCCTACAACTTGCCCTCTTTCACAAGAAGCATTGACTTCGGCTCTCATAGCCTGCTTTCCGGGTTCCGACCCACGTGGCCTAGTTTCTCGACCTCAATTATCGGCTACTAAGCCGACAGCTATCCAATCATCGGCCTCTGAGCCGACAGGTATCCAATTATCGACCTCTGAGATGACAGCTCTACAATTATCAGCCTCTGAGTCGACAGCTATCTAATTATCGACCCCTGAGCCGACAGCTATCTAATTATCGGCGTCCAAGCCGACAGCTTCTCGGTCATCGGCACTCGAGCCGACAGCTTTTCAATTGTTGGCATTCAAGCCAACAACTTTCTTCACCATCGGCAGCCATGCCGACAGCTGTCCGGAGTTCTTAAAAAAAGAAAAAAAGAGAATAAAAGTAGAAGAAGAGAATAAAAGAAAAGAGAGAAAAGAAGGAAAAAAAAGAGAAGAGAAAGAGACAAAAGAGAAAAAGAAAAAAGAGACATTAAAAAAAGAGAAGAGGAGAAAATTATTACCATTATTATTATTAATGTACCTATCATGGTCGAATCGGGACCATTGTTAGTCCCTCACCCGCATCAATCCTCCACAGCAGCGCGACAGTAGTGCTCTGCAAAGCGAGTGCACCCGCGTGTACCACTTGTCTCATCCTTCACCCGCACTACCCGTGGGTGGGGGACAATTGTAGATGTGTAAAATCTTGTATATGTACACTCCCTCGGTTCCACGTCAAGAGGTGAAGCCGAAGAAAGAAGACTTCGGAGAGACTGGCTACCCAGACCCCAAAGAACCCCACCGCCCGGCAACGTCTCATACTTGCACGGGCGCATCAAACCACAAGGGGGTAAGAGGGCCCTGAATTTATACACTACCGTGGGTTCATTCTCGGATCCTCGACAGTAAAGAATACCCCGGGAGGCTCGAGATTCCCGAGCCCCAGAAGAAAATCAACAATTGCAGACTCTCAAACAGAGAAGCCTCGGGGAACGGGAAAGAAGATTAATACGATGAGGCAATTTTAGCCTTGATACGGTAGCCCCTTCGCTGCTGATACGGTGAGCCCTTTGGACCTTGATACGATAACCTCTTTACTGCTGATACGGCGGCCCACTTTGCTACTGATACGACAGCCTCTTTGATGTTGATACGGCAGGCCCTTTGGGCCTTGATACGGTGAGCCACCCGCACGGCGATACGGCGCAAACTCCTTCGCACGGAGATACGGCACACCCTGCGTGCTTGATACGGCAAGGCCTCTTGGGCCTGATACGGTGAGGCCCTCGTGGCCTTGATACGGTGGGCTCCTCCCTCGTTGCTGATACGGCAGGCTCTCTTCTGTTGATACGGCGGGCTTTCCACCTGAACATTGATACGGTGGCGCCCTTCGACTCTTGATACGGCAAGGCCCTTTGGCCTGATATGGCAGGCCCTTTGAGTCATGATACGGCAGGCCCTCCTTCACCCCTGATACGGCAGGCCCTTTGAGTCATGATACGGCAGGCCCTCCTTCGCCCATGATACGGTGGCCCCGCCACCATGCTGATATGGTGGCCCCTCATGATACGGTGGCTATGCCACCCCATTGGAAGTGATACAGTGACACCACCCCCACCATTTCACTCCACCTCACCATCATCCCGTCCATCCTGCGATGCTCTGTTTCACTCGAGCATGGAGCATTGAATGCTCATTCCTCTGGCTCGCTCTCCAGTCGATAGCGCAACGATACAAGTCTTCAACATCAACCTCGGCCAACCCTGTGAAGACACGTTGGCTGCCTCTTGCTGTCCTTATGACGGGCGAAGAAGAGAAGAGAAGACGAAGAAGGCATCACCTTCGAAGACTCTAAGGCCCATCCTATATATAAGGAGCTTAAGCTCTTCAAAGAGGGACTCTACAAGCGGGGCGAGAGGGAAAAATCCACAGCTGGCTCTCGAGCTCCCCAGACAACCAGAGAGAAGAGAAGAATAGAGAAGAGACGTTGCCCCCCTCCATCCCTCTGGATTTCCTGCTACTCCGACCACCACCTGCGTGAAAAGAGAAGACAGAAGAGAAGAAGAGAGGAAGGGAGAGTGAAGAGAGGGAGTGAGGCTTGGGAGGGGAGGAGCCAATTCTCCGTCCCCCCCCCCCTCTTTCATATTGTATTTTCCCCGTTCTCTTCTTTGCTTTTCCTACATTGTATCAGCCCCCCTGGGGCTACTTCCTTTTAGAAGAATAAAAGAAAGGTTGGCGTATGAGCGTTCCCCATGCGTTCATTTGCTGCATTTTTGTGTATTTCCCCGTCTCCTTTCCCATTTGTTCTTCCCTTCAAAGCGTTGATTGTAGGGGCTTTGGTACCTGGGTATTGCCAGTCCATGGCTGAGGTTCAGGTTCCCTTTGTGTCCCCCAAAGACTCCTACTCAGAAGCAAAATCCTTCCCAGCATCAGCCGCTAGCTCATGTGAGTTTTGATCCGGTGGCCTGCCTGCTGCTTTGATCCGGTGACCCTATCACCATCCTGATCTGGTGACTCCACCATCTTTGATGCGGTGACTTCGCCGCCTTCTTCCATCCGGTGGGGCCTCCCCTCGTTGAAACGGTGGCATCCCCACCTCCTCATTCGGTGGCTTTCCCACCACGTGATACGTTGCCCCTCATCACTTTGATCCGATGGCCTCTGCCATCTTGACACGATGGCATCCCCACCTCATTGATACAGTGGCATCCCCACCAACTGATACGGTGGCCTTCCCACCAAGTGATACGGCACCCTCGCCATCACCTTGATACGGTGGCCTCCCTACCATTTGATACGGTGGCCTTCCCACCAAGTGATACGGCACCCTTCCCACCACTTAACCAGCCGTGATACGGCACCCTTCCGTAGCCTTGATACGGCACCCTTTTACCGCCCTTGATACGGCACCCTTCCCACCATTTAACTAGCCGTGATACGGCACCCTTCTACAGCCTTGATATGGCACCCTTTTGCAGCCTTGATACGGCACCCTTGCCGCCACCCCGATACTGTGACATCCGATCACGCCTGATACGACACCCTTTCCGTCACCTTGATACGGTGACGCTTGGTCACACTTGATACGGTGACACTTTGTCACCCTTGGTACGGTGACCCTTGGCTAGTCTTGATCTGGCGGCATTCACCTTCATGCTTTGTCTTCTCATCCGCCCAGTTTCGCACCGTGTTTTGACACAACGGTTTCAGGTGTTGCCGCTTCCGTGCGCACCTCTACTTTTGGGGCACGTCACTCCTTGTGCACGGGCACCCACTTTACCCCCCCCCCCCCCAGCACTTGGGTCCGAGGGAGGTGCTACCAAATTTTCACAAGAATTAATATAATAATAATAAAGTAGTAACGCAAAAGGAAACAATAAACAAACGGAATAGATGATAATGAGCAGCTTTGCTGAAATAATAAAGAACCACGGAGATCCCGAATAACTGAACACGTGCATCATTGTGACAGACTGCCAAACGTAACCCCAAACATGATCTACATGAATAAAACAAAACCAAATCAAAGCTCCACGCATGCATTTCATGAATAAAAGAAAAAAAATGCCCGACATGCATGTCATGAATAGAGGAACCTCTTTCACAAACATTTGAGCACTGCATTGCATACCATTCGTGCAAGCTGCATTGACCTCTCTCAAAGCTGCATCGACCTCTCCCTTGAGCAAATTGCAAGCTGCAGTGACCCTTCTCACAGCTGCACTGACCCTTCTCATAGCTGCACTAACCTCTTCCTTGAGCAAACTACATGCTGCATTGACCTCTCTCACAGCTGCATCGACCTCTTCCTTGAGCCAATTGTAAGCTGCATCGACCCTTCTCACAGCTGCATCGACCTCTCCTTTGAGCCAACTACAAGCTGCATCGACTTGTCCTCAATCCAGTTGCTGCCTGCGTCGACCTCAGGCTCTCCTGCGTCGACCTCCCTTTAAGTCAGCAGCTGCATGCATCGACCTATCTTCACGCCTGTGCGCTGGTGCATCAACTTGTCCTCTGGTGCAACGACCTGCCCTCAGAATTGTGCATTGGTGCATCGACCTGACCCCTGGACAGGCCGACCTGTCCTCATCCCGCTACATCCATGAAGTCCTGCTTGCATCAGAATAATAATAATAATAATAATAATAAATAAATAATAAATAAAATAAACAATAATAAAATAATCCAAGGTTCCTTTTTTGGTAATCTCCTCTCCCAGGACCTTATATAAAAGGGAAACTAAAGCTGCCCTGCGACGTGAGCGTGGATCTCCGGGATTCCTCCCATCATGGCCACAGTCATGTGCTGCTTTGGGCCGATAATTCATTCAAGTGAATTCACCCGTATAAAGGGATTAATCCCTGTCCTTCGGGAAATTGAGCTTTAAGCATGCCGTATGCATGGCGTACATTGGTCCGCATCCTGGGCCTGCTCCGTGTGTTTTGAACTGGGTCATTACCCGAACATTGAAAGGCCGATGTGCGGCTCCGCTGATTTGATATTACTCGTATAAGGGATTAATCCCTGTCCTTCGGGAAATTGAGCTTTAAGCACGCCATATGCATGGCGCACATTGGCCCGTATCCCGGGCCCATTCTACGTGTTTTGATCCGGGTATTCACCCGAACATTGAAAGGCCGATGTGCGGCCAACAGTGAACCGACCGTTTCTGAAAATTTAGTAAATGAATGAATACATGCATCAACCTAAGTTTCCAATGCCTTATGTGCTTGAACCGCTAATATAATTTTCCATGCCATAAGGCCCTTATTCCTGGCGATTAATCAAGGGTGTTCCCCTCTCTGAGGGAAATTGAGCTTTAAGCACGCCGTATGCATGGCGTACATTGGTCTGCATCCCGGGCCCGCTCCATGTGTTTTGAACTGGGTCATTACCCGAACATTTAAAGGCCGATGTGCGGCCGATAGCGAACTAACCGTTTCCGCTGATTTGATATTACTCGTATAAGGGATTAATCCCTGTCCTTCAGGAAATTGAGGTTTAAGCACGCCATATGCATGGCGCACATTGGCCCATATCCCGGGCCCATTCCACGTGTTTTGAGTCGGGTTATCACCCGAACATTGAAAGGCCGATGTGCGGCCAACAGTGAACCAATCATTTTCGACGATTTTGTAAATGAATGAATACATGCATCAACCTAAGTTTCCAATGCCTTATGTGCTTGAACCGCTAATATAATTTTTCAGGTCATAAGGCCCTTATTCCTGGCGATTAATCATGGGTGTTCCCCTCTCTGAGGGGATGTAAATGACGTCACAGCCTTTATGACGCGGCGGGTTTTGGTCCCGACCCGAACTACACAATCGTCTGACCAAGTCAGATCGAGCGCACCAAGGGCTTCCTTGAAGTCTGAATAAATCGTCACTCTGTGACTGGCACGTCCGCGCACTAAACAAACGAATCAACCAACTAAATAAACGAATAAAATTCTTTTTCAAATTTTTAGTACGTCCACAACCAACCTGGGGGCGCCCTGACCACAAGCCACGACACATGGCACCCAGCAACGAGGCCGGGGTCTATCCCCAAAATGCCTCCCTTCAGCATTTAAAAGTCCAAGGGAGACTTTTCCTAGTCACCTACGGGCTCCGAGAGCCCTTCCTATATGGCCCGTGTTCTTGTATCGAGAATTTCCCTGAACACCTTGTGGGCGCGTATATCCTAGCCATTCTACAGCAAGTCGTGGCCCAACCTGCGGATCGAATACACCAACCGTATCCTACGGCAACCCTCCAGCAAGTTGGGGTCACCCCCGACCCTCAGACAATCGGCGACGAGCCGCTTACTTTCAGCACTCGGGCCAACTCGGGGCTGCCCTGTCAACCCGCCATACAACACGGCTCAACCCACCAAGGCCGGCCCACATGCCCAAGACGCCTCCTCTCGACTCCTACGAGCTCTCGTCCTCATCCCGGGGCCAAATCTAAAGCCCACCGACTAGCTACTCAAGTCGTTCAACAACCCAAAGTGTGGCAAGAATTTTCCCGAACACTTTGCGAGCGGCACTAACAACACCGAACAATTGACCCCCACGGGCTAATCCTAGCACCCCAAAGCATTGAGTCCTTCAAAGGACAACTCAAAAGAACAATGGAAGGTCACCCGGACCACCCCCCATGGCAACGGTTCACCCTAGGGGGGGGAGTTCGCCCAAGGCGCGGCCGCTCCCAGGTGGGGGCAAAACCCCCCCCCCCCCCCAGGTAAGCCCCTCCACCCAGCTCGGCCAATCTCTGTGCAAGTGTATCTCCGTCTGTAATGCCCCAGAATTTTTATAAAGTATTTCTGGAATATTTAGTAATTTTCTGAAATTATTAAAGGTCCAAATGAATTAATAAATAAATAATGGGTTAAATAAATCATTATTAAAGCCCAAAATAAGGTAATCAATTAACCTAGCCCATTTAATAGAAGCCTAAAAGGTTTTAAAACCAAGCCCATGAAGTTTGGCCCATATTCTAGAAGGTTAATTAACTTATCCCTGGAATATAAGGATAAATACCCCTTTTATAGATAAGTATGTGGATAAAATAATAAAAGAGTTTTATTAAGCTTGAACTCTGCGCACAGTAGCTGTAGCGGTCTATCGTGCGACCGCCACAGGGCTCTGACGCACCAAGACTCGACCGTTACTTTCTGACTAATTCCGTGATTGGAAGAACAAGCAAAAAGATTGGATCTTTGGGATCCTAACTGCTAGAGACCTAATTAGGAGAACATGTAAGGTTACTAAGGACTCTTAGGGATCAGGTTTTGACCAACTAAGGACTCTAGAATCGACCTAATCCATGAAACCCTAGCAAAGTTCTATAAATAGGACCCAGATTGGACTGGGCGACTCTTACTTTTGGCTCATGAGGAATCAAGGTAAGGAGTCATAATTTTGGGTAAGTTGTTTAAAAGCTTTTGTTTCTAATACTTTAGACTAATAGCTCCCAAAATTTTGTGCTAGGAGATCAAGTATCCAAGGAGTTAGAAGCTTCCAAAGTTGCTGGTTCAACCATAGCGACCCAGGAATCTGAGCAAAAGTCCACTGAAGAACAGGAAATTATGACGTCTAAACGAGGTATTTAGAAGTTAGTTCTTTAGAACTTTTTGTTCCTAATAGTTTCATCTTTATACCCTCCAAATTTCACATCTTTAGGTCAAGAGATTGAGGAGTTAGGACGGCATGAAGTTGCTGAAAACTCACATGAAGGGAAGGATTAGGGCGTGCTTTACAGACCCAAATTTGAAGTATAGAAGCTTGTAAAGAGGTAGGTCATCTCATGAACGGTAAGAATATCATGTTAGGGATAAAAGCCCTCTAATTTTACTTGATTTCATGCAGTATAGGCCAAGAATTTCATGTTTTAGTAGGTCTATGCATACATGCATATCTTTAGCCTAAATTAAAGATAAAAGATATTCTCTTGTTAATTCACTGCAACCTATGCATCTAGATGGTCTTTACTTCATTTTGTCATGACTAGAGTAGTTAAGTCTTTTTAAACATGACATGTTTCAATCATAGTCTTTTATTTTCTGTGTACTGTCAACAGGGCTCTAACGGTCTATAGTTCGACCGTCAGAGACATATAATGGTCTTACGATAAGCCATCACACCGTCTGTTATACTTGAGTTTCCATGTAAACTCTGACGGACTGTAAGTGGAGCGTTACAACACTCTGACGGTTTATCAGCCCCACGATAAACCGTCACAGCACTATGACCCCCCCATATTAGACCGTCAGAATACTGTGATCTGTCAACCCGAGACAGAATTGAAACAGTCAACTTAGCTTATAAATAAAGCCTAGATACCTAAGTTTTGACCTGTTTTCATGACTTTGAGTTTATTTATTGATTCATGATAGAAATTGCATGTCTAAAGCACCTTGAGTTATTTTAAGCATATGTTAATTTCATTTGCTAAACTTTATAGTTTTGTATTAAAACCATGATTTTAAATGTTGTATTGACGACTACTTCTGCTGCAAAGAGGAAGACGACAGCGTTGACCTAGTTCCCGGCGGCGCGTACGTGGGTTGGCCCCATGGCTGACCCTGGGGGGCCATCGGGGTCCCCTCTTGTTCCTCCTTCCTCCTCCACGAGAACCAGAACGTTTGCCAAAGTGATCTCCTCTTCCATGGCGTCGCCCGTCATCCAGGGCTCTGTCCATGACCCTGCTTTGACTGACGGTGGCGAACCCGCTGTGTTCTTCAGCCAGGATGAAATCAAAGCTTCGCTTCAGCCTTTCTTGTTTTCTCTGGTGGCTCGTACTTCGCAGGGTAGACCTTCTTTCTCAGACATCAGGGCACACCTATCCAGCAGATGCGGCTTTAAAGAAGACTTCTTGATCAGCGCATTGGACAATCGTCACCTCCTTCTGCGATTTAGAAACCATGAAGATTTCCTTCTCTTGCTGCTGAAGGAGACTTTGTATGTTCACGGTAGATTATTCCGCTTCTTCAAATGGACGATGGATTTCTCTCCGAATGCTGATTCGCCCATCCTTCCAGTCTGGATCGATTTTTACCTGGTCTCCCAGTAAATTTCTATGTTGAACCCCTACTTCGCTCAATTGCCGGCAATGTTGGTCGAGTCTTGAAAATTGATCAATCGACTCTTAACCTGTCTCAAACCAATGCTGCCCGTGTATGCATTGAATTGGACATCTCAAAGTCAAGACATTCAAGGGTTTGGATTGGCTTTCCGGGTGGAGGAGCTTGGCAAAATATTTCCTATCCGGATCTCCCCCACTTTTGCACTCTTTGCTCACGGATTGGTCATAACGAAGACTCCTGCAAGATGTCTAAAACTCACGACCAGAGTGGGACTTTGCAACCTAAACCCCCCACTCAAGCAATTACTGGCTTTGACAATAAGTCTAAAGCCATTTGGAAACCTGTCACTAATAGGAAAGACATTGCTGATGTGAAGAAATCTGCTGCTCAACTGCCACAGGAAGTTCCTGAAACTAGTCCTTGCTCAGAGAAGTCTGATATTGTCATTTTTAAGGAAAATTTTCGGGAGAATGTTCAAAGGAAGCACCGGTGTTGCTAGGGACACATGATCCTTCAAATGTTGATCAAGAGGATTTTGAGAAAGCAGAGGATAATCCCATTAAACTAGCAGAGAACCAGCGGCCACCTAGCCCTCAAACCTTGGCACCTTCTCCTAATACATCTATCTGCTCTTTGGCTTGTTCAGGGGAGCCTGTGTCAAACTTTCAAAAGCAGAATCTTGTCTTACAACAACCGTCTTCTACGCTTTCAGTGGGTTGTTTGAGCGAGTCCTCGGATTTTCCTCAAGTGGAGCTTCCTTCATTCCAAAAACTGGCACCCTCTCCAGGAGTGATTGCCTTGGTTCCTAAACTAGCTGCTGTGGGTCCAGATAAGGGCAATACTGATATAGCTAGTTCCCTCATGGGCACTGGAACTCGAATTCAATCAGAGAATGTCAAACAGATTTGCACTAAGATTGCTACTGCTGCTGAAATCAACAATCTCAGGGTTATGCTTACTGAACAGACTGGTGTCACTACTAGATCTATGCTCAGGACTATGTCTGCCGGAAATATTGCTGATAAATCCTCCTCCCAATGACTCTTCTCGTTTGGAATATCAGAGGTATTGGTAATGATGTATCCCAAGGCAGATTAAAATTTTTGCTGAAAACTTACAAGATTGATTGTGTGGCTATTTTAGAGCCGAAAATTAATACCTGTCACATGGAAAATATTTGTAAGAAATTGGGTATGAAACATGCTATTGCCAATAATGATATGCTAGCACACATCTGGATTTTGTGGAATGATACTCTTGACTTCACCCTCATTAATAGGGATGATCAGCAAATAACAATTTTGCAGGCTAATTCTTGTGTTCCAAATTTTTATATGACTATTGTTTATGCCAAGTGCTCCATTGCTGAAAGAAGGCTGTTATGGGCTTCTCTGGCTGCCTTAAATATTCAGATTTCTGCCCCCTGGATTGTCTCAGGGGATTTTAACTGTATATTGGAAATTGAGGAAAAACTTGGAGGCAACCCGCCTAATATGACAGCTATTTCAGAATTTAAGGACTGTACCCTGGCATGTGGTCTAATGGATGCTGGCTTTACTGGCTCTCAGTTCACCTGGCATAACAACCAACTTGGAAGTAATGGAATATGGGCAAGATTGGACAGAGCCCTTATTAATCATGAACTAATGCTACATTTTCCAATCTCAGTAGAACATCTTTCAAGGGAAGCCTCAGATCATGCTCCTCTGTTAATTAAACCTCTTCATACAAAGAAATTCTGAAATAGATTCTGCTTTCAGAAGATGTGGACTTTGCATGATAACTTCCTAACGGCTGTTGACATCTGCTGGCGTACTAGCCCTCTTGCAACTTCTGCAATTACCACTCTTTATTTAAAATTGAAGCATTTAAGGAAAACTCTTAGCCTTTGGAACAGACAAGTCTTTGGTGATGTCCATAGGAACCTGGCTATAGCTGAAGATGCAGTAACTAAAGCAGAATTTAGTTATGACACAGACTCCTCTGAAGCTAATCATATCAAATTATAGGAGGCTAAGTCTTCTCTATCTGCTAGATATATTCAGCAGGAATGCTTTTGGAGGCAAAAGTCTAGGATTCGCTGGCTAGTGGAAGGGGACAGAAATAATCAATTTTTCCACATGACAACACTGGCTAACAGAAGGAAAAATCAGATTACTCATTTCAGGAATTCAGATGGAAGCATAACCTCTGACCATGAAGAAATGAAGAGCATTGCTGTTTCACATTTCCAAAAAGCTTTTCAATCGCAGGATCACTATATTGATAACAGTATCATTTCTTGTATCCCAAGAATTCTTACCTCAGAAGACAATGCCCTCCTCTGTGCTGTCCCCTCGGATTCAGAAATACGTGAAGCTATCTTTCATATGCCAATTGACAGTGCCCCAGGGACCGATGGGTTCACAGGTATTTTCTATCAAAAGGCATGGTCTATTATATCCAGTGTGGTGATCAGTGCTGTAAAGGAATTTTTTATCAATCAGCAACCTCTTCCAAGAATTGCTACAGCCACCCTTGTTGCTCTTATCCCCAAGAAGAACAATGCTATGAACATTTCTGACTACAGGCCTATTAGTCTGTGTAATTTTTTCTATAAAATCATCTCTACAATTCTCAATAGCAGGCTGGCGCCCATCCTTCCCAGAATCATATCCATGGAGCAATCTGCCTTTGTGAAAGGTCGTCAGATAGTGGAAAGTATTGCCCTTGCCCAAGAACTGGTTAATGAACTAGGCAGGAAAACTAGAGGGGGAAATGTGATGTTCAAATTAGACATGGCTAAAGCTTATGACAGATTGGAATGGGACTTTCTCCTTGCGGTTTTGAATAAATTTGGATTCAGCAACCAATTCATTGGTCTTATTGGTAACATGCTAAATAACTGCTGGTTTTCTGTGTTAGTCAATGGAGATATGGCAGGCTTCTTTCATTCCTCAAGGGGTCTTCGCCAAAAAGACCCCATTGCTCCTTCTTTATTCATTATTGCTGAAGAAGCACTAAGCAGATCCCTGACAGAGTCTTTCATTTCAGGTCAGATTGGTTGGTATGCAGGGCCAAGGGGCTGCCCTAACATTTCTCATCTGTTATTTGCTGATGACACAGTTATTTTCAGTAAAGCTACAGCCACTTCAGTCAAAAATCTTATCAAGGTGTTAAGACTTTATGAAAGATCTTCGGGCCAGCAAATTAATGTGGGGAAAAGTGGTTTTTTCACCCATCCGAAAACTGATTCTTCAAAAATTAGATGCATTGCAGACATCACTGGTTTCTCTCATCACTCCTTCCCACATAAATATTTGGGTTTCCCTTTAATTCTTGGCAGGAAAAAGAAAATCCATTTTGCTGGACTCATCTCTACAATTCAAAATAGAATTCAAGGGTGGAATGCTAAGCTTCTATCTCAGGGAGCCAAGCTCATTCTTATCAAACATGTTCTTTCTTCAATTCCTATTTACACACTGGCTTCCTCTCCCCTTCTCTCTGGAACTCATCAGGTTATTGACAAATGTCTTGCAAATTTTTTCTGGGGTGAATCTTCTCATGGCAACAAACATCATTGGAAATCTTGGAAAACCATATGCAGGCCAGTCAGTCAAGGTGGTCTGGGCATCATGTCTCTTCGGCAAATGGAAATAGCACTCAGAGTCAAAATGCTTTGGAGGGCCATGCATACTAACTCTCTATGGGCTAATTACTTCAGAGCTAAATATTTCTGGGGCAACCATCTTATGGAGGTAAAATTCAGAAACATGAAAGGTCATGGCCGAAGGTCTTGGTCTCTTGCCAAACATCTCATATTACAGCACAAAAGAATAATACTTGGGGATGGCAGTTCTGCCAATTTCTGGTATGATACTTGGCTCGGCAATAAGCCTCTGATCTCATTTGTACCTGTTGAACTTATAAACAATAAAAATGACACTGTTGAAGACTGCATACTGCACCCGACTGCTGAAGTAAAACAACTCATTGACAGTTTCCTGCCACCTGAAGTGATTATAGCAATCAGGGCTACTACCTTATCCTCTTATGCTGATAAGGAAGCCTGGAGTATCTCACACTCAGGTCAATGTACGGTTTCTTCAATCTATAAATATGCTAGCAACCTGAACCAGATCCACTTAAATCTGCCATGGCAATCATTATGGTCCTCCTGGCTGCCCACAAAGATCTCTATTCTCCTGTGGAAAATCATTAACAACTGCCTCCCCACGGACTGTAATGTACAGATGCTCAGAATAAACTTATGTTCCAAATGTTATTGCTGTCAACAGCCACAAGTGGAAACTATAAACCATCTATTCGTCAGCAGTGACAAGGCTGCCTTTATTTGGTCATCTCTCCAATGCTCAGGCTTGATATTAGATGGCAATTCAGCAAAGTCAAGAATTCTGAATTCTATTTCACACAGCAGCTCAAAATCTCTGTATGGCCTCTTTTCCCTGGCAGCTATTGGCTACACAATGTGGGAACTGTGGTCTACTAAAAATTTGGCCAAGTATGAAGGCCGGATCATCTCTAAAAACTGCTTGCTACATAAGATTAAAGCTCAAGCAAAGGAAATCTGTGATTTATCTGGTCTCAAAGAAACTCACTCTAGCAAGAGGAAAATCCTCACTCAATTTGGCATTCAGACTGTCAACAAAAGAATTCCTCATCTTATGGCAGTAAAATGGTTATGTCCCCCATGGCCATCTCTCAAGCTTAACACTGATGGGGCATGTAAGCGATTAGGAATTTCTGGTGGGGGAGGAGTAATTAGAGATTTTAAAGGAAACACCCTTCTAGCTTATTCCCACTTCTATGGTTCTAGCTCAAGCATCATAGCCGAAGTTAGAGCTCTTCTTGATGGCATTAAATACCTCTCCGCCATCAATACACAGCCTGCATTGATTGAATGTGACTCCAAGATTCTGGTGCAAGTAGTTAGCAAACAGATTAATTGTCCATGGGCTATTCTTCCATATATCAGAGAAATTTGGGATCTTCTTTCAAATATGGACTCCTTGATTCACATATACAGAGAAGCCAACAACGTTGCAGATTCTTTAGCTTCTTTGGCTTGCATGAATAAATGTAATATTTTCTTTTCTTATCATGAGCTCCCCAAAATTGTTCAGGGTGCAGCCCGACTGGATAAGCTAGGCTTGCCTAGCGTCCGTATCTTGTAATTGTCCTTATCATTAATAAAATCAACCTCCTAGTGGTATATTGGGACATTCTCCAAAATACTCCTAGGTAGGGTTTTCTTTAAAAAAAAAAATGTTGTATTGACGGAGTTTATCATGGTTTCACATCGTTACACATTCTTTCTCATCTATAGAGTCATTTTCTTTAAGTACGTGGCGTATACTCCGGTATGTGTCCACTAGTTACACTTTACACTATAGGAACACATTCTTGAACTTGAGGACCTCTCTATTAGATATTCCTTCCAATAGACTAGGAAATCTTATTTCAGGACCTCCGTAAGTCTCCGTGAGCCTGGGATTCCCACTAGGACGCTGAGATGGTTGTACCATTAAAGTCCAATTGTCTAGAAAAGCACTACCAAAGTTTTGAATTATGTCCATGTAACGGCCTATTACTCGACCGTCAGGCACATCTAACGGTCCAGTATACAACCGTCACATTACTGAGTCCAATTTATTCTTTCTGGATTCAGCCCATTCGAACGGTCCAATACTAAACCGTCACGTTCATGCAGTGGCCCATTAATTGACCGCCACAATTCTTGAGTACTTTAACCTGAGGTTGGCCCAAGGGTTGATATTCCAAAGTTCCTAGATAGATTATTGATGGTCTAGGACTTGTCATATTGTTCAAGACACTCAATTTAAATTATGGAAGATAAGAAATGTACTGTTATGCTGTCGAATTGTTTCCATGAGCATAACATTGTTTTAAGTCATTCTTGATCCCTCGCATTCTTAATTGAAGCGTTCATTCATTGAATTATTGTTATCGTGAACTTATTGAACTTGTTATATTACTGGCCATATTTTATTGTTATAAACGTGGAAGTAGCTTGATTTATACGTGAAGATACAGTTCGAGCACTGATTGTGTTCAAGGGCTCTATGCTAGTCCCCTCGGCTGATTGTTGGAAACATACTGTAAACCATGGGGTATGATGCTACTGGCGTCGCATTGCGCTGGGAGTACTTTCTTTATAAATAAGTGAAAATCCATGGATCTCTTGCGAGACTCTCTCTTGATTGAATTGCTACATGCTAGTTACATGACATTCTAGTGCATAACCTTTATGGTTATGAAAGTGAAAAGTGAAAGTGAAAGTGCGTTCTTGATGCATGCAAGCATATTCCTATTCGTGAAAGGCCAATTTACGTTCTTGTTATATTCAACTCGATCTTGTTCGCATATCCTTTCTCATCGTGATCTTATCGTGCTATTATGTTACTTATTTTGTTCACGTGATTTACCGCATTTCGCATGATTTTACCTTATTCTTTAGAGCTAAAATGCTAATCACTTTAACAGTACCTTCATGTTGATGCGAAGATACCTACTAGGCAAGTGTGCTCATTACCTATTTCCAATCTTTTCAGGAAATGCAAGTAGTTCGGATTCGGATTCAAGTTATTCAAGTGATGGTTTCGAGAGCAAATGAAAGTCACATGAAATTGAGAGTGAAGACTTAGGAGTCAATAATGTCTAGATCGAGTCCATGTAATCTTCCTTTTTATTGAGTCAAGTAGATTTGAAAGGGTTGACTAGTTGATGTATTTGAGTTATTCTCCTTATTAATAAAAGTGAAGGTTTGAGTAAATTATTATGCAATTGCATTTTGTTATGTGTGGTTGTCTTGCGCTCTGATCGTTCTTGCTTACAAGAGGCTTACCATGTCGGCTGTCCACGTTTCCCGAGATCATCTTCCGCTGTAATAAAAGCTCAGGGCGTGACACCGTCCCAGTCCCGTTCGAGATCGGTCGACGTACCAACGTGAAGGCATTCGCGAAGACGGAGTCCTAGGGCCACAAAGGTCAACCTCCTCGTTCTACGCGCACACGCGGCCAGCTGATCAGTCCAAGCCTCGTATCCATGTCGTCTTCTGCTCACACATGGTCAAAGGTGGGCCCAAGAAGACCAAAATGGGAGATTTTATAGGCTGGGAAAAAATCTTCCATGCCGTCCCGCGTAAACCCCCTGGGGGGGTTTATGCGGACCAACCCGCCCCCCACGGGCTGGTTCGCGTAAACCCGGGCCCACCCGCATTAAAATAAAAAAATAAAATAAAAGGTTTCTCGCTCAGGCCCGGGGGCCCACACCCCCTAAAACAAAAAAATAAAATACGGGACTTCCCCCCCCCCAGGCTGGTCTGCGTAAACCCCCCAAAGGGGGGGGGTTACGCAGACTAGCCCGATCCCCCAGGGCCAGTCCGCGTAAACCCCCCTCCCCCTCTAAGCAACAAAAAAATGTTTTAATTATTTTTTTAGGGGGTTTACGCGGACCAACTCACCCCCTCCAGTCCAGCCCGCGTAAACCCCCCTATAATGCCCCAGAATTTTTATAAATTATTTCTGGTATATTTAAGTATTTTTTGAGAATTTTAAAGACCAAAATAGATTAATAAATAAATATTATGTTAAATAAATCATTATTAAGGCCCTATTATGGTAAACAATTAACCTAGCCTTATTTAAATGGAGCCCAAAAGACTTAAGGACCAAGCCCATGAAGTTTGGCCCATATTCTAGAAGATTAATTAGCTTATTCACGAAATATAGGGATAAATACACCTTGAATGGATAAATTAGTGGATAAGATGAAATTAGAGTTTGAACTCATTTTAAATTCGGCGCCTAAAGATCTTAGCGGTCTATCATAAAACCACTAAAAGCATGTGGCGGACCAAGCTTCGACTGTTATTTCCTGTCAGTTCTGTGAATTGAAGAAAGAGCAAAAAGATGAGATTTTTGCTAGTCTATCCTTTAGAGATCGAGATGGGAGGACTAGTAAACGTGTTAAGGACTCTTAGAAGTCGATCTAAGGTTTAATAAGGACTCTAGGATCGATCTAATCCTCAAACCCTAGACAAAACCATATAAATAGGACCTAGTTTTGACCTACGCGACCCATACATTGACTCGCGTGGAATCAAGGTAAGATGATATTATTTCAGGTAGGTTCTTTAGAAGTTTTTATTGATAATACATAGGACTAACATCTCCCGAAATTTCGTGCTAGGAGATCAAGCACACAAGAAGATAGAAGCATGCAAAGTTGTCGGTTCCACCTTAGCGACCCAGGAAACTGTGTAAAAGTCCCGTGAAGATCAAAAGGATTAGAGAATCAAATCAAGGTATTTAGCCTAAGTGTCTTTAGAACTTTTTGTTCCCCTTAGTATCTACTTCTTACCCTACAAATTTCACATCATTAGGTCAAGAGAGTAAGGAGTTAGAGCAGCTTGAAGTTGCTGATTTGTCACAAGGAGTACAAGGGACTAAGGGTAGCATCTAGCATCAAATTCAAAGTTTAAAGGCTTTAGCAGAGGTAGGTCATCTCATGAACGGCTAAAACATCACTCTAGGGATAAAAGCCCTCTTATTGCACTTGATTTCATGCTTAATAGATCATGAATTTCATATTTTATGCATCTAGTGTACATTCATGCATATTCTTAGCCCTAAATAAGTTAAGAGGAACTTTCTTGTCAATTCACAGAAAACCCATGCATATTGTTAGCTTAACCTTCATTTTATCCTAATAAGGAAAGTTTATATATGATTTTCAGACATGATGTGAGTTAAAAACCTTAGAACCCTCTTATTTAAGTTACTGTCTGTAGTGCTCTAGCGACTTAGAATTTGACCGCCATCTCTCTGTAGCGGCCTTACGATGAACCGCTAGACACTTTGTAATCTCGATTCTTATGAAACCTCTGACGGACCGAAAATAGACCGTTAAAGTTACTTTGGTGGCCTTACGATAAACCGCCAGAGTCCTGTAACGGCTCTATGATAGACCGCCACTGTGCTATTTTCTGTCAACTCGAGATAGATTTATGAACAGCCATATAACTTATAATTATGCCTAGTTAACTATATACTAACCTGTTTTAATGGTATTTATTACTCTGAGTTTTAATTCCTGATTCATAAACAGTGAGTTCATGTTTCTTTATGGTACTTAGGATTATTTTAAGCATAAGGTATTTTGTGCCAAAAACCATATAATTTTGTATTAAATTATGGTTTAAATGCTTTTATGGATGAGATCTAACACTGGTTTCTCACTATACACATTCTATTCTTATCTCAGAGTCATTTCTATAAGTTCATGGCATATATTCCGGTATATGACCATTAGTTACACACTTTGCACTATAGGAACATAATCTTGGACATGAGGACCTCTCCTTTGGATATTCCTTCCAATGGACTAGGAAGTCTTGTTTCAAGGCCTCCGTAATTCTCCGCGAGCCTGGGATTCCCACTAGGACGCCGAGTTGGTTGTACCATTAAAGCCCATTTATCTAGAAAGCACTACCGATGTTTTATATTTCTGGATCTTAGCGGCCCAATAATTGACCGCCGTAGTCTGACAGTGGGACTTATCTAGACCGCTAAAAGAACCTTGACGGATCTACCTTTGACCGCTAAAGACTCCAGAACCTGTTTTCAACTATCAAACAGTCTTATAATTAACGGTCCAGAACTAGACCGCTATAGTCGTGTGACGGCCCCGTTATTGACCGCTAAGTTTCCTGAGTTTTGACCCAAAGGGGTTAATATTCCTATGATCCTAGAAAGACTATTGAATTTCTGGGACATATCACCTTAATCAAAGTATTTTAATTGAAGTGTGAAAGTTAAAGAATTTGTACCATTATGTTGCCAAATCTATCTCCACGGCATAACCTAGTTATTTAATGCATTTCTTGAAATCTCTTATTCTCAATAGAAGTATTTCTTATTTTTGGTTACCTTATCATGGAGCTATTATTGAAATTGTGCATTCTTGGCCTTATTGTTACAAACGTGGAAGTAGCTTGATTTATACGTGAAGATGTAGTTCGAGCACTGATTGTGTTCAAGGGCTCTATGCTAGTCCCCTCGGCTGATTGTCGGAAACATACTGTAAACCATGGGATATGATGCTACTGGTGTCGCATTGCGCTGGGAGTACTTTCTTTAAAAATAAGTGAAAATCCACTGAACTCTTGCGAGACTCTCTCTTGATTGAATTGCTACATGCTAGTTACATGACATTCTAGTGCATAACCTTTATGGTTATGAAAAGTGAAAAGTGAAGGTGAAAGTGCATTCTTGATGCATGCAAGCATATTCGTATTCGTGAAAGGCCAATTTACGTTCTGGTTATATTCAACTCGATCTTGTTCGCATATCCTTTCTCATCGTGATCTTATCATGCTATTATGTTACTTGTTTTATTCACATGATTTATCGCATTCGCATGATTTTATCTTATTCCTTTAGAGCTAAAATGTTAATCACTTTAATATTGCCTTCATATTGATGTGAAGATACCTACTGGGCAAGTGTGCTCATGACCCTGCTTTCCAATCTTTTTTAAGAAATTCTAACGGGGTGGATTCGGATTATTCTAGTGATAGATCCGAGTGTGATTGATGGTTCGAGAGAAGCCATACTTAGTCTAGTCAAGAGTTAAATGTGTAATTTTTACTTTATTGAGTCTAGTTAGTTAATGGGTCACGATCATGTACTATATGATTATTATCAATAAAAGTCAGATTTTTGATCAATTATTGTCTCCATTCATCTTATGTGTGAATGATTGCACTCTGATTATTATTGTCACTTGAGGCTTATCTTGCCGGCTGTTCACGTTCCCGAATATCTTCCGCTGTACATAAATCTCGGGGCGTGACAGTTAAAGTGGTATCAGAGCATAGGACTTAGGACTTACTTATTCCTAAGAAAATGTCATGTCATAGGATAAGTCCGAGGCTTAAGGACCCATGCCTATGAATTAATGAAGAAATTCCCAACCCATGTGAGAATTGGGTAGAACCCGGGATGAGATAGTTATATATAAATTTTTTTTTTGAACTCAAAGCATCTAATGGGTTGAAGGGAGAGTGCACCCCTTTCCAAAATAAAGGAATGTTCTCACTCCACCCTCTCCCCACTAGATGAAATTTTTATTGATAGAAAAAATGATGAGGTACATAAGGAGAAAGCCTCCTGAGTTACAGTGTAAGAAAGCAAAGAATACAATGTCTATGCTCGCCGAATACGGATATTCGGGATACAAGAGGCATCGGCCGTAGCATTTCCTTTGGCCACTAATGGTAGCTCCCTTGTAGATAAGTACTCAGAGTTATGGCCCATATCAGTAGCATGCTTTGCCAATGAATCCGCAAGTTGATTGGCTTCCCTATATATGTGGATAATGGGGCATTTACATGTAGTAAAAAGATCTAGCAAATGTCTCCACCATGGGAGAAGAGACCACGGTGGATTGCCATTGCCTTTTAAAAGCTCAACCAAAGCCTTGGAATCTGTATATATTATCGAGAGAGGAATGTTATGGAGATAGGCCAACCGAAGGCCATCAAGTAACGCTCTCCCTTCGGCCACCATACTAGAACCCTGACCATAATAGTAGGAGTAGCCCAGCAGCAATTTACCTTGAGAGTCTCTAAAATAGCCTCCTCCTCCTGAGATCCCAGGATTTCCTTTGCTGGGTTCATCAACATTTAGAGCAAAGGCCACTATCGGAGCCTTCCAGCACACAGTGGTGAATTGAAGAACCTTATAGTGGATGGAGAATCCCATATGATGAAAGTCTGGAGGAAAGAAAGACTGATGTCCCGATTGAACGTAACCTGCCTGAGAGTCTGGGTGACATCCTCTTGGATCTGAAGAGCAATCCGGGAGAGATTTGCTTTGCTGCCCTCAAATCTATTTAAGCATCTCTGTTTCCAAATACCCCAGATGATCATCATCGTCAGGAGCAAATTAATAAATCCCTGTGGGCTGGTGATGACAGATTCCGTGATAATGGTTTGAAGCCGCCTACTGATGGAAGTAATCCTCAAGTGCGAGGCATTCATGATAGGGCCAAAATTATTCCTTAAGAAGGAAGCTAAATCACTTTTAACAAATAGATGATCTAAATCTTCAATGGACTGAGAGACCAAACAATAATTACAACAGGAAGCCAACTGGATGCCACTGTTTTGAATCCTCTCATCAACGGGGATAGCATGATTCAGCAATTTCCAATAAAATAGGGAGGCACGGGGAGGGAAATTTTGATGCCATAGCTTGGAAAGATGAGTACCAGAGGATTGCTCTTTAATGTGACTGTAGGTAGATTTAATATCAAATCTACCCAAGTGAGAAAAAGACCAGATAGGGATATCTTTTCCCTCTTGAGTAGTAAAGTTTTGGATTTCAGTTCTCAAGTTAATATCCACAATCCTCTGCCATATTGGATGTTGATGATTGGCCAGAGCATCTTGCACTGAACAATTTCCAGATTAAGATACAAGATGTTGAGGCAGGTAATCTGAAATAGGCTTTCCTTTATACCAAGCATCTTTAATGAAGTTGGTATTAGCACCATTGAAAACAATTTTTCGCATGCCAGCCAATAAGATGGATCAGGCTTTAACAAAGTCCCGAAATTTAATACCAGCAGGGAAAGGAATTTTACAATCAGAGATCTGCTGTCCCTGAATATACTTCCTCCTGACAAAATTGGCCCATGGAGAGTTGCTATATAGAGAGGACCATAATTGTTTTACATATGAGCACAGCTGAATGTCCCAAAGACTGCGGATACCCAATCCTCCCATAGACTGAGGACATCAAATCTTATCCCAGGGGACCCAGTGTCTCCTGTGAGCTGATTCCAGGCCTTGCCACAGAAAATTAGCACAGAGACATCCCACTTGCTTACTTATTGTGTATGGAATGGATGTCAAACTGACTGTATAAATGGGGATAGCAGACAGCACAGATTTAATAAGAGTGACTCTACCTGCCTGAGAAAGAAATTTGCTCTGCCAACCCATAAGTTTTGCATTTATTTTGTCAAGCAAGAACTTGAAATGAGGAACTCTGCTTCTCCCTTTGAAAAGAGGAATACCTAAGTAGACAATGCTGTCAGATTTATGTTGGAACCCAGTTAACTGACGAATCCTCTCAATAGCTTGATTATGCATGTGTTTTGATGCAATAAAAGAACTCTTGTTTGGATTAACCTGCTGCCCCAAAGAGTCTTCATAATTCCTCAAGAAAACCAACAAGGCTTTGATTGAAGATAAGCCACCATTCAAGAAAATAATAGAATCACCCGCAAACAGATGTGAGAAATGGGAATGGCATGGCGAGGGAAATGATAAAACTGACAGTGGCCAGAGTTAAAAAGCTGAGTGAGACCCCTACTCAGGACCTCCTCAGCCAGGATAAAGAGTGCTGGAGCTAGGGGATCCCCCTGTCTAACCCCCCGAGAGGATTTAAAATAGCCATGAACTTGACCATTAAAGGCAATGGAAAACCAGCAATTCATCAGGACCTGAGAGATGAGGGACTTAAATCTGTGCGAGAATCCAAATCTTTGCAAGACATGTAGAATAAAATCCCATTCAATGCGGTCATACGCTTTGGCCATGTCAAGCTTAATAAGCATATTGTGACCTCTCACCGGCCTATCTATTTCCATGAACAATTCCTTAGCCAACAAAAAATTTTCAGTAATGCTTCTACCACTAACAAAACCACTTTGTTGTTCAGAAATGATCAAAGGGAGGATGCACCGCAGCCGATCACTTATGACTTTAGAGACCACCTTGTATATGAAGTTGCACAAACTAATTGGTCTAAAATCCGCAAAAGTAGAAGAGTTTTTAATCTTGGGAATCAAGCATAAAATAGAGGATGTAACACCCTTCGGGAGCCCCCATCCCTGAAAGAAACTTTGGACAGCAGATATAACATCCTTGCCAACTATATCCCAGCAAGAGGTAAAGAAAGAACCAGTGAACCCATCGGCGCCAGGAGAACTGTTGCCAGAAGCAGAGAAAATAATGTTTTTGATCTCTCCAGCCGAAGGAATAGAACATAAGGAAATATTCTACTCTTCTATGACCAATTTAGGAATGACATCCAGTAGATGCTCCCTGATGGTGTGCTCTTTAGAAGACAATAAGGATTTAAAAAAATCCAGAGCACCATTAATTAATGTAGTCTGATCTTCCACCCAAGTTCCATCAATCTGTAGTTTGTGAATGAAAGCCCTTTGTCTTCTGATTTTAGTGTAGTGGTGAAAGAATTGGGTGTTGCGGTCACCATATTTAAGCCATTGGATTCTGGACTTTTGAAACCAGAATATCTCTTCTCTATGAAGGGCCAGTCTCATCTCAACATTAGATTTAGACAAGTTCATCCGATTTTCCAAAGAAGGATTGTTATCAAAGGCTTCTTGTGACTGCTGCAGGTGAGTCTCAACAACCTCTTTGGCATGGTGAATGTCACCAAATACCTCCTTATTCCAATGCTTCAAAGCTTCCTTTAGTTGTTTGAGTTTATACTGCAATGAATAAAAAGGGTGACAAAGATGATCATACTTGCTCCACTAAATTTTGATAAAGTCCATAAAGTCTGGGTGAGTGAACCACATTTGCTGAAATATGAATCTCCCTGGAAAGGATTATCTAGGGCACATGTTTAAGAGTAGGGGAGCATGATCTGATGGCCCTCTGATTAGATGCTGGACTGATAAATTTGGGCAAGAATTTACCCAACTTGCATTATATAATACCCTATCAAGTCTTGCACGAATATGAGAAGCCCCAGTCTGATTGTTGGACCATGTAAAAGGTGAACAAGTGAATCCAACATCAATTAAGCCAGTAGCAGTGATGAAGCTTTGAAATCTATCATGGAAGAAGCTGAGGACAACAAACCACCCATCTTTTCTTCAGGAGAGGTAATACAATTGAAATCTCCACCAATCACCCAGGGAATAGAATCCTCAGAATTAAATTCCATAAGTGCATCAAACATGTCTCTGCGGATGCTAGAACTACATGATGCATATACTGCAGTGAAATACATTAGAGTAGAGTTCTTCTCCTTAACAGTAACAGTAATGAATTGAGGGTGCAACTCAATAACCTCAAGGGTAACATCAGAGTTATAGAACAACCAAATACTAGATGTAGCACCATTATTACCAATAATAGAACGGAGATTAATACGATGAGCCACTTTATTAGCACGACTAAAATCAATGCGAGGCTCAGAAATAGCAGCCAAACTGATCTTATGAACTTTAATTAACTGGGCAAGACTTCTAACAATCGCCGTATTCCCCATACCCCTAGCATTCCATATAAGAGCCGAATCAATCATTAACATGAGAGGAGGAATTGGCAGCTATTACCTTTGCTTTAGCTCTGGTAATGCGAGCATCACTGATTAAATCACCAGGAATAGCTGAGATTTCATTGACTTCTCTGGCTTGGGAATCGTTAACAGGGCCAATGTTACACTGAATCATCATCCGAGCATTTTCAGACTCAGCTAGATCAAAAATTGCAATATTTCTAGTAAGATGGAGCTCCATGGAACTCTGAGTTTTTTTTTTTACTCATGAGCTACAACGAGTAGTATTACGTCAACAACAAAAGCTCCCCCACCCAACTGTACATTCAGCACCCTCTACGGAAGGTGGCAGCTCGATACAAAACACGATCACTACGTGAGCAACTTTGAGTCGCAAGCCACTATCTTTACCCTGCCAACATTCTCTTCGCCTTCCTCATTTTTAAATGTGGCATCCTACAATATGAAGGTCCACACGTTGTCGCAGAACCTGTAAGTGTGCAGATGTCCCTTCACAGAGACCTTGCTCTTCACTTGCGATTCCAGAGCTTCCGTCATGGACTTGTCGAACTGGACAAGCACCAGGATGGCGAGCTCCGGGCTGAGTATGCCGCTGGAGACCATCTCGTTCAGGGTCTCCGTCAGGCACATGCCGATCGTGGACCGCCGGTAGAGCTCAAAAGTTGCCATCCCTCCCTCTCCCCCTCACCTCCTTCCCCTCCTCGAACTAGATCTCCCGGCCTGGAACACCTGCTACTCGCGCATTCTAAGGAGAAGAGGTTCTTATCAAACGGAAGGGGCGTTGCGAGAATCGAACTCGCGACCTCTCGCACCCAAAGCGAGAATCATACCACTAGACCAAACGCCCATTTTTGAGTTATATAGATATTATCTTAGGGTAAATCTTTCTGACTCTAAATAACTAAAATGTCCATGTTCTCAGGTACCTTGATTCTCAATGGCTCATCGTGTGAACTGGGACGAGATGTAGCAAACTATTGCAGGACTTACCCAAGCCCTACAGACAGTGGCCCAAGCTGGTGGAAGGGCTGGCGCGAGTAACTTACACGGCAATTTCTGAAGTTTAAATCCCCCACGATTCTCTAGATCTTCTAACCCAGATGAAGCGGAAAATTTGATCGACGAGATTGTGAACGTGTCACATACACATTTTTAAAAGGAAAGAAAATAACAATTAAGGGTGGATAATTATGCTAGAATATGAGGGATATGAAAGAAAAGGGGATGAGCATGAGATGCTCTATGGAGGGTGATCTCCAGAGGGGTTACCTCAAAATATCAAAGGAGTGATCGCATGTACCTTGTGTTGAGCGGGTGAGATTGGGAGTTCTTCCTTCCTCCTTCTATCGGCCGGCCGACAAAGGGGGTTTATAGCTTGATTACCCTTGCAAGAAAACACACGAAATAAAAAAAGATATGGATTAGCCAAGTGTGTAGTATCAATGCTCTAATAATATAGAATCAAACAGATTAGGCATGAACACACCTTGTGTGCTTTGGTTTTTAAAACCCCTAAGAGGAGTAACAAGGTATGGGGAATATGAATGCAATGCAAAGCTAAAACAATATATGGTATGGTGATAACTCTAGCGGAGAACTAGAAGAAAGAGTGTGTATGATGCCCCAAAAATGCTAAGAGGAGGAATCCCTGCTGCTGTGTGTGCAGCAGTAAAGGGAAAGAACAAGGGCCGCTGCAGCTGCAGGATGAAGAACCGTGGGATGAAGAAACGCCGCTCGTGGGAAGGAGAACGCCCGAGGGAGCTCGCCCGTGGAGGAAGCTTGGAGGAAAAAAAACTGCAAAACAACAAAACACTCTTCTCTCTGTTAGCTCTATCTGTGTTCTCTTCCGTTCTCTCTTTTTCCTCCTGTTCTCTTCTCTTTTTTCTTCCTCGCGCGAGGGAGATTCAGGGGGGTATTTATAGCCAAAAAATCCTTGCATTAATAGGATTAAAACAAGGTAATGAATCTCCAATAAGGAACCTTCTTCCCAATCGAACACATGGTGTAAAATGGGGAAAGGATCATTACAGGAAAGAAGCAGGCGAAAGGGAGATGGAAGTGAAAATGACGACCTGACTAGGGGCGTCAATTGAAATGACGGCAGTCATACCGTCGTCAATTCCTGAATTTAATTATAGAAATAATGAACTTTCCTTATTTAAAATTGTCAAATGACGCATGTTTGAACGGGCGTTAAATAATCAACACCCGTCCTTAGGACGTCAATTCTTTGAGTTTTATTTTTGTTAGAATTTGTAAAATCCAGGAATCGACGCCTGTTTGAATGGTGTGAGCGACGTCACGCGGTTCGGGGTGCGAAGAGGACGCGGAGCGCGCGGGCTCCTCTTTTGTTTGCTGCAACACAGAAATAAGAGAAAAGAGAAGGGGCCACCACGGGAGATTGCACCGGTGGGGCGAGCGGGACAAATGTAATATAGCAAGATATGGGGGTTAAACGGCCATAGCGGGAAGTGACTCGCCGCGACCTCGGGGGGACGGGAATGGTGCAGAAATTAAATAGCAAGAATTGAAACGGCCATTGGGGAAGTGACTCGCCGCGGCCTCGAGAATATGAGCAGATAAGAATATAACAGAATATAAGGAGAATATAAAGAGCGGGAATTTAAACGGCCATTGGGGAAGTGACTCGCCGCGGCCTCGAGAACATGAATAGATAAGAATATAATATATAAGAACGGGAATTTAAACGGCCATTGGGGAAGTGACTCGCCGCGGCCTAGAGAATATGAATAGATAAGAATATAACATATAAGAACGGGAATTTAAACGGCCATTGGGGAAGTGACTCGCCGCGGCCTCGAGAATATGAGCAGAATACAATAGAATATAAAGAGAATATAAGAACGGGAATTTAAACGGCCATTGGGGAAGTGACTCGCCGCGGCCTCGAGAATATGAGCAGAATACAATAGAATATAAAGAGAATATAAGAACGGGAATTTAAACGGCCATTGGGGAAGTGACTCGCCGCGGCCTCGAGAACAAGATGTGATCGCCAGGGGCCGAAAGACCCCAAAATAAAGAAAGTGATCGCGCCTACCTCAAGAGCCGGAGATGGCGGGTTGCTTCTTCCTCCCCCTTCGGCCGGCCGACGGAGAGGGCTTTCCTTGGGTACCCTTGCAAAACAACGACAAACAAGTAACGAGTGGATTAGAAAGATGAAGGTGTAGTATTCAAATCCTTGCGATAAAAATAACGAAATGATGGCAAGACACACACCTGGTTGGTGTTATCTTTTAAACCCCTCTCGGACTCGAGTAGGAGGAAAATGAGATGATGGATGCAAGAAGTATATAAGAAGAGGCGCCCTTATGAAGGGGGATAGATGATGCGAGATGATGAATGTAAAAGAACTAAGAAGAAAAAGAAAGGATTGGCTTATTGGATGTGCCGATGGTGAAATCCGGCGGAGCTCCGGCAGCGTAGGGATGGCGTGGAAGCGCGGTGGATGAAGACGACCTTCCTCTCGCGAGCGTGGGCACCCGAGAAGCCGGCAGAACCTCCACCTACAAAAGACCCCACGGGTTAGAAAATGACTTCGGTAGTCTCTGGGCTCCGGCAGCCTATCGGATCTCTTCGATGCTCTCCCAGAACTGAGGGGGTGGGCCTCTATTTATAGGGCTCTGGAGGGTGGAGGCGTCCAGGACCCTGGACACCTCCATCAGGGCCGAACTAATATTTTATTCTATTTTTATTAATTTTTTTGGAATATTTTTGTGGAGGCGTCCAGGGCCCCGGACGCCCCTAACAGGTCCACCGAACACCACCGACGGCCGCACGCGTTTTGACACAATGCGTGGTTTTGTGAGCGGCGCCTCGTGATTTTGAAATGGGCGCGTCCAACGGGCTGGACGTCTCCATAATTTGAATTTTTTCACACACGACAAACCGTCGTTCGGTGGGCGGCGCCCGTGAGGGAGTTGATGGAGGCGTCCAGGGGCCTGGACGCCTCTATAAATATATTATTTTTTATTATTTTGTTTTGTTTTTATGCCAAAGCTGGCATTTTAATTTTTATACTTGTTTTTATGGAGGCGTCCAGGGGCCTGGACGCCTCCATTAATATATATTTTTTTATTTATGTTTTGTCTTTTATGTCAACTGGTATTTTACATATTTTTTTTTATATTAGTTTTTATGGAGGCGTCCAGGGTCCTGGACGCCTCCATTAATATATATTTTTTATTTATTTTTGGGTTTTTAAAAAAATAAAATAAATTAAAAGAATGGGGGCGTCCAGGGGCCTGGACGCCCCCATTAAGACCCACCCGGGTCCTCAGTTCAGGCGTTGGCGGCCGCCCGGCAGACACCCTTCTTGATTCCGGAACCTCATGATGCGTCTGACTTGTGTTGATGCCGTCCGAATGCCGTGACGAGACGATTCCGGATGCCGGAAAAGGTAGAAGAAGACCCAAGAAAAGGAAGTATTTAAGAGATTCGAAATGCGTAAGCCGTCGCGGGGCGTTGTATAGTAATATGAGACTTTCTCAGGAGACGTCAAGAATGGCGTGTCTACAGCTGCCTCGCCTTGGCGTCTACTTTGCAAGGGAGCGACACGTAGTGGAATGGTATCGAAGTGGAGTGAAATGAAGTGGGAGCGGACTGATAAGTTGATGCCAAGGTGTGATGAGACACGCTTTTGACGTTACTATCTGGAATCTTTCTTGAAGTTTCAATGAGGCGACCTTGAAGAAGGTCTTTCAAATATTGACGATTACTTGGACAGAGGTCAAATAAGGAAGGGTGAGATGTGCGCTCAGGCATGAAATAAAAAGAGACCAACTTCTCGGTGTGGAAGCACCTAGGTCATAAACCTGTAGGTTTCACCTTTGGGGAGCGGTTACCAGCCAACGTGGAAGTGCTGCGGCCAAGGTGGATCAAACAAGATAAAAAGGAATATCTGAGGGTCTGTCCAAACAAGGGTCTCCTTTTGGAAGAGCAACGTAGGGCCATTTCAAGGAAACTCAGTATTTCATTCGGAGTGGAATATCTCATATTTGTAGGAATTGAAGCACAACGGCCTTCGCAATCGAATCACTTGAATGATCTTCCGCAATAAATCAAAGTCCTATATGAATGCATGCTGGGTTAAAATAAAAATTTAAAACAAACTAAAATAGAAAATAGCCAAGGATAATATTGTCAACTTGTTAAGAACGGGTCAGGATACCGATCCGGTGAGCCGACACTGGGCTGGGTCCCGTTTATCCGCGCACCAACTCACTGAATGGAACCGTCGTCCCCATGCTACCACAAGTTAACGGCCTATCCGTACAACCCAAATTCTTCCGGGATCATCACTATTTTTGTTGAAGGGGAACTCAAATCCCAGATTTATTCGGGCCGCAAGGTCCTTGACATGTTCTAGTAGCGTAGGTATCGTATACTATGATGCATGACATGGTGGGACCAACCATTGAAAGGTGGGACAGGAGACAGGACAAAGACGTCCGTTAGTAAAACCAGCACAGACTAGCAAAGGTTAGCAACATCGGAAAGTAGCAGAATCACAGCAGAATCGCACCACAGTACAAAGGAGATCCAGACAAAATCTTGACAATGACCACTGATGTGACATGTTCCGTCCTGTAGCGATCTTCCCTTCCTATAAGAACTCCCCTTAGGCTAGTTCATTCAAATGCACCAAGGTGGGTTTTGGAAGCTCAGGAGAGGAAAGAGAGGAGAATCTAGAGATTTTCAGGATGGAAGGAGAGTCTTCCCGCGTTATGAAGAGGAGCAGGCCTAGCAGCGAGATCAGGCGACTCTCTGACCTCGAGGGTCATTTGAGTGGGACGATCATGTCGCATATGGTAAGCTGATTCATTTCAAATTTCTCCACGTGAACCTTCTTCTTACTTCCTTCCTTTCTTCTTCTTTCTTTTCTCTTCCAGCCATATCCACTCTTCCCAGGCCCGAGGAAGTTTTCTAAACTGCCATGGCTTTCAAAGCTAACTTCCAACATCTCCATCGGCATGAGGGCCATACTCTCGAAGTGGCATCTGCAGGGGCTCCTTATTCACGCCAAACACTATGAGAAGATTCGTATGGACTGGGCGGCTATGGGCGCACTAGTGGAGATCTGGCATCCCCAGACCCACACTTTTATCTTCCCGACCTTCAAGGTGACCATCCTCCTCGAGGAGGTGGAACTTCTGCTCGGATTGAAGAAATTCAAGAGTGACGGGAAGGTGAAGGCTATGCGGATGCAGACACGGGGGACTTCCGAAAGCGTTCTTGGAAGCTTCATGCCGCCCGACGCAGCCAGAAAGGTCCGTACTCAAAAGGGGATCGATCTCCAAAAGCTTGCGGAGTGGGTCATGGACGCCCTGAGAGGGTCACCAGACGATGACTATTTGGAGGGAATCATGAAGGGGTTCACCATTTGTCTGGCGGGTGCTCTCTTATTTCCTTATACCGATAACATGGTGGAGGAAGACCAACTGAGTGCTATCTGCGGGATCTGGCGTGGAAAGAGGGTGGGACCCGCTGTCCTCGCCTACCTGTATAGTGGCCTGACTGCCTCGAGCATGGGTAAGCCTCCTTTTGGTTGCGCACTTATCCTGAGTTGCTGGATGGATTTGCATTTCAAGTTTGATCACCGTGAGGGAATGCCAACTGCTTCAAAGCTCTTCCAACAAAGCCCTCTTCATCACATAGCCGACGTGTTAGGGTTCGGTGGTACTGTAGTGAACCGCGTTCCGTGGCTGAAGAAACGTGAAGACTGGCGGTCTCACTTCCGCACCGTGACACAAGGCTTCTTTACTTGCGCACCGGCATGTTTGCTTTCGCTTGATCTCCTCATGAGGCCTTCCCCCGAAGTTGATCTTCAACTGATCGGCGCGACTGAGTTTGTCCTTTATAACGCGCATCGATGCTGCCTCCAGGTCGGCATTCCACGCCATTCGTTCCCACTATCGACTGGTATCGTTCCTTTGAAGAAGAGAGAGTTGGGTACTGAAGCGGATGCGAAGGAAGCGAAGGCCGTCAAAGCACCCTGGAAGACAAGTGTTGCGGGAAACTTAGCGCACGTGGGGGAAGAATGTGAGCTGTGGAGGGCTTATGTAACCGAACTGGGGAGGTTAAGGCCTAAGGCGCCTAAGCCCCTGATGTAGCCTATTCTGCTTTTCTGATGGAATAAAATCTGGCATGGATGTTTTGGACCCTTGTCCCCTTAATTATTATTATCTTTTTTATGATTTTTCTTTTTCTTTTTCTTTTGTTTGGATTATATACATACGCTTATCTCTTTTTTTTATTATATATTTTTTTTGAAATTTTTATTATGGGGGCGTCCAGGGGCCTGGACGCCCCTAATTTTTTATTTATAATTTTTTTTAAGCTTTTGTTTTGGGGGCGTCCAGGGTCCTGGATGCCCCTAATTTTTTATTTATTATTTTTTTGGTTTTTTATTTTGGGGGCGTCCAGGCGCCTGGACGCCCCTAAGTTTTTGAATTTTGAAAAAAAATAAAAAATTGTGGGGGCGTCCAGGCGCCTGGACGCTTCAAAGAAGGTAGATTCTATATATAAGGGCTGCCCCCCCCCCCTTTGCTCATTTACTGTTCATTCAGACGACCCAGTCAAACCAGACGACCCATTCTTAGTCCCAATGGAGCAAGGAGGCCCGAGCCGGGGTGGAGAGAAGCGCAAACGATGGGCTCGTCGTCCGAGGAGGCTGAGGGATGATGCCGAGGAGGCTGCAGCAGAGGAGATTGCTGCGGAGGAGGAGATGGAGCCGCGGAGGCCGCTGCGGGCGCTGGCGACGTGGGAGAGGACGATCACGACCCGGTAAGCCCTTCGGAACTCTCACTCTGTGGTTCAATAGGCTAAACGGACGGGCGAGAGGCTGTGAGAGAAGGCCGGGGAGTGAGGGAAAGGAGGCGTCCAGGGCCCTGGACGCCTCCACATTTTCTTTTTCTTTTTGTTTATTTGTTTATTTACGTAAATAACAAAATAGGATTTTAAAAATAAGGAGGCGTCCAGGACCTGGGACGCCTCCATAATAATATATATAATATTAATATATTTTTTGTTTTGGGTTTTTCTATAAAGAAAAAAAGGAAAATAGAGAGGAAGCGTCCAACGTTTTGGACGCCTCCATAAAAATCCTAAAAATTTTTAAAGATAAGATAACATAAAATAAATAAGTAGAATATGTAGTGTTATTGCTTAATATTATTCATGATGCTGATGTGTTCTTTGTTGGTTTTGTGGTGTGCAGGGTGATGTGACACAACCTCGGACTTAGTCAAACAAGCACATCTAAGCATCCAAATGGGCCTTAATGGGCCACCGCTCTCTTCGTTGCACTCTATTCCCGGGGTGACTATGTGATACCAAGGGTGACTTATGGGAATGGACCCTTGCTGGTAGAGGGCCAGCAAGGCCAAGAATTGATTCCCCAAGGTTGGTTGCCCAATTCGATTGGGGCCGACAAAGTGCACTCGGGCACCGGGTCACACTAACCCACGGCGATCACTCTAAGTCATGGACTTGAGGATCGGGCGCTCCTCACGAATTCAGCGATGCATGAATCAAATATTGAGAGAGCTACACTAGGTGAGCAAGGAAGAGACACTTACTCGACCGGTTTGAAGAAACCGGTCCCGGTCGGAGACGAGGGCGAGCGGGGAGGCGGTGGTTCCCCACACGCCGCGGCGGTGTCGCTTGACCTGCCAAACCACTTACAAAACTACTCCTCTCGCAGGAGGGGGGACCTTGGGGTAGGGGTTAATATGATACATTCAAACACTACCACCACGCAGGGTGGGGCCTTCAGCCGGCCAAGCGGGGAGGGGTTGGTGGACCGAAACGAAGAGAAATGAGAACTAGGGAAGTTACAGCTTCAATCTGGAATTCTGGACAGGGGGTCGCTGTGATGGCTATGCCGGGCTTGTCCGGACTCCAAATTGATCGAAACCAGCTCCTGAAGCTTCCTGACTGGATGAGGTGGACTCCAGAATTTTTGGGGAAGCTCAGACGGTCGGAGGTGGCTGCACCAGCAACAGGAAGTAGCCTCCTCTGTCTGGCCGTAGGTACTGTCTGGACTGTAACAGCAAGTTTCAGAAGTGACTGAGCGCCCTCCCGAGCTCCGATCAGCACGAAACCAGCGGCATCATCTTCGTGGTCGAGGTAGCTTTCAGCAGGAGGTGACGGAGATGCATTCAGAGGTCGAGGATGGCCGGGGCACCCAGAAGAGTGGGTACTAGTCGGAGGAGACAGCAGAAAACAGAACTAGATAGATCGGGGGAGAAAATTCGTAACTTCTTCCTCCAGTGGCCGAACGGGGTTCTGTTTCTTGATCTTGAAAGATGACCGGTAGAGGAAGAACTTTGATGAATGGGCTTCAGCCTGAATCCGCTGGGGTTTGTCGTGGCAGAAAGATCTTCCACGCTCTGGTCCAGGTTGAAGACCTCTCTACGCACTGTTGGGAGAATGGCTCTATCTGGCAGCTCCGATCGTGTTGATTCCACCTCGCCTGCGAAGTAGACTGGAAGGCCTTTCCAGAAAGGTAGGCCACGCCTTCTGAAGAACTAGGATGAATCCGTGGTTGACGCTGCAACAAGGGTTGTTCTGTAGATCTGCACAGCTCCAACCTACTAGAAGAAATGAGAGGGAGATGTGGCTTCTTTGGTGGAGGGAAATGGTAGGAATGACCTAAGGGAGAGTGGGGGCTCTTGTGGGGTGGAGAAGGGAGCTAATGGTGATGGGGAATGGGGTGGAGAATGGCTGGAAGCAAGTGCTAGCAGGTGGAGGAGGAAGAGCTACGAATTTGGGGAAGGTGGGTGAGAGGAGAAGGTGAGGGGGGCACAAGTGAGTGGAGGGAAGGGTGGATTTCAAATTCAAAAGGTCTTGGAAGGTGGGTGATTATGTTGGGAAGTGGAGTGCTTGCATTGGAATGGGGTAGATTTGGTTGGAAGGTGGAGGAAGGTGTTGGAATGGGGAGACTTCTACCTAGGAACTAGGGAGTGGAGTAATGGAGGCCATGGGGAAGTGGAGGGCATTAAAGGAGGTGGTTGGAGGTTGGAAGTGGATGGGAGGAGGGAGGAGAGAGAAGGAAATTCGGATTTGGGGTTGGAGGAGAGAGAAAGAGGGGTGAAATAGAGAGATTAAGAGGGGAATGGGTGGGGAATCTCTCCCCTAGGGTCTCTCACCCAAAAACTAGAGGAATCACTCCAATTTGAACTCAAATGGCAAGTTTAACTCAAAAGGATGTAATCATTCATTAACTTCAAATGAGGGGAGTGGGGTCCTATATATAGGCAACCCACTCTTTACAATAAGTCCCTGACAAAATAAACAACTACAAATAACCAAGGGGGTTGGGAGTGCTAATGGGCCTAGTCCAACGAATGGGGCCCAATAGCTTACATTAGACATCATGATGATACCAAACATAGGAAAATAAGTGCTAGACTTAGGGAAATGACTCAAATAAAATGGAAATACATCAAAATGACTCAAAGGAAAACTACAAAATGGATAAGGGGCCTTAATAGAGTGAGGCCCAAACTCAACTAGCTCCCGAATGTGAAGAAGTGGACCCGAGCCAAAGGGAGTCGTGGGTGATGCCTCCATCAAATCCCCTGGGCCGCAAAGAGCTCGACTCCGTCGAGTAAGGGTCCATCCGGCTAAGGTACCGCTCGAGGAGATCTGGATCCAATCGCTGTAGGTCCTCCCGACTTACCCATGAGTCTTCCAACGGAGGCCGATCCTTCCACCTGACGAGATAGCGCTCATAGACCTTGCTCCGGGTGGTAGTGACCTGCTCATCCAATATTTGTTCAATGCGATCACGCTGAGCTCTTTTGGCTAGTGGACTCTCCTCTCGGGTGGGTGCTCTCTCAAAGGAGGGAGTGGGCTCGATCTCCTCACTAGGTCTCACCGTGGGGCCCTTGTAAGACACTAAGTCGGCGACATTGAATGTAGGACTTACCCCATAATCCTCGGGGAGATCTAATTCATAAGCATTCGCACCAATACGCCTCAAGACCTGGAAGGGCCCAGTCCCACGTGGTCTCAACTTGGAGTTGGCTCCTGGGGAGAGCCTCTCCGTCCTTACCATCACAAAGTCACCCTCTTGGAACTCTAAGTGACGCTGGTGAGAGTCAGCCAACCTTTTATAAGCCTCATTTTTTATGCTAATGTGCTTGCGGATTTCCTCATGTAATTTTGTGAGTGCTGACCTTCTAGTGGTTATGGGTGGACCTGGACAACCATATATAGACCATTTATGCCATGATGCCATATGGACCTTGATGAGCCTTGGTGGGCCGGGACAACCATATGTGGACTTATCATGCAATGTTGTCATGTAGACTTTGGTGGGCTTAGGTGGACCGGGGCAACCATATGTGAATCTATCATGCAAAGTGGTGATGCATGTCGGGGGACCCGGACATCCGTAGATGCCTTTGATATGCTTAAGACCCATGATGAATGAAGGTGGACCACTACATCCAAATTTGGACCACTCATGCTTTCTACTTGACATGTGGGTGATATGAATGAATGGACCCAACATAGTGTTCATGCCAAGGGGTGTGGAAAGCCTAGACACATGCATACTTTTCCCAAAAGTGACTTCCATGTGTATAGGGGTGGGACAACCTTTGAATTCCCATTGGAACGGATCGAATGGATCTAAGAAGGTGGTCATCATGGGGTGGGGCACAACTTTATTACCTAGGGATATGTGGCCCAAGGTCTTGGCTCCCAAGGTGTAACCCGGGTCATGGATGAGATTGGTTTGGCCCAATATGATGGGTGAGGGTAGGAAAGGGTGGGTGGTGGGTAAGATGGTTGGGTTACATGGGGAACTAGACTCCCATAGGAAGGGATCAAAGGGGTCGTAGAAAGGTCTTCCTAGAGGGAGGCACTCTATGTCTTCAAGGTTCCCAAATTGTGAGTCATCCTCCTCCAAGGTAAGTGGGCCAAGTTTTCTAGTGGGTTGGCCGAACAAAGTGTTTGGGATCTTAATGGGTGGGTATAGGAAGGGATCGAAGGGGTCATGGTAAGGGTCACCTAAGGAGAGGAACCCTAGGTCATTTTGGTCCTCACAACCCCTTGATGGTGGATTCTCCTCCTCTAGTAAAGTGATCGGGCCAAAGTTTTTGGTGGGATGGTCGGCCATGAATGGAGGACTAGGCTTTCTACCCGAGATAAGAAGCTCTAAATCGAGGAGAAGGTTGGGCTCATCGGGTGTAGGGAGGAATAGAAGGAGGTCACTAGTGTAGCAACCAATGGTGCAAATCGAGGTGATAGACCCTATGCATAGGTGTAGGAGGCCAAGGATCTTAGGTGGTTTGGCCATAGGGGTCAACATGCTAGTGAACTCAATTTGCCATGCTACGCCCTTAAGAAGATTCTCTAAGGTTTCCACTTGGTAGGATGTTTGGATTATGGTGTGATAGGAGTTAATGGGTGCAATGGGAATGTTTTTCTCCATGGGTGGGTAAACATAGGACACGATGGGGTGAAGTGGTCTCTCCTTTAGCCATCTAGCTAGGGGCCCATCTATGATTATGGTGCTATTTGTGAAGGCTTGTGGCTCTTGGGGCCAAGCTAGGGGACATTTGTGATTCTTCCTTACCACGGATATGAACTTGGGTTTCCTCAATGATGGGGATGGGTTCATCTACTCCCATGTGGATGGTTGTGGTCTCCTTTCTCAAGGGAATGGGAAGGTCTATTGGGGGTGGGGTGATGATGGTTGGTGCATGGTGTACCCGGGGTGGTGGGTGATGGGAAACTTTGGCTTGGATAGGGAGGGGAAGTAGTGGAAGCCTAGGACTTTGGACTTTTGGGGTAGGGAGTGGGAGATGGGTTGGTTGGGGTGGCTTGGGTTGATTGGTTTTGGGGGGAATGTCCTTTTTCGGGGACAAGGGAGGGGTGGTGGTGGGGACCAAGGGGTTTTGTGGGGTAGGGGTTTGGTGGGAGCTTCTGGATTGGAGGGTGGTGACAATCATGGGCCTAGGTGGAGGGGTGGACACGGTGTCCACTTGGTTTTGAATGGTGAGGGTTGGTTGAGTGGTGGTCATCATGGAGGGGATTGGGTCGATTAGGGTCTTGGATTGACCGGGTGGGGATGATGGAGTTGAAGTGCTCCTTGGACTTTGGTGATTTGAGTAGGAGGGAGAGGGTTGGAGAGTGTAGGATTTTCTAAGCTCGGTCTTCATCTCATCCCAAGTGCTAATTGGAGCCTCCCTACGAATCTTTCTCAAACCTTCCACAACTAACCAATGAGTTTTAGCTTGTTTGGAGAGGTGTGCCTTGGCTAGCCTCATTCTCCTTTCTTCGTTCAAGGGGAAACTTTTAAAGAATTGGTCGAGAGAAATCTCCCAATCTAGGTAAAGACTTGGGCTATTGGATCCATCAAAGGGGGGGGGTTTTAATTTTCAAGTGTTCTAAAAATATGGTTTCTAGATTTCCCCAAAGGTCACTCTCATTTACTCTTGGTGCACGGCTATTTCCTTCAAGTCGGTCGAGTCGAGATATGATATCTTCAAGCCGATTAAGGACATTAGGTAGGGCTTCTATGATAGAGGTGTTGCTACCCACTTTGTTGGTAATGGAACTTCCATGAGGATTTGGGCTTCTTGGGAAAGTTGATGGGGATGGATATGACGGGTATGAAGCGGCCATTCTAGTGGACATGGGAGATGCAACTGAGGACTCTAAATGCATAAAAATGGCCTAGGACCAACTTGATAGAGACAAGTTGTGAACTTGCTCTGATACCACTTGATGTGACACAACCTCGGACTTAGTCAAACAAGCACATCTAAGCATCCAAATGGGCCTTAATGGGCCACCGCTCTCTTCGTTGCACTCTATTCCCGGGGTGACTATGTGATACCAAGGGTGACTTATGGGAATGGACCCTTGCTGGTAGAGGGCCAGCAAGGCCAAGAATTGATTCCCCAATGTTGGTTGCCCAATTCGATTGGGGCCGACAAAGTGCACTCGGGCACCGGGTCACACTAACCCACGGCGATCACTCTAAGTCATGGAATTGAGGATCGGGCGCTCCTCACGAATTCAGCGATGCATGAATCAAATATTGAGAGAGCTACACTAGGTGAGCAAGGAAGAGACACTTACTCGACCGGTTTGAAGAAACCGGTCCCGGTCGGAGACGAGGGCGAGCGGGGAGGCGGTGGTTCCCCACACGCCGCGGCGGTGTCGCTTGACCTGCCAAACCACTTACAAAACTACTCCTCTCGCAGGAGGGGGGACCTTGGGGTAGGGGTTAATATGATACATTCAAACACTACCACCACGCAGGGTGGGGCCTTCAGCCGGCCAAGCGGGGAGGGGTTGGTGGACCGAAACGAAGAGAAATGAGAACTAGGGAAGTTACAGCTTCAATCTGGAATTATGGACAGGGGGTCGCTGTGATGGTTATGCCGGGCTTGTCCGGACTCCAAATTGATTGAAACCAGCTCCTGAAGCTTCCTGACTGGATGAGGTGGACTCCAGAATTTTTGGGGAAGCTCAGACGGTCGGAGGTGGCTGCACCAGCAACAGGAAGTAGCCTCCTCTGTCTGGCCGTAGGTACTGTCTGGATTGTAACAGAAAGTTTCAGAAGTGACTGAGCGCCCTCCCGAGCTCCGATCAGCACGAAACCAGCGGCATCATCTTCGTGGTCGAGGTAGCTTTCAGCAGGAGGTGACAGAGATGCATTCAGAGGTCGAGGATGGCCGGGGCACCCAGAAGAGTGGGTACTGGTCGGAGGAGACAGCAGAAAACAGAACTAGATAGATCGGGGGAGAAAATTCGTAACTTCTTCCTCCAGTGGCCGAACGGGGTTCTGTTTCTTGATCTTGAAAGATGACCGGTAGAGGAAGAACTTTGATGAATGGGCTTCAGCCTGAATCCGCTGGGGTTTATCGTGGCAGAAGGATCTTCCACGCTCTGGTCCAGGTTGAAGACCTCTCTACGCACTGTTGGGAGAATGGCTCTATCTGGCAGCTCCGATCGTGTTGATTCCACCTCGCCTGCGAAGTAGACTGGAAGGCCTTTCCAGAAAGGTAGGCCACGCCTTCTGAAGAACTAGGATGAATCCGTGGTTGACGCTGCAACAAGGGCTGTTCTGCAGATCTGCACAGCTCCAACCTACTAGAAGAAATGAGAGGGAGATGTGGCTTCTTTGGTGGAGGGAAATGGTAGGAATGACCTAAGGGAGAGTGGGGGCTCTTGTGGGGTGGAGAAGGGAGCTAATGGTGATGGGGAATGGGGTGGAGAATGGCTGGAAGCAAGTGCTAGCAGGTGGAGGAGGAAGAGCTACGAATTTGGGGAAGGTGGGTGAGAGGAGAAGGTGAGGGGGGCACAAGTGAGTGGAGGGAAGGGTGGATTTCAAATTCAAAAGGTCTTGGAAGGTGGGTGATTATGTTGGGAAGTGGAGTGCTTGCATTGGAATGGGGTAGATTTGGTTGGAAGGTGGAGGAAGGTGTTGGAATGGGGAGACTTCTACCTAGGAACTAGGGAGTGGAGTAATGGAGGCCATGGGGAAGTGGAGGGCATTAAAGGAGGTGGTTGGAGGTTGGAAGTGGATGGGAGGAGGGAGGAGAGAGAAGGAAATTCGGATTTGGGGTTGGAGGAGAGAGAAAGAGGGGTGAAATAGAGAGATTAAGAGGGGAATGGGTGGGGAATCTCTCCCCTAGGGTCTCTCACCCAAAAACTAGAGGAATCACTCCAATTTGAACTCAAATGGCAAGTTTAACTCAAAAGGATGTAATCATTCATTAACTTCAAATGAGGGGAGTGGGGTCCTATATATAGGCAACCCACTCTTTACAATAAGTCCCTGACAAAATAAACAACTACAAATAACCAAGGGGGTTGGGAGTGCTAATGGGCCTAGTCCAACGAATGGGGCCCAATAGCTTACATTAGACATCATGATGATACCAAACATAGGAAAATAAGTGCTAGACTTAGGGAAATGACTCAAATAAAATGGAAATACATCAAAATGACTCAAAGGAAAACTACAAAATGGATAAGGGGCCTTAATAGAGTGAGGCCCAAACTCAACTAGCTCCCGAATGTGAAGAAGTGGACCCGAGCCAAAGGGAGTCGTGGGTGATGCCTCCATCACAGGGTGTGATGAAGGGCCGGATCAGCTGGTCCCTAGTGGTGGCAGCATACCGTGGGCTGCCAGACTTTCAGAGGGCGCGTGTGGACGCCATGGGCTTTGGAGCCTTCCTTAGGATCGAGCCCTTTCGGCTCGACCTTCCTCTTATCCAGGCATTGAGAGAGCGGTGGCACGCACCGAGCCGGGCGTTTCTGATGCCCTGGGGGCACATGGTGCCGACACTAGAGGACGTGGCTCGGATCATCGGGCTACGGGTGGACGGAGAGGCGGTGAGTGGTGTCACCTACCCCGACTACCGAGAGAGTGCCCTGGACCTGCTGTGGTTAGAGACGAGCGTGACTGATAGAGACAGCAGGGTAGTTGGCTGAGTGGAGATTATGGAGGCGCTCGGATTCGTCGACCCGCGCCAGCGGGTTAGCGAGACTGGAGCGGAGTTTCTGGCACGACTGGAGGGAGATGCCCGTGCAGCTTTAACCCAGGACCCGAGCGAGCAGGAGCTGGTGGATCTAGACCTCCGGAGGTTTCTTTTCTTCTTCTTGGGCCTCCTTCTGCTGGGGACGAAGGGGGATGGCATCCACTGCCGCTTCCTTGGGATCCTGGCGGACCTTGACAGAGTGGGGCACTACGCGTGGGGGGCGGCTCTGCTTGCCCATTTGATTGCCGATCTCTCCCAGACTTCAGAGAGGGAGACGACAGTCAGCGGCTTCGCACCTTTTCTCCAGGTACACAATTTATTTATGCATTTTACTGCAGTTAAATATGCAATTACTCGTGCTAATGATGTATGATGGATGCAGGTGTGGAGTTATTACTACTTCCCGATGGGGAGGGCCAGGCAGGGGAACAGGAGAGCCTTTCCTCTAGCGCGACAGTGGAGGTCGGTCGTGGTAGCGGCACCACACAGCTACCAGCTGGCGTCACTTCATCGGGAGCTGAGCGAGTATCCCGAGGCCATGGTATGATGCGTATGATTTTTTTGTGTTTTTTATGCATGTGACTGAATGGTAACTATCATGATGTATGTATGGTGATGCAGGTGGTGTGGAGACCCTACCTGGGCATGGGCGACGCTGGCCAGCCTTGGGTTGTAGCGGGTCTTCCTCGTTTCAGGCGGGACGTGTGGGTCCATTGCCTGAACGAGATCGAGCCGCTTCGGCTGAGGCTGGTTATGAGGACGTTGGGGCTAGCCCAGGAGTGGGTTGATATAGATGAGCGGGCCCGCATCGGGCGGAAGACCAAGGGGAAGGCAAAGATTGTGGACTGGCGCACGCGCTTCCCAGCACAGTACCAGGACTGGCAGCAGGGCGGGGTCCCAGTGGTGTCCCATGTACAGGACAGCACATACTACATGAGACGGTACCGAGCTACGTACGGGGACCGCCTCTCCTTGGGTGGTATGGCAGGGGTAAGTGAAATGAAACTGCTTCACCCTTCTATATGTATATGCATGTGGCACTAACTTATGTGCAATGCAGGATGCTCGTGACAACATGATTGCCGACCTGCGGGCCCAGCTGGCAGACGCCAGGCGGCAGTTAGTGGCCATCCGACAGGAGTTGTAGATCCTGGTGAGTCTATGTAATGCATTTTTTTGTGACCTAGATTTTTGATGCTTAGCCTTTGACTGACGTTTGCCTGGTGTTTCAGCGGGCCTACCAGACAGCGGCAGTTGGGACGGCTGGTGGAGCGGGTTCCAGTTCGCGGGGCCCTCCTCCGGAGGTTTCTGCCCTCCAGGAGCAGCTGGCGTATGCGGTGGCTCGGGCTGAGGAGGCCGAGCGTGACCGCGAGGCTCGAGTGAGTGCTTGCTTGGCCTTGACCCTCTTCTAGCTGCTTTCCTTCTATCACTGTTCTCTTACGGTGCATGCGTGCTTTGACAGGTGGCTGAGATTCGGGAGGCCCTGGCCCGTGCTGTTCGTGCTGAGCAGGAGCCCGATGCCTGGGTGGCAGAGCGTGATGCCCGGATTACGGAGCTAGAGGAGGAGCGGCGACAGGAGGCTGAGGAGCTTCCTCGCGACGTAGTGGATCTGCGGATCGCCCTCGAGCTGTCGAGGAGAGAGGCGATGAGGGAGAGAGAGGAGAGGGAGAGGGATAGGGAGACCGTGGAGAGAGAGAGGGAGAGGGATAGGGAGACCATAGAGAAAGAAAGGGAGTACAGGATGGCAGAGCGATATCGAGATTGGGACGAGAGGAGAGCTCTGGTGGCCCAGGGGTCGGAGCTCCGGCTGAGTCTTGGCACGGCGGAGGGGAGACTTCGGGAGAGTGAGGAGCGGTATCAGAGGGCAAAGGAGCGCGGGGCGTGACTTCGTCAGTCCGGTTCCTTTTCTGTGGGCAGCTTTCTAGTTTCTTTGGCCGAGCAGTGTCGTCGCACCTTGGAGGCTGGCATGGTGCCACCTGGAGAGGCGAGCACGACTTCTCAGGGTTCGCAGAGGTCGCAGAGGCCCCCTAGGGATCCCCGTCAGAGGAGGGAGGAGAGAGATGACCAGGAGGGGGGTGGTGAGAGTTAGAGAGTTGTTTGTACACCCCACCGTCCTCACTGTATGATGTACTTTTGACTGTTTGTATGAAATGGATTTCGTGTGGTTCCTTTTATCGTGTGCCCTTTTCCTTCCTGCACTTTCTTTCACACCACGTTGTTCACGCTTCACGGGACTTTACCCTGGACAGGAGGGAACTACTTTGCATGGAGGGTTTTTTTGTTCCCCTTTTTTTTTCGCTTTCTTTTGGGCGCGTCCAAGCGCGAGGACGCGTCTTAATCCTCAAATTCAAATTTAAAGCGACGGGTGGCCTTTCTTCTCCGTGCCTTACCCGCAAACGAGCCCGCCTTCCGCCGAAACTTGCTCGCCCGTCTTTGTCTTCTTCCCCTCGATCGATGGAGTTCGGCAGTCTGGACCACGGCGAAGGTGGAGAGGGACGCGGGACCCCTCGCCCAAGGAGGGACGCGCCAGAGCACGGAACGGCGTCTATGGAGGAGGAAGGGCCGCTTCGGGCCCCCGAGGGACCCGAGGGGCCCGATGTCGCGGAGGGAGGTGAACACGGTCTGGTAGGTCCTCCGATCTCTTCCTCTTTTGATCCACTTCGAGCCGCGCGAGGGGGGGAAAAGGTTTCGGCGAGTGTTGTACTCAAATGATGGACGCGTCCTAGACAGGGGACGCGTTCTTTTTGACTAATGTGGGAGCCCTTTCTTGGTGCAGGACATGGCGAGGACCCCGGGCCTGGCCGATGAGTGGGCGAGTGTGGACGAGTCGAGCCACGTCAGGAGGGAGAGTCGCGGCAAGGAGAGACTCGAGGACTGGCACGTACGTCTCCCTGGACAGCAAGGGAGTGTATTGGTGCAGGACAGCGCCGACTTCCTGCGGCGGCAGAGAGAGAGTTATGCGGGGCTTCCCCAAGCTGGGGACACGCGTGGCATCGGCGGCTCGCGCGCCCAACTGTCAGAGGCTAGGCGGCAGCTGGCCGTCGCTCAACATGAGCTGTCGCTCCTGGTAAGTTACGTGCCGCACTTTTATCTTTAGATTTTGGAGTTTCACTGACGACCGTTGTTTATTTTGTTCCAGCGTGCCCAGCAGACAGCGACGGCGGGGATGATTGGTGGCGCATCTTCCAGTTCCTCGGCCCCTTTTCTCGAGATTGCCTCCCTCCGGGAACAACTTGCCGGTGCGGTGGCCCGCGCGACCCCGGCGGAAGAGGAGCGTGATGCCTGGGTGGCGACTGTAGCAGAGCTACGACATCGCGGTGAGGAGAGACCTTCTCCAGACATCCTGGAGTTAAGGGTTCTTCTGCATATGATGAGGAGAGAGGCAGAGAGAGAGAAAACCGAGAGAAGGTCCGAGCGACAGCGGGATCAGACCGAGAGGAGGGCCTTGGAGGCCCAAGTGAGGGAGCTCCAACTGGGCCTTCAGGCCGTCGTGCAGAGGCTAGGAGGGATGGAGACGCGCTAAGAGAGAGCGCGAGAGTTTGGGGAGCGACTGCGCCAGTCTGGTCACTTTGCCGCTAGTGGCTTCTTTGCCACACCAGGAGAGGAGCAGCGAGTCACTGCTGCGGAGCAGGCGCCAAGAGGCGAGGCAGGTGCTGCTGCACGAGGATCCCAGAGGCTTCTGAGGGACCCGCACCTCAGGGGAGAGGAGGGGAGTGCCCAGAGAGATGAGTAATGGTGAGGATCGGCGAGCTGGTGGACTCGCCTCCTCCTTATGTTTATGATATTTTTGACAGCTCATGTAGAATTATGAAGGGAGTGATTTGATTTTCTGCTGCTTGTTTGTTCTCTTGTGCGTTCCTTCTTCCCTACACTTCTCCTCCTTTGCACTGTTCCCATGTGATGGGTCTGCCGAGACTCCGCCCCAAGCGGAGAATCGCGTCTTGTGACCATTTTCGACGGGAATCTGCCGTCGAAGTCAAAAATGATGGCCCTAGTCCCTTTTCCCGGATGTTGTGTCAAGTTTTGCGGACGTCCTCCAAAACATGATAGGGTATCCCTAGACAACATAGGGTGCTAGTCGTCATATTCTTCGTCCAATCAATCACCCTGTGCGAGCGGTGAAGTGATACATGGGATCGCATGGCAGGTGCCTCATCGTGAGGGCTATCATTAACAGGTGATGGAGGCAATCTTGGCCTGCACTCCTTCCATTTCTATAAATTCGTGTCCCTTTTATCCTCCCAGGTATATCAAGAGCTAACTCGAGGAGCACAAGTTCTCACGGGAGAGGAGGAGTTCAAAATTCTGAGAGTTGGATGGAGGGTGAATCTTCCCACTCCTCGAAGAGAAGCAGATCCAGTGGTAGTAGTTCCAGGAAACTTTCGGACCTCGAAGGGCACTTCAGCGAAAGGGCCCAATCACAACTCGTAAGCTAAGTTTTCTACCCTTTTCTCATTCTTTTTTCTTCCTTTCTTTCTGACCAAACCTCCTCTCCATTCCCTGCATGCGTAGAGTGTGATGAAATCACACATTTCATGGGAGTTAGCAGTGGCCGCATACAGGGGTCTCCCGGATTTTTAGAAGGCCAGGCTAGACGTGATGGGTTTTGGCACCTTTCTTCGGATCGAGCCGATCCAGCTCGACCTAGTCCTGATCCAAGCCTTGTGTGAGAGATGGGACCCAGTGAGTCGGGCATTCCTGATGCCCTGGGGGCACATGGTGCCCAGCCTGGAAGATGTGGTCTGGATTACGAGTCTCAAGGTGGATGGCGAGGCAGTGACCTGAGTCACTTACGCGGACTACCGAGAAGGTGCCCAGAAGTTACTGGGTTTAGACCTAGATGGTCGGAAAAACAGGTCGGTAGCTAGGGCGTCCCTCATGTATGCATTAGGGCTCACCGACACTCGTCGGCGGGACGACGAATCCTCAGAAGAGTTTATGGAAAGAATAGAAATAGGATGCCGTGCCGTGTACTGCACAGATTTCGGCAACTGGGAAAGATGCAACATAGATTTGAGGAGATTTCTCCTCTTCTTTTTGGGGAGATTGGTACTGAGCTCGAAAGGGGACGGTATCCAATGTCGCTTCCTAGAGCTGTTGTCAGACCTTGAAAGAGTAGGATACTACGCCTGGGGAGCTTCCATGCTGGCGCACTTGTTTGCAGGCCTGTTCCAAGAAGCGGATCGTGAGATGGCTGTGAGTGGTTTCACACCATTCATCTAGGTATTTTTGGTTTTGCTTGTTTTATATATTTTTTTCTTATTTTTGCAAGGTACTGATGACCTGCGCCGAGCAGCTGTGGAGCTATTATTACCTCCCCATGGGGAGAGCTCGGCATTGGCGACCCGTGATGGTGCCGCTAGCCAGGCGGTGGGAACCCATCATGAGTGCGGCACCCCTAACCTACCAACTGATGGTGCTAAGGCGGGATCTACAGGAGTTCCCTGCAGCGATGGTAAACTGGAGACCCTACTCAGACATGGTCGATGCCGACCAGCCGTGGGTTCTAGCAAGTCGTGCCCGGTTCGGACGGGAACTGTGGATGCACTGCCTGAATGAAATCGAGCCGCTTCGGCTACGATTAGTTATGAGGATTTTAGGACTGGCTCAAGAATGGGTGGATTCAGTTGCGCCACCTCGTGTCGGGAGAAAGACGCGGGGACCGGCGACCTGCATTGACTGGCGCATGCGGTTCCCTGAACAGTATGAAGACTAGCAACGGGGTGGCACGATTGTAGAATCACAGGCACGGGATAGCGAGGACTACTTGTGTCTATATAAGATAAAGTACGCAGAGCGGCTCCAACCCCGGGGACTTGTGGAGGTAGGTTTCCCCTTTTCTCTTTTCTTCTTTCTCCTTTTCTTGGTTTTCTGGTGAAAATGCTGACTCGTAAGGCTGCAGGATGTCCGGGATGCCATGATAGCGAATTTACGAACTCGCTTGGCAGAGATGGAACAACAGTTGGGTGATGCCCGCGGAGCTACGAGTGCCTTGGTAGGTGTACAGTACGTTCCTAATTAAAACCCCAGATTCCAGATGTTGGCTGCTAATTCACGCGATCGTAGCATGCCCAGATTGGCGCGGCTTCCCCAGCGATGGGAGTAGGTGGTGCCTCTTCCAGCTTATGGATTCCCACCTCAGAACTTGACTTGCTTCATAAGCAACTTGCTCATGCCACGCAGCGTGCTGCGGAGGCAGAAGGGATGCTCCGTATACAGGTAAAAGTTTCAGTGTTGAGTTCTCTTTGTTTACACCTTATCGCGTATCTGAGATGGTACACTCGGCAGGAAAAGGAGACGGAAGAAGCGCTTACCCAAGCTGCGTAGAAGGAGGCTAGGATAGCAGAACTGGAGAGGGAACTGCGGCGTCATCCTGATGACGACTCCTCTAGGGATGCTGTGGAACTGAGGATCACTCTCCAGTTGGAGAGGGAAGACCGCGAGGGAGAACGTGCAGAGAAAGAAAGAGACGCAGAGAGAGAAAGAGCCAACAGATTGACTGAAAGGGAGGAACGAAGGGCCATGGAGGCCCAACTATTCGAACTCCGAATCAGCCTTGGTCTTGCTGAACAGTGGCTGAGAGATGGTGAGGAGCGCTACCGAAGAGCACGAGAGCGTGGCTTTCGTGTTGGTAGCTTCTCTGCTGCTTCCGTAGATGAACGGCGAGATGTGGGAATAGGAAGAGGAGTACAGAGCGGTAGGAGTACCGCTTTTCGTAGTTGGGTAGCACCTTTGAGAGCATTTTGCCCGGAGAGTAGTGGGACGAGTAATGCAGAGAGAGAGGGCGGAACTTGATGTAATTTTTTTGGAATAAAATACAAGGTTCGGTTTGTTTGTTTTTCACCTTTGCTTCTGTTGCCTGAATCCCTGCACACATCACTGAAACAAACAAATCAGAATTTCTATTCTGACTTGGCCCCTTGCTCAATAAGCAAATGGTCACTGTGACTATCCTTGATAACTGGTCAAGGGGCCAAGCCTTTATTAACGAAGGCAATGGAAAAATGTGGTGATGATAAAGGAGACAGGCAAGCACACGAATGTAAGCGGTATTAAAGTGAGATGCTGTACGCAAATGCGATCATGTAAAATTGATTTGTTTTCTTTTTATATTTGGCATTTTTTGTTTTATCATAAAAAGATTTTTTTTGTTTGCAAATATGTACATTTTCTCTTTTCCATTTTTTTGTTGTTTTTATCATTTCAATTTTGTTGTTGCTAACGCCCGGCAAGCACCCAAATGGCACCTAACCTACGTGAGAACAGGGGTTTCTTACTAACCTCCCAGGTATCCTAAGTGCACATCTAGGTTGATTTGGGCCTCTAGACCCCTCGAATGATGATCCCGCCGGCTAAGACTTACCCTGATGATAATACCGTCATGCCATGCTTAGGCTCCCAGTCGCTTCCGACCACAGGGATTCACCCAAAAGGTGTTCGAGGTAAATGATTTGCCCGACCCGGGTCTGTTTCCTCACAACTCTAGATGGTATATGATGGAACACCCTGGAACCCTAACGACCAATCGCGTGACGCTGACCCGGAATCAGACGCCGTCGCACCCATAGGTGACGCGCTTGCATTGGCCTAAGCCCGAGGTTAAACAAGAATACATCAAGGTGGTAAATAGGGGTCTTGACCAGCCAGAAACACGGAGACTCCTTCGCAGCGATAGCTTTTGCTTTTCAAAGTAGGTAACCAACTGTGTATATTAAAATAAGGTCGCAGACCCTGGGCAGTTTTCACCTTTCAGAAACTCCATCGAACCTTCATCTTTAGAGGAAGAAGGAAGAGCGTGGGGGGATAAACCTCCTGAGAGGATCGGCAAAATCGTTAACCCAGCGAGCGAATAAGGGCCCATTAACTCTTTCCTTTCGAACAACTTCGGACCAATTCTCGAGCATTTACATTCCACGGCCCCTTTTGTGGATTCAGACTTTTGCTTTGAGGGGTTCCGTTTATTGTAATAGGCACGGTCACGACCAGGCTTTTCTCTTGATTTTGACTTTGTATTTCTTTTTGTGAGGGAGATATAGTCGTTTGACGTTTGTGGGCTCCCTTTTCGTATGCCTGCGGGGACACTGCCCTCTTCTCGTGCTCTGATCGATGCTCGAGAAAATGGATCCTACTCTTGCCTTTGGGGTTTGAGTTTCGGTTTCTCATGCTCAGCGTTTTAAGGGCGCCGACTGTCTCATTTGGTCGAAGAGAAAAGAATAAAGATTACAGCTTCCGGAGATCTTCTGGGTGACGCTCCACCGTAGGTGATGCTACCGACCTTTTTGAATAAAATACATAAGTGAGCACATGTTAGCTTCCTTCGAGCGAGCATAGGCCGACGTGGCCGGACAGGGATCTCCACGGTTCTGGCAAACCAAAACCCGGTGACTACCAAGCCTTAATGGGCCCTATCCTAACATGAAGGTTAGATGTAGGAACTTAACTACATGGTGACTGCCAGGCATCGGCATTTTGAATTTTCCATATTTTTAGTGCTTTTCGGTATTTCTTTATTTTTGATGTTTTTTATCTTTTCATCATTTTTTTATTTGTTTTGTGCTAAGGGTAGTATTTCTTAAGATAAAGCCCATTCCAAGGGTGGGATAACTCAGTCCCTTCGGCGTTGATTAGCTTGTAGGCATTGCCAGGGTACACGGCTTGAATTACAAATGGTCCTTCCCATTTGGGTTGGAGCTTAGAACGCGGCCCTCCAGGTTTGACAAAAATTCTTTTTACGACCATCTCACCGACTTTAAATTTTCTCTCAACGACTTTCTTTTGGTAAAAGCGAGCGAGTCTATTTTGATACACACGCGCGTGTTCGGCAGCGGCCAGGTGCTTCTCATCCAAGAGTTCCAACTGGGCGAGGAGTGAATTACGACGATCGTCGAGGGGAAATTCCTCGTCCAATTGTACCCTGAGAGAAGGGATCAGAGTCTCGTACGGGACTACCACTTCATACCATAAGTAAGGGCAAATGGAGTCTACCCGGTGGGGGTACGGATTGAAGTGCGATAGGCCCATAGGGCTTCGATAAGTTTTTCTAGCCAGTCTGAAAACTTACTAGACTCGCAGGTTTTTTTGATGATTTTGAGCAATGTTTTATCGGTGGCCTCCGCTTGGCCGTTACCTTGTGGGTAATAAGGCGATGAATGATGCAATGCAATTGCGTACCTTTTGCAGAGGTCCTGTAGGTCCTGAGAAATGAACTGTGGCCCATTGTCGGTGACGATCGTGCTTGGGATGCCGAATCTGGCGAGGATGTTCTTCATGATGAACTTGCAGACTGTTGACGCCTTGATTTTCGCGTAAGCTTCGGCTTCGGCCCATTTGGTGAAGTATTCCGTCACAGTAAGGATGAAAGATTTCTGCTTGGTGAGGGAATTAGGATCACCTAGGGGACCAATGATGTCGAATGCCCACATGGAGAAAGGCCACGGGGAGGATATTGGGTGAAGTGAGGAAGATGGTGAATGGATTTTATCGACGTGAAGTTGACACTTGACACACCTACGGACATAGACAGCACAATCTTCTTCCATAGTGGGCCAATAAAAGCCTTGGCGAATGATCTTCTTGGCGAGCATCTGACTATTCACGTGGCCACCGCACACGCCCGAGTGCGTCTCCTCTACACATTTCCAAACCTCATCATCACCAAGACATCTTAACAGAATACCAGTAAGGCTTCTCCTATAGAGTAGACCTCCAACCAATGTATATTTCTGAGCCACCCTTCTTATGGCTTTCTTGTCCTCTGTGGTGGCCCCTTCAGGATAAGACTGATCTTGGCAGTATTTGACAATTTCATAGAACCATGGTTTCTCTTCATCAGCCAGTTCTTCTTCGGCCTCTGCCAACATGATCTCCCTCTTCTCAAGGATATCTTCCTGCAGGATCTTTCTTGCTATCATGTCTTTGATATTTACATAGGAAGCATCATCGATTGCAGGGGCGTGAAGTTTGTAGATGGAAATGGACTTAAACCATCTTCCTAGAGGGAACCTTATGGATGATGCCAACGAGGCGAGGGCATCGGTGAGAATATTCTGATGACGAGGGACATGAACAAAGATCAGTTTTGTGAACAGTTTGGCAAAGGCAGCAGTGAGTTCTTGGTATGGCTTGAGTTTGGGATCGCGAGTGCGATATTTAGTGAGCACCTGGCGAAGGATGAGTTGACTATCGCCTACGACTCGCAACTCAGTGATACGAAAAGAATGGGCGAGTTCTAGGCCAGCTAGAAGGGCTTCATATTCGGCTATATTGTTGGTGACTGGAAATTTGAGCTGGTATGCCAATGGGAATGTGAGGCCTTCAGGCGACAGGAGGGCGATGCCGATTCCTCTCCCTTGAGAATTCAGAGCTCCATCAAAATATAGCGTCCACATTGGCTCCTCTGATTGGTTGACGGACATTAGTTCCTCATCTGGAAACTCTGATTGGACAGGATCGAACTTGGGAAGAGGATGGTGAGCGAGATGCTCGGCTATGGCATAGCCTTTAATCACCTTTTGCTGGATGTAGGTGATGTCGAACTGAGAGAGAAAACTTTGTCAGCGTGCTAGCCTATCCGTAAGGATGGATTTCTCCAGAAGGAATTTGATAGGATTCATTCGAGCAATCAAGTGGACCTCATGAGCCAAGAAGTAGTGCTTCAATTTCTGCACTACCCAAACGAGGGCAGCACAGGTTTTCTCCATGACGGTGTACTTCTGCTCACAGGGATTGAGAAGTTTGGACAAGTAATAGGTTGCCCGTTCCTTGCCTTCTTCATCAGCTTGTGCGAGGACGGCTCCCACGGAGTCATCCAAGACTGAGACGTAAAGGATCAGAGGTTTTTCTAGTTTAGGTGGAATGAGAACGGGTGGACTAGCCAGATATTCCTTCAACCCTTCAAAAGCTTTCTGACATTTAGAATTCCAGTGGAATTCTACTCCTGGCTTGGTCAACTCGTAGAGAGGTCTACACCTTTGTGAATGTTGAGACACAAACCGACGAATAAACTGTAACCTCCCGATTAAACCTCGGACTTCCCTCAAATTCTTGGGAGGCGGCATATCCCTGATAGCCTTAGCTTTGTCGGGATCTATCTCGATCCCTCTCTTACTCATAATGAACCCCAGCAATTTACCCGACGACACACCAAACACACACTTTTTCGGGTTCGTTTTCAATTGGAACTCCCTTGACCTCTGCAAGACCTTAGCCAAAACTTCTGGATGTTCCATCCTGGTCCTTGATTTCACCAATAAGTCATCCACATACACTTCCAGATATATGTGCATCATGTCATGAAATATGGCCATCATCGCTCTTTGGTAAGTAGCTCCAACATTCTTTAACCCAAACGGCATGACCACGTAACAGTATGTTCCCCAAGGGGTAGTGAATGACGTCTTCTCCTGATCCACTTCTGCCAAACGAATTTGATTATATCCTGAAAATCCATCCATGAACGAGAGGGTCTCGTAGCCTGCCGTGTTATCGATCAACACATCAATGTGAGGCAAGGGAAAATCATCCTTTGGACACGCGCGGTTAAGGTCCCGGAAGTCGATGCAAATCCTGACTTTCCCATCTTTCTTCATGACCGGGACAATGTTCGCCACCCATTGAGGATAAAGAATGACTCTAATGAACCTGGCTTTGTGGAGCTTATCGACCTCTTCTTTCATTTTCAAAGCCATTTGAGGGTGGAAACGCCATAACCTTTGTTTTACCGAGACAGACCCTGGTTTTAGGGTTAAACGGTGTTCGACCAAAGTTGAATCCAGACCCGGCATATCCTCGTAGCTCCATGCAAACGTGTCCTTATATTCCTTGAGAATCTCAATTAATGCCTCTTCTTTAGAGGGTGGTAGGTTGTCACTTATGAGGATGATCCTAGGGTCTTCCTCAGTTCTCAAGTTGACTTCTTTGGTGGATTTTTCTACGGCGGTTGACGGCTCGTCGAATCTCCTCATTCCACTTGCGTATGCGCCCGCCGCATCCTCATATTCTTCACCCTCATCTTCAGTGGGGCATTCTTCATTCGTGATCTCGTAGACTCCATACCCTTCATCAAATGCACAGTCGCCCTCACATTCTATTTCCGGTAGCTGGATGGGATTTTCTAACAACTGGGGGATGGCAAGAAGGGCCTGACACCTGGCGGCCAAATCCAGAAGGAATCGATGAGGGATCTGCCTACCCTTGGATTTCTTCCTAGGTACTACCCTTGGCCTATCATTCCTAGATTGACTGACAATATTTACAGAAGAAGAGGAAGACGAAGAGGATGGTGTAGAATGTACAGGAGAAGACCCCTCAGAGGAGGGGTAGAAAAGGTCGCTCATCGGACCTTGGACGGGTGGTCCGCAAGGCGGTACGCACCCGTGGGAGATGTAGGAGGTTTCTTCAACCAAGATGTGTTGTTGGGGAGTTTGAAAATTGACGTTTTTTTTTCGTTTTCATTTTTAATGACAAAGCAGTGAAAAGAGATTGGAGGAGAGAGAAAAGTGGTTATGGCTAGAGGATTGTGAGGCTCATAGAGCAGATCATGGTTGAAGACCTGGCGCGGGTTGAAAAGCCCGCGTAGGTATGTAAACAGAGAAGGGGATCTGGGAAGATCATCAGACAATTGTCTGGCCCATGAAGAAGATATCAGCAAAAGCTGAGACGAGTGGATGGAGAAGATGGCGGCTAAGGAGCCGTCGACGGCAATGTTGAGGACGGATGAAGATCCATCGATGACAGGGTCTTTCTGGCGAGGACGAGGATAGTTTGGAACCTTGGCAAGAGTGGTAATGTTCTCTGGTATTCCGGAGATCAATGGCGGTCCTTCAAGTTGCAGAGACGAGAACATCCTTTCCAGTGCAACGGAGACGTCCCGTATGTCGAACCATTTGTTCCACTCGCATTCCGGATCTTTGATCTTGCCTCTTTTGGTGATCCTCAGACATTTTTCAGCCAAATATACAGCATGTGATCCCCCATATGCTTCTCGTGGGTGATCTCCCATCTGAACAACGGGCCCTCTGTTGAAGTGGTTTGATAGAGTCCACGTGAGGGGCTTCCAATCCGCCTTGAACGGTCCTTTGAAGCCTAGGCCAAACCTGCGGTTCGGCCTAATTTCCTTTGGCGGTTTGAGCCTACCCTGTAACTGTGCGCCCAGACCTTTACCCTGTTGGTAGCCGATGTTCCTCATAATCTCCCACCCTTTGGAGTGAAAAGGGAGACATGATGTTGCGGTTGTCCTGACCGGCTCCTTTGGTGCTAGTGGAACGTGAGATGAATCACGTACATCCAGTAGTGACAATATGGGCCGATGAGACGACCAAACAGAGGGCAGAGAGGTGTTGATAGCATCCACTGTGTGAAGAACAGGTGTACTGACCACTTTAATAATTCTCCCATTGTAAGGAAACTTCATGCACTGATGGTTGGTGGAAGGCACAGCGTCCATGGCTTCGATGTAAGGGCGACCTAGTATAGCCTTGAATGTGGGGTCCATGTCGAGGACATGGAATTCTGTGGGAATTGACATGGGGCCTAGTTCTGCCTTCAGAATAATCATCCCCTGCGGCGGCCTTTTGCTATTGTCATAGGCCGTGACCGTGATCGAGGAAGGTCTTATTTGTTCCTCGTCGATCCCACACAACTGAAGAGTGCTCATGGAGATCACATTTATGGACGCACCCGTGTCCACAAGACACGGGTTTATGGATACCCCATTGATTTTTATTGAAATGCACAATGCATATTTCCGAGCTTCCTTGGGAGCGAGCTCGTAGTTGTGGAACATGATGGCCGATTGTGTGTCTGTTGGGGTCAGGACGGTCGAAATCTTCTCCACGGGGAGGTCCTCATTAACCATGACTTTTTGAAGATATTCCATCAAGGCCGTCTGGTGGGATGTGGATCTTTGAAGTAGCTCCAGGATGGAGATCCGAGCAGGTGTCTTGTCCAAGTGTTTCAATAGATCATACTGTGTTCCAGGGATAGCTCTTTCTGGTTGTTCTCCATCATCCTTCTCTGGCTGAGACTGCTCAGGATTCTGACTATTGTGGGGGAAAACCCTGTGGAAAATCCTTCCACTCCGGAGCACCATTGCCTGCGGCTTTTGTACCTCTGTGGGGGTAGCAGTGGATTTTAACAGGGATTTGAGGGGTAGTGGTGGAGGAATGGTTGATGAAGCAGGGGTGATGACGGGAGCAGGGATTCTGATGAGGGGTTTGTTAGGTGGAGGCATGGTGGAGGTAGAGGGGATATCGCGCGGATTATGAAGGATAAGGGGTCTGGAAGGTGGAGGTGGAGACGAAGTAGAAGTGGGTAGGGCTTGAAGCGGGCAATGATTTTGAGGTGGGTGATGGGTAATGAGTGGTTTTGAAGGTATTAGTGGTGATACGGTGGAGAAAGACGGGGTTATGTATGGTTGACGGATGATAAGGGGTTTAGAAGGCGTAGGGGTAAATGTGGTAGAGGTGGATGGTAAAGTGGGGGAGTGAGAGAAGATGAGAGGGTGTGAAGGCGTAGTGGAGAGTGTCGGTTGATAGGAGATTGGGGTACGGATGAGAGGGCGTAATGGTAGTGGAAATGGTGAAGGCGATACTAACGCAGGTTGATGAGAGAGAGGTGCTACCCGGGCAAGGCAAGGGTGTTGCGTGATGATAGGATTGGCGGTAGAAAGAATGGAGGTACTTTCCGAGTGCCACACCTGCTCTCTCCCGACTTCCGGGAAGGAGGAGATGGGGTTAACCTGATGATCAGGCTGTTGGTGCTCCGGTAATGGATTCTGGATTATGCCCATGTTGGGCTGTTGTTGTGGGGCCTGCTGAGGCTGTTGTTGTTGTTGTGGTTGTTGCTGGTGCTGCTGTTGTAACTGCTGCTGTGGCCTATGAGGAGGTCTCCTAGCCTTGAGAGCGGCGACGTATCGTCTCATTTCATCCCAATCTATTTGATGTTCATCATTCATATCGTGGATGTAATCTTTGAAATGGAAGCAGTAATCTACTGTGTGTCCTGGCTGCCTGTGGTAGACGCAGTATTTGGAGGTATCAACATTTGGGGGCCACACGGGCCTTTCTCTGGGTAGGGCGAGTTGGTTTGATGCCATGAGGGCATTAAAAATGTCTGCTAAGGTTTCTGGCAATGGTGGATAGTAGGCTCTCTTGGGACCGAGCGGCCTCCTTTGTTGCTGTTGGGGACCATAGTTCCCCGGGGGTGGAACTTGGTTGTACTGAAGCGGTGGTTGTTGTTGCTGAGGTTGTGGTTGTTGTTGCTGGGGTTGACGTAATGGAGGCATATTATCCTGGGGTGGATTATTTTGGGGTGGAGGACGAAGAGGGAAAGGACCTGGTTGGAGGGGAAGTCGGGGCATTTGTGGAGGCCTTGGGTTGACTGCATAGTTGGCATTGTTGACCGCACCCACTTGCTCATTTGTCACGACCCCTTCTGTGGCTCCGCCCGGGACACCAGCGCCTATCTTTCTGACCACTTTGGGCTTCGGTGACTCAAACATGTTCATAATGGGGGAGTCTTTTAACTGGGTTTGGATGTACCGGGCCCTTTCATAGAGTTCCTCCATTGTAGTAAGTTTATTCATGGCCAGGACGTGTCTGAACTGTGGGGTTGCATTAGATACAATCATCTTCACTTGTTCGGGCTCGGAGAGGGTATCCCTTATTCTTTCCGCCAGAGACCTCCATCTATCAGCATAGCGGACAAAATCTTCGTCGGGCTTCATCTTTTCGGCCACTAGGTCGGTAATGGAGAGTGAGGGACCGACCCTATCCCTATATTTCTGCAAGAACCTTCTCTGGACTATTTCAAAATTCTCGGCCTCGCGGGGCTCCAAGGAATAGAACCACTCAAGCGCGGGACCATCCAATGATCTCCGAAAGAGGTATGCCAGAGACCTCTGATCGTTTTGCCAATAGGAGGATTCATACATGAAATCCTTGAGGTGAATGAAGGGGTTGCCGGTACCATTGTATCTGTGGTACGTGGGCATTTCGGAGGGAGGAAGATGAATGACGGGAAGGATTGGCAAAGCAACCTCCGGGGTGGCTTTCACGTCCACCATCCTTCTCAGATTTTGAAACTGCTCGTCCATGCGATTGAACCTATTGAGGAGCAATTGGGCGAGCTCCTCTGGAGGTGAAGGTGGCACTTGCCACTGGGGGAGAAACTGTCTCCCGGAGACTTGAGGGGGAAACCCGGAATGAGAGGGAGCTGTCGGACCGCCGACAGTTGGCCCTGGCTGAAGCGGTGTGTGGGGAACAACGGGAGTTTGAGATTGTGACGGGAACTGGAATGAGGGTGGTTGTTCACTCGCTTGTCCTTGAAGCGAGGGAGACTGGATGGCTTGTGCCAATGAAGGAGATGGAATGGCCTGCACGGACTCTTGGAGAGGTGCGATGGCCGGAGTTGATTCCTGGGGCGTGGGGGAAACAGATTTCCCCTTCAGAATGGCCTGGAAGGCCCGGAGCTGTTCGGAGGTAAGCTCCGTGTTGGCGAGGATGCCCAGTAAGGAAGAGATATCCTGTGGTGGGGACGTGTCCCCGGCAATAACCTGCACCTCATGCGAGGGCTCATGAGAAGGACCCGAGTCCATAGCATAGACTCGCGGGTCGGCTGACAAACCACGACTAGGGTGGTTCTCCTCAAAAGACTCGTGAGCCATGCTCACAGTTTTTCCAGAACGCAAAAACATACACTAGAAAGTAGGTAGCAGAGATTATCAAACAAGTGGATGCCTTTACGCCTTTTTTGTGTTTTGATTTTGATGATTTTTTTTGTGTTTTTAGCGAGATCCGAAGTTCACACAAAATGGGGACCCTAGTTTATTTTTGTTTCACCGCCGTGTCAGCTAGGGTCTCTCGTCTCACCACGAATGAAATGACTAACTTCGGGGAACTTCAATGGTACAACCAGCCCAGTGAACGAAGAGGAGATTCTTCGATGTCGGGGACTTACGGAGGTCCCAGTGGAGGAGATCCTAGTCCGTTGAGAGGAATTCTCAAACGGAGAGTCCTTCCTTCACCGGGAAAGGGTGATCCTCAAAAAAATGAAAAAAGGATAGAAAAGAGGGATGGATGCATGCAATGAAATGCTGACAGAGATATGGAGTAGGAAAACAACAGAAATAACAGACATATAATAAACAAACAACCAATCAAAACTGACAGTGCTGCCGTGAGCACAACGGGGGCGCGCGCGGGCGCCCAGGTGGAGAGGCACGGATGGTGCCGAACTTGCAAGGGTAGCCAAAAGGAAGCAGTAGAGGTCCCACCGTGATCGCCAATCTGTGAGCGACGTCACGCGGTTCAGGGTGCGAAGAGGACGCGGAGCGCGCGGGCTCCTCTTTTGTTTGCTGCAACACAGAAATAAGAGAAAAGAGAAGGGGCCACCACGGGAGATTGCTCCGGTGGGGCGAGCGGGACAAATGTAATATAGCAAGATATGAGGGTTAAACGGCCATAGCGGGAAGTGACTCGCCGCGACCTCGGGGGGACGGGAATGGTGCAGAAATTAAATAGCAAGAATTGAAACGGCCATTGGGGAAGTGACTCGCCGCGGCCTCGAGAATATGAGCAGATAAGAATATAATAGAATATAAGGAGAATATAAAGAGCGGAAATTTAAACGGCCATTGGGGAAGTGACTCGCCGCGGCCTCGAGAACATGAATAGATAAGAATATAATATATAAGAACGGGAATTTAAACGGCCATTGGGGAAGTGACTCGCCGCGGCCTCGAGAATATGAATAGATAAGAATATAACATATAAGAATGGGAATTTAAACGGCCATTGGGGAAGTGACTCGCCGCGGCCTCGAGAATATGAGCAGAATACAATAGAATATAAAGAGAGTATAAGAACGGGAATTTAAACGGCCATTGGGGAAGTGATTCGCCGCGGCCTCGAGAACAAGATGTGATCGCCAGGGGCCGAAAGACCCCAAAATAAAGAAAGTGATTGCGCCTACCTCAAGAGCGGGAGATGGCGGGTTGCTTCTTCCTCCCCCTTCGGCCGGCCGACGGAGAGGGCTTTCCTTGGGTACCCTTGCAAAACAACGACAAACAAGTAACGAGTGGATTAGAAAGATGAAGGTTTAGTATTCAAATCCTTGCGATAAAAATAACGAAATGATGGCAAGACACACACCTGATTGGTGTTGTCTTTTAAACCCCTCTCGGACTCGAGTAGGAGGAAAATGAGATGATGGATGCAAGAAGTATATAAGAAGAGGCACCCTTATGAAGGGGGATAGATGATGCGAGATGATGAATGCAAAAGAACTAAGAAGAAAAGGAAAGGATTGGCTTATTGGATGTGCCGATGGTGAAATCCGGCGGAGCTCCAGCAGCGTAGGGATGGCGTGGAAGCGCGGTGGATGAAGACAACCTTCCTCTCGCGAGCGTGGGCACTCGAGAAGCCGGCAGAACCTCCACCTACAAAAGACCCCACGGGTTAGAAAATGACTCCGGTAGCCTCTGGGCTCCGGCAGCCTATCGGATCTCTTCGAAGCTCTCCCAGAACTGAGGGGGTGGGCCTCTATTTATAGGGCTCCGGAGGGTGGAGGCGTCCAGAGGGTGGAGGCGTCCAGGACCCTGGACACCTCCATCAGGGCCGAACTAATATTTTATTCTATTTTTATTAATTTTTTTGAAATATTTTTGTGGAGGCGTCCAGGGCCCCAGACGCCCCTAACAGGTCCACCGAACACCACCGACGGCCGCACGCGGTTTGACACAACGCGTGGTTTTGTGAGCGGCGCCTCGTGATTTTGAAATGGGCGCGTCCAGCGGGCTGGACGTCTCCATAATTTGGATTTTTTCACACACGACAAACCGTCGTTCGGTGGGCGGCGCCCGTGAGGGAGTTGATGGAGGCGTCCAGGGGCCTGGACGCCTCCATAAATATATTATTTTTTATTATTTTTTTTGTTTTTATGCCAAAGCTGGCATTTTAATTTTTATACTTGTTTTTATGGAGGCGTCCAGGGGCCTGGACGCCTCCATTAATATATATTTTTTTATTTATGTTTTGTCTTTTATGCCAACTGGTATTTTACATTTTTTTTATATTAGTTTTTATGGAGGCGTCCAGGGACGCCTCCATTAATATATATTTTTTATTTATTTTTGGGTTTTTAAAAAAAATAAAATAAATTAAAAGAATGGGGGCGTCCAGGGGCCTGGACGCCCCCATTAAGACCCACCCGGGTCCTCAGTTCAGGCGTTGGCGGCCGCCCGGCAGACACCCTTCTTGATTCCGGAACCTCATGATGCGTCTGACTTGTGTTGATGCCATCCGAATGCCGTGACGAGACGATTCCGGATGCCGGAAAAGGCAGAAGAAGACCCAAGAAAAGGAAGTATTTAAGAGATTCGAAATGCGTAAGCCGTCGCGGGGCGTTGTATAGTAATATGAGACTTTCTCATGAGACGTCAAGAATGGCGTGTCTACAAATGGTCGTCCATTTATTAAAACACGCCCTTTACCAGGTCGTCAATTAAGTGACGCCCTCCCCACAGGCGTTAATTTCAATTATTAAACTAAAAAGCCAAGAAATCACAATTAAACATGGAGAAATTAGAAAAACATCATATTAAGCTAATATTGAAGTCCACTTTGGGGCGTCACATGGTGACATGACATTTACTCAATATAGTATCGATTTTGCCGTGTCTACACCTATGACATGACATTTTTCCCTAAGACTTAGGCTCTGATACCACCATAACTGTCACGCCCCGAGATTATGCAGCGGAAACAATCGGGAACGCGAACAGCCGCCTGGTAAGCCTCGAGCAAGCAATATAATCAGAGTGCAATAACAATCACACAAAGTAATTGCACAATAATTTAATCAGACTTCACTTTTATTTCATATTAAATAACCATAAGTCAAGTACATAATATCCCACTTTCTTTCTAGACTCAAATAAGATAAAATTACATAGACTCAATCTAGACATAATTTGACATTCTAAGTCTTCACTCAAGTCCATATATCCTTTAATCGCTCTCGGATCCATCACTGGAATGACCTGAATCTGAATCCAACCCACTGGTACTTCCTGAAATATTGAGAAAGTAGGTAATGAGCACACTTGCCCAGTAGGTATCTTCACATCAACATGATTGGCAATGTTAAAGTAATTAATATCTTTTGCTCTAAAGAAAAAGATAAATCATGCAAATACGATCAAACATGCGATTAAAACTTAAAGTAACAAAGTATAATCGAGCTTAAGATACGATAAATCAAGAATATATCAAGAATGTTACTTTGGCCTTTTCATGAACAAGAATGTAACAAGAATGTACTAGCAAGTCATGTAACAAGCAAGAATGTACTCTTCACTTAGTAACAAGTACTTCGTGAATTTCTGTGGATATTTCACCTCACGGGCCGTGGATATTTCCGTGGATTACCGTGGACATTTCACTTATTTATAAAGAAAGTACTCCCAGCGCAATACGACGCCAGTAGCATCATACCCCATGGTTTAAATAGTATGTTCTCGACAATCAGCCGAGGGGACTAGCATAGAGCCCTTGACCACAATCAGTGCTCGAACTGTATCTTCAAGTATAAATCAAGCTACTTCCACGTATACAAATAATGTGGCCAAGAATGTACAATTTCAATGAATGTTTCATAAATAAGTATCCAAAAATAAGAATGCTTCTATTGAGAACAAGATGTCAATAAACACATTAATAACTAGGTTACGCCGTGGAAATAAATCGGCAGCATAACGGTATATTTCTCAATTCTCACAATTTACTTAGGTATTTTTGGAATAATGTGACAGGTTCTAGATAATCAATTGGACTATCTAGGATCATAAGAATATTAACCTTGGGTCAAACTTTGGGTCAACTGTACTCAGGGAAATAGCGGTCGTTTACTGGGCACTTTCTTGAATAAAGTGGTCTAGTTTTGGACCGTTAAGGACAAGACTGTACGATATTTAAAACAGATTATCTGGAGTAGTTAGCGGTCAAATAAAGAACCGTCAATGATCGTTTAGCGGTCTAGTAAATGACCGCTAGTAGACTCTGGCGGTCAACAATAAGGCCGCTAAGTTCTAGAAACATAAAACACCGGTATAAGTGCTTTCTAGACAATGGGTTTTAATGGTACAACCAACTCGGCGTCCTGATTGGAATCCCAGACTCACGGAGAAATACAGAGGCCTTGAAACAAGATTTCCCAGTCCGTTGGAAGGAATATCCAAAGGAGAGATTATCAAGTCCAAGATTGTGTGCTTAATATGTATAAGTGTAACTAATGGTCATATACCGAGATATATGTCATGAACTTATGAAATTGACTCTATAGATGAGAAAGAGATCATTAAAATAGCGATCAAGGTAAACCATGAATCATCTAACTTTAGAAACATGTATTTAATACAAAAGTATATGACTTTGGCAAGAAATTAACTTATGTTAAAAATAATCCTAAGTACAATAAAGAACATGAAATCACTGTTATGAATCAGTAATTAAAACTCAGAGTTGTGAAATAACATTAAAACACGTTGGTATATAGTTAGCTAGGCTTATTTATAAGCTAGACGGACTGCTCTTGATTCAGTCTCGGGTTGACAGAAATCAGAACATTGGCGGTCTATATTAGAGCCATTACAAGTGTTGGCGGTTTATCGTGAGGCCGCCAAAGGGACTTTAACGGTCTATTTCTGATCCGCCAGAGGTTTCATAAAAGTCTGACTAGCGGTTTATCGTAGGGCCCCTGAACTGGGTTAGCGGTCGAAGATTAGGCCACTAGAGCACATCTGATAGTAAATTAAATAAGAAGAACTAATGTTTAAAGTACATCATGTCTGGAAATCAATATATATTAACTTCTCTATCATGATAGAACGAAGATTAGGCCAACAATAGCCATAGGATTCATGTATTATGTCAAAGAGAATTAATTTAGTTCATTTAGGGCTAAGAAAGATGCGTGGATGTATAGATCCCATTAAAACATGAAATTCTCCATGCACAATACATGAAATCAAGTGCAATAAGAGCGCTTTTAATCCTAGAATGATATTTCCGTTCATGAGATGACCTACCTCTGGTAACACCTCTAGACTTTGAATTTCGCACTGGAAGTCAACCCTAGTTTTGCACTTCCTGTGATAAATCAGTAACTTCACGCCCGGATATTTCTTAATCCATTTGACCTAAGGATGTGAAATTTGGAGGGTAAGAAGAAGATACTAAGGGAAACAAAAAGTTCTAAAGGCACTAATGCTAAATACCTCGTTCTGGATCCCTAATTTCCTGATCTTCACCACACCGTTGCACAGTTTCCTGAGTTGTTGATGTGAAACTAGTAACTTTGGGGGCTTCTATCTTCCTGATGGGTTGATCTCCTAGCACGAAATTTTGAGACAAGTTAGTCCTTAGTATTAGGAATAAAAACCTCAAAAGAACCTACCTGAAATAATACCTGCTTACCTTAGTTCCACGGGAGGCAAATGTAAGGGTCGCGCATGTGAAACCTAGAGTCTATTTATAGGGTTTGACTAGGGTTTCGTGGATTAGATCAATTATAGAGTCCCTAGTCGGTACTATTTCGACTTCTGAGAGTCCTCAAGATGTTTACTAGTCCTCCCATCCCGGTCTCTTGGAAGATAAACGTTAAAAATCCAATCTTTTTGCTCTTTCTTCAACTTACGGAACTGACAGAATGTAGCGGTCTAAGATTGGACCGTCAATCTCCATATAGCGATTTTACGATAGACCGTCATTATCATTGGGCGCCGATTTTGAATTTAATTCAAACTCTTTTACTCACTTATCCATTTAATTATCTTAAATAGGAGTATTTATCCCTTATATTATGTGAATAAGTTAATTAACCTTCTAGAATATGGGCCAAACTTTATGGGCTTGGTCCTTAAGTCCTTTGGGCTTATTTTAAATAGGCTAGGTCAATTAGTTATCACACTTGGGCCTTAATAATGATTTTATTGAACCCAGAAATTCATTTATTATCTATTTTGGTCTTTAAAAATTCTTATAAATTCTCAGAAAATTTTTAAATACTTCAGAAATATTCTATAAAATTTCCAGGGCATTACACCCTCCCCCAATTAAGAGAATTTTATCCCCAAATTCAATGTATGGATTATACGGAGAGTGTACTTACAGTTAAATAATTCTGAAAATCTTTTGCGCATAGCTTCTTCGATTTCCCATGTTTCTCCTGCTTTCGTCCATTGGATCTTGACGACAAGAATAGTTTTATTCCGTAGTTGACGTACTTCTCGTTCAATAATCTTGACTGGCTTTTGCTCGTATGTTAAATCCTTTTTAATTTTCAAGTTGTCGTAAGTAATGACATGGAAAGGATCAGGAACATATTTCTTGAGCATTGAGACGTGAAATACATCATGGACTTCAGATAATTAAGGAGGTAAAGCAATTCGATAAGTCACTTCACCAACTCTTTCTAGAATTTTAAAAGGACCAATGAATCTTGGAGTAAGCTTACCCTTAATACCAAATCTTCGAATACCTCGACCTGGAGAAACCTTAAGAAATACTTGATCTCCTACTTGAAACTCTAAGTCGCGCCTTCGATTGTCAGCATATGATTTCTGCCTATCTTGGGCGATATGAAATCTTTCTCGAATAAGTTTAATCTTCACGGTAGTATCCCTAATGATGTCGGGACCGAGAAATTACCTTTCTACTATTTCATTCCAACAAATAGGCGAACGACAGCTTCTTCCATATAAAGCTTCAAACGGCGCCATTTGAATACTAGCTTGGTAGATATTGTTGTATGCAAATTCTACTAGAGGCAAGAGATCATGCCAACTTCCTCTAAAGTTGATGGCACATGCCCTAAGCATATCTTCCACCACTTGACTTGTCCTTTCAGTTTGACCATCAGTTTGTGGATGGAATGCCGGGCTAAAATTTAGTTGGGTCCCTAAAGAATGTTGTAGACCCTTCCAGAATTGAGATGTAAACCGAGGATCTCGGTCAGATATGATGGTGACTGGGACACTGTGTAGTTTGACAATTTCTCTTATGTATAATGCTGCTAGAATATCCACAGACCATCGACTTTTTATTGGTAAAAAATGTGCAGACTTAGTCAATCGGTCTATGATTACCCATATACCATCATGTCCACCTCTTGTCTTAGGTAAACCCATGATGAAATCCATCCCTACACTTTCCCATTTCCATTCGGGAATATTTAAGGGGTGCAATTTACCTGCGGATTTTAAATGTTCTGCCTTTACTTGCTGACAAGTGAGACAGCGGGACTCGAAATCTGCCACTTCTCTTTTCATGTTAGGCCACCAAAAGTTCCTTTTAAGATCTTGATACATTTTTGTACTGCCAGGATGAATGGTGTACTTGGAATTATGAGCTTCTTCCAGGATCAGTCTCTTAGTATCAACATGATCCGGTATACAAATTCGGCAATTGAATAGTAACCTTCCATCCTTGGAAATAGAGAAATCCGGCCTTTGCTCTATATTGGTTTTGATCTCCAATAATACTGGATCGTTGTCCTGCAGCTTGACCAGATCTTCTATTAATGTGGGTTGAGTTCGGATGTTGGCTACGAAACAATCTTCCTTCTTTATGCCAACATCTAAATTCAATTGGGCAAATTGAGGAATGAGATTTGTCATACTAATCATAAGACTCGATAGCTTTCCTATCAGTTTTCTGCTGAGTGCATCGGCTACAGCATTAGCCTTACCAGGATGATATTGGATAGCAAAATCAAAGTCTTTAAGGTATTCCAACCATCTTCTTTGCCTCATATTCAGCTCCTTTTGAGAGAATAAATATTTCAAGCTTTTATGGTCTGAATAGACTGTTAATTTCTCTCCATAAAGGTAGTGTCGCCAATTTTTTAAGGCAAATATAACAGCTGCCAATTCTAAATCATGCACAGGGTAATTTTCTTCGTGACGCTTCAACTATCTTGAAGAATAACAGATCACCATCCCATTTTGCATAAGAACGCACCCTAGGCCAATGTCAGATGCATCCGTATAGACTTCAATTCCACCACCCTCAACGGGCAATGATAATATAGGGGCTATCGTGAGATGTTCCTTAAGAGTTAGGAAACTCTTTTCACAGTCCTTTGACCATACAAAAGAATTTTCTTTTCTTGTAAGTCTTGTCAAAGGAATGGCAATCTTAGAAAAATCCTTAATAAATCTCCTGTAATAGCCAACTTGCCCTAGAAAGCTTCTTACTTCTGACACGGTCGTTGGCCGGCTCCAGTTCTTAACAGCTTCCACCTTAGAAGGATCGACAGCAATACCTTCCTTTGAAATAATATGGCCGAGGAATGAGACTTCCTTTAGCCAGAACTCACACTTACTAAGCTTTGCATAGAGTTTGTGTTCTCTTAGTGTCTGCAAGGCTATCCTCAAGTGCTCTTCATGTTCTTCCTTAGTCTTGGAATATATAAGGATGTCATCAATGAAGATGACCACAAACTGGTCAAGATAAGGCTGGAAGACATTATTCATCAGTTGCATGAATGCTGCCGGGGTATTAGTTAACCCGCACGGCATGACCATAAATTCATAGTGGCCATAGCGGCTTCGAAAAGTAGTCTTGTGTATATCTTCATCCTTGATCTTGAGTTGCGGATAACCCGACCTGAGGTCGATCTTGGAGAAATATTCTGCTCTTGAAAGCTGATCAAAGAGTTCATCGATACGCGGCAACGGATACTTGTTCTTGATAGTAAGTTGATTCAGTCATCGGTAATCGATACATAGCCTGAGAGATCCATCTTTCTTTTTGACAAATAGAACTGGCGCACCCCAAAGAGATGTGCTGGGTCAAATAAATCCCTTGTCCAATAACTCCTGAAGCTGTTTCTTCAATTCCTTAAGTTCTGTGGGGGACATCCTGTAAGGAGCTATTGAAACAGGTGCTGCTCCGGGAAGAAGTTCAATGGAGAAGTTTACTTCCCTTTCGGGTGGTAAACTGGGTAGATCTAATGGAAATACATCAGGAAACTCATTTACGATAGGAATATCTTCTATGATAATCTCCTTGGATTCGGTGATAATTACGGAAGCAAGAAAGGCTTCACACCCTTGCGAGATAAGTTTGCAAACATGAAGAGATGAAATAATGGCAGGATGCTTCCTATATTTGATACCAAGGAAGGAAAACCTTGGAAGACCAGGTTTTCGAAAAGAGATAATTCTGTTTCGGCAATTAATGTTGGCATCATGGTCCACTAGCCAATCCACACCTAGAATGGCATCGTAGCCCTCCATATCAAGGCATACGAGGCTTGTAGGAAGATTGTGACCTTCTACTACCACCTCACTATCAGGATAATAGTTGGTAAGTTTAGTTCCGGGACCTAAAGGTGTAGTAATAGCATGGTCCGAAGGTAAAGGAACTGATGAAATGGGCAAAGGCTTTGTAAAAGTAGAGGATATAAAGGAATGAGAAGCACCAGTATCAAATAATACAAAAGCAAGATGGGAATAGATCTGGATAGTACCTTCCATTAGCCCATCATTCGGGGGCCCTTCTTCCTCTTCCAGAATAGCATTTAAACGAGCCTGACGTTTACGTCCACTCTCGGAAGATAATTCCTTCATAAGGGGGCAATCCGACATGCGGTGCTCCCTACTGCTGCAACGTAAACAAGCACCAAGGCGCTTCCAACATTCTTTGACCGAATGACCGAACTTCTCACAAAAGGTACATGCCGTGGCGACCTGCTTGTCTTCTTCCTTGACTTTCTTATTCTTGTGGTAGCCACTACCACTCCCGTTCCGGGATCTCTTCTTGCTATCACGAGATTTGTAAGGTTCCGTGATGCTGAATTTGCTTTTCTTATCACGCCGATCAGACCTTCGGCTTGGTTCTTAGTCCTTTCCTTTCAACTTCTTGACCTTCTCTAAGGTCCTTTCGCACAGATATGCCCGTTGGACCATCTCCGAATAAGTACGGATATTTTGAGTCCCGAGCTGCTGAATAAAACTGGGTCTTAACCCGTCCATAAATCGATTTGCCTTTAGTAAATCGGTACTGATGAGATGAGGAGCATATGGCGCCAGCCTGGAAAATTGAAGCTCATATTCTGCCACTAACAGCATACCCTGGCGTAAAGAAGCGAATTCCATAGCCTTCCACTCCTTGACGTGCTCGGAAAAATATTTGGCATGGAATAGTATAAGAAAACATTCCCATGTATGGGGTGCATATGCTGGCGGTGCTGGAACCGACGTCCACCATGTACGGGCATCCTTGTTAAGTTGAAAAGTAGCAAGGCGAACCTTCTCTTGATCTGCATATTGCATAACTTCAAATATACGGTTCATCTCATCAATCCAGTTTTCAACTTCATCTAGATTAGAAGAACCATAGAATCGTGGAGGATTTAGACTCTGAAAGTTGTGATGTAAATCTCCAGCCCTTGCTCTTGCGCCAGCTTGCGCCATAGTTTGTAAAGCCTGAGTAAGTCCAGCGACGGTCTCTTGGATTCCATTCCAGTCTACGCGATGAGCCATTATGATAAGAATAAGGTACCTGAGAAAAATAATGAATTTGTTAATTCAAAGGGGATGTTAATCTTCGAAATAATTCTAATGACTATCTCACCCCAGGTTCTACCCAATTTTTCTCACAGGTTGAGATTTTCTTTCCTAATTCATAGGTATGGATTCTTAAACCTTGGACATAACCTATGACATGACATTTTTCCCTAAGTCCTTAGACTTTGGCTCTGATACCACCTTAATTGTCACGTCCCGAGATTATCCAGCGGAAACAATCGGGAACGCGAACAGTCGGCATGGTAAGCCTCGAGCAAGCAATATAATCAGAGCATAATAATAATCACCCAAAGTAATTGCACAATAATTTAATCAACCTTCACTTTTATTTCATATCAAATAATCATAAGTCAAGTACATAACATCCCACTTTCTTTCTAGACTCAAATAAAGACAAAATTACATAGACTCAATCTAGACATAATTTGACATTCTAAGTCTTCACTCAAGTCCATATATCCTTTAATCGCTCTCGGACCCATCACTGGAATGACCTGAATCAGAATCCGACCCACTGGTACTTCCTGAAATATTGAGAAAGTAGGTAATGAGCACACTTACCTAGTAGGTATCTTCGCATCAACATGATTGGCAATGTTAAAGTAAATAATATCTTTTGCTCTAAAGAAAAAGATAAATCATGCAAATACGATCAAACATGCGATTAAAACTTAAAGTAACAAAGTATAATCAAGCTTGAGATACGATAAATCAAGAATATATCAAGAATGTTACTTTGGCCTTTTCATGAACAAGAATGTAACAAGAATGTACTAGCAAGTCATGTAATAAGCAAGAATATACTCTTCGCTTAGTAACAAGTACTTCGTGAATTTCTGTGGATATTTCACCTCACGAGCCGTGGATATTTCCGTGGATTACCGTGGACATTTAACTTATTTATAAAGAAAGTACTCCCAGCGCAATGCAACGCCAGTAGCATCATACCCCATGGTTTAAATAGTATGTTCTCGACAATCAGCCGAGAGGACTAGCTTAGAGCCCTTGAACATAATCAGTGCTCGAACTGCATCTTCAAGTATAAATCAAGCTACTTCCACGTATAAAAATAATGTGGCCAAGAATGTATAATTTCAATGAATGTTTCATGAATAAGTATCCAAAAATAACAATGCTTCTATTGAGAACAAGATGTCAATAAACACATTAATAACTAGGTTACGCTGTGGAAATAAATCGACATCATAACGGTATATTTCTCAACTCTCACAATTTACATAGATATTTTTGGAATAATATGACAGGTTCTAAATAATCAATTTGACTATCTAGGATCATAAGAATATTAACCCTTGGGTCAAACTTCGGGTCAACTGTACTCAGGGAAATAGCGATCATTTACTGGGCACTTTCTTGAATAAAGCGGTCTAGTTTTGGACCGTTAAGAACAAGACTGTTCGATATTTAAAACATATTATCTGGTGTAGTTAGTGATCAAATAAAGAACCGTCAATGATCCTTTAGCGGTCTAGTAAAGGCCCGCTAGCACACTCTGGCGGTCAACAATAAGACCGCTAAGTTCCAGAAACATAAAACACTGGTATAAGTGCTTTACAGACAATGGGTTTTAATGGTACAACCAACTCGGCGTCCTGATGGGAATCCCAGGCTCACGGAGAATTACAGAGGCCTTGAAACAAGATTTCCTAGTCCGTTGGAAGGAATATCCAAAGGAGATGTTATCAAGTCCAAGATTGTGTACTTAATGTGCATAAGTGTAACTAATGGTCATATACCGGGATATTTGCCATGAACTTATGAAATTGACTCTATAGATGAGAAAGAGATCATTAAAACAGCGATCAAGGTAAACCATGAATCATGTAACTTTAGAAACATGTATTTAATACAAAAGTATATGACTTTGGCAAGAAATTAACTTATGTTAAAAATAATCCGAAGTACAATAAAGAACATGAAATCACTGTTATAAATCAGTAATTAAAACTCAGAGTAGTGAAATAATATTAAAACATGTTGGTATATAGTTAGCTAGGCTTATTTATAAGCTAGACGGACTGCTCTTGATTCAGTCTCGAGTTGACAGAAATCAGAACATTGGCGGTCTATATTAGAGCCATTACAAGCGTTGGTGGTTTATCGTGAGGCTGTCAAAGGGACTTTAACGGTCTATTTCTGGTCCGCCAGAGGTTTCATAAAAATCTGACTAGCAGTTTATCGTAGGGCCGCTGAACAGGGTTGGTGGTCGAAGATTAGGCCGCTAGAGCACATCTGACAGTAAATTAAATAAGAAGAACTAATGTTTAAAGTACATCATGTCTGGAAATCAACATATATTAACTTCTCTATCATGATAGAACGAAGATTAGGCCAACAATATGCATAGGATTCATGTATTATGTCAAAGAGAATTAATTTAGTTCATTTAGGGCTAAGAAAGATGCATGGATGTATAGATCCTATTAAAACATGAAATTCTCCGTACACAATACATGAAATCAAGTGCAATAAGAGGGCTTTTAATCTTAGAAAGATATTTTTGCCGTTCATGAGATGACCTACCTCTGGTAACACCTCTAGAGTTTGAATTTCGGACTGGAAGTCAACCCTAGTTTTGCACTTCCTGTGATAAATCAGTAACTTCACGCCCAGATATTTCTTGATCCACTTGACCTAAGGACGTGAAATTTGGAGGATAAGAAGAAGATACTAAGCGGAACAAAAAGTTCTAAAGGCACTAATGCTAAATACCTCGTTCTGGATCCATAATTTTCTGATCTTCACCACACCGTTGCACTGTTTCCTGAGTTGTTGATGTGGAACCAGCAACTTTTGGGGCTTCTATCTTCGTGAGGGGTTGATCTCCTAGCACGAAATTTTGAGACAAGTTAGTCCTTAGTATTATGAATAAAAACCTCAAAAGAACTTGCCTGAAATAATACCTCCTTACCTTAGTTCCACGCGAGCCAAATATAAGGGTCGCGCATGTGAAACCTAGAGTCTATTTATAGGGTTTGACTAGGGTTTCGTGAATTAGATCAATTCTAGAGTCCCTAGTTGGTACTATTTCGACTTCTGAGAGTCCTTAAGATGTTTACTAGTCCTCCCATCTCGGTCACTTGGAAGATAAACGTTAAAAATCTATTTTTTTTGCTCTTTCTTCGACTTACGGAACTGACAGAATGTAGCGATCTAAGATTGGACTGTCAATCTCCATATAGCGGTTTTACGATAGACCGCCATTATCATTGGGCGCCGATTTTGAATTTAATTCAAACTCTTTTACTCACTTATCCATCTAATTATCTTAAATAGGGGTATTTATCCCTTATATTCCGTGAATAAGCTAATTAACCTTCTAGAATATGGGCCAAACTTTATGGGCATGGTCCTTAAGTCCTTTGGATATTTTTAAATAGGCTAGGTCAATTAGTTATCACACTTGGGCCTTAATAATGATTTTATTGAACCCAGAAATTCATTTATTATCTATTTTGGTCTTTAAAAATTCTTATAAATTCTCAAAAAAAATTAAATACTTCAGAAATATTCTATAAAATTTCTGGGGCATTACACCTTTAATGATCCAGACGAAATGTCCAAATCAAAAGGGATATTCGTCACCCAAAGGGACGGAAAGAAGAGTTTGTTCTTTCAATGACCTGGACGGAAGGTCCAAGTCAAAAGGGGTATTCATCACCCAAAGGGGATGGAGAGAAGAGTTTATTCCTTTAAAGATATGGACGGAAGGTTCAAATCAAAAGGGGTATTCGTCACCCAAAGGGACAGAGAGAAGAGTTTGTTCTTTCAATGACCTGGACGGAAGGTCCAAGTCAAAAGGGATATTCGTCACCCAAAGGGACAGAGAGGTGGTCAAGTCGTTGACATGGGCTAGTGTTAGCGTAAGGAAAGGGGGTTGATTCCTCACCCGAACGGGAGACTCGGGCCAGGGTGAAAGGTTATTTTGTTCTTTAATGAACCGGGGGTACCGGCTATGAAATCTGAGCTGGGAAAGTGGGCCACAAGGGCCGGAGTTGATGTGGCAGAAGTATGCCATGAAGGCTGAAATTGGGGAAGCGGGCTACGAGAACCAAAGTTAGGAGAGTAGGCCACGAAGGCCGCAATTGGGAGAGTAGGCCGTGAGGGAAGCGGGCTATAAAAGCCGAAACTAGGGAAGCGGACTATAGAAACCGAAGTTAGGAGATTAGCGAGCCGCGAGGGCAGGAAGTAGGCCGTGAGGGCCAAGATTGGGCTCTACGAGCCAGAACTGGTAAAGCAGACTGCGATAATCGAAATTTAGTTTTTTTTATTATTATTAATTTATTTCTTTATTCAAGCATGCATGCATTCGTCAGCAGGCATAACATAGATATACATGAGGCAGCTCCCTCTATAGGAGACGGGATAGGGACATCGCCCATAATTCGCAGACACGGTGCGGGCCAGGAGGCACCACTAAGGGGTGGTGCACCCGTCAAGAAGATATCGCATGTCTTGTATGCATAGCTTAAATTCATGCATTTCACCCAAGACAATTTTCTGTGGTGTGTGAGTGCAAGCATGTGAACAAAAGGCCCTAAGCATAGGGATACGCAAGCTTTCTAAGCAACACTCGAGGATTACTGTAGCGCCTACATATGCGTTTCAGGCTCTCGATTTTGGTAGCTTCGCACAACCCCCATATGTTTATTTTGGTAGCGGACTCCACCGTTCGACGTGAGTTTCCTCATGTGTATCAATGGGGATTCCCGGCTACTAGGATTCGTCCTTGTTATATTCTTTCTTGCGGGTTCACCGTTCGGCGCGAGTCTCCTCATGTGTCTCAATGAGGATTCCCGACTACTAGACTTCGTCCTTGTTAGAGTTTGTTTCACCATTTCGCGCGAGTCTCCTCATTTGTTTCAGTGGGGATTCCCGGTTACTCGGATCCGCATTCAATTCATGAATCTTTTTTTTAGGGGGGGGGGGGGGGGGGGCAGGCAGCTTTTCCTCACGATTACCTTTTACGCGAGTGCAGAAATTTAAGCATCCGTAAAGTGCTAAGAAGAAAGTCGAGCAATCCCTATGGTTGAAGACCATCGAACACATTATGTGCAAAGTGTGGGTGTGTTACCTCAGGTGTATTTTGTGAGTTGTGCTTAACAATTTATCCATGACTCTTCCCCTTGACGTGTGCACCCGCCATAATTGGGTTCCTTTCGAGCGTATGTCGTGACGCACATGTATCTGGAATCGGGGCAGCATTATTTAGCAACAAAATATGGTCCTAGAAAATTCCAAGGAGGTGTATTATTCTATATTATAAGCAAGCATGCAAGCAGGGTCGCCAAGCAAAAGAATTTTTTTTATTTGTTTTATTTATTTTTTTTCCTTTCTTATTTTTTCTGTAAGAACATATTGTTGTTACGTATAAGTGTAGTGGTAGTAAAGGTATTAGGGAAGCAGACCGCGAAAAGTCGAAAGGACATTAGGGAAGCGGGCTATAGAAGCCAAGGGGCATTAGGGCAGCAGGCCATAGGAGCCGAGAGATGCTGGGAAGCAGGCTACAAAGGCCTAAGATGCTGGGGAGCAGGCTACAAGAGCCAAAATTGGGAAGCAGGCCACAAAGGCCAGAGTCTTAGAAGCGGGTTGTGGGAGCCGAAGTTAGGAAGCAGGCTACAAAAGCCAAAATGTTGGGGAAGCGGGCTACGAGAGTCGAAGTTGGGTACAAGGATGCGAGAGCCAACATTGGTAAGCAGGCCACAAAGGCCAAAGTTACGGATAGCGGGCTACGAGAGCCGAAATTGGGGGAGCTGGCAACAAAGGCCAAAAGTTGGGAAGCAGGCTGCAGAGGCCAAAATCTAGGAAGCGGGCTACGAAAGCCAAAGTTAGGAAGCAGGCTACGAGGGCCAAGGATACTAGGAAGCATGCTACAAGAGCCGAAGTTGGGAAGCAGGCTATAAGAGCCAAAGTTGGGAAGCAAGCTGCAAGAGCCAAACTTCTGGGAAGCAGGATACAAGAGCCAAAATCTGGGAAGCAAGCTACAAGAGCCAAACTAGGGGTGAGCATGGTTCGGTTTGGGATCATTTTTTTTCAAACCGAACCAAACCGATTTACTTATCAAACCAAACCAAACCAAACCGAAAAAATTCGGTTCGGTTCGGTTCGGTTTGGTTTCAAACCGAATTTTTATACTTTATTACAATATCTATAAATTTAATGACTTATATGTATATAAAAGAAAAATAAAAATAAACATAGTTATATTTTGTATGCTTTTTTATGTATGTAATTAATTTTTAATTTTTTAATTTTAATTCAGTTTATTCGGTTCGGTTCGGTTTCACACATTATGAAACCGAATTCGACTCCAAACCGAACCAAACCGAACGGTTCGGTTTGGTTCGATTTGGTTTTTCGGTTTGGTTCGGTTTATGCTCACCCCTAAGCCAAACTTCTGGGAAGCAGGATACAAGAGCCAAAATCTGGGAAGCAGACTACAGGAGCCAAAATTAGGAAGCGGGCTGCAAGAGCCGAAGTTGGGAAAGCAGGTGAGAAAGGCCAAAAATTGGGAAGCGGGCTACGAGAGCCGAAGAGAAATGTCTCTTCTTTAATTCTCTGGCCGGGGAAGGATCCGAACCAAAGTGAAAGGTCTCTTCTTTGATTCTCTGGCCGGACGGAAGGATCCGAACCAAAGTGAAAGGTCTCTTCTTTAATTCTGTGGCCGGACGGAAGATCCGAACCAAAATGAAAGGTCTCTTTTTTAATTCTTTGGCTGGAGAAGGATCCGAACTAAAGTGAAAGGTCTCTTCTTTAATTCTCTGGCTGGGGAAGGATCCGAACCAAAGTGAAAGGTCTCTTCTTTAATTCTCTGGCCGGACAGAAGATCCGAACCAAAATGAAAGGTTTCTTTTTTAATTATCTGACCGAGGAAGGATCCGAACCAAAGTGAAAGGTCTCTTTTTTAATTCTCTGGCTAGACGGAAGATCCGAACCAAAGTGAAAGGTCTCTTCTTTTTTAATTCCCTAGCCGGATGGAAGATACGAACCAAAGTGAAAGGTCTCTTCTTTTTTAATTCCCTGACCGAACGGAAGATCCGAACCAAAGTGAAAGGTCTCTTCTTTAATTCTCTGGCCGAACGGACGGATCCGAACCAAAATGAAAGCTCTCTTCTTTAATTCTTTGGTCGGACGGAAGATCCGAACCAAAATGAAAGGTTTCTTTTTTTTAGTGGCCCAAAGGCCGAAGGTAAGATATTTGTCAGCTTAAACGGCAAGAGTGCTGCCGACAATGGGTTTATGTGCTAGCCTAGACAAAGGAGTCATGATGCTGACAATGGGTTGATGTGTCGGCCTAGACGGAAGGTCATGATGCTGACTACATGAAAGGTCTCTTGGTTTTTTTGGGGTGGCCAAAGGCCGAAGGTGGGGTTGCTTGTTGGTTTGACATCTATCGGCTCGAATGCCGATGGTTGAGAACCTGTCGGCTTAGTAGCCGATAATTAGGAAGCTATCGACTTGGATGTCGATGGTTGAGAAGTTGTTGACTCAGTAGCCGATAGATGAGATGCTTTCAACTCGGGTGCTGATGGTTGGACATCTTTCGGTTGAAGCCCCGATGGCTGAACATCTTTCGATTGAAGCCCCAATGGTTGAACATCTTTCGGTTTAACGCCCCGATGGCTGAACATCTTTCGGTCGAAGCCCCGATGGCTGAACATCTTTCGGTTGAAGTCCCGATGGCTGAATATCTATCGGTTTAACGCCCCGATGGCTGAACATCTTTCATTTTAAAGCCCCGATGGTTGAACATCTGAGGTAGGCTCTGTGATTCCAGGTGGGACTTTAGTGCCCACGCAGTTTTGTCTTCGATGCCCCTAGACTTGGGTGTATTTCTCTTAATGTGTCCCCAGGTCGGGGTGTAGCCCCTTTCTTCTTATGCCCCCGAGTCGGGGTGGCTTCTACTTCTTTTACCCCCCCAAGGCAGGGCGTATTTCTCTTCATATTCCCCCGGGACCCAGGGAATGTTGTTTGTCCTGCTTCAGATGCCTCCAGGGCGGGGTGTATGTTGCTTCGTGTGCCCCCGAGTCGAGGTGGATTCTTCTACTTACTATGCCCCTGGATCGGGGTGTATTTCTCTTCATATGTCCCCGGCACGGGGTGTATCTTTTGCTTCTTATGCCCCCGGACCGGGGTGGATTCTGCTTCTTCTACCCCTCCCCCAAGGCGGGGTGTATTTCTCTTCATATGCCCCCGGAGCGGGGTGTATCTTTTGTTGGTAATTGGCCTTTCATTAGTCACTTGAGGGGGCCGTCTTATGCCAGATAGGGGCAGCAGGAAGGTGGAACGAACTGGGGCATTGCACCACGGACTTGGACCCTCCTAGAGCCGGGCAAGATGCCGGCCTTCTTCTTGTTCTTTTTGTCGGCAATGCTTGCCAATTTTCTTTATTTTTTTTGGTATAAAAGACCCAGGTGGGTGCACAGGAGAGCGCTCACCCCCTCAGGGAGGGGATGAGTGGTTCGCTCCACCGCCCCAGTCCCAGAGTGGTAATCTTTATTCAGCGCAGGTCTCAACGGATATGGCCGTACAACCCTCTCTCGCCAATTCTTTCTCTTTTTTTCATCCTTCTTTTCTTCTTTTCTTCTTTTCTTCTTTTCTTTCTTCCTTTCTTTTTCTTCTTAAGGAAGGGGGGTTGATTTCCCCTCCCTTCTTCTTTCTTTCTTTTTCTCTAGCAGCCTTCATGATTCTTGGAAGCTGCAAGTGCCTCGGAGTAGCATCTTCGAGGCCACAAAGACAATTGCACCTAGTTTGACTTTTCTCCCATCGGGCTGGTGGAGACAGCACCTGCAATTCATCAAAATAGGCAAACATCATTTATTAGGAGGCCATGAGGCCCTTAGTCCTGGTGAAGAGATGAAGGGTGGCTAAAGTCCCACCGGGCGTGCCAGACTTGTGGATGCACTAAAAATTTGAAAAAGAATGTTATTCATTTATTTAGTTGGTTGATTCGTTTGTTTAGTGCAAGGGCGTGCCAGTAACAGAGTGACGATTTATTCGGACTTCAAGGAAGTCCTTGGTGCACTCGATCTGACTTGGTCAGACAATTGTGTAGTTCGGGTCGGGACCAAAACCCGCCGTGCCATAAAGGTCACGACATCATTTACATCCCCTCAGAGAGGGGAACACCCTTGATTAATCGCCAGGAATAAGGGCCTTTTGGCCTGGAAAATTATATTAACGGTTCAAGCACATAAGGCATTGGAAACTTAGGTTGATGCATGTATTCATTCATTTACTAAATCGTCGGAAACGATCGGTTCACTGTTGGCCGCACATCGGCCTTTCAATGTTTGGGTGATAACCTGGCTCAAAACATGTGGAATGGGCCCGGGATACGGGCCAATGTGCGCCATGCATATGGCATGCTTAAAGCTCAATTTCCTGAAGGACAAGGATTAATCCCTTATACGAGTAATATCAAATCAGCGAAAACGGTTAGTTCGCTATCGGACGCACATCGGCCTTTCAATGTTCGGGTAATGACCCAGTTCAAAACACACGGAGCGGGCCCGGGATGCGGACCAATGTACGCCATGCATACGGCGTGCTTAAAGCTCAATTTCCCGAAGGACAGGGATTAATCCCTTTATACGGGTGAATTCGCTTGAATAAATTATCGGCCCGAAGCAGCACATGAGCATGGCCATGATGGGAGGAATCCCGGAGATCCACGCTCACGTCGCAGGGCAGCTTTAGTTTCCCTTTTATATAAGGTCCGGGGAGAGGAGATTACCAAAAAAGGAACCTTGGATTATTTTATTATTGTTTATTTTCTTTATTATTATTATTATTATTATTATTATTATTATTATTATTATTATTATTATTATTATTATTATTATTATTATTATTATGCAAGTAGGACTTCATGGATGTAGCGGGATGAGGACAGGTCAACCTGTCTAGGGGACAGGTCGATGCACCAATGCACAATTCTAAGGGCAGGTCAATGCACCAGCGCATAGGCGTGAAGACAGGTCGATGCATGCAGTAGCTGACTTAAAGGGAGGTCAACGCAGGCAACAACTGGATTGAGGACAATTCGATGCAGCTTGTAGTTGGCTAAAAGGAGAGGTCGATGCAGCTGTGAGAAGGGTCGATGCAGCTTGCAATTGGCTCAAGGAAGAGATCGATGCAGCTGTAAGAGAGGTCAATGCAGCTTGCAGTTGGCTCAAGGAAGAGGTCAGTGCAGCTGTGATAAGGGTCACTGCAGCTTGCAATTGGCTCAAGGGAGAGGTCGATGCAGCTATGAGAGAGGTCAATGCAGCTTGCACGAATGGTATGCAATGCAGTGCTCAAATGTTTGTGAAAGAGGTTCCTCTATTCATGAGATGCATGTCGGGAGTTTTTTTTCCTTTTATTCATGAAATACATGTGTGGAGCTTTGATTTGGTTTTCATTTATTCATGTAGATCATGTTCGGGGTTACGTTCGACCGTCCGTCACAATGATGCACGTATTCATTTTTTCGGGATCTCTGTTGTTCTTTATTGTTTCAGCAAAGCCGCTCATTATCGTCTATTCCATTTGTTTGTTGTTTCCTTTTACGTTACTACATTTTTTATTATTATTATATTAATTCTGGTGAAAATTCGACAGCATCTCTCCCGGACCCAAGTGCTGGGGGGGTAAAGCGGGTGCCCGTCCACAAGGAGTGACGTGCCCCAAAAGTAGAGGTGCGCACGAAAGCGGTAACACCTGAAACCGTTGCGTCAAAACACGGTGCGAAACCGAGCGGACGAGAAGACAATGCATGAAGGTGAATGCCGCCGGATCAAGGCTAGCCAACGGTCACCGTACCAAGGGTGACAAAGTGTCACCATATCAAGAGTGACCAAGCGTCACTGTATCAAGGTGACGGAAAGGGTGCTGTATCAGGCGTGATCGGATGTCACCGTATCAGGGTGGCGGCGAGGGTCCCGTATCAAGGCAGCAAAAGGGTGCCGTATCAAGGCTGCAGAAGGGTGCCGCATCACGGCTGGTTAAATGGTGGGAAGGGTGCCGTATCAAGGGCGGTAGAAGGGTGCCGTATCAAGGCTGCAGAAGGGTGTCGTATCACGGCCGGTTAAGTGGTGGGAAGGGTGCCGTATCACTTGGTGGGAAGGCCACTATATCAAATGGTAGGGAGGCCACCGTATCAAGGTGATGGCGAGGGTGCCGTATCACTTGGTGGGAAGGCCACCGTATCAATTGGTGGGGATGCTACTGTATCAATGAGGTGGGGATGCCACCGTATCAATGAGGTGGGGATGCCACCGTATGAAGGTGGCAGAGGCCACCGGATCAAAGTGGTGAGGGCCTGTGGACGCACTTTTTATTTATTAATTAAGATCTATGGTTATTGGGTTTATTAAGTGCGTGGGCGTGCCAGTCACAAAGGTGACGATTTATTGTGCGCTCGATCTGACTAATCAGACGATTGTGTGGTTCGTGTCGGGACAGAGAACCCGCCATACCATAAAGGCTACGACGTTAATTACATCCCCTCGGAGAGGGGAAAACCCTTGATTGATTGCCAGGAAAAGGGGCCCGATGGCCTGAAAATTAATTGCATAAAAAAACCTATTAAGAAATGCTGAAGTCCTCGTACGAGGGTGTGAAGAAAGTATCTGAGCTCATGTCGGTCATTTGTTGACCATTTAATATTCTGACGAATGTCCGGCTTGAGAATAACATAATCGTTGCGGGAAGACCGGAACATGTGTACGTCGAGATACGACAAATTTATTGTTCAAAGGAAGGGGAAACGTTCAGTTAAATCTTGGTTAGAGCGGTCAGAAACTGATAAGTTTGTCGGCCCGGTGCAAGATCAAGCTACGACCATACTGCGGTGGGCCCCCCGCGGTCGAAGTCAGGCTCGTGTGGGCATCGTCAATGTTTCCGGTGCCAAGGGGGCAACGGGAGGATGTCCTGGGACCAGATCTGAGAACCAATGTGCGTTCAAAGGAAGCGAGCTATAGGCCCAGGATATGGGTCAAGCAATGACCATGATCGGGGTGGACCCGAGGTCTAAGCGTGGCCCACGGAGGCCTTATTGATATTCCCATGTGTAGGGTTCGGGGAGGACGAGAGCCGCCTCGTTCCATTCAGATTTGGTTGGTCACTCATGGACCATTTTACGTTCGGACAAAGGTCCGTATAGAAAACAAGATGGTGACGGGAGTGAATCCGCGTAAATGTCTGCCGTGAGTACGGCAAGTTTAATGCAAGTGCGGGATTAGATCCCGGTATATATATATCGGTCACTAACGGACCATTCATTGTTCGGACGAGAGTCCACATTTGAAGCATCGAAGATGACGATAAACCGTACGAATGTCTGCCACGAGTGCAGCAAGTTTAATGGGATTGTGGGATTGGATCTCGATAGAACTGGTCAAGTTGATGGACTATTGGCCCGAGACGGTTTCAGACTATGGCCATGTCGGGGATTCTGAGGTCCACATCTGATACCATGGGGGCATCATTACTTTTCTCTTCATACACAGTCCGAGGGAGCGAACTGTTCGGTGTGGAGCCCGAACTTGCCATCGTGCGCCCTCGCACGCGGATCGACCTGCGCGGTCAGGTCGCGAGATTCGACCTGCCTGGTCAGGTCGCGGGGGTCAAGGGGGCAGCTCCCCTTGCGGGGGTTTCCGGGGGCGGAGCCCCAGGAACAAAATTTTGATTATAACAGAGGCGATATTGTCTTTGTACCATGACTTGGGGTGTGCTGATTTGGTTATAACATTTTTATTATCATTGTTCCAATTGTTAAATTATATGGTTTGTTCTCACAGAAATGGTTTATATGCTTTCTTTTCTTTCTACTAACCTCAAGCCTTCTGTTTTATTTTATTTGGTTAATTGTCCTTTTATGAGACACGCCGGATTAGCATCAAGAGGAGGGCGCGCCGGTTTAGCCACAAGAAGGGGGGGCGCGCCAGTTTAAGGTGGCAAGTTGGGGCGCGCCGGTTAGGGACCAAGAAGAAGTGGCGCGTCGGAATAAGCACTATTCATTCCAAGGATTTTTGAGATGGTTTTGAGTGTGAAGCTAAACCGGTGCGGGGGGGTACCGCGCCGGATTAGCCCATGCCGGATTAGGAGCACGCCGAGATGGCTTCTATGAGGTTTTATTTCATTCTTGTTGCTTCTTTTCTTGTTTCTTTGATCTGCATATTGGTTGAATGGTTGGATTGTTCGTTTAATCGACACTTTAAATCAATGGAGTGATTCTTATCACTTGTTGATGTGAATGAGCACGTATGATTGAATGTTTTACTGGAAGGGTTTGTTATGCAGGGACTCATGAATTCAGTTTTGATTCAGAGGCTTCGGCCACACGCTATTCTTATGCTCAGAGAACTTGGTCTGTTCATTTGTTCTTAAGTGTTCTTGTCTTGGTGAAATTTGGGCAGCATCTCCCCGGGACTGGGAGTTGCCAGAGAAAATAAAGAACACCAAACGGATAACTCCGGGGTGAACCTCAAATCCAGACCCCACGGCGGTCCGATAACCCAGATGTGAGTGTTGAAAAGCTCGAGGACTAGCCTTCAAGAGCTCTCACAACTCACGGGTGATGATTTCGTGGAACGGGACAGATGTAGGCCATAGGTGGCCATGAATGTTCACCCTTCGAACGGGTTCCCTCAGAGTTCATGCCACAGAAGGGCAAGCTTCCGAGGACCCCAGGTGATGTTGAAAACTGGGAGGAAGAAAACGGAATAAAAGGGGAAGGGATCAGAGCAATAGAATGCTATTTACGCCCACAACAGTCACTCTTTTATTCATTCCTGTGGGAAAGGGGAAAAGGGATATAGGAGGGGATTTACCCCAGAGCAGAGAAAGAAAGATACAGCCGAGAAGGAGGACTTGAAACTCAGGCGGGGGAAATAGAGCACAAGCTCTTCCTCTCGGGGCTCACCTCCCTCCTCTCACGGACCCTCTCTCTCTCTTTTCTTCACCTTGCAGGAGTGAACGGATGGAACTTCTTCTTCTCTTCAGATGCTGGAGACCTCTCAAGAAGGCCTCTGGAGAGGAAGATCCCTCTAAAAGAAAAAGGCCCTTTTTCTTCTTTCTCCATACTTACCCTTTTATCGAATGGGCATGGAGAAGAGTTCCCGCCACTTCCACCTCGTACGCGACGAGCTCTGAACTCAACATACTGCGATGGATGCTGCTGATTCGTGTCGTACGCTGCTGCTCGTCCGAGGATGGGATGTTCGCAAATTTGTCGGAGCCTGCTTCGCCGTTGCCGCTTCTGTGCTATCGAACGGAGGCAGAGACAGAGCGTCGGGCATTCAATGTTCTCTGCACATCATTAAACAGAGCATAGGTATGCCGACGAGACAGGATGGGGTTAAACCGGCGAGGGGGATTAGCGCGCCGGATTAAACCTAAATGCAATTACCCCGCCGTATCACCAAGTGAATAGGGGCGCGCCGGATCAACAAGTGAATAGGGGCGTGCCGGATCAACAAAGGAAGAGGGGGCGTGCCGGTTTAAGAACCATGCAAGGGTGCGCCGGTTTAAGGCCCAAGCAAGGGCGCGCCGGTTTAAGTGCAGGCCGTGCCGATTTAGACTTCGTCTCAGCTTCGTGGCCATTCAGGCGAACAGTTATGCTCCTGAAGAACTTCAGCTGCAATGCTCCTACTCCGAGGTGTTTAGTTCGAAGTCTTTGAGTCCCGGTCCTGGGCTTTGCGTGCTTTCCGTCATAAGCCAAACCCGTGTCCGAGCTCCCGAGCTTCTTCTGATTCGGCCTTTGGCAATGTCGACCGGAGAGCCGGGGTCATCCCTTCAGCCCGAGGGGCTTCTTTGTTGGGTGGCAGAGCACCGGGTAGGTATTCGTCCTGCTTGGAGGAGGCATAGGGTTTATTCGGCCCTTCCGTCTTCGACTTGCTCTCGAGTGCTGAGATGTGCATGCCGCATGATCATCATCATTTTTTGACGTCCACAGGGCCACCGTATCACGTGGTGGGAAAGCCACCGAATGAGGAGGTGGGGATGCCACCGTTTCAACGAGGGGAGGCCCCACCGGATGGAAGAAGGCGGCGAAGCCACCGCATCAAAGATGGTGGAGTCACCAGATCAGGATGGTGATAGGGTCACCAGATCAAAGCAGCTGGCAGGCCATCGGATCAAGACTCACATGAGCTAGCGACTGATGCTGGGAGGGATTTTGCTCCTGAGTAGGAGTCTTCGGGGGACACAAAGGGAACCTGAACCTCAGCCATGGACTGGTAGTACCCAAGTGCCAAAGCCCCTACAATCAACGCTTCGAATGGAAGAACAAAGGGGAAAGGAGACGGGGAAATACGCAAAACAGCGGCAAAAGAACGCACGGGGAACGCTCATACGCCAACCTTTCTTTTATTCTCGTAAAAGGAAGCAGCCCCAGGGGGGCATACAATGTAGAAAAAGCAAAGAAGAGAATGGGGAAAATACAATATGAAAGAGGGGGGGGACAGAGCATAGGCTCCTCCCCTCCCAAGCCTCACTCCCTCTCTTCACTCTCCCTTCCTCTCTTCTTCTCTTCTGTCTTCTCTTTTCACTCAGGTGGTGGTTGGAATAGCAGGAAATCCAGTGGGATGGAGGGGGGCAGCGTCTCTTCTCTATTCTTCTATTCTCTCTGGTTGTCTGGGGAGCTCGAGAGCCAGCCGTGGATTTTTCCCTCTCGCCCCGCTTCTAGAGCCCCTCTTCGAAGAGCTTGAGCTCCTTATATATAGGATGGGCCTTGGAGTCTTCGAAGGCGATGCCTTCTTCTTCTTCTCTTCTCTTCTTCGCCCGTCGTAGGGATAGCAGGAGGCAACCAACGTGTCTTCACAGGGTTGGCCGAGGTTGACGTTGAAGACCTATACCGTTGCGTTGTCGACTGGAGCGCGAGCTAGAGGGACGAGCATTCAATGCTCCATGCTCGACTTAAACAGAGCATCACATGATGGACGGGACAGCGGTGAGGTGGAGTGAAATGGTGGGGTGGTGTCACCGTATCACTTCCAATGGGGTGGCATAGCCACCGTATCATGCGGGGCCACCATATCAGCATGGTGGCGGGGCCACCGTATCAGGGGCGAAGGAGGGCCTGTCGTATCAGGGGCGAAGGAGGGTCTGCCGTATCACGGCTCAAAGGGCTTGCCGTATCAGGCCAAAGGACCTTGCCGTATCAGGAGTTGAAGGACGCCACCGTATCAGTGTTCGGGAGGAGAGCCCGCCGTATCAGCAGAAGAGAGCCCGCCGTATCAGCAACGAGGGAGGAGCCCACCGTATCAAGGCCACGAGGACCTCACCATATCAGGCCCAAGAGGCCTTGCCGTATCAAGCACGCAGGGCGTGCCGTATCGCCATGCGAAGGAGGTGCGCCGTATCACCTTGCGGGGGGGCTCACCGTATCAAGGCCTTGGGGACCTCACCGTATCAAGGCCCAAAGGGCATGCCGTATCAGCAGCAAAGAGGCTGCCGTATCAGCAGCAAAGGGGGATGCCGTATCAGCAGCAAAGAGGCTATCGTATTAAGGTCCAAAGGGCTCACCGTATCAGCAGCGAAGGGGCTGCCGTATCAAGGCTAAAATGGCCTCATCGTATTAATCTTCTTTCCCGTTCCCCAAGGCTTCTCTATTTGAGAGTCTGCAGCTGTTGATTTTCTTCAGGGGTTCGAGAATCTCCAGCCTCCCGGGGTATTCATTGATGTCGAGGATACGAGAATGAACCTGTGGCAGTGTATAAATTCAGGGGGCTCTTACCCCCTTGTTGTTTGATGCGCCCGCGCAAGTATGAGACGTTGCCAGGCGGTGGGGTTCTTCGGGGTCTGGGCAGCCAGTCTCTACGAAGTCTTCTTTCTTCGGCTTCACCTCTTGACGTGGAACCGAGGGAGTGTACAGACGCGAGATTTTACGCGTCTACATTGGCCCGGGTGGCTTGGTTGAAGGCGGGTAAACCCGTAGGCTGGGTGATCGGGGGTGGCCCTAATCAATTGTTGATGTCACCATGGGTCACGCCTAGCTGGTTAGGACCCTTGGTTGGGCCCGATGTGATGTAGAAAGCGCTGGGTAAACAATGCCTTGAAGATGTTCGGGAAAATTTCTGAGCCCTTATTTTTTGTTATTTTTGCTGGGAAAATGTTTGGGTACAACACAGGTGCATCCACATTAATACCATCAACACCCACATTGTCACCCTCATCAGAAATTATGCCTGAAGATGGCACGTACACATCTTCTCCCATGGCTGTCACATCCTTAAATAGCATATCAAGCTGATCCTCACCTACGAGAGGGTGTTGTACAAATTTGTCAACTCCAAGATATTTCTACAAAAAAAGTTAAAAATATGTTAGCAATTGAGTATGTATACTACATGGATGTAGCTAGTTATACAAATGCAAATATGTCATACCTTACAAAATACAGCCCACCATTGGGGAGTAATCTGTGAGTACGTGCCTTTTGTTTCATCCCATCCCAAACTAGTTTCAGCACTCAAAGCCTTCCAGGCTTGCCAATCTCTACGGGTTGAATCCCAATGATATTTAAATTATCTTCTAGTAAATTCAAGACCATGTGCTCATAGAATAATCTTGCAAGATTGTCATAGCCAGCTTTATTCAAAGTATTGCTAGGCTTATTTCCTACGATCTTTTTCTCCAAACATAGTTGCACAAATATTTGATGCTTTCTTTCATCCCAAATAACCTTGTTTGGCGCATCATTGACCTTCTTACCTTTTCCCTTTGCAGCACACGCGCCACTCACTATCTTACGGTTATCATGTATAATCTGTGCAATGTCCCCAACTTGAAATGTTAGCAAGTTGGAGCACCCACCCAAACCCACACCATGGCTACCCTCTTGGGACACGTCATGCAATCAGATTCTATGTGCACATAATATAATTGAACAAGTCAAATGTAAATTAAACTCATCAACTAGGATACAAGGACAAACAAATACGAGGCTGTGGGAAACCTACTATACAAACACAAGGTTGTTATATTGAACATAGCATAACATGTATGAATAATAGTTAACCAATGGATAACAAACATATCAATGGGTAGGTAGTTTGTCAGATATCAGATATGGGTTATCAGGCAAACATTTATAAAAAATGGAACGTGCGATTGAAATATAAAATATACATGTACTGGCGTCTCAAGATTGGACATCTCCAATGGGCTTCCCCCAAGGTCATATGGTGAATCTCTAGACATGGAAGACCCATGGCCAGGAAAACTACCCAAGGGGCTTCTTTGTCTTCCACATTGCCCAATGCCGTTGAGAGGAGAATGGCCGCGGGGGTCATATGACGTGAACGTGTTTAAGCTGCCACGGGTAGGGAGGTGGTCTGGCATCTCATCTGGTCCCCTGTTACGTAGGCCCTGGTGAAAGCTTACCCAATCATCTTGCAATGGGGGGGCATTGTCTCACAGACTGATTCATCCAATCCGGCACAAAGGTTAGGCATGGGGGAAGTTCATTGACCTGGTCATCATTGAACAGGTGACGCTGTGACAAACGATGTCCAACCGACTCTCCTGCCTGATCTTTAGAGCGTCGATCCATGACCTTGATAAATGAAACACATGTACTGTATTCACGGAGAAATAGTAGAAAAAAATATTAAAAGAAAAAGAAGGTAAATTTCACCAATTTATGAGATCTATCATTTATGGATCAAATCACAAAAACAAACAGAGGAATTGAATGGAGACTTCTCTTTATAGTTTGTAGGTATTAAAATGTTAAAAATGTGAACTTGTCCCACCTCATTTTGAGTTCTATACTGATATGTTCCTAATATCGGTTATGAGCATGTGAACTTGTGGTAGAAGAGATCAATGTAATCTGCTCTGAGTATGTATTGATGCTTATTACACTGATTGGAACTACTATATGGTCTTGCTGTATGCTCCAGGCTGGTGATTCTATTGTAGAGAAAGTTGCAACTGTGTCAGGTCCAAGGTGAATACCTGCCTATTACAGGGGAGAAGCCTTCTGTGGAGCTTGTGAACGTCACCAACGAGATGAAGTCGTTCGATGCTTACGCCAAGAGCCGTCTGGAACGGATGAACCAACGTGAGGTTGGCGCGAGGATGACGAAGGCTTTTAGGTTTTTACCTGTCGTGAGAAGAGGGTCTCCCAAACCAAAAGGGTGAAAGGAGTAGACGAAGTTTCAAATCGGAGAAGGGGGTTGGCATTTGTACCCATCGTGAGAAGGGGGAGAAAACCCGCAGTCGACTGCCTGTTGGAAGCAGGTCGGAGATGGTGTGAGGAGTTTGTATGTCGTCCCCTCACCGGGAAGAAGAAGGCCGTGGTGGGCCACCTGATCGCTCCGAGCGCTCAGGGTTCCAACCCCTTTGAAATGAGCTCTACTGTGGTGGTGATCGGGTGTATTTCACGCGAGAGAAAAACTGCAGGGTTGGAAACGGGGTCAATATGAGGGACACTTTGGTCATTTCAGTGATAGGGTTTTCTCGCCCATCGAATGACCAAGGTTTTACCCAAATGTGATTTCTAACCTACCGTGAGACACACAAAATCTGTACCATCAACTACCACATATGACATAGGCAATTTTGCAAAATTCTCTCCCTTGGGCAGCGTTTCCAAATGCGCCCCAAGAGATTTCCTTCGACTGAGTTTAATCGAAAGATTTATTTTGACTGGGTATTCTACTTACTATCCTCTTTGAGATTCTGACCGTGTCTTCGGCTTAACTGGTCCCGTTGAAGGACTTTTGCCTAGAAGACTGAGTTTATATATGTAGCTAGTATTTTATAATTTTGAATGAAAAATTAAAATAATCATATTTTTGGTTTATTTAATTTATAATTATCTATACAACAACATCATTTTACGAATGGAGCTATGTCTACCTTTGTCCAATTATTTATTTAATTTTAGAATATATATATATATATAATGTCTTATTTAAATGTAAAATTTGTAAAAATATTTTAAATATAACTGCAAAATGTTTGAAAAAAATTATAATAATTATAATTGGATCTTCATTTAAATTACAATTACCCAACAAATAATAACATCTGAGAAATTCTCGTACATTTAATTTTGGATATTTTTTTAATTAGAATATATGTTTGATATATCTGGCACTTTAAGTCAACCATATAAATGTGTTTAAAAATGGCTTTGATAAAACTAAATATATAATGATTTTTATATGCCATTAAATACATTTCTTGTAATTATTACATAATAGAACATTCTAAGGATTAAAAGCATAAAACTAAATGACTTTGAGAAGAAATTAATGACAAGAGAAAGAAGAGAACGTGCGAGCAAAATTGAGGAGATGGATGTTAAAATGTCAATCCGAGACACTCGGTGGTTCATCATCTCTCTCCACGATAGGGAGGTTGTGAGTTCGATCGCGTTCATCATGTGCAGAGCATAATCACTCACCTCTAAATTATTCATCGACGTATGACTAATAATTCACTCATCCCCGGCTTATAAAAATTACATAGCGCCAATTTCAAAGCCCGACTCTCCCATATCCCCCCATCCCCCCCCCCCCCCCCACACACACACACACACAGAGAGAGAGAGAGAGAGAGAGAGAGAGAGAGAGAGAGAGAGAGAGAGAGAGAGAGAGAGAGAGAGAGAGAGAGAGAGAGAGAGAGAGAGAGAGAGGTGAAAATTAAATTAAATACACGGTCATTTTTGTCATTCGGCTTCACGCTAGCATTTCTCTTGCGCAATAGGTTTCATACAGAAACTTAGCACTTACGCAAAACTTTGACTAAAATGGTTAAAATTCAGTTTTACAAATTTTAATCAAAACAGTTATTTAATTATCATATCCAAATCTTCAAAACGGATACCTCTTTGAGAAAAGTTTGAAGATGAAAGGTTGACCAAACTTTGTACAATACAGGCGGTTAACAACTTAATATACATGACCGAAGTAAAATAAATAATATGCATGACACATCTACCAGAAAAATAATATACGTAACGAGAACCAATGACAATATGCGAAAACATTATTGCTAGGACGAATGGTTCATCTTTGTTGGTTCATATGAGAATCACTTGCTGCACTATCTGCCAGGGGTGCAGTTTCTTACTTTAGTATTGCACGTCAGTGCAGCTAATTTTTTTTAAAATAAATATGTCACATTGATGTAAAACCGACCTTGGACCTATTTTGCAAGCATTCAAGTTTGAACAACGGACTCACACTAGTGAGCTCACCCGTATGGCACACACTAGGGCCCGAAGGCAACTAGGCGATGTTGGAGAGGGTCCGAGATGGGACCATGAGGCTCCAAGGGTTGGCAAGCTTGGGGAGAACCCAAAATGGGCCTAGGATGCCCAAATCATGGGCGGCCAACACACCAAGGGTGTGGGTTAAGTGGATTCACTCTCAACTCGCCTGCGATGGTCACTCAATTTGGTGGCAATGTAAAATCGGACACTCTCTTACCGTCGACGGAGTAACTATAGCAATACTAAGCTAAGCAAGTCCAATACAACAATGAGGGATGTTCAGGAGCTCACCTAGCCGGCGTGAAGACGTCGACTCCGGCCGGAGACGGGGGCGAGCGGGGAGGCGAGGGTATGTACCCGCACGCCGCGTCGGTGTCGCTTCAACCTGAAAGTGTAAAGAGTACAACACTACGCCTCTCGCAGGAGGGATGATCTTGGGGTGGGGATTAAGTTAATTACATCCAAAACTACCTCCACGCAGGGAGGGGCCTTCAGCCGGCCAAGCGGGTTGGGAATTACGCAATGAAACTTGACCTCCCGAGCTCCACCGGTTCTGCCCTGCTTCAGGTTCACTGGACAGACAGTCGGAGACTGTGCTGCCACGGGTTCCACGGAACTCGGATCTTGACGAGACCAGCGCCAAAAGTTTTCCAACTGACAGAGGATGAAGCTTGAATTTTTGGGGAAGCTTTGATACTCGGGGCTGACCGCGCCGGCGACTGGAACAGGACAGCAGCGTCTGGTCTCTGGCGGGTACCGAACTGATGTAGCAGGTTGCAGAAGTCACTGTGGGCTCTCCCGGACTCCAATTGGAATGAAACTGGCGGTGATGCGATCGTGTCGGGGTAGCTTCGAACCGGAGTTGACGGGGATGCGATCCGATGTCGGTGGAGAGAGGGGTAACCGGAGGAGTGAGGACTGGTCTAACCTGGGACCACAGGGGGCAGTCTGCCGTCTCCGACAAAGAAAATTGGAGCAGAGGGTTCCGGTGGCCGATTGAGTCCCTTCTTCTTGGAGATGGCAGCTAGCTTGAAGTAGTTTCTTCCCTCCAAGAATGGCGCTCAGAGCCTTCACGAGCTGGCCTTGGCAGAGTCTGGGACCGGACTGATTGATTCTGCCTCTGTCTGGTGCAGATCAATGTGGCTGGTTGCAGAGGGTGCCACGATCTCTAACGAGCTCTGATTGAGGCGAGACCTGAACCGTTGGAACCGTAGCCGAGTCTTCTTTCTGTCGGCATCGACGGCGACGTCGGCAGATGTCAAAAAAGACCGGGACAATCAGATGAGTAGAGGAGTGTCGGTTCTGGCTCCTGTAAACTGACCTGACACAATTGGAGTAGAAAATTTGTAACTTGAGATGCCGATGTCCAAATGCGGCTCTGCTTCTTTAGGATGAAAGAGGACTTGAGAGGGAAGAACTTTTCTGAAGAACACTTGATCTGAATCCCAAAAGGTTCGTCGTGGTCGGGCTTCCAATCTCGCACTGGTTCTCTGCCTGGGATCTTCTGCGCAGTCGTGGGAGATCAGCTCCTGCGGATAGCTCCGACCTCAGAAGCCGGCGAGACCACCACCGTTGGAAAGCTATCTCGATGACGATTCCATAAATGTAGGCCTTGCCACCTGAATCTTTGAGAGACGGTCGTGGCTGCCTCTGCAAGTTTCTGCAACTCTGCTGTCTGAAATAGAGGCTGAATGAGAAGAAGATGAGGGGGTGGGTAAGGGGATGGCCAAGAGAGTAAGAGGTGGAGGGTGAACTTGGCTGGTATGGGGAAGGGGGGCTGCGACTTTGCGTGGTTTGGGAGGTGGGGAGATGGAAGGGCACTTCCCTAGGGAGAGGGAAATTCGAATTTGGGCTTAGGGAAGAGCCCCTTCAACCTTGGGGAGAGGAAGGGGTGCTTAGGAAGTGGTGTTGGGTAATTGGGGGTTGGGAGGTGGGGTGTGGATTGGAGGATGCCACCCTGGGTTGGGGGGGAGTTAAATGGGTGTATGGGGAAGGGGAGAGGTCTTAATGAGGGGTGAATGGGGAGGAGAGAGAAAATTCCAAAAATTGGGTGGAGGGAGAGAGAGAGAGAGATAAAGAGAGAGAGAGAGATAATGGGTGAGAGAGGGAAGAGAGATTTGGTAGAGAGGAGTAAGACTAGAGAATTTTTTCTATTCAAATGATTCTTCAAAAGTTGTTACATATGAGGAGTGGGGTGGCCTATTTATAGGCACATGACTTTTTCACAAAGGACCCTAACAAAAGACACAATGACTAATAACCGAAGGGAAGGGGGGGCATCCATGGGCCTAGCCCAATGAGATGGGCCCAATAACCTATCAAACCAACATAATGACTCAATACTTAGGAAAATGACTCAACAACCTAGGTACATGACTTAAATAAAGGAAAAGTACATGATATTGACTCAAAGAAAATGTGAAGATTACATGACTAGACTCAAAAATACATGACTAACATAATGGCGCTTGCCGACGAACAATCCGAGTCCGGAGAAAATGTGGAGGGGCAAGGGATGCCCTCATCATACCCCCGGGGTGGGGAAAACTCGACCCCGTCGAGTATGGGTCCACCAGGGAAGTAGTACATTGAACTGCGGCTCTGGGTGATCCTCGATCTCCATACTCAACCCGCGACCATAGTCGGGGAACGGCGCTTCAGCTCGACAAAGTGACTCGGTCATACCCTCATGCTGGCGATGGGATCTTGCTTGCCTAGTATTGCCGCTGTGTGCTCACGTCGGGCTCTCAGGCTATTTGTGGTGGCACTCCGAGGGTGTCTCTCACAAGGGTAGGTGTAAGCTGGAGGCACTCACTAGGATCCACCGCGGTGCCCTTATAAGGTGCTAGATCCACCACATGAGAAATGGGGAGAATCCCAAAACCCCTTTTGAAAGTTCAACCCATAAGCCGGGTTGCCAAAGCCACTCGGAACTTGGCAAGGTCCAAGTCCTCGTGCCCTCAATTTGGAGTTGACCCTGGGGTAGAGCCACTCCAAAGTCATCATCGTCAAGTTACCAACTTGGAATTCCAAGTGGCGCTCATGAGTTTTTGCTCACTTGTTGTGAATATCACCGCTTGTTGCTTGATATGTGCTTGGATGCATATGTCATGCTTGATGATGCGATGTGAGTGGGTAATGTTTGGTATGCAAAGGTGGTCTGGGGCAGCCACATGTAGATCGATCATGCTTTGATGCTATGAAGATTGTGACAGACTCAGGGGGGCCGGGACATCCATAGATGAACCTTTTATGCATGGGTATGACAAATGTCGGGGGACCCGGACATCCATGTATGCTCCTCTCATACTTAAGACTCATGATGAATGAGGGTGGGCCAATACATCCAAATACGGTCCACTTATGCTTCCTACTTGACATGTGGGTGATGTAAATGAATGTACCCGACTTATGAATCATGCCAAGTGGTGTTGTATGCCAAGACTTATGCACTCTTGTGACAAAGATGTCTCCTATGTGTGGGCCTTTGGACTTCCATTGGAATGGGTCGAAGGGGTCTAGAAAGGTGGATATCATGAGATGGGGCACTTCCTCGATCCCTAGGTGTATACCACCCAAAGTCATGGTTCCCATGGTGTAACCCGGGTCTGGGATGGGGTGGATTGGATCAAACATGGTGGGTTAGGGTAGGGAAAGGTAGGTGGTAGTTAAGGTGGTTGGGTTACTTGGGTTCCTTGACTCCCATTGGAATGGATCATAGGGATCATAAAGTGGGTTACCAAGGGGCTCCATGTCCTCAAGGTCCTCAAAAGGTGATGAGTCGTCTTCTTCTAGTGGAATGGTTGGGCCGGTGTATGGGGTGGGCTGGTTGGTCAAGGTTTTAGGAATCACAATGGTAGGGGAGTGGATCAGGATGGGCTCTTCCACTATGGGGAGAAGGAAAAGGATGTCACTAGTGTAGCAACTAATAGTGCAAACCGAGGAGATAGACCCAATGCATGGATGGATGAGGTTAAGGCTCTTGGGTTGGTCCGCTCCTAGGGCCAATAAAGAAGTCAAGTCTGATTGCCACTTTAGACCTTTGAGGAGATCATCCCAATCTTCTACCTCATAGTAGGATTGGATTGTGGTGTGATAGGAGTGGAGGGGAACAATTTGGGATGGATATCCCAAAGGTGAGAGAGGTGGGGGTGAGCTAGGAAGGGTGGGTCCTTACTTGAGCCATTGGAGTATATGCTCATTCATGGTGAAGGTGGGTGACTCTTGAGGATCCGGGCTATTTGAAGTGGTAAAGGGTTGAGGCTTTTCCTTACCATTGGTGTGATCTTGGGCTTCCTTATGGGTGGGAATGGGTTCCGGACTAGCATCTACTCCCATGTGGAGGGTTGTGGAGGTTTCAATTCCTAGTGTTAATGGGTTGGGTAGGTCTAATGCGGGAGAATTGGTGATAGCTGGAGCATGGTGCACTTGGGGTGGTGGGCAAGGGTGGACTTGGATCGGAAGGGGAAGTAGAGGAGGCCTAGGTTGGGGAAAGATTGGTGTAGGAAGCGGGAGGTGAGTTGGGTGAGGGGTTTTGGGTTTGGGGATGGTGGCCATTATGGGCCTTGGTGGAGGGGTGGACACGGTATCCACATGATTTTTAATGGTGAGGGTTGGATGAGTGGTGGTCACCATGGAGGGAATTAGGTCGGTTAGGGGTCTCTTGCCCTTGGGATCATTTGGGGTGGAAGTGGGGGCTAAAGAGGCTTAACTAGTGTAGGTTAGTGAAGGGAGTTTTGGTTGGGGTGTGGGGGCCCTCATGGGATTAGGTGGGGAGGTGGAGGCCTTGGAGACTTGGGTTCTAGTGGTAAGGGTTTGGACGGGTGGGTTTGGAGGAGTGAGAGTGCTCCTCGAGTTTTGGTAACCCGGGTAGGAAGGGGACATATATTTTGCTCTAAGTTGCTCCTTCATGTCCTTCCAAGTGGTGATGGGAGTTTCCCTTCTAAGTATCTTTAGCCCGACAATTTGCATCCAATAAGTTTCCGCCCGTTTGGTAAGTTACATTTTGGCAACCAATGCCTTTTCATCCTCGGATATATGATACCAAGTGAAGTATTGGTCCATTGTAGCTTCCCAATCTAAATATTCTCTAGGAGAGGTTCCATCAAAGGTGAGAAGTGGGAAAGGGACCATTCTATCGTCTGTCCTTGGGGCGGGCCTATTTTCTCCAAGTTGGTTGAGTCGGTCCGATATGTTATCAAGCTGCTCATTGGCATAGGTCAAGGCTTTCATGAAGTAGTTGACATGGCCAGGGAAGTTATGGGTGTTAGTGGTAGGCATCTCTTGGTGGCTTGGACTTATGGAGTGGGCCGATTGGTAAGGTTGATATGAGGTGGCCATACTAGGGGACAAGAGTGATGCACTTGAAGACTCTAAATGCATAGACATGCCCTAGGACCAACTTGATAGAGACAAGTTGTGAACTTGCTCTGATACCACTTGATGTAAAACCGACCTTGGACCTATTTTGCAAGCATTCAAGTTTGAGCAGCGGACTCACACTAGTGAGCTCACCCGTATGGCACACACTAGGGCCCGAAGGCAACTAGGCGATGTTGGAGAGGGTCCGAGATGGGACCATGAGGCTCCAAGGGTTGGCAAGCTTGGGGAGAACTCAAAATGGGCCTAGGATGCCTAAATCATGGGTGGCCAACACACCAAGGGTGTGGGTTAAGTGGATTCACTCTCAACTCGCCCGCGATGGTCACTCAATTTGGTGGCAATGTAAAATCGGACACTCTCTTACCGCCGACGGAGTAACTATAGCAATACTAAGCTAAGCAAGTCCAATACAGCAATGAGGGATGTTCAGGAGCTCACCTAGCCGGCGTGAAGACGTCGACTCCGGCCGGAGACGGGGGCGAGCGGGGAGGCGAGGGTATGTACCCGCACGCCGCGTCGGTGTCGCTTCAACCTGAAAGTGTAAAGAGTACAACACTACGCCTCTCGCAGGAGGGATGATCTTGGGGTGGGGATTAAGTTAATTACATCCAAAACTACCTCCACACAGGGAGGGGCCTTCAGCCGGCCAAGCGGGTTGGGGATTACGCAATGAAACTTGACCTCCCGAGCTCCACTGGTTCTGCCCTGCTTCAGGTTCACTGGACAGACAATCGGAGACGGTGCTGCCACGGGTTCCACGGAACTCGGATCTTGACGAGACCAGTGCCAAAAGTTTCCCAACTGACAGAGGATGAAGCTTGAATTTTTGGGGAAGCTTTGATACTCAGGGCTGACCGCGCCGGCGACTGGAACAGGACAGCAGCGTCTGGTCTCTGGCGGGTACCGAACTGATGCAGCAGGTTGCAGAAGTCACTGTGGGCTCTCCCGGACTCCGATTGGAATGAAACTGGCGGTGATGCGATTGTGGTCGGGGTAGCTTCGAGCCGGAGTTGACGGGGATGAGATCCGATGTCGGTGGAGAGAGGGGTAACCGGAGGAGTGAGGACTGGTCTAACCTGGGACCACAGGGGGCAGTCTGCCGTCTCCGACAAAGAAAATTGAAGCAGAGGGTTCCGGTGGCCGATTGAGTCCCTTCTTCTTGGAGGTGGCAGCTAGCTTGAAGTAGTTTCTTCCCTCCAAAAATGGCGCTCAGAGCCTTCACGAGCTGGCCGTGGCAGAGTCTGGGACCGGACTGATTGATTCTGCCTCTGTCTGGTGCAGATCAATGTGGCTGGTTACAGAGGGTCCCACGATCTCTAACGAGCTCTGATTGAGGCGAGACCTGAACCGTTGGAACCGTAGCCGAGTCTTCTTTCTGTCGGCATTGACGGAGACATCGGCAGATGTCGGAGAAGACCGGGACGATCAGATGAGTAGAGGGGTGTCGGTTCTGGCTCCTGTAAACTGACCTGACACACTTGGAGTAGAAAATTTGTAACTTGAGATGCCGATGTCCAAATGTAGCTCTGCTTCTTTAGGATGAAAGAGGACCTGAGAGGGAATAACTTTACTGAAGAACACTTGATCTGAATCCCAAAAGGTTCGTCGTGGTCGGGCTTCCAATCTCGCTCTGGTTCTCTGCCTGGGGTCTTCTGCGCAGTCGTGGGAGATCAGCTCCTGCGGATAGCTCCGACCTCGGAAGCCGGCGAGACCACCACCGTTGGAAAGCTATCTCGATGACGATTCCAGAAATGTAGGCCTTGCCACCTGAATCTTTGAGAGACGGTCGTGGCTGCCTCTGTAAGTTGCTACAACTCTGTTGTCTGAAACAGAGGCTGAATGAGAAGAAGATGAGGGGGTGGGGAAGGGGATGGCCAAGAGAGTAAGAGGTGGAGGGTGAACTTGGCTGGTATGGGGAAGGGGGGCTCCGACTTTGGGTGGTTTGAGAGGTGGGGAGATGGAAGGGCACTGCCCTAGGGAGAGGGAAATTCGAATTTGGGCTTAGGGAAGAGCCCCTTCAACCTTGGGGAGAGGAAGGGATGCTTAGGAAGTGGTGTTGGGTAGTTGGGGGTTGAGAGGTGGGGTGTGGATTGGAGGATGCCACCTTGGGTTGGGGGGGAGTTAAATGGGTGTATGGGGAAGGGGAGAGGTCTTAATGAGGGGTGAATGGGGAGGAGAGAGAAAATTCCGAAAATTGGGTGGAGGGAGAGAGAGAGAGAGATAAAGAGAGAGAGAGAGATAAAGAGAGAGAGAGAGATAATGGGTGAGAGAGGGAAGAGAGATTTGGTAGAGAGGAGTAAGACTAGAGAATTTTTTCTATTCAAATGATTCTTCAAAAGTTGTTACATATGAGGAGTGGGGTGGCCTATTTATAGGCACATGACTTTTTCACAAAGGACCCTAACAAAAGACACAATGACTAATAACCGAAGGGAAGGGGAGGCATCCATGGGCCTAGCCCAATGAGATGGGCCCAATAACCTATCAAACCAACATAATGACTCAATACTTAGGAAAATGACTCAACAACCTAGATACATGACTCAAATAAAGGGAAAAGTACATGATATTGACTCAAAGAAAATGTGAAGATTACATGACTAGACTCAAAAATACATGACTAACATAATGGCGCTTGCCGACGAACAATCCGAGTCCGGAGAAAATGTGGAGGGGCAAGGGATGCCCTCATCACACATGTTCTACTCCATTAGAATTGTATATCTGTATAATTCCATTAGACCCGATTTGTTATAGGAGTAGGATAGAGCGAATGCGCTACCCGATGAGAGAGAGAGAGAGTGTGTGTGTGTGTGTGTGTGTGGGCCCCACTCGTGTCTCTCACACACGTCCTTCCTAAATGGGGGTTCAGATAGCACGTTCGAGCCTCCGAGGTCGAATGCGCTATGTATCCGACCCCGATTTCAAAGTGGGCCGCGGTGATTCGATGGTTAGAAATAAATAAATAAATAAGTAAAAACAGCCCATTATTTAAGGTGTGCTGGGGCACATGATCTTCATTTGTTTTAACTTTTAACATTATTCGATTAATAATCTGGCTGTATAGATATGTAGCTCATATGAGATTATGACGAGATAATATTTTAAAAACAAATCAATGCACAGTGTAAAGTGCAGCAAGTGATTCTCGGCTCGGATTGAGGTTGATCCGATTTATCCAAATGCTATCATTATGCCGTTTTGCTTTCTGTAACGTGCCAAACGTTATCTCAACATTAAAACATATTTAATGTGACTCGAAAAAAGTGTGTACCCAGAAATCGTAAAAGAAAAATTAGACTTGTAAGGTGTCGTGACTCTTTGAAAGCAAATCATCGGAAGAACATGTTAAACAATTATCATACATGAGCACATTTTTATAGTTTTTAGACGTGAAGAGTATGCTTGTCATTTATTCGATTGTTGTTTGAGATGTCTATTCTTACAATAAATCATATTCTACTTGCGATGGGACACAGAAGAAATAAAACAAAGGATTTGAATGACCTTTTTAATTTCCTTAAGGTGACTATTTGACAGGGTCCAGCGGCATGGTGAGGTGGATGGCAACGTTCAGTGAGGTGATTACCTTCGTCTAGTGGCAGGCTGGGCATGCGAGGGTTGGGTGTTGAAAGGTCGGGCTTACCCCCGCCAGGGAGCTCCGCCCGTGGTGTGGTGGCGTCGACATAGAAGAGGATGGCTTTGGCGATGGATCGGGGTTCTCCAGAAGCGAAAAGAGCTGATCTTTTATAAATTATCCCTATTCAAAGTTGCTTCTTGTCATTTGGGGCTCACAAAAATTTAATTCTCAAATACGATACGACATCATATGGTATTAGATCGTAATTGTAAATAATCAACTTGATCTTGTATCACGATCCGACAAATCTTGACGTAAAAAATCTCATCAAAATTGTAAAATATAGAAATAAAGTTTTTGAAAGAAACTAACAAAGAGTTACGAAGATGGTAAAATTGGATCTGGGTCCACTTCAAAAAAAATGAGTCCAACTCGTTGTAATATCTCGTTGCAAGCAAGTAATTTTTTCTCCAAATTTTGTTTAGATAGTTCTCGGTGGAAGCTATCCATCCGTAGTGTCTGCTTTTAAGATTGAACTGTTAAAAAAATAATAAAAAAGACAAAAGGTATTTGGATGTAAAAAATATACCTAACCTATTAAAGCCATCCGTTTAGTTTTTGGATCTTTTCTACGAATGGACAACTTGCATGAGAGGCTCCCTAAAAAAAAATTCTTTCGTTTTTAGGAGAGCTAATCTTTACCTTCCAGAAGAGTCCGTGATCTAAGTAAATTATAATTTTACGAAATTACTCTATACTCTAAGGGCGGCTTTGACAATCGAGTGCCGGCTACCGTAATCGACTCCGAAGGGTCGGTTACGGTATCCGACCCCGATTAAGGCTGTTCTGTGAGAGGGAGGGTGGGTGGAGGCGGGGCCCACTGGTTAGCCAATGTCGACTAATCGGTGGACAACCCCTTTGTCAAACTCGTCCTAATTGCTTTCAAGTGAATGGGCCAGTTTGGATGACGTTACGAGAGATGTCACTAACCTCTCGCATCTCATCTATCAAATATAATCATATTTTAAAATATTTTTTAAGAGTTATGAGTGAAGATTTTTATTTAAAAAACACATTTAGATTTGACCGATAACATGTCAGATATCTGTCATAGAAATTTTTCTTTTTGTCCATAGGGGGACCACTCACACTAGGAGTACGTGAGAGAGAGAATGTGTGTCAGGAAACAATGGTGGCTAGACATGTGAAGGCTCTATTGGATCCTGTGGGCCCTATAGGCATCGGAAAGGTGTGTCTCTTCCCGAAATGCTACTGGGCCTATAGTGCATGGATTAGATGAAATAAAGTCGGTGTGATCGCCAGAGATTTATACCTGAACCTCACAGGAGTGATGATCACAATGCCTTTGAAGCGGGAGAATATGGCTTCTTCCTGCCCTCGCTCTCGGCCGGCGAAGAACGGGGAGTTCGTATCTGCGAGTCAGTGATGAAGTTCTTGCAAATTAACCAGCAAATAGAGATAATAAACCCATTAGACTTCGATAGTGTAGTATATGCTCAAACCGAACGGAAAAACATACAATTGGAGGTGATCGTATCGGGAAGGGGGTTAGGAAGGGGGGTGGCCGAGACTTTCGATCATCCGCGGCCGAGACTTTCGATCATCCGCCTTCCCTATGTTTTGGGAGAAAACCTCTTTGAATAGGATCTGGGCAAGTCTAGTATACGTATAATGCAATAAAATAAACTAAAATGCAGCAACATAGAGAACAAAGGAAGAATGATGGTGTTTGCCCGTCAACCAAGAGAAGGCGGCCAAATATGTGGCCGTTCAAAGGTGGTAGGCGGCCATGTCGATGGCCACCTCTTGGAACTCGGGCCTCTTCCACGGCAGAGCTCTGCAACTTCTAGCAGAAGGTCGGGAAGGGTGCTCTCGTCCTCACAGCCCTCTTTGGGCTCACCGAGCTGCTAGCCTCTCCTGCTCCAAATGTCCAACCCCCCCCCCCCCTCTCGATTCTCCGGACGGGGTTTGTATGTGGGAGATTTCCTTCCCCGTAAAATCATTCGAAAACATAGTCAAAAGTGATTTTTGACCCATTCGGAGGTGAGAACATGTGAGACTAAGTTTTAAGATTAAACTGTTAAAATAATAAAAATGATAGAAGGTATTTGGACGTAAAACATGAGCCGAACACAATTAACTTATTAAACTCATCCTTTTAATTTTTTTAGATCTTTTCTATAAATGGATAACGTGAACGAGAGACTCCCTAAAAAGATTCTTTTATTTTTAAGAGAGTTAATCTTGACTATCTAACATCAAGTAAATCATAATTTCACGAAATTACTCTGACTATAATTAATTTAAAGTAAATGGGTCGATTTGGACGGTGTGGAGAGATGTCACAAATCTCTTGCATTTCATCTATCAAATTTAATTATAATTCTAAAATATTTTTTTATTTTTTTAAAATTATGAGTGATAATTTTTTTAAAAATACATATTTAAATTTAACGAATAACATGTGAGACATCTCTAAATTTTTCTTTGTCTACAAGGGGATCACCCACGCTAGGTGGGTGAGAGAGAGAGAGAGAGAGAGAGAGAGTGAGTGCATGTGTGTGTCAGGAAAATTCACCTGTGGCCAGACATGCGAAGGGCGCTCTTGGATCCTGTGGGCCTCACAGATATCCACCGCTGGACCCACAGGTTCTTACCGGTCCCGGCTTCCTCGTCCTCGTTCTCTCCCGTACTTCGGGTTCTTCTCCTTTAAAGGTTGCTCTCCTTCCCCACCTCCCCGTGCGCTCCTCTGCTCCGGTGGCCCCCGGAGGAGGAGGAGGAGGAGCGGAAGAGGACGAGAAAAGAGAGGAGCGGAGAGCAGCCGGCGACGACGAGGCGGGGAGGGCCTCGCTGGTGGCGCACCATTCTCAGCTCCCGGCGTCTCCGTTTCGCGAAGGTGATCTGAGGGTTCTCTACCCTGTTTGTTTCCCCCCCCTTTCCCCAACCTCTGCTCCTTTTTCTGTGGTTTTCGTTCGTTTCTGAGTCGTGGGTTCGTGAACCTGGGTCTTCAGCGCATACCTGTTGGGTTCTACGGGGAAGAATCCCCTGACCTCCTGGATTCTCTTGTGGGTTGTGGTTTGGTCACAGCTAACATTGTGGATCTCCTTTCTTTTTATTCTCTCTCTCTCTCTCTCTCTTTCTCTCTCTTTGAGTGAAAAACAATGTAGTAATTTTACTGGAATATTTTGCGGATCTCTTGATAGAAATTTTTTCGTTTGGGAGGAACAACAGGGTTGAAATTTTGCAGGAACACTTTATGGATCTCCTGATATAAACTGTTTCAGACTACCTATAATGGGATGATGGCAGCGAAGAGGGAACTCTTTAGATTGATTTCTATGAAAGGCAAGCGAGGAGACCAGGGACTCCCACATACAAATTTCAGACTATGCCCCCACCCCACAAACCATCCCCGCGAGGGGGGAGAAAAGGAGGAAAGAAGATGAGTAGGAAAAGGCCCTGAAGAAGAAAGGTAGGAGGAAAAGAAAGACAATATCCAAGACAACGGTATGTAAGGATTTAGAACCCATGGATTATGTCCGATCCATGAATACCAATCTGTACAAGAGCACCCTATTTGGGATGTGGGTGTCCTAAGAATCAAGTAGAGCACAAACGAACAGGAACAGTAATAATGTAATGAGTAAAGAGCAAAAGAGATTGTTAGAAGAGTCACTTGCCGCCTGGGAATCATTAAGAATAACAAAAGGTGATAGGTTATAATCAAAAGGGCAAGCATTGGATACCATCGAAAGTGGCATCATCCAATGAAAGTGTAGAAAAGGACTATTCAATGATGAAATATGATAATGTACTAACGAGCAACAACAAACAAGAGGCAACTACGTCTACGAAAACAAGAACGATGTCTAGTTATAGCAGCATGTCCGACATTTATGAAACAAACATGGTAGTAACTTGTGATTAACGGCGAGTTTTTCTCAAAAGAAATGCAGTGGAATTAAAATCGTTAGTGTGCAACTGGAAAAGGAAAAATAATAACTGCGAGGTAAAGGTGGGTTATTTAATTTGGTCACCTTGATTATGTTTCTTTGCAAGTATGGTAGAATTCCTGCATGCTCATTTCTATATTATAGTGAAGAACTAGGGAGTTACTTTTTTGCATGGACTCTGTAGGCAGAAACGGTGATTTTGAATGGGGGCTTTGCTGCAGTGATGGATGTGGGACAAATTGTCATCATCATCTCTTACGCATTGGCTCTGTTTGCATTGGGATTTTCAGTTCTTTTGTTTCTCCCGTCAGCTGAGTGTGGATGAGAGTTGTGGGTTTCTTTCTTGTAGCTGGTGCAGATTGTTAGTGAAAGATATTTTACACTGTCATTCATGGTAATTGCAACCGAGTGCGACACAAGAGAGAGGACACGGGAAGTGAGTTTTGAGGGAGGCACACTGTGTTGTGAGCTACTGTGGAAGCATGTATTCATAAATCAGGAACTATAGTTTCCATCATTTACTTGTCTGTAATCTGCTTCAATTTGTTGGATTAATTTTTCTAGTACAAAATATTCTCATCTCAAGCAATAAATCTTTTTGATGACTCCTCAGTTCTCATGCTATATATAGAGATCATGGATAATGAGTTTCATCTAAATTGAGAGGTACCTTCAGTCTTGTGATCCTCAACTCTTGATCTTCTCTCTTATATGTTATAAAAATGATTCACTACTTTTGATTTTATAGCATTGTTTTTAATGATCAGAATTAAGATATTATGCTCTAAAAGAAATTCAACAAGCAAGTAATAAAAACCGTTAGTTTGCGAAGCTTGTGTTTGGACATCATGTAACCTATCTTTCCATTTTTTTCAGGAATAAAAGAGTTTCAAGATAATACAAAACAATTGTGAAAATTAGATCATTCACATGATATCGACTTGCAGTTCCTGTTACAAATCAATTGCAAGCATATCATGTAGATAATTTTGTCTGATTTCTTGTGAATCAAATAGGTGGCACAATGGTCTCACAGGGTTTCACCGTCGACTTAAACAAGCCTCTTGTTTTCCAGGTTACATTCCATGTGCTTCTTACCTTTCTTCATTTAGGTGATCTTAGTGATCATTGTTTAGTCAACTACTTCATGGATGATCTGGTGATAAATTAACAATATCTAACTACCAGAACAATGGATTCTCTAATTTTGTAAGGTTGGCCATCTTGGAGAAGCCTATGAAGACTGGGTTCACCAACCAATTGTCAGCAAAGAAGGTCCAAGGTTTTTTGAGAATGATTTTTGTGAGGTATATTTCAGTATGTGCTACATCTAGCCTATGCTCATAACTTAAAAGCTGTATTGGTTTTCAATACCATTTAGCTTCAAAAGTCTATAAATTCCAGTTCACATTTCTGATTCATATCTATTACAAAATCCAGTCGTTAACACGGACTGTATGGTGGGTTATTCCTGTTATCTGGCTGCCAGTCGTATGTTGGTTCGTGTCCAGGTCGATTGTAATGGGCCATACACTTCCTCAAGTAGCCACAATGGTTGTTTGTGGAATACTTGTGTGGTCATTGTTGGAGTACACTCTGCACCGCTTTCTTTTCCACATTAAGACAAGAAGTTACTGGTAAGGGTTTTCTACTTTCATCCATGTTTAGACCATGTCTTTGGCTAGTTTTCTGAATGATCAAGATTTGGCTTTGTCAAACTAGACATTACATCCCATTTATATTACAATGTAGGGGAAACACTGCACATTACCTTCTCCATGGATGCCACCATAAGCATCCTATGGATGGACTACGCCTTGTTTTTCCTCCAGCTGCCACAGCTATTCTATGCATCCCAGTATGTTCTCCTTTCACTCTTCCTTCTTTTCTTAGGTACTACCTGCGAAGTTGATCCGAACAGTGGTTATGTGCATATACTAATACTCATATATTAGTTAATGAGCAAGCTTTTCCGCATATAGCATCGTTGAGGTCCTCATAGTGGAAGGACATGCATTGAGTCCTCCTTTTATTGCTGACTATTATTTGAAACCTTTGGACAGAATGAGAGGGGTGATCACATGAACTGTACTCAACTTCATTGCTGATGGACTTCTTGTTGGAGTCATGTCACAATAAACCATAGGAACTGGTTAACAATTTATTCTCACATCTGCATTTAGGTTTTTGTAGTTGTTGTCTTTTACTGATGGCAACCATTAATTTATTTATTTGTCAATCTTGGCTTCCTGTTATGCTACCCTTTCATTATTTTTCCTTCTCTTGTTGAATAAATCCAGGTCTGGACTCTTTTCAAAATCCTAGCGACACCTTCAACTGCTCCGGCCCTGTTCGGAGGTGGATTGTTGGGCTATGTCATCTATGACTGCACTCATTACTACCTGCATCATGGACAACCATCTAAACATTCAGTCCGCAATCTCAAGGTGAAATGATCTTTTTGTTTCGAACTTCCCAGTTGAATGTGGTCTATGATTCAGCTGATATTTTGACGGTATTGCTGATGCCAATATGCTGATTACTTGGTTTGTTTGCCAGCGGTATCATTTGAACCATCATTTCAGGATTCAAAACAAGGGTTTTGGGATCACTTCCTCTCTGTGGGACAGGATCTTTGGAACTCTACCACCATCGAGAGCTTTTGGAGGAAAGGTTAATTAATTTTTATTGTTTAGAACAATCTTGCTTACAGTGAACCCTTCATGTGTATTATTATTGTCAGCGATGGTAAGAGCATGGGCTTGTTTCGGTGTTACATCTTAGATTGACCAGTTCGTTATGACACCCGATGTTCAAATTTCACGTACTCTGGTAGATTTGGCTGGTTATTGGAATGTGATCTTTCTTGTATCTGAAGTGAAATTTCTCTGGTCACAAATAATACAAAGTTGGGATGGATTGCTTGATCCAGATTACCTAATCGCACACCTTCTGAAAAATGAAAGAAATGTCCACCGGTATCATGTCTCTGCTCCATGACCACAAGTTTTGTTTGTCAAAGCAAAGAATTGTTGAAATCACAACCAACCCACAAAAAATCATGTTTTATTTTACCCTCATCCAAACAAAATAGTTCAGGTTTTAAAATTGGAGAAATACTCGGGTTTTTAAACCGGTGATTCTCAAACCAGAGAAATTACATCAAAACAAATGACACCCGAGTTGTAGAGTACAAAAACACCTGCAAATTAACATGTGGTACATGCGTAGATTCAGAGGTAATGAAATATTCAGCAAAGTTTGCTTAATTAGTGAGATTAGAATATGAATAACATACAAAAGTATTGCAAAAAATTTTATTCGTAAGTTTTCAATATTTATAATTGAGAGAGCTACAAAAAAATTTTGACGGGACGGGGTAACGATCGGTTGGTGTTTCCGTTTAGGAGATTGCTATATTCTATTTCTAGTGCCCTCTTTTGTTTCTTTTGGGGGTAATTTGATAGAGTGGGTTAAGGTTGGGGCGGGGCAGTCGGGGTTGACTTATTCAACTCCACGGTGTAGAGTGGGGTAATCGTGGTTTCCTCTTATAAGTCTCGATTAGGGTGAGTTGTTCAAGGATTTATTAAATCGGGATCGACGTGACATCGGTGAAATTGGCATGAGACCAGCCAATACGTCACCCGTGGGTGACGCATTCGGTTATCAAACTACCCCTTCAAGAGCAACTTACGTACTAAAAATGAAACGCAAAACCTAAATTAGGAAATGTCTTTCAAATTAAATCGTGATCATGTTGTAGATTAAAGATACGTGCATGCCAAACTGTAAACCTAAAATTGGGACAAATATCCAAATTAACCACGATTTTGGTGTTATATATTTAAATATCCTGATTTTCATTTATATATTTAAGAATGTAAGAATCTTTGAGACACCTAGGCATAAATTGCGTTATCAATGAAAAAATTGGCAAACTAAAACTCAAAATGTGGAAGGAACGGCCTTAGGCCTTCCTTTTAGTGGAGGAATGCTCCCCAACTTGGGGCCGAGGATTGAGGAATGCCCCTCTTGTCCATAGGCTGTATATCATGAGGACCTAGGGAATGCCAATAGGATAAGAAGCTAGTCTCCTCACGGTAAAGTTTCTCTCGTTAAAGATCTATTTGGCCTAAATGCATGGTGTACTGGAGCTCTGGGAATGACCCAACTCATGATCATCATTAAGATCCAATCAAATAATGAAAATGCAGTAATATCTTGATCACTCAAAGAACAATCTTCATCCTTTGATGTCCCCATCAATCTTCCCCGAGTAGGAGAAACTCGATTCCGTCGAGTATGGGGTCCTGTCGACTGGAGAAGTCCGTCGTAGTGTGGCCTACAAAAGGGGCATCCTCTCCCCGCACTAGACTGTGCAGGTAAGTTCCTCTCCCCATTGTGGGCCCCTGCTCATCTTGTATAAGTCCTATCTGCATGCACTGCTATCGAATGGGACCTGAAGGTGGAGACTCTGGGGTGGGATCACTCTCAAAATGGGGAGAAGACCCAAACAATTCACTAGGCGGCACCGCTAGATCCCGGCAGGCTCCCGGATCCAAGACATCGTGAGTAGAATCGACACCAGTGGCAACATGTAGGTCCTCAACAAGAACGGTCGACCTAACACATTTGAAATCGCTAGGGAAACCAGCATCACTAGCCTTGATCATGGCGTAGTCTCTCTCGTGGGGCTCACGTGGCTGTCAGCGCTTTTTGGCTAACCCTATGTGGTGCACACTGTTGGCCATGATGGAATGCAAACCTCTAGAAGACTCAGACGTATATGCATGCAAGCTCAATAGATCCTGATGCTGGGACTCATCTAAAGTAGCAGGACTACTAGGTGGGGAAGGATGAATCACAACACACCTAAGGACACCCAATTGGACACCATCCGGATTAGGGTCCTCCTGACCTTCCTTCATCTCCTCAAAAAACTCATCTGCTAGATTCGGCTTTGCCTCATAGCTAATGGATACAATTCCAGGTGGAGCATCTTCTGCCTGCGTGTCCTCTATAACTAGAGATGAATGAGAAGGACACTAACCAGCATAATGGTCAAATCCTTTGCAGCGAAAACACTACTGGCGTGACCCGCCATCCTGCGGAGGCTCACCAACCATTGGTCCCTCTCCCTTGTCTTCACGAGGGGCCGGGAGTGCTGGCAGCTGCGGGCGAGGTATAGGGGCGGGTGGAGCAGGCACAGGTGGCGGAGGACAAGGAAGAGGGTTCCCCGGTAGGGGCGACCGAGGCCTTAGGGCAGGAGTGTCCTGCCTCGTGGGTTCCTATGGTCGTACCACCGGTCCCCTCGAGTAGGAGCCAGATGAGTTGCGAGGCTTGGCACCCCGCTGAAAAGTAGACTCCTGCCGTAAGGCAGACTCGAACTCTGACTCGAATTGCTCAACCTCTAGAGCGACTTGGTAAGCGTACTCCAGAGTGGTCACATTGCGGCGAAGCAATTCATATTGGTAGTGAAGTCACAGACCTTTATGGAAGCGCGATATGGTCATGGCGCTCTCCTCTCGGACTCCACATCTCAACAGGTACTCATCAAATTCCCTAATATACTCAGACACTGACCTGCTACCCTGGGTGAGACTCTGCCACCTTTCTATAAGACGCTGACGGTAAGTGGCAGGAAGATACTTCTCACACAACTTCCTCTTCATCTCGTCCCAGGTCTCAATGGGGTCCTAATGTCGCTGCATAAGCAAGCTCTCCACATTCATCCAATAAGTTTGCACTTGCCCAAGCAGCCTCATTTTGGCGAAGCGGACTCGCCGACGGTCGGACATATCGTACCACTCGAAGTATCGGTCCATACCGGCCTCCCAATCAAGGTAGTCCTTGGGTTCCAAGGACCCATCAAAACTTGGGGCATCCGCTCGCACGTTCCGAAGAATGCGGTCATCCTCATCATCATGATTCCACCGTGGGACACGACGGTCTCTCCCATGACCATATACCTCGTCCCCTAACACATCATCAAAATCCTGGGCTCTAAGCCTCCGATCCTCAGCCCTTTGAGTCCTAAGGGCTATGGGCTGCTGCATCTGCCCAGGATGGGCGTCTGCTAGCCCTTGGTTCCCACCAAGCGGTGCCCTCTCAAGGGCTGCGAGACGCGCAACCAAACCTTGGACCGATCAGTCAGACACATCCATCCTATCCTTCATGGCCTTCAGCCTAACCTCGACACAGCCTAGATGCTCCCGTGTGTGCAAGTCCAACTCGCCCATCCTATCCATAAGGGTGTGCATAACTCCGACCAAGGGAGGGTCCTCGGGGGCCTGGTCACGGGGATCGGCCATGGGTGCAAGTGACAAATACTCGGTTCCCCTGCGGGTGGGCATGCAAGGGAAGGCTAACTGTAATGGGAATGCAGAATGGACGTGGACTACCCTAGACTCTAACCGTTCTCTGATACCAAAAATTGATGTGGGACGTTGCAACTCTGAGGGAAAATGCAAATCTAGGACTCTAGATGTTCGCTCGACAACCCTAAGCAACTACGGCCAGTGTAAGCATGCACGACAGAGCCACCTTTGGCTCAACAACCACGAAGCTCTCAAGAGTAGAAATGCCACTAACAAGAATAGCAAGCTCACAGTCGTCCCGAGAGAGGGAAAACGTGGGGATCCGGCCGGTTGAGAAACCCGCCTAGTCAAGGGTAGTCGACTCTCTCACGTGCTCGGGTTGAGCCGCGGGATGGCTATCTCACTCTCTCACACAGCGGTGACTAAGAGATAAACTAGCCAGGCATCCTAACTCTCATGAACAGCGGCAGAAGAACTAATACTAAACAAGCAAGCACCAAGAAGGGAGAAGGAACCGTACCTCCACGCTAGCGCGTGGGGAAGGCAACCCTGGCCAAGACGCGCAACCCCGATACAAGAGTAACAAAATAGTATAGACCAGAACCCATATGCCCACTCCTCATAGGGAGGTAAAAGGCTACAAAGAGAACTCCGGGGTTGGCACGTTTGGGTTGATGGGCAACAAGCTGGGGACTCTTTGGGGCGATGGCGGGCGGCTGGTTCGGTCCGAGCTCTATTCAGATCTGCTGAGGTAGTAAGCGGGTTGGGGACGCCGTATAGAGCCGAGGGAAACTGGGAACCGCCACGGGTACAACCGAGGTCAATCTGCCATGTAGACAGGTGCAGCACGAAAAGGAGGCAGTCCGGTGAGGGCTGGTCGGCCCCCTTCTGGTTGTATCTTGTGGGCCGTGCAGGTGCAGATCTAGTCTGCACAGGTGGCAGGCGACCAACAGGAAGTCGGCCACAGACGGGTGGCCTCCGACATAGTTCTTGCGCGATAGTTGGCGTGGACGATGGCGCGGGAGTCCATGACGACCCTGGATGGATGGAGAACACTCGTGCATAGCGGGGACGCGGGAAGGGGCCCCGTAATAGAGGTCACTTCCTGCATGTGACGACCGGGATCTCGGATACCAGATATACCCGATAGGATAATCGAATACACCTGATACCACTTGGAACCCGCGAGGCCTCCCAAGAGTGATACAGCTCCGAAGGGAAAAAGGATTATCGTGTAGTACATTGAACTGACAGATATAGCAGTAAGCAATTAAATTTCATTAGACTGAATTACTGAAATAGCAGAAATAAAATTATTTTTTAATTAACAGATTACAATTAACAATTATATACCCAGAGTCAAGTCCAAAGGAAAGACAGCAAGTCTACCAAGTACAGTCGATAGAGAAGAAAGACGTACCAAAGAGTCGGGGGAAGCCCGACGAAGGTACCAGCTGGCCACAACCACACGCTACGAGCACGCGCACCAGGAACCACACGGAAGCAGACGAACAACGTCACCCCACCTGAAAAGTAGGGGTGAGCCTCGTGTCACTGGCTCAGTAGGGGTCACGCAGATCCCCACTAAAAAACACGCAGTAACACGCTAAAACTGTAGGTAAACGACAGCAGTAGCCAAACAGGAAAGCTACACTAGAAAGCTGCAAGTCTACACTAGAACGCAGTAAAGGAACAGACGGGTAGCAGGAGTAGGGAGCAAGCTAAGGAAGAGGGAGAAGAGCCCGTGCCAAACAACGGCTACCGAACTAACCTCGGCACCCCAAACTACTCCAAGCAACAGTAGGAAGGTGACTCAGAGCTGACACGGTCAGGAGTTGCCGATCTGCCGACAAAACGCCAGGCCTAAAGCGAAGACCTGCAAGGACAACAAGAAAGCCTAGGAAAACCTAGACTGACAACACGACCAGAACGTCGTGCACACTGCCCCACGCACGACCAGAATGTCGCGGAGGCGACAGAACACCGACCTCGAGTACAGCCACAGAAAGGCTAACCCGGGAAGGTCACGACGCACAGAAACACCGAGAGTCACGTGTCACGTGACGGGAGTGCCTCTCCACAGCCAGCTGCGTCCACTGACGTCTTATGCTGCACCACCCGTACCGAGCCTAACCACGCCTAACCGAACAGGCGGAGTCTCTGGTACTCTCTGTCCAAACCAGAACCAGGACAGCAACCGAGTTCGAGTAACTAGACAGGGGAACGCCCGTTGGCGTCTCGTCCAAAGCCCCTAACCACGTGTGCACACACTAGCTCTCGCCTAAGCCAGGCCTCTAGCTAGTATTCTCCCCCCGTAGGATGCTACGGTAATCGAGCCGGGAGCCCACGGAACTAGCTTAGGAACCGTTTAACGGGAACACCCCTCCCACCACTCCTGAGGTGGGTCGACAACTGAAAGTCGAGGGTAACAGAAAGTGGAGGCTCACGAAACACGGAGACCCAAAACACGAGTGCCGAAGTACAGACATGTTAAACAACCACTGTCACCCGTACTTCCAAGCACACATGGCGGCACTGACAACTGCCGACCGACTAAGGGCAGGGCAACTGGACCTACCAGCGCAACGATCCTTGAGTCGGACGACTCGAAGGCAAGATTGTCACGAATAGCGGAACAAGCCGCCAATCGGTCTAAAACCTAAGCCAGAGAAAACGACATACTCCGCAAGAACACAACGCACGGAGACCTGAGGGAACACCGAGAACCCTCAGCACACCTGGACACATAGACCGAGGTAAGACAACACCTCAAGGTATCCAGAACCAACGTCTCAGGATGGACAGAACTGCTGAGACACGCAGGGCCACCCGTCAACCCCTGGGTAACCCCCGGTTGACCGGAGCCAGACAACACCGACACAAGCAATCGACGCACACACAGCATGCACAAGCACTCCTTGCTGTCCCATCATGGTTACTGCCCTCATAGGACGTCAATAGACACCCACGGGTCACGGGCAAACCACGAGACCAAGCCAAGACAAGCAGAAACCGAAGCGGCAATAACAACGCTCTGGCAGAACTGACCGTCATTCAACCGCTAGGCAGACCTAACAGTCAAGGAACAGCCGCCACGCAACTAGAGGCAAGGGCATTGGCAGTTCTAGATTGCGTCGTTAGGGAACTGTCGCAGTCAGGGAAAAGACTGCACCCAGTCACCTAACCCGACCGATCCAGAAGACCACTGCCACACAAACACAGCCCTAGAACACAAACCTACAACCAACCAACACACGGGCGAACACCGAACAACCCAATGGCCATCACGGCCACAACAGGGCTGTAACGCACCACCACAGGCACGTTACACGAGCCTGATGCACCAGGACAGGTGCGTCAGAGCCAACAGGCCAACGAACAGAACACGAACCACGTAACGCACCAGGCCAAGTGCGTTACAGCACCTGATGCGCCCGGACAGAGCCGTCAGGGCCAACAAACCCGAAACCACAACACCGGCAAACGGCGTGTGACGGATCAGCCTAAGTCCGCCACAGCCACCTGGCGCATGGGGTTAGGTGCGTTACACCAACCGCCATTTCCAGACAAACATCGGTCAAATGCCACGTAACGGACCTACACAGGTGCGTTACCTGACTCTAATGCACAGGGAGGAGTCCGTCATGGCAAACCGACCGACACAGTCACCGAGGAAGGCATGGTCAACGAGAGACTGATAGCCATAGCCCTCGAGAACCACCCGAGCGTAACGCACCTCCATAGGCGCGTCACAACCATGTGACGGTCCAGCACTTGTCCGTCACACCCCACTCACCTCGAAAGACCCGAATCAAGCAGGAAGCGTAACGCACCTCCCATGGTGCGTCACAACCATGTGACAGTCTAGCACTGGTCTGTCACACTCCACCTGCCTCGAAGCACCAAAAATGAACGGCGAGCGTAACGGTCTATCGAGGGGCTGTCACAGCAAGTGACGGTCTCTGAAACGACCGTTACACCGATCCGATGCGAAAAATAGAGGAATGGCCGAATCGGCCCGTCCCACGCCCCATTCACGCCGTAGCGTAGGGGAAACAGTCGCACACGACCAAAAACAACTCTAGGCAGCCAAAAACTAAAACGCACGAACGGGGCGATTCCAATGAATCGACCCAAAATGGGTCACCGGGGTTCCCGGACTTCCACCGGCCCCGAATGACAACCGATTGACACGAAACTGACGTGAATGGGATCCAGACATCCCAACGGTCATTTTGACACTAACTAGACCGAGAATGGTTGTTGTTTTTTGGCGAACCCTGAAAATCCCAAAAATGATGATTTCCACTAAACCGGCCCGATCTCCCCCGATTGAGCACCAAATCGCGTGCATGAGTAGGGAAAACGTGCAGAACGAAGTGGTGGTCCATCTCCCTACCTCCACTGAGGAAACCGAGCGCCGAGGTGACTAAACCGCACCGAAAATCACAACACGAACCGAACCGTCGGCTTTGAATTCACCGTTCGAGATCGCGCCCAAACCGCACCGATCCTCGCTCCACCACGCGCCTCAACAGCTCCCCGGCTTCGCTACCTCACCCACGGTTGCCTCCGTCAGCAGCCGGAGCCGAGAGGGTGAGAGAACGAGAGAGAACGGGAGAGAGAGGGAGTGAGGGCGTGAGTGAGAAGAGAGAGAGGGGGGTTATATAAAAAAAAAGAAATTAGAAAATTTTCTAATTTCTGAAATTCCGAAAAATGCACCGAAAATGCCCTAATTCAGAAAAATACGTAAAAATAGTCGAAACGATCGGCTCGAAGAGTACATCGCAACTGCGGCGTCCACGAGTCGATGAATTGAGAAACAAACCCACCGTAGGGTTCCGTAACTAGTACGAGAGAAAAACCCATACGGATCGTAAAACTCAACTCGGGAGCTACAGAAGCGATCCGAAACTCTCCAAAAAGGATCCGAAAGACCTAATAGAGATCCGAAAAAGATCCACTAAGGATCCGAGATATTACATTGCAGGTCATATGGCAACCTGGTCAGCGTGGGATGACGAAGGTGCACGCCATTGTCAGGTCCGGAGGCGCATAATGACGAGATCGGTCCCGTTGCGAAGGGGGCTCAGAGTAGTACGACCCTAGGGAAGGGCAGCTCCTTTCTCGCAGCAGGGTCACCAGGGGAAATCCCGCAACAGAGGGGTCTGACTGGCAGTCTGACAGGTCCTGCGGGGATGGGACGTGGAGAGGGAGGTGCAGCGAGGCTATGTGGCAGTGCTGGGTTGTGGGGGTGACCATGGATTTAGGAAGGGCGGGGACGAGGGTGAGTGGGAGGTTGTGAGGGTTGGGCATGAGGCGAACAGGGTTGGGAGAGAGGGGGTGGAGCGACGGCCTAGCTTGCTGGCCTGCACATGCGCAGGTTGCACCAGCAGCAAGAGGTGCGTGGAGAGGGGTTGAGTGCGGCCTGGGGATGCAGGGGTTTGGTGCTGGTGTGATGGGGAAACAGCAGGGGAAGGTGAAGGAAGAAGATGGGGCAGGGGAAGGGCGGACCAGACATGTATGCAGGCTGCTGTCCTACAGCGTAGATAGCATGGGAAGGAGGGTGACCTGTACAGCTAGGGGCAACGAGCGAGCGAGGGAGGTGTGGCAGCAGCGAGAGGAAGAAGATGAGGTGAGGCGAGGCGTGGCAGAGCAAAAACAGCAAGGGGGGGCGTAGGAAGAAGATAGGGAGCTGGTCTCTCACCATGCCATAGGGGCATCTCACCCCAAACCCTAGGCGTCTCACCTAGAGGAGTGCTCGTCTCAAGCATAAGTCCCAAGGAGGGAGAAAGGGGCGTAGCCACTTATTATGAAATTCCAATATTATTCTCCAAAACATGTTTACAAGAGAGTATATATAGAGAAGGAAACAAAAACCCTAACCCTAACCTCACTTGGACTCCTACTAGACAAATTTATCCTCCTTGTTTTAATTACCCTAGCTAGTTTCCTAATAGGAAGAGGAAAGAAGGGGGAAGGGAGGGGGGCGCCCAGCCCATGTCCATTTGTGGACTAGGAAGGGAGGGTGCACCTCCCTTGGGCCCATCCAAGGAGAAGAGGGCAACTAGCCCATGTGCAGCCTCCTCGTGGGTCTTATGCAACCACAAAGGCCCATCTACCTAAGACTGGACTCTACTAAGACATATGGCCCTCAATTAGCCCTCAAGATAACTCAAATGACCCATAAACAATGTCCAAACTCAAATAACAATCTTCATGCCTTGATGTCGCCATCACCTCTCCGCTGCCTTCACCTCGACCTCTGCCACCCTCGCCTCAATCTCTGTTATCTTTGCCTCGGCCTCGGCTGCCTTCGTCGTGACTTCCGCTTTCTCCTACTCCATTGTCAGCAGGGGCCCACGAAGCTCCTCTCGTTTAACCCCCCACTGCCTCGAGCTCACTTTGTGAGCCCGGCGCTCATCATCAAGAATCCCACTCTTGAGGTCAGCCATGTAGCGAGCTTGGGATAGCTGATCGGCCAGGGAGCACACCCTCTCCTAATCCGCTCGGGATTGAGAGTGAAGCGACTCGACCTTCTGGCGGAGGGCCTCGTGCTCTAAACCGAGTTGGCCATACTTCTGATCCAACTCGGTGCGAGTCTTTGCCTATGCCGACTCAACCCTCTCTACTCGCCCCATTCGATCTGCGGCCTCAGCCCCCAATTGAGCCAGAAAGAGGGCCCCCTCCATGACCCTCTCGAGCAATGTCTGGGATGTACGCTGGAAGCTCGACCCGGCTGGTGGTAGTCACCAGAGCTCGGCAACACTCATAGATGGATTTTCGGAGGGTGAACCGCCCTCACTGAGGCACCCGCAAGATAACTCAAATGACCCATAAACAATGTCCAAACTCAAATAACAATCTTCATGCCTTGATGTCCCCATCACCTCTCCACTGCCTTCACCTCGACCTCTGCCACCCTCGCCTCATCAATCTCTGTTATCTTTGCCTCGACCTCGGCTGCCTTCACCGTGACTTCTGCTTTCTCCTGCTCCATTGTCAGTAGGGGCCCCTATGAAGCTCCTCTCGTTTAACCCCCCACTACCTCGAGATCACTTTGTGAGCCCGGCGCTCATCATCAAGAAGCCCACACTTGAGGTCGGCCATGTAGTGAGCCTGGGACAGCTGATCGACCAGGGAGCACACCCTCTTCTGGCGGAGGGCCTCGTGCTCTAAACCGAGTTGGCCATACTTATGATCCAACTCGGTGCGAGTCTTTGCCTATGCCGACTCAGCCCTCTCTACTCGCCCCATTCGATCTGCGGCCTCAGCCCCCAATTGAGCCAGAAAGAGGGCCCCCTCCATGACCCTCTCGAGCAATGTCTGGGATGTACGCTGGAAGCTCGACCCGGCTGGTGGTAGTCACCAGAGCTCGGCAACACTCATAGATGGATTTTCGGAGGGTGAACCGCCCTCACTGAGGCACCCGCAAGATAACTCAAATGACCCATAAACAATGTCCAAACTCAAATAACAATCTTCATGCCTTGATGTCCCCATCACCTCTCCACTGCCTTCACCTCGACCTCTGCCACCCTCGCCTCATCAATCTCTGTTATCTTTGCCTCGACCTCGGCTGCCTTCACCGTGACTTCTACTTTCTCCTGCTCCATTGTCAGTAGGGGCCCCTATGAAGCTCCTCTCGTTTAACCCCCCACTACCTCGAGATCACTTTGTGAGCCCAGCGCTCATCATCAAGAAGCCCACACTTGAGGTCGGCCATGTAGTGAGCCTGGGACAGCTGATCGACCAGGGAGCACACCCTCTCCTAATCCACTAAGGATTGAGAGTGGAGCGACTCTCGACCTTCTGGCGAAGGGCCTCGTGCTCTGAAACCGAGTTGGCCATACTTCCGATCCAGCTCGGTGCGAGCCTTTGCCTGTGCCGACTCAACTCGCCCCATTCGATCTAGGGCCTCAGCCCCCAATTGAGCCAGAAAGAGGGCCCCCTCCATGACCCTCTCGAGCAGTGTCTGGGATGTACGCTGGAGGCTCGACCCGGCTGGTGGTAGTCACCAAAGCTCGACAACACTCATAGATGGATTTTCAGAGGGCGAACCACCCTCGCTGAGGCGCGACACTCTGGCGGTAGAGGTGTTGGGGGCCTCTTGCTCTGAACCGAGTTGACCATACTTCCGATCTAGCTCGGTGCGAGCCTTTGCCTATGCCGACTTAGCCCTCTCTACTCGCTCCATTCAATCTGCGGCCCGCCCCCGCTAAGGCGCAACACTCTAGCTGCGGGCACTCTAACTGCGGAGGTGTCGGGACAACCAAACGATGTTCCACATCGGGGTCAATGGTAGGGCCCCCGACAGAGTATAGATGCGAGATAAACCTTTGATGCCCCCCCATGAGGTATTGTCTCCAGAGCGGAGGTGGGATTTTATCCTTATAAAATGACCCTCTTGGGCTAAGAGGTGAAGACCTATCTTATAAGCACTTGGTTACTTTCTCAACATCCGATGTGGGACTAATCATGTGACCCTAGGTCCCACTGGACTAGCTCCCCTTGAGAAAGCAAGTGAGTGCAAGCTCAGGGTTCCCTGACGCCATTATATAAATGCGAGATAAACTTTTGGTACCGCCAAGAGATATTATCACCAGAGCGGAGGTGGGATTTCATCCTTGTAAAAAGGACCTCTTGGATTAAGAGGTGAAGAGTTGTCTTATGAATATTCAGTTGCTTTCTCAACATCTGATGTAGGATTAATCCTGTAACCTTAGGTCCCACTATACAAAGAATTACCCTTGCTTCTTGCAACAGTAGAGGAACTGAGACTAGTGGGTGTAGGATTGGAAGCCCTCCCTAAACTTTGTCATGGGCCATGGGTTGTCAATAGGGACATCATTAATAGTAGGTGATCATTATTAGCAGAGTTATCGTCTCAGTTGAAGCCAGCGGCTCAATAAGCCAACATCTCAATCGAAGCATGTCGTAACAGACGCATTACAGACTCGGTCTGCGTCTCAGTTGAAGCCAGCGAATCAGTTGAAGCCTGCCGTAACAGGTGCCCCTTCCTAGCGCCTGCTGTTCCACAAGTCTTGTTAACAACTACCACAACCTCTGTTATTATCCATCATATTCTAGTTTGTATGTATTTATCCTTAACTCACCTGAACGCAAGGTGATTTGTTGTAACTACCGTATATCCTGTACTCCCTATAATCCAAGTGATCTTCTCTGGAAGATAAAACAGAGAGACAGAAAATCTTCACATCTCCTTCAAGTCTTTCATGGCATCAGAGCATCTCTGACCACCATCTTGTGATCCTGACCTCTCTCCCTGGTTTGGTGCATCTCCATAAACACTACTAGCCATGGCCACTTCTGCTCCCACTGGTACTGCTACCTTTCCTAATCTAGCCTTCCGTCTTGAAGCAGACAACTATCTGCTATGGGTGGTTCGCATACAACCCATCCTTGCTGCACACAAGCTCTTGAACTATGTGGATGGACCGCGTGAGGCACCTGCTATGAGCATCAAGGCTACTGCCGACGGGAAAGAGGTAAACATATCCAACCCTGAATATGAGAAGTGGCATGCTCAAGATCAGATGGCTTTTGGATTGATCTTCAACACTATTTCTGATGATATGATGATTTATGTTCTTGATAAACATCATGCTCGTGAAGCCTGGCTCACATTTGAAAACCTGTTTGTTGTCAAGTGTGAAGCCTGATACAATGTTCTTCGAACTGAGCTTCATTCTCTAGCTGAAGGAGATCAATCCACGTCTGCTTACCTTGCTCGGGCAAGGCAGATCTGTTGAAAATATATGCTGAAAATAATAAAAAACTAACAATAAATTAATTAAATCTAAAACATAAATTAAGAGGTTTAAGAAAGCGTAACCTTTTGGTCGAAGCGCGATGTCACTGAACTAAGAGAATTTATTGTCGACCGACGTGCGATCCTCGTGACAATGATCTCTTAGAGATAAGACGACCCCGGGTAGACGATACCCGCTCTTCTTTCGGCACGTCCTCCAGAAGAACTTTACGAACACGATCTATCTCACAAGTACTCAGCAAAATGAAAATAAGAACAATAAAAAAAAGAGAGCTTTTAGATGAGAACCGTGAGAGAAAGAAAGAAGAAATGATGTGTGAGTATTGTATCCGGATGACCACCCTCGGTCGTCTATTTATAGGGTTATAGTAACCCTTCAAAAAATAGAAATCGGTGGATGGGTAACGTTCGAAACGGACGTTTTAATCTCCAACGGATGAATCCGTCCGCTTTTGGTAGGTTTTAAATCACCGTAAACACGGTGCGTTAACAATCCTCCACATGGTTTAAAACCTTCAAATCTTACAAAGTAAGTATATAAAAGAAAATGTTGTTGAGTACCTTCTACTATGCAGTAGGTGAAAATACCTTTCGGTTTGAATTTTCACTTAGTGATATTTGGTGTTGTCTGTGGGAGCGCTTGGTGGACTAGACCTTGAACCATGTCCCATTGATCAGACACCCCCAAATTCACACATAGTATAGATAGATCGAGATTCTAAGCGGGTTGCGTTATTAATGACCTGGCGCAGGTATCTCATGTGTGTTTTAGAAAATAGCCCACATTTTCATAGTGCCTCACGACTCCACACATGTCGGTGAATCCTTTAAAGGGTGGAAGCAAGGTAACCATCCTGCCACTTGGATCTCGGATTCATTAAGAGTATAGCACTCACCCTTACCTCTTGCTTTTAAATGAGCACTAGCGCCATAGGGATGAGAACATAATTTATTAGTGCTCTCCCAAGTTACCTATCAAGCTTGTTTCTACCCATTGAACCGCCGTGAGGTTGGGTTACCGCCGTGGTAACTTCTTTTTCTTATGGGCTTAATCCCATCCCTCTCGACGCCTCTAGAATCACCATTCTAGATAAGCCTTTTGTAAGGCATCTACCAAATTTCTTTCTGATTCACAAAGTTTAAAGCAATTAATTGTTACTTCATTTTATCTCTTATTGATTTATGTCTCACTTTTAAGTGTCTGTTCATCTTTACATCTGCATTAGCTTGCATACATTTATCAATGGCAGATTTATAATCACATAATATAGATATGGGAGGTAGTGGATTAGTAATTAAAGGAATATCAGCTAGAAGGTCTCTCAACCATTCTGCCTCTGTGCAGGTGGTGTCTAGTGTAATCATTTCAGATTCCATAGTGCTCCTAGCTAACATTGTTTGTTTAGTTGATTTTCAAGATACTGCACCTCCTCCTAAGAGAAAAATAAAGCATGATGTGGATTTTATATCTAAAGAATCACTAATCCAATTTGTATCACTATATCCCTCTAAGACCTAAAGATAACCAGTGTAGTGTAATCCGTAAGTTATAGTCTCTTTTAAATACCTAAGTACTCTTTCTAAGGCTTTCCAATGACTCTCATCAGGGTTTATAGTGTATCTACTAAGCCTATTGACCGCATATGCAATATCAGGCCTGGTGTAATTTTTTAAAAATCCAAGTGACCTTATAATTTGTGCATATTCACTTTGTAGTGTTGGATGTCCTAAATTTTTCTTTAAGTGAATACTAGGGTCAAAGGAAGTAGATACAGGTTGGCAGTCTAAGTAGTAGAACTTTTTAACAATTTTCTCTATGTAATGAGATTGGGTTAAAGTTATCCCGGATGAATCTTTTATGATTTTCGTGTTAAGAATTAAATTTGCTTCACCTAGATCTTTTATGTCGAAGCTTTGAGAAAGAAATTCTTTAACTTCTTTTACTACTTTCATATTAGATCCAAAGATTAAAATGTCATCCACATATAAGCACAATATGACAATGTGACTCCCAAATTGTTTATGATATATGCACGCATCAGTTTGGTTGATTTTAAATCCATAAGATATTATAGTCTCATCAAATTTAGGTGCTATTGTTTGGGTGCTTGTTTTAAGCCATATAAGGACCTAATTAATTTACAAACTTTCTTTTCTTATCCTGGGATTATAAAGCCCTCAGGTTGATCCGTATATATTTCTTCTTCTAATTCACTATTTAGGAATGCAATTTTTACATCCATTTGGTGAATGACTAATTTATATATTGAGACTAAGGCTATTAGGATTCTAATAGTAGTGATCCTAGCTACAGGAGAATATACATCAAAGTAATCTATGTTTTCCTTTTGGGTAAACCCTTTGGCTACCAATCGGGCCTTAAACTTATCAATGGTTCCATCTGGTTTAAGTTTCTTTCTAAATACTCATTTACAACCAATTGTTTTACATCCAGGTGGTAAATCAGTTAAGACCCATGTGTTATTTTAAATTATAGAGTTCATTTCATTATCTATGGCTTCCTTCCAAAAAGGTGAATCTATAGATCTCACGACTTCAGTATAAGTGGACGGAGAATCTTCAACTAGAAGAGCATAAAAATCGTCAAAGACTTTTTCTGTTCTTGTTCTTTTACTTCTTCTTAGTTCTATAGGAGTTTCTTCTTCTTCTCTAAGTCTAGTAATATTCGAGCTAGAGCCAGCTTCATTATTTTCTATGTTAGTTTCAATTCTAATTTTAAAGGGAAATACATTTTCATAATACACTGCATCTCTTGCCTCAATTATTGTGTTGTTGGATATATCACTAATTTCATATTTTATTACTAAAAATCGGTTAGTGTTGCTAGTAAACTTATTTGCATTGTTATCTGTTGTGTAACTTATAAAGATAGCATCTATAGTTTTAGGTCTAATTTTCTTTCTTTTGTTTTATAGTATTTTTACTTTAGCAAAACACCCCCACACTTTGATATAATTTAAATTAGGTCTTCTTTTCTTTCAAATTTCATAGGGTGTAGTATCATTTTGCTTAAATGATATTCTATTTAAAACATAACAGGCCGTTAAGAGTGCCTCCTCCCACAAGTTCTCGGGTGCGCCTGAGCTTATTAACATTGAGTTAACTATATCCATTAATATTCTATTTTTCCTCTCGGCTACACCGTTAGATTAAGGAGAGTAGGGGGCAGTTACTTCATGTATGATTCCATATTCTTGACAAAATTCTGTGAGAGCGAGAGAAGTGTACTCTCCTCCTCTATCAGACATAAGTATTTTGATTTTCTGTTCTTGTTGGTTTTCAACTTCAGTCTTATAAATTTAAAATTTTGTTAAAACTTCATCTTTTGTTTTAATTAGATAAAGATAGTAATATTTTGACAGATCATCAATAAAAGTTATAAAGTATTTGTTACCTCCCCTAGATACTCTCCCAGAGTCACATACATCACTATGTATTAATTCTAAAAAATCACTATCTCTATCTACAGTTTTAAATGACTGTTCGGGCAATTTAGCTTCTACAGAAATTTCACATTTTTCATGGTGTTAAATATCCATTTTGGGAATTAAGTTTAGTCGCATTAGTCTTTTAATTGAGTTATAGTTTACGTGACCCAATCTTGAATGTCAAATGGAAGATGCTTCAAAATTTAACACAGTGGATTGTTTACTAAAGGAAGAGGTACACACATTTAATTTGAGAAGGCCATCACACATAAATCTTTTTCCAATAAAGGATAGGCCTTTGGTTATTACAACTTTATTTGATTCAAATACAAGTTTGTAGCCTTGTTGTAATAGAAGGGATCCACTAATGAGGTTGCGCCTAATGTCGGGAACGTGGTGAATGCCGTGAAGGGTCAAAGTCTTCCCTGAAGTCAACTCTAGATCGACTCTTCCTATCCCTAGCACTTGCGCCTCCACATTATTTCCCATCATCACAGCTCCTGCACCTGAGTCCTGATAAGTGGAAAATCAGAAGCGATCAGCACAAACATGGACATTAGCTTCGGTATCAATCCACCAATCAATGGGCAAATTTGTCAAGTTCACTTCGAGGTTTGAGAGAACTGACCTAAATGCCGGCTCTGATGCACCAGCGCCATCAGTCACCATGTTGACTTGAGAGCCGGTTAGAGGAGGACCATTTTCCTTCAACTTTCTAGTAGATTTCTTTCAAAAGTAGCATTGGTAGGCGAGATGGTTGGTCCGACCGCATACATAGCAGTAGTGCTCCCCATCATTCTCATTCGGCTTTTTATTTTGTTTGTTCGAATTGTGTGGTTTGTTATTATTTTTGTTAAAGTGTCGATAATTTTTCTTGAAGTTTTTGCGTTTAGGACGAAACGACTTTTTGTGATATTTTTGTGTTTTACTTTCCACCGTGTTGGCTTTGGGCTTGTTATTTTGAGTAGCAGTTTCCCTTAACTTGTATTGTTCTTCTATTCTTATTGACGCGAACAATTGGATTAAAGTTAGAACACCTTGGGTATGGCTAAGGGTCCTGGTGAAATCGGACCAAGAGGGAGGTAGCTTGTCTAATAAACATGCTATTTGGAAGGATTCATCAAGCTGTGATCCATTGGCTTTTAGTTTGTGAACTAGATTTTCATACTCATAGATTTTTTCATTCATAGGTTTATTATCCACAAATTTAAATTTGTTAAAGTCGGATGCTTTGAACCGCTTAATATCGGCATCATCTAGACCATATTTGGCTTCTAAGGTGTCACAAAGTTCGCTAGCACTTTTTGAGTTATAATATAGATAATATAGATTATCGGAAAGAGCTCTTAGAATTCGGTGGAGACAGTGATAGTCTATCTCTTCTTGTGTGACTGTGGAGGAGGAGGATTCGGGTTCAGTTTGGGTTCGGGTTGGCCGGGTCTAGATTCGACGTGTGTTTTACGTTTGAGAGGAACCCGAACCTTGATTTTCTGTTGTGGTATCACTAATAGCTGATATCAACCCTAGTGTGGTCAGCCAGAACCTCATTTGGTTTTGCCACCTTTTAAAGTTTTTTCCATCAAATTTTTTTGATTTGACACTAAGTGTTTCTTTTGTAATTAAGTTAGCCATTGAGAAAATATTTGAGGGTCCACAAAATCTGTCGATGTGAAGTGTATATTTTTTGTCAAAACAATTAAATATATAAAGTCAATAAATAATCACTTTAAATCTAAATTATCACAAAGTAACTAACAAAAGTCCAATTTTAGTAAAAGCAGAAAATACTAAAGATATATTTTTCTAGCAAGTAAAATATGTTAAATTTTATTTTCAACAATTAAGATTAGTTAATTATTCATGCAAATTAATCAAAAGTAATACTTTTTAAAATTTTATTATCTGAAAATAGAAATAAATAAATATATTATTAAACAGAAATAATTTTTAGAATCTATTTTTCTGAAAATAGAAATTATTTATTTAATCAGAAATAATTTTAACTATTTTCTGATTTTCTGAAGATAGAAATAATTTATAGCAACATGAATTTTCAGAAAAAATCAGAAATACTTTATTTTTCTGTAAACAGATATAATTGTTTTAATCTGTAAACAGAAATTGTTTTCCAAAAAATCAGAAAAGACTTATTTTTCTGTAAACAGAGATATTTTTTAAAAAAATAATCTGTAAACAGAAATAATTTTAAAGCAGAATCTAAATTTTTGAATTATATTTTCTGAAAACAGTAATAAGTATTTTCTGTAACAGAAATTATTTCTGTAGAATAGAAGGTTTTAAAAAAATAGAGTTTTTTATTAATATAATCTGTTATATTTCAAAATCAAAATATAATTTCAGAAATATAATAATAGGAGCAATTATATTTCAGAAATATAATATAATAATTTTTGATTTCTGAAATTTTAAAACCTTAATTCTGATTTCAGAAATTTCACTAAATCTTAATTTCAAAAATATATATTTTTCTGAATTTTAATTTCTAAAAGTAAAAATAATTATTGTAAATAATTTTCAAAACGTCGTAGAGGCGTTAACGTTAAATACGCTACTATGTAAGGTAACGTAAGTTATTATAACGTTATACTGTCGTAGTTTAAACAATATGATATGTCAAAATAATTGATTAAGTTAGATTTTAATCTTTATCGGCAGATGTCGATCTGAAACAACTTATTAGTTTTTTTTTCAACTATATAATGAAATAAGTTCTCTTAGATTGTTGGAAATATATGTTAAAAATAATGAAAAAATTAACAAAAAATTAATTAAATCTAAAACATAAATTAAGAGGTTAAAAAAACGTAGTCTTTTGGTCGAAGTGCGATGTCGTTGAAGTAAGAGAATTTATTGTCGACCGACGTGTGGTCCTCGTGACAATAGTCTCTTAGAGATACGACGACTCCGGGTAGGTGATATCCGCTCTTCTTTCGGCACGTACTCCATAAGAACTTTACGAACACGATCTATCTCACAAGTACTCAGTAAAATGAAAAAAAAGAATAATGAAAAAAATAGAGTTTTCATATGAGAACCGTGAGAGAGAAAAAAAATGATATGTGAGTATTGTATCCGGATGATCACCCTCGGTGATCTATTTATAGGGTTACGATAACTCTTCAAAAAATAGAAATCGGTGGATAGGTAACGTTCGAAACGGACGTTTTACGGATGAATCCGTCCGCTTTTGATAGGTTTTAAATCACCGTAAACACGGTGCGGTGCGTTAACAAGATCAACGAGAAACTAGCGGCCATCAATCATCCTGTCACACCTTCGGATCTTCGTCAACAAGTTCTTCTTGGTCTAAATGGTGACTATGATGGTCTGCAGTTGCACACTACGCTTCTGGCAACTGGCGTCGCATCCTCATTTGATGATCTACATGGTGTCTCTCCTCCAACATGAATCACTGCAGCAAATCCAGCTAAGTTGAGCACCAGCATCTGCAGCTATGGGTGGTATGCCACCCACTGCCAACTTTGCCTGACGTTGCCTGACGAGGAAATAACCAACATCCACATACACAAAGGAAGTACATCCAATGGGAGCCGGGCCAACCATTCCTCTACTCACACCTCTGCTACGCAGGACCATGTTGACAACCCCAATTACAACAATGCCCAACGTCGCCCGGATCGACCTCGCTCTATTAAATGCCAGCTATGTTACATGTTTGGTCATGGTGCAGCTAAATACCGTCAGTTCTCTGTTCAATGTCAAAACAACAACCCTTGAAAGAGTCAAAGCTCCTCAAGCACACAACGCTCTCAGTCGATTGAGACGCTGGCTTTAACTGAGACGGTAGCTCTGCTAATAATCATGAAGGAAGCAACGACTATATGTGAAAGCCCATTGCTCTCTATATATCTTGAGTATCCATGGTTGCCCCAGTCTGACAACTCTACATAAAGGCTCCTTAACAGCGCCATCTAAGGCATCTAAGGGCATTGAGCATCAAAGACTGTGAGGAACTTGTATGTTGGCCAGAGGGGGAAGCATTTCAAGCTACCCTCTGCTCCCTTGTGGAGGAGGTGTGTGTAGAAAGTTGTCCCAAGCTCAAGCCCCAGCCAGTGGGAAGTGAGCTTCCTCCCATCACTCAAGAAACTCTCTGAAGGATAGTTTGGGCGTCCCAAACAAGTTGCTCTTCGGACAGCTGCAAAACCTTGTCATTGATGATGTTCATGTGGGGAAGTGGTATCACAATCTTACACACTGCACTGAGGAAGCACTACAGCATCCTGGAAGTTAACACGTTGAAAATTGAATACCAACAAGAAGGCAACATTTGGGTGCTATTACTAGTCAAGAAGATCAATCCTCACCACCCCACAAAGAAATTAAGTAGATGGGGTAGAGAGAAGAAAGACTATTGTATGTCCCGGCATGTCATTCTGGTGATCAAAAGAACAGAAGGACAACAATTTGTGTGTGTCAAAGGATGGTGCAGCTATGGATGATAACAGCCTCGGTATATTGTACACATTCTTAGGTAGACGCCTGTGGGCCCTCTCCCTCCTATCCTTGACTATAAGTGGCATCCCGGACAGAGAATTCACTAGTGTTCAACACACGCCGCCATGGCCAGCAGCGCTCAGGAGGAGATGAGGAGCAACCAGCCCATAATCCTCCTCGTTTGTCCTCGCTCGAGATGCTATGGATAAGGGATTGTGATCGAACAAATGAGGAGGCTCCCCACAGAAGCACTACTAATGTCCCATATGACAGCACTTGAGGACTTAGTAGTCCTGTTGGAGCAGCGGAAGTGAAATGGACACAAAAGTGAAGAAAGTAAATTTTTTATTGATGAAATATTATGAGTACAAAAAGATCTTGTACAATGTAAAGGGGAGATGGAAGAGGGAAATGTTTGAGAAAGACTTGGAAGGTTGATGGAATGGAGTGAGACTCTTTGGCTCACTTCTCTTCTTCTTGGATCCACTTCATGGATCTCTCTTTGATACCCATAAGGGTGTCTAGGTAGTGGTATTTATAGGCTCCATAAGAGGTCTGAAGCTCTTTCTAGAAATTTCTTATGCACCGTCATTCTAGAGAATTCTTCTCTAATCTTTTCTCTCTAGATAAGTGTTTCTAGACTTCTCTCCTTGCATTCTAGAACCTTCCATCTTTCTTCCACAATATGTTGGACTTTTCTTCATACTTCTAGAGAAGTCCAGCACATTCAAATTATTTTAACACCCCCTCTTAATTTGTAATGTGCATATTCCTTCTAAAGTGTATAAACTTGTCGGTGGTCAAGGGCTTCGTGAAGATGTCAACAACTTGCTCCTCTGGCTTTATAAACTTCAGAATAATTTCTTCTTTCTCGACCAAATCTCGGATATAATGATGACGCAGCTTGATGTGATTCGTCCGTGCGTAAAAGACTAGATTCTTTGTCATAGCGATGGTTGACATATTATCACAAGGTATAGTAATTGGTTCTTCTTATTTTTGATGAAGTTGTAATAATATTCTTTTTAGCCAGACAGCTTCGCATGCGGCACTTGTAGCAGATATATATTCGGCTTCTGCTGAAGATAGAGCAATTGTTTGTTGCTTCTTAGATTACTATGAAATAGGCTTTGTCCCAAGATAAAACAAATATCCACAAGTACTTCTTCGGTCATCTGCTGAGCTTGCCCAATCACTGTTGGTATAACCAACAACTTCCTTATCTTTTGGTTGTTCAACTAGCTCCCATGTGTGATTTTTCTCACTCATATTCATTTTTTCATCCATGGCCTTTATCAACTTCTCATCTTTAACTGTCTCCTCGTATCTCTATGGTTCACAACAGAAAGAAGTAACATTACTTCTTTCATATATTTCTTTGAGAGAGCGTTCCTTTCGTCGTGATATGTTTGAGTCGATATTAGACTCGTCTTGTTCTCTTGGACTTTGTGGAGGAGAAGGAGTTACTAATTCTTCATCTTCTACTTCTTTTTCTTTTATAATATTTGATACTTATTTTTCTTCTTCTTCTTGCCATTTCCATGATGTTATTTCATCAAATATCACATCTCTAGAAATAACCAATTTATTTATCTTAGGCTCAAGTAATCTGTATGCTTTTGATTCGTCACTATATCCAATGAATATATATTTTTTCCTTTCTCATCAAATTTTTCTTCTCTAACTTGTGAAGGAATATGGCCATATGCAATGCATCCGAATATTCCAAAATGACTTATCCTGGCCTTTCTCTTGAACCAGGTTTCATATGGTGTTTTATTTGTAACTACTTTTGTTGGAGACCGATTTAAAATGTAAACTACATTATGTACAGCCTCAGTCTAAAAATTGTTAGGAAGATTCATACCTTTTAGCATGCTCTGAGCTATCTCCACTATTGTCATGTTCTTTCGCTTGGCTACTCCATTCTGCTAAGGCGTATATCTTGCTGTTAGCTCCTTCTTTATTCCTTCATTTCTGCAATATTCTTAAAATTCATTTGAAGTAAACTCTCTTCCACGATTAGTCCTTAAAATCTTTAACTTTTTACCACTTTGTTTCTCGACAAATGCTTTGAAATGTAAGAACATTGTAAATGCTTCTGATTTTTTCTTCAGAAAGTATATCCACATCATTCGGCTATAATCATCAACAAATAGAAGAAAATATCGTGAACCATTAAGTGAGACAATTTTTGTTGGACCACAAATGTCAACATCTACCAATTGTAATGGCTCTTTAGCTCTCCATGATGTTTTAGTGAAGGATAATCTATGCATCTTTCCATAGATGCATCCTTCACAAATTTTATTTTCTTCTTCTTTAAGATATGGCAATCCAATGACCATTCTCTTCTTCTTTAGTAGTATGGGACTTCTATAATTCAAATGGCCAAATCTCTTGTGCCATATGATAGAGCTTTCTTCTCCTTCAATTTTTAGAGCCATATTTTCTAGTGATATTTTCAACAGAAAGACTTTGTTGGGAGACTGTGGACATATAAAATTGTACGTCCATATGTCCTACCAAGCTCCCGCACAGATGTCAGAGTTAAAGAGAGAAGACCCGGGGAAACTGGCCATCCAGGGCCTCGGAGAACATTAACGTCTAACAAATCCTCACGTTTGCACGGGCACATTAAATAGCAAAGAGAACACCGGAAACCCTCTTGAATTTACACACGGCTATGGGCCCACCCTCGGGTCCCTAGTGGTGAAGAATGTCCCAAAGAAGTACACAAGTGTAAGTCCCTGAAGTAGAGACAGAGGCCCCTTCCAAACGGCACACCCTGTGCCCTTTCAGCGGTACACTGCTTGGAAAGCCCCAGTGGCACAACCCTGAGATGCCTCCAGCGGCACACCCCTGGTGCCTCCCCAGCGGCACACTCACTCGGTGCCCTCCACCGGCACACCCAATTCGTGCCCTCCAGCGGCACACCAAGCAGGCCCTCCAACGGCACACTCGCCCTGGGGCCCTTCCAACGGCACATCCTGCCAGCCCTTCCAGCGGCACACCCCTCAGAGGCCCCTTCAACGGCACAACGCCTCGAGGCCCTTCTAACGGCACAATGGTCGTGCCCTGTCAATGACACAGCCACAATGCCATTCAGCGGCACACTAAACGAGCCCTCCAATGGCACAGCGGTGTACAAACCTTCAGAGGCACACCCAAACGAACCCTCCAATGACACAACATTGCAACCTCCACAACGGCACAAGATGGCAAAATGAACAACGGTCATTAGGTGGGACCCTTGGCGCGTAGCTAGGCCACCTCAACGCCAGCTAATGCCCTGCCATCGTGTCACCCTTTGGTTCGGCCAAGAGGACTTCGAGCTGATGAAGATGGGACCGGAGTCAACCACAGATGACAGTGCCATCATGAGATCTCTCCGTCAACGACACACATATAAAAATAACATACAGAGAAGAAGAAAGAGAGAGAGACGAAGGAAGCACCACAGAGAGAAGAGGTGAACACGCGAAGAGAGGCAACATCAGGAAGAAGAAAAAGAGAAGAAGAAGGTAGAGGAGAAGCCCAGAGAGAAAGAGAGAGTGCATTGTGTGTAGCGGAGGGGGGAGGAACGTAGTGGAGGGAATGGCTACCCTTCATCATTCCAACCCTCTCCCCAACTTTTTTTTCTTTTCTTTCCTCTTCCTCGTTTCTCCCCTCCTTTTGTTTGGATGCATTGTATTATGTTTGGCCTTCGGGCCATGATCTTTGTCATTTTGAGTTCTCCATGAATGAAATGTCTTTTGTTTCTACCTCTCATTGTGCTTGTTGTTTCCTCTCCGCCGTTGGCCTGTAATTTACATACTCCTTCAACTTCCTAACTCTTTGTTTTACGAGTCCTCCCATGTCACTGATCTGTCTAGATTGGTAATCGGTGTCTCTAGCTTGGTAGTGTAAGGCTGGTCTCCTCTTCCTTCTAGTGGTTCCCTCTAACACAATCATCCCTCTCTGCTCCATACGGGTTTGTCAGAACCTATTACCCCATTCAGCACCTGGGACTTATCCATTGGCCAGAGCATTCCCCTTACCTCCCTTTCAAGGTCCATGGTGTATATGCATCTACCTAGGCCTCCCACCGGTACACCCTGTCTGTCCCTACCTGGTGCACTCCTGGAGCACCTTGCCCGGCACACAACCCAGTTTCCCAGCGGCACACCCTCCAGTCATCCCAACCCGGTACACTCCCTGGCTGTGCCCTGCCGGCACACCCCTGCCACTCCTGCCCGGTACACCCTGGCCATATCCTGTCCGGCACACCTCTGGCCAGTCTTACCCGGCACACCCTAGTTATTGCTCGCCCGGTGCACCCGTAGCTTGTGTTAGCCTAGTGTCTATCGTCTGTGGTTTTCTCCGAGTTTTTCAAAGTTTTCTCAAAGGTGTCGTTGCCTTGGCACACACCTCAAATTGTCGGGTCATGCCACTCCTTGTGGGCGTGTTCCCCCTTTCACTCCCTTACCATCCGGGTCAAGGGGAGATGCTGCCGAATTTTTGTCAGAAATAACAACATGTTAAAAGATAAAAGAAAGCAACAAACAAATGAAATAAATAACAATCAAACACTTTAACCAAGACAGGAACTATGCAAGACTCAGAGAATTGGACTACTGAGCATGGCTTTGGACTTAATTACATAACAAAGAATTGGAAGCTTGTCGTTTAAAACCCACCATCTGAACTCTACAAGCCAGAAACCTCCCTTCAGACTTCACCCCATTCATGTGGATTTTTCCCCAATGGCATTGGCCTTTTAAACCACCTCAGTATGAGCTTTCCTTGGCCAGTCTTGAGCGGCACACTCTAATTGGCTCTAGCCCGGCACACTTTTCAGCCTACGTAGCCCGGCACACTCGTGCCCCCCCTGTCCCTCCAATGTCTTGCCCGGCACACTCCTTCAGCGGCACACTAGTCCTCTCTCCCTCGAATGGCACACTTCCGCTACACCAACCCTGCCAATTTCCTTGGCACACTCGTGCCTTCCTCTCCCCGGCACAGCCTTGGCCACCCCTTTTACCCGGTGCAACCTCAGCCCATCCACCCGGTGCACTCATACCTTCCTCCAACCTCTCATCTCTCTCTCCCAGTGTCTCAACCTCACGCTCCCTCACCGTCTCATCTCTCACCCCAGCGTCTCACCCCTCTCTCCCACCATCTCACCCCTCAGCGTCTCACCCCAGCGTCTCGCCCTCGCTCTCTCTCTCTCCCTGCGTCTCACCCTCTCTCTCTCTCTCCCAACGTCTCACCCCTCAGCGTCTCGCCCCCTCTCTCTCTCTCTCCAAACGTCTCGCCCTCTCTCTCTCTCTCCCAGCGTCTCACCCCTCAGCATCTCGCCCTCTCCCTCTCTCTCCCAGCGTCTCACCCTAGCGTCTCGCCCTCTCTCTCTCTCTCTCTCTCTCAGCGTCTCACCCCTCTCTCCCACCTTCTCACTCTCTGAGCGTCTCACCCCCCACCGTCTCATCAGCCCAGAGCTGCACCGGCCCTGGTCTTCTTGTGCACTGACCTTGCCCTCAGGGGTGCACTGACTTTGCTGGGCCCCTTATGCCAGACTTGCACCGACCCAGACCCAGAGCTGCACAGACCCTGTCCAAGTCTTGAACTTAAACCTGCACTGATCTTATCTCAAACATTGTACCGACCTGCTTTCAGCCCTAGCAGATTTTGTTGTGCCCATGTGATCATTTGAGTCTTCCTGTTGTTTGGGTCATTCGACATCGTCTTGTGGTCATTTGAGTTATTGGATATTCTTGGTTTTGATAATAGCTAAACACTATAAGTCATTATTGTTTTAACTCTCATATGATTGACATACGTGATATTTTCTTCATGACAGATATGCCAATGAATTGCCAAGGAATGAAGTGGAGATGAAAAATGTGAAAGCTCAATGTTGCGCCCTCGCACGCGGATCGACCTGCGCGTTCAGGGCACGCGGATCGACCTGCGCGATATAATCAACAGAAATATTCAAGACTGTCAAGGGTGATGCCACAGACATGAACGGGCTGCTAAAGGAGTCAAGTGATGGAGCTAAAGCAGTTAAACGGACCGACCCGGGAAAGCCCGGGGTCTGCCGAGCTGGCGGTCGACCGCCAGCACAGGGGCGGTCGACCGCCCCAACCAGCAGCCCACCGTCTGCAGGTCTTTCAGTGGCGGTCGACCGCCAGCCAGTAGCGGTTGACCGGAAATCCCAGGGAACATCCGTCTACAGCGTTTCTCAGTAGCGGTCGACCGCCCGAAGTTGTAGGTCGACCGCCAGCCCCGATGCAGCCATGTTTGACTTCGATTTCCACCTCGAGGCCAGCCCCTTTCCTTGTATTTGTTTAACCCCAAAGTCACCCAATCTTCCATAGATTGTGGATCTGGTCTGGGGGATGTCTAAGGACCATTCAAAGGTTATAAAACACATGCAAGAGGGTAGAAACCCTAGTTGATCATTTACGAATCCAAGGGAGATCAAAGGAGGTACAAGGGTGAGAGGAGTTCGAGTACTGTAGCTGTGAACAGTACTCCGAGAAGAAGTTCTTCATCCATTCAAGGGATTCAAGCCTAGATCTGAAGCCATCTCAACCTCCAAGGAAGCAAGAAGCAATCAAGGCTCTCAAGGGTGATCTAAACTGCATCAAACTCTTCATCAACTCAAGGAGATCAAAAGGAAGATCAAAGCTACATCCATAGTCTTCTTCATCAACTCAAGGAAGATCATCTTTCAAGGAAGAAGACACCATTGAAGCATCCAACTCAAGCTCTAGTAATCTCAGACAAGATTTTTCTTCTTGAGCATATTCTCTATCTTGTTTGATGATTGAGTGTTTTCATAATTGTTCTTTTTCATTTCATACAAACGATTGAAACTGAAGATCGTCCCTACCGGTGGTTAGAAGGAAGGCAATCGGAATTTGTCCGATCTGCGGTGTTGACGTCCCTACCGGTGGTTAGTAGGAAGGCAATCGGTGGTCTTTCCGATTTACGGTTCAGTGCGAGGCACTAGTGGAGCCTCACCGGATTTGGTGAGGGGTGGACGTAGGACTGGGGATTCAGTGCAAACCACCTTAAAATCCTTTGTGTTGTGGTTTGATTGTGCGATTGATATGTTTTAGATGCATGCTTAGGTTCAATCTCCATATTGTGAAATCATATTTCTAAGCAAATCGTTTTATACATCGCTAAGCTAGTTGTATTCCGCTGTAATTATTTTTAACTAGCCTTATAGAGGGTTGTATTACGAAAAGAGGGGCAGATCTATTCACCCCTCCCCTCTAGATCCGCTGTCCACTACACAACAAGTGGTATCAGAGACTAATCTCTCATTATGGGGTCCAACGACCTTGAGGGAATTGGTGGATCAGTGTCCATGGGTTTTCTACCTGAAGGACATTCTGTGAACATGCCTCCTTATTTTACTGGAGCTAATTATCCCTATTGGAAACATCGTATGCAGGTGTTCATTCGCGCCCAAGACTATGAACTTTGGCGAGTGATCAGCAAAGGTCCGTATGAGCTGCCGGATGATGAGGACTTGTGGACCAAAGAACAAATAAGGCAACCCACTGTCAACTGGAGTGCTAAACACATCATGCAATGCTCACTCCATCCAGTTGAATTCTCAAGAGTGGCTACTTGCGCATCTGCAAAACTAATATGGGACAAGCTAGAGGTAATCTACGAAGGAACCTCTCAGGTACGAGAAACAAAAGCCAACATTTTAGTTTCTGAATATGAAATGTTCCGCATGAAGCCTGATGAGTCAATTCAAGATATGTATGCCCGATTAACTGTGCTTACTAATAGTTTGACTGATTTGGGAAATAAATATTCAGAGCAAGAAATTGTATGAAAAATTTTTAGATCGTTAACTCCAGCATGGCACACGAAGGCAACCGTGGTTGAAGAATCCAGAGATCTCGCAACAACTAAGGTAGATGAACTCATTGGATCATTGATGACCTATGAGATCAATCTCAAGAACAAATAGGCTGAGGCACCTAAGAAGAAGTCTCTAGCTCTTAAAGTAGGACCCATCGGTCAAGGCTCTTCTGATGAAGGTGAGGATTCGGGAAGTGAGCGAGATGAGGATGACGTAGCCATGCTCACACGTAAGTTCAAAAAATTCCTGAGAAAGGAAGGTAAGAGCTTCATGAGAGGAAGGTCAAAGGTAAGAAATTGTTTCAAATCTAATTATGAAAACTCTAAGAAATATGATAAAATCATTTGCTATTCTTGCAACAAACCAGGACATTTCAAGAATGATTGTCCTGACAGATTCAGAAAAGCCGACAAATAAAAGGGCAAGAAGAAGAACAAGGCCATGGTGTCCACATGGAGCGATGAAGAGAAAAGTGATGACGGAACTAGCTCCTCGGACAAAGAAAAAGAAGATCTCTGTCTTATGGCCAAAGGTGATGAAGAAACTGAGGTAAATTCTCCATTTGAAGATTATACAATTGATGATTGGGAGGAAGCATATATACAACTCATGGAAAAATATGAAATGTACAAAAAGGAGAATAAATCATTGAAAAAGAAAATTAACTCATTTGTGCATGATCATGAAATAAATGTCAAGAATGCTTCACTTGAAACTGAAATTGAGGATCTTAAGAAAATGATTGAGGATTTGGAAGAGGGAAGAAAAGAAATGGCTGACTTGGAAACTGAAAATGAAAATTTGAGAAATGAGATTGATAGCATCAAGTTAAAAATGCAAAGCTATGAAAAGAACAGCAAATTGAGTAATGAGAAGTACGAAGCTGTCAAACAAGTCAACATTCAACTTCTTCAAAATATTGAAAACCTATAAAAAGAGTTGAAGGATAAACAACAATCTTTAGAAAAGTTTGTGGATGGAAGATAAAACCTAGATGCATTGCTAGGAACTAGAATGAACCACAATAAAGATGGGTTGGGTTTTGATCCAACAAACAAAAGGTCATTTGGGCTAAAAACTGTCACATTTGTTTCATCTTCCGAAGCTTCCACCTCAAACATAACTCCCACACAAAACCAGCAAAAACAAAAGGAGAAAGGGAAAGAAAAGATTGAAGAGACAGTCACTGAAATTCCTAAAAAATCTGTCCAAAAGCCTAAGAAAGGTCGACCTTCCCCGCAGCATAGGTCAACACTTCCTCGGCCATTGCATGCTCAATCTTCCAGATATCACCATAACTGGATTGCACATTCATATAGGCCAATACCATCATATTCTTGGGGCAATTGTGACCTCTGTGTGCATTAATCCCATAGGTGGCAAAATAATCATTTTCAACCCAAAACCAACCAACCACCTCAATGGCTTAAGAAGCAAAATTCATCAAACTTCCACAAACTCCAACCAAGAGCCTCCAAACAGAAAATGAATGTCAAGATTGAAAAGAAAAATCAAATCTCTGCTCTAAGCAAACAAAACATGAATGTTAAGAAGGTTTGGATTCTAAAAGAAATGGTTTCATGTTTTGAAAATTTGAAAAGTTTGATGGGACCCAAATTTGGTTGGATTCCAAACACCATTGCTTAATTGCTTGTACAGGAATGTCTTACAGCCATGCAGAACAGGTGGTACCTTGATAGTGGCTGTTCAAGACACATGACTGGAGACAAATCAAAATTTTGTCTCTTGGAGGAAAAGGAAGGAGGATACGTCACATTTGGAGGGAACAACAAGGGAAAAATCATTGGAACAGATAATGTAGGTAAGAATCTCTCCAACTCTATTGGAAATGTGTTGTTAGTTGAAGAATTGAAATATAACTTGCTCAGCATAAGTCAATTGTGTGATAAAGGTCACAAAGTGTTGTTTGATTCTCATGAATGTAAAATCTTTGAACCAAAATCTGACAAGGTAAAATTTTCTGGTAAGAGAGTCAATAATGTTTACATGATTGACTTAGATGATCCTGCTTATTCAAACATTTGTCTTGCTGCACCAAAATCTGAAATTGCATGGTTATGGCATCGTAGACTAGGACATGCTAGCTACAATGTCTTACATAAACTGTTAAAGCATTCAATGGTGAAAGGGTTGCCTGAATTATCATTTAAACAAGAAAACAAGTTGTATGATGCATGTGCCCTAGGTAAACAAATAAGAAAATCTTTCAAAGGAAGATCTGAAAATACATCATCCAAACCACTCGAGCTAATTCATATGAACCTATTTGGCCCAACCAGAACTGCTAGCTTAAGTGGTAGAAAATATGGATATGTCTTGGTGGATGACTTTTCTAGATTCAATTGGGTTTTCTTTCTCTCACATAAAAATGATACTTTTGATGAGTTTCAGGCACTCTACATGAAGATAAAGCAGGACGGTGAGTTTAAAATTTCCAAGATTCAATCTGATCATGGTGGTGAATTTGAAAATACTAATTTCTATAATCTTTGTAGGGCTGAAGGCATTTTCCACCAGTTTTCTTCACCAAGAACCCCAGAGCAAAACGGTGTAGTTGAAAAGAGGAATCGAACACTTATAGAAATGGCAAGAACCATGCTTGTCGAACGGCAACTTCCAAGAAAATTTTGGGCTGAAGCGATAAACTCGGCATGTTATATTATCAACCGCTCTATGGTAAGGTCACACACCAAAAAGACTCCTTATGAGTTGCTGAAAGGTAAAAAACCCTCTCTCTCACATATGAAAGTGTTTGGGTCAAAATACTTCATCCACAACAATGACAAAAGAGACTTAGATAAATTCGAGCCCAAGAGCGATGAAGATATATTCTTTGGATATTCTGATAGATCTAGAGCTTATAGAATTTATAACATTAAGAGTCAAACTGTGGAAGAATCACCCCATGTTTCCTTTGATGAATATCATGATGATTCTAACAATGATAACTCTTACAGGAAAAATGATGAAGATGGGGAATTCCTAAGCATGAAGGACAAGAGTGATTCTCCATAAGAAGAAACAAAAGAAGATGGTGACCGAGCTGAATCAAGCAACGCAAGGAATCAAGCTTCAGGAGAAGGTAATGATCCTACAAACATTAGAATTCTTAAGGATCATCCTTTAGAAAATGTCATTGGAAGCTTGAATGACCCACCTAGAACAAGATCACATTTTAAAATTATGAAAGAATTAGATCAACTTGCTCTTGTCTCTCAGCTTGAACCCAAAAACATTGATGAAGCATTAAAGGATGAAAATTGGATAAATTCAATGCAAGATGAGTTAAACCAGTTTGAAAGAAACAAAGTTTGGCATCTTATTCCTAGACCTTCATCACAATCTGTCATTGGCACTAAATGGGTCTTTAGGAACAAACTCAGTGAGGATGGCAAGATAATAAGAAACAAGGCTAGATTGGTGGCTCAAGGGTATAATCAGGAGTTTGGGGTAGACTTTGATGAATCTTATGCCCCAATTGCTAGACTCGAAGCTATCAGAATTTTACTAGCCTTTGCATGCTCCCTTAGAATAAAGCTGTACCAAATGGATGTAAAAAGTGCTTTCTTGAATGGCTTGATCAAAGAAGAAGTCTATGTTGAGCAGCCCCCTGGCTTTGAGAATTCTAACCATGTAGATTTTGTATAAAAGCTAGACAGGGCGCTTTATAGACTTAAGCAAGCACCAAGAGCTTGGTATGAGAGACTAAGCTCGTTCCTCATTGAAAAATGGTACACACGAGGTAAGGTAGATCAAACACTTTTCACCAAGTAGCAAGGTAAGAACATCTTGATTGTTCAAATTTATATTGATGATATTGTGTTTGGTTCTACTAAATCTGAAATGTGTGAGGAATTTGCTAACCTCATGACTAGCGAATTTGAGATGAGCCTAATGGGAAAACTCTAATTCTTTCTCGGTTTGCAGGTCAACCAAGGACAAGATGGGTGCTTTATAAGTCAAGCCAAATACATCAAGGAGCTGCTGAAAAGATTTGACATGACGAACAGTAAAATCATTGCAACTCCTATGAGCACCACAACATCACTGGATTCGGATGAAAATGGTAAATTAGTGGATGCAAAGATCTATAGAGGTATGATCGGCTCTTTGCTTTACTTGACTGCATCCCGACCAGATATCCAGTTTAGTGTATGCCTTTGTGCTAGATTTCAAGCTAGTCCTAGAGAATCTCACTTGACTGCCGTCAAACGTATCCTTAGATATCTTGCTGGCACTCAAGATTTGGGATTGTGGTATCCGTCATCATGTGATTTATCTCTTATATCTTATTCTGATGCGGACTATGCTGGATGCAAGCTGGATCGCAAAAGTACTAGTGGCTACGGCCAGTTTCTGGGCGGGTGTTTAGTTTCTTGGGCCTCCAAGAAACAACACTCGGTTGCCCTCTCAACTGCAGAGACAGAATATGTTGCTGCGGGGAGCTGTTGCACCCAAGTGTTATGTATTAAACACCAACTCCAAGACTACTTAGTGGATCTTGGTTGTGTCCCGATTCTGTGTGATAACACTAGTGCTATCAACCTTGCAAAAAATCCAGTCCAACACTCTAGGACTAAGCATATTGAGATTAGGCATCACTTCATTAGAGATGAGGTCGGTAAGAAAAATTTTGAACTGCATTTTGTTGATACTCTAAATCAAATTGCTGATATTTTCACCAAGCCCTTGTGTAATGACAGGTTTTCAACACTCAGAAGGGAGCTTGGTCTTTGCCGACCTCAGGCCAATAAAAATTGAAATGATGATCTTGTTCAATTTAGTTGTGTGTTTTTACAGATTGGTGTCCATGTATTGTTTATATGTAAATATGTCATTTTGTATATGGTGTTGCATTGCATGTAGTCATGATGCATAATAAAATTGAATTCTTATTCATAATGTATTGCATGGTTTGTGTAGCATCCTTCTTGCATGGTCATGGTATATTAAATGTTGATGTATGGAAAGGCAGGTTATGCTTGCTTAGAAGCACTCAATATGCGTGAGATTTCACCTCCGCCAAGTACCATGCGTCACTGTCACATATAGGCCATATAGTAAGGGGGAGTTGTCTCTTTGCAGCATTCATGCATATATTTCATCTTCATTCTGTTACATTTAATAAGTGTACAACCATGTGTTGGGTCATGCATTTCATGTCTGTCAAATTCATGTTTGATCAGGTCAACCCCTGTATGGTTCTAGTCTCTCTCTCCTTGATGTTTGTCATTACACTTGCTTGCACACATAACTCCTTGAGTGCATTCCTTACATATCCTTAGGGGGAGTCATGCTGCTATTCTTACTCTCTTGCAATCTGAACTTCATGGCTTATAGTCTGAATATGAGATCATGAGACTGACAGAACTACGGCGTAAGAGCTTTCTATTATATGCCCTGATGATTGTCCATCTAATGAAAATGGTTCAGATTTAATGATTTCCCTGAAGTTCAAAAATATTTATTCTGAAATCATCTATGTTCTGTGGTTTTAATAGACCTTTACTAGAGATTGAATATTGTGCTTTGCATGACTATCCTGATATCTCAAAATTTAAAATTCATGACCATCTTGGTGATACACTCAGGCTTAGTATTGTTCTTAAACATCTTGATGAGCTGGAATTCTTGGAAATTCATTTGACAGAGCAATGATATTGTTGCACGGGGAAATATGTCACGTCATCAAATCAAGTGACGAATGATATGTCATGATGTGCCTCTGTTATCTCTGTCTTAATTATATTTGGACTCTAGGCAGAGCATTGGCATAATTGCTGAGAAATATATCTTCTCATCACAGAAATGAGATTGGATATGTCATGACGTGACTTTGCTATCTCTGTTCAATCTGAAGCATAACCGTCAGTATTGCCAAATACCTAGGGATACTGGCGTCTAAACAACGTGCATTCTTACGGCTAGGAGACATGTACTAAACTTGATTGCTCGTAAAATATGAGTCATGTGCCGTCAAATTCAAAAGATATTGAAAATCAAATTTTTTGAACTCAGTAAATTCCATGCTTTAGTCATGATTGTTTAGCCTCAATACTAGTTTGTGTGTTATTCCCTTTGTAGTTATTGAATATGGATATATAAGACAAGGGAAAGTTAAACACTGTCATGATATACATCTTTGGTTCATTTCTATTAAATCTTGGATGTAGCTGCTTTTCGAACTCTGTTGATGATCTCAGATTTCATTAGCTTTGAACCATATATGTTGCTCGCGGTATGTTTCAGGTTTGCATATAATGGCTTACTCTCCAATCTCATTCACCTCTAGTCTCTCAGACATTAGTCACCTTCTCTATCTTATCACTCCTTTTTGTTGTTGTCAAAGGGGGAGAATGTCTTGTTGTTGTGAGTCCTTTGTGAGTTGTCAAAGAGTGAGAATGCATTGTGGACGGGGGAGCGAACCTTTGTGAGCATTTGAGTCTTCTGTGAGCTTTTGGGGGATTGAAACTTTGCATTCCATGCATATATCCGCATTCACATCATCCATGCATATATCCGCATTATTGCATTCACATGCTTTCACTATCATGGATCTTGAGCTGCACATGTCGCATATATCATAATGACTCAACTTGGCCATCTTGGTTCTTACTGCCACATAATGACTCACAGTGTTGCCATTATCAAAAAGGGGGATAATGTTGTGCCCCTTTGATCATTTGAGTCTTCCTGTGGTTTGGGTCATTCGACATCATCTTGTGGTCATTTGAGTTATTGGATATTCTTGGTTTTGATAATAGCTAAACACTATAAGTCATTATTGTTTTAACTCTCATATGACTGACATACGTGATATTTTGTTCATGACAGATATGCCAATGAATTGCCAAGGAATGAAGTGGAGATGGCAAATGTGAAAGCTCAATGTTGCGCCCTCGCACACGGATCGACCTGCGCGGTCAGGGCATGCGGATCGACCTGCGCGATATAATCAACAGAAATCTTCAAGACTGTCAAGGGTGATGCCACAGACATGAACGGGCTGCTAAAGGAGTCAAGCGATGGAGCTAAAGCAGTTAAACGGACCGACTCGGGAAAGCCCGGGGTCGCCCAGCTGGCGGTCGACCGCCAGTACAAGGGCGGTCGACCGCCCCAGGCAGCAGCTCACCGTCTGCAGGTCTTTTAGTGGCGGTCGACCGCCAGCTAGTAGCGGTCGACCGGAAATCCCAGGGACATCCGTCTACAGCGTTTCTCAGTAGCGGTCGACCGCCCGAAGCTTTAGGTCGACCGCCAGCCCCGATGCAGTCATGTTTGACTTCGATTTTCACCTCGAGGCCAGCCCCTTTCCTTGTATTTGTTTAACCCTAAAGTCACCCAATCTTCCATAGATTATGGATCTGGTCTGGGGGATGTCTAAGGACCATTCAAAGGTTATAAAACACATGCAAGAGGGTAGAAACCCTAGTTGATCATTTGTGAATCCAAGGGAGATCAAAAGAGGCTACAAGGGAATACGTGTGAGAAAACCCGGCGACTTTGCCCTAGGTTGACTTCGCCGGCGACTTTGCCGGACATGGTGGACCTTGGGGGGCCCCCGTTGCCCCCCCCCCCCCCCCCCGTACTCTCCTCCTCTACCCCATCGGCGTCCACGTCCGTGCCAACTCCTCTGGTTCGCTCGTTTGCTGAAGTCCTGGCTTCATCCATGCCACCTCCTTCTGTTTGTGGCCCGACCCATGACCGTGCATATACGGATGGAGGCGAGCCTGCTATTTTTTTTTCCAAGGAAGAAATTGTTCAAAGCTTAATCCCGTTCGACTTTGCCATCGTGGCTCGTACTCCACGCGGAAGACCTGCCTTCCCTGATATTAGAAGCCATCTGGCGAATCGTTGCAAGTTCAAAGAAGACTTCATGATTAGCGCCTTGGATTCCCGCCATCTCCTTTTGCGCTTCCGGAATCAAGAGGATTACCTGCAGTTGCTTCTGAGGGATTCATTGTATGTTCAAGGTAGGCTCTTCCGATTCTTCAAGTGGTCAATGGATTTCTCGCCGGATTCAGACTCGCCCATCCTACCGATATGGATTTCTTTCCCTGGCCTTCCTGTGAATTTTTTTCTGGAACACATGCTTCGGTCGATAGCTAGCAATGTTGGTCGGGTTTTAAAAATCGACCAATCATCCCTTAATCTTTCAAACACTGCTGCGGCTCGCGCTTGTGTGGAACTTGATGTCTCCAAACCCCACCCCTCCAGAATTTGGATTGGTTTCCCAGGAGGAGGGGCTTGGCAGGAAATATGCTATCCGGAGCTTCCTCTGTTTTGTTCTTCATGCTCCAAACTTGGTCACGCCCCGTCTGATTGCAAATCCACTGGATTACCTTCTGATGAACCCAAGCTCACTGCTACAAAGCAACGTTGGCAACCTGTTTCATTGAGAAAGACCTTGGTTACTCAGGCTGCTTCCTCCGAAGCGTCTCCTTCTTCTCCTGCTGAAGTACAGGATCCTTTTGTGGTGCTGCCTCTTCAGATTAATAATGAACAATTGACCAACATCCCGGTTTCTAAGGCAACTGGCGAGGAGTCTCAACTGGCCACTATAGCTCCTACTGTTCCAAATATAGCTACGGGCAATTCAGTGTTGGGGACTAATCACACGTCAGCGGAGTCTGAGTCTGTGTTTGTGGGTGATCAAGACCTTGCCTTGGAAGCTCATCAGGGAAAATCTACATCAAGTTCTCTGAATCAGTCCATGAGGGCTGACGGCCCTTCGGAGCCCCCTTCAATCCATAAGACTGACTTAATAGGCTCTATTCACTTGCTACCTGAATTGGCTATTGTTGATAATCAAGGGAATACTAAAGATTTGGATAGCAGGGCCGACCCACCAACAGAACTGCATTATATTCAATTGGATAAGGAAGGACATGATTCTAAATTATCTATTATCAGCCCACAAGAGAAAATCAAAGCTGCCAGAAAGGACATTGCTCAGTCTGCCTCCATCAATAATGCCAGGGTTATGCAAAAAGCCTATACTGGGATCACCACCAGGTCAATGCAGAAGGTTGCATCCACGGGTTCTCTCCACAATTTGCACAATTAATTATGTCTATTCTTGTATGGAATATTCGTGGTATAGGAAATGATATCTCTCAAGGTAGGGTGAAATTTCTCCTGAAATCCCATAATGTCCAGTGCCTGGTCTTATTGGAACCCAAAGTTCATTGTTCTATGTTGAACAAGATATCCAAAAAATTTGGGATGGATAAGGCAATTGCTAATAGTGATGATAATGCTCACATATGGATTATGTGGAAGGAACCTTTGGATTTCTGTCAGATTCTACAGGACGAACAGCAATTAACTATACTCCAAACTGCTGCTTCTCTGCCTCAATTCCACCTTACTTTTGTCTATGCTAAATGTTCAAGAAATGAACGACAGTCTCTTTGGTCTTCATTAATTCATTGTCATGACATTATATCTGGACCGTGGCTGGTGGCTGGGGACTTCAATTGTATCTTGGATATTGATGAGAAACTTGGTGGCAATATACCCAACCTTAGCTCTATAGCTGATTTCAAGGATTGCATCCAAGATTGTGAACTATTTGATGCTGGTTTCATAGGGTCTAAATTTACCTGGCATAATAATCAATCAGGCAACAGAGGAATTTGGGCTAGATTGGATAGAACCTTACTAAATGCTGAATGGCTTAAAGATTTCCCTATCAATGTGGAGCACCTTTCTAGAGAAGCTTCTGACCATGCTCCCCTCCTCATCAAGATGCCAATTTTGAGATCATTTAAGAGCAGATTTATTTTTCAGAAAATGTGGACCTTGCATGAGAACTTCTTGAAAGATGTTGAACTCTGTTGGAAAACTAGCCCACTGGCTACCTCACCACTGACTACCCTACACTTGAAATTGAAATATCTGAGGAACATGCTTGTTGGTTGGAACAAAACTGTGTATGGTAATGTGCATATGAACCTGGCTGCTGCTGAAGACCAGGTGCTGAGAACTGAACTCCAGTATGATTTAGACCCTTCTCCTGTTAATTTAGCTGCCCTGAATAAAGCAAAAACTCTACAATCCAACTGTTTGCTTCAACAAGAAATCTTCTGGAGACAGAAGTCGAGAATCAAGTGGCTTAGAGAAGGTGACAAGAACACAAAATTTTTTCATATGACTACCATGGCTAATAGAAGGAAACACATCATTCCTCAGCTGAAGGACCATCAGGGCAACTTGACCTCGAAGCATGACCAAATGAAAATCATTGCTGCTGATCATTTTAGACAAGCCTTCACATCTCAAGATCATAATATTGATAATAGTATCATTGACTGCATTCCTTCTCTGATTACAAGGTCTGATAATGATATGCTCTGTCGGATTCCAACTGATTCAGAAATCAAAGATGCAGTTTTCCAAATGTCTGCTGACAGTGCCCCTGGGCCTGATGGTTTTACAGGAGCCTTTTATCAGTGTGCCTGGACCATAATTGCTAATGATGTTGTCACTGCTATTCAGTTTATCTTCAGCACTAGAAATCCTCTACCTAGAAGCATCACTTCAGCCCTTATTGCTCTTATTCCTAAGAAAAGCAATGCCACGGATATATCTGAATTCAGACCTATAAGCCTTTGCAACTTCATCTACAAAATTGTTCCAACCATCCTAAATAACAGATTGGCAGGTATTCTCCCAAAAATTATTTCAGGTCAACAGGCAGCTTTTGTAAAGGGGAGAAACATTGTGGAGAACATAGCCTTGGCTCAAGAACTTGTACAAGAACTTGGAAGGAAAACTAGAGGTAACAATGTGATCTTCAAGCTTGACATGGCCAAAGCTTATGATCGACTTGAATGGGACTTCCTGTCTGCAGTGCTCAGGAAATTTGGATTCAGTATGGAGTTTAATTCCCTTATCCACGTCTTGATCAGTAACTGTTGGTCTTCAGTTCTTCTCAATGGTGACTCTGCAGGTTACTTCAAATCAACAAGAGGCATTCGCCAAGGGGACCCCATTGCTCCTGCCCTTTTCATCATTGCTGAAGAGGCACTTAGCAGATGTTTGACTGAAGCTTTTAATGCAGGTGTGATTGAATGGTTTATGGGTCCTAGAGGCTGTCCATCCATTTCCCATTTGTTGTTCGCAGATGACACTCTTATATTTACTAAAGCCACCACTGCCTCAGTCAGGAATCTCCTGCACATACTACAATTATATGAACATGCGTCTGGCCAGCTAGTCAGCATTGGTAAAAGTGGTTTTTTTCTACACCCTAAAGTGAAGGAGCCCACTGTCAAGAAGCTTCATGACCTAACAGGTTTTGACAAGCACACCTTCCCTCATAAATATTTGGGGTTTCCTCTGACTATTGGCAGGAAGAAAAAAGTCCACTTTGCAGGTCTTTTATCATCCATTCAGAAGAGAATCCATGGATGGTCGGCCAAATTCTTATCTCAGGGAGCTAAGCTGTGCTTGATCAAGCATGTCCTAACCACTATCCCCATTTATTCCATGATGTCTTCTTCCCTTCATGTGGGCACACACAATGCATTGGAAAGAAGCTTTGCAATTTTTTTCTGGGGGTCATCCCAGTTTGGAAACAAGAGGCATTGGAAATCTTGGACCTCTATTTGCAAGCCTATCTCCCAGGGTGGGCTGGGTGTTATGTCCCTCCGGCAGATGGAGACTGCCCTGAGGGTCAAGATGCTATGGAGAGCCATTCACAAGGAATCTTTGTGGGCAGTTTATTTCAGAGCAAAATATATCCAAGGTAAACATATTTCTGCTGTTCAGTTCAAGAACATGAAGGGCAACTCTCGGAAATCTTGGCTACATGCTAAAGATCTTATTACCAAGCACAAGTTAGTTATTGTGGGTGATGGCAACTTTTGGCATGACATTTGGATTGGTACTAAAAATATGGCTTCTTTTGTTCCTGCTGAACTTATTCACAACAACAACCTCACAGTCAAAGACTTCTATCATCAGTCCAACAATGACCTTGGCACGCTTCTCAACAGATTGCTCCCATTTGACACCTTTGCTACTGTTCAGAATACCACTCTCTCACAGGACAGTGATTTAGAAATCTGGAGTTTATCCTCCACTGGTGATTGTATTGTTTCTTCTGTTCACAAGAATGTATTCTCTACCCAAAATCAGCAAGGCATTCTGAAATGGAATAATCTCTGGTTCAGCTGGTTGCCTTCCAAGATTTCAATCCACTTATGGAAAATTATTTATCAATGTATTCCAACTGATGATAGAATAAAGTCCATTGGTATTCCTTTTTGCTCTAAATGTCATTGCTGCAATATTCCAGCTGAGGAAACTATCAATCACTTATTCATTTCCAGTGACATTGCTTCCTTTATCTGGTCGGCCCTTCAATCCAAAGGCCTGCAGATTCATGGCCGAACTGCCAAAGATTTAATTCTCAACACCACTCAATCTCTTAGACGACAGTCCAAGCTTGATTGTTTCACTATTGCTGCTATTGGTTATGGTCTGTGGGAATTATGGACATCCAGGAACACTGCTAAACAGGATGGGAAGAGAGCATCGAAACATGCTGTCTTGAACAGAATCATTGCCCAAGCAAAGGAGGTCATAGCCCTTTCAGGCCTCAAGGAAAATTCACACAAAAGCAGAATTATTTTGGCAGACCTCGACATTAAGGTTGCTGCTAGAGATTGCCCACGCCCAAAAATTATTAAGTGGTTGCATCCTCCTTGGCCTTTCATCAAACTAAATACTGATGGTGCTTGCAAATCAGATGGCTCTTCGGGCGGTGGTGGTGTTATCAGAAATTCTGATGGACAGATTCTTCTTGCTTTCTCTCACCATTATGGCAACTCCAATAGCCTTATAGCAGAAGCAAGGGCACTTCATGATGGTCTTCAATACCTCCACACTCTTGATGCTCAGCCCACCATCATTGAGTGTGACTCTAAGATCCTGATTCAGGCAATCCAGCAGAAAACTCCTTGCCCATGGATCATTCTCCCTTACATTAGAGATATATGGCGCATGCCCTATGCAATTGACTGTTTCGTGCATATCTTCAGAGAAGCCAACACAGTGGCCGACTCTCTAGCATCCTTAGCATGTAGCACCAAATGTAATTCTTTCTATGATTATCACGAGCTTCCTGCTACTGTTAAACGTGCAGCTCGTTTGGACAAGCTAGGAATTCCTAGCATCCGACTCATGTAATTTTTTCATTCTATTATCTCAATAAAATTTACCTCTTAGGTGTGGATGGTGGAGTGGCCACTATGGCCCAGTCCCCCATTCAACCCTAGGCAGAGGTTATTAAAAAAAAAAAGGAGGCTACAAGGGTGAGAGGAGTTCGAGTACTGTAGCTGTGAACAGTACTCCGGGAAGAAGTTCTTCATCCATTCAAGGGATTCAAGCCTAGATCTGAAGCCATCTCAACCTCCAAGGAAGCAAGAAGCAATCAAGGCTCTCAAGGGTGATCTAAACTGCATCAAACTCTTCATCAACTCAAGGAGATCAAAAGGAAGATCAAAGCTACATCCATAGTCTTCTTCATCAACTCAAGGAAGATCATCTTTCAAGGAAGAAGACACCATTGAAGCATCCAACTCAAGCTCCAGCAATCTCAGACAAGATTTTTCTTCTTGAGCATATTCTCTATCTTGTTTGATGATTGAGTGTTTTCATAATTGTTCTTTTTCATTTCATACAAATGATTGAAACTGAAGATCATCTTTACCGGTGGTTAGTAGGAAGGCAATCGGAAGTTGTCCGATCTACGGTGTTGACGTCCCTACCGGTGATTAGTAGGAAGGCAATCAGTGGTCTTTCCGATTTGCGGTTCAGTGCGAGGCACTAGTGGAGCCTCACCGGATTTGGTGAGGGGTGGACGTAGGATTGGGGATTCAGTCCGAACCACCTTAAAATCCTTTGTGTTGTGGTTTGATTGTGCGATTGATATGTTTTAGATGCATGCTTAGGTTCAATCTCCATATTGTGAAATCACATTTCTAAGCAAATCATTTTATACATCGCTAAGATAGTTGTATTCCACTGCAATTATTTTTAACTAGCCTTATAGAGGGTTGTATTGTGAAAAGAGGGACAGATCTATTCACCCCTCCCCTCTAGATCCGTTGTCCACCACACAACAGATTTGCACTGACCCAAGCCCAAGTATGCACCGACCTCGTCTAGCCTTCACTCGGTACACTCGATGGCGCCCTAGCCCGGTGCACCTTCAGCCCCCCTTTGCTCGGTACACCAGTTAGCCACTCTCTAGCTAGTACACTGTCCACCCCTATCCCGGCACACTCATGCCTTCCTCTTCCTCTCTGCCCGGTACACGCATACCCCCCAACGGTGCACTCTGCCTTCAACCCTGCCCGGCACACTGCACCGGTGCCTCACCCGGTGCACCCGATGGCACCTCCACCCGGCACACTCTCCAACCCTCACCCGGTACACCCTCAGTTCACCTCTCCAGCGGTACACTCTCCCATATGCACCCATTCCGGCACACTCTGCATTCAAAAAAGGATCACACCCAAAAGGGGAGATATGACAAAAAAATGGGAAATTTATATAATAATAATGATCAAAAAAGGGTGACTTTAATTGAGGACAATAATAAAAAAAATAAGATAATAAAAAAGGGAAAGGGGTAATATAGTAAAAATAATAATAATAAATAGGAAGAGAGTTCATGATCCATGGGTGATAAAAGATGGTCAACAAAGAGATAATAATAATAATAGATAAATTATGATAGTTAGACAATAACAATAACAATGAATAAAATGATACGGGCTTCGTCTCCCTCGGACTCCAGATCCGGGAATATTAATGATGCCCTCGTAAGTCGGACCTCACCTTCGGGAGTCACCTCTCTCCACTATGGTTATCGTCCGTTCTCATTTTGGGCCAATATCTCATCGAAGTCCCCCTTTCCACCAGGATCTGATCCCATCTTTGTATCAAAAATTGCCATCTCCTGACAGACATTTGCACGGATTTATCCCCGTCACTGTCTTATTTTCCGTACGGACTTTTGTCCAAATATAGAAATGGTCCACCAGTGACCGACATAGCCCGAGTGTTCATACCCCCGATATGGGTTTTCAGTATAGTTTGACTGCTCCTCTCCTCCTGCATTAACTATTAATTCCTTCGGCCGTGGGGCCCTTATTTCCGACAATCAATCAACGGTGTTCCCCTCTCCGAGGGGATGTAAATGACGTTGTGACCTTTATGGCACAGCGGGTCTCGGTCCCGACCCGAACCACACAATCATCTGATCAGTCAGATCACGCGCACCAAGGGCTTCCATGAAGCCCGAATAAATCATCACTTTGTGACTGGCACGCCCACGCACTTAATAAATCAATAAACAAATAAACAACCATTTAGATAAAATAAGTGCGTCCACAAGTCTGGCATGCCCGGTGGGACTGGGATCACCATTCATCTCTTTGCCGGAACTAAGGGCTCCACGGTCCACTTCTTGTAATACTAATTCTTTGATTTACAAATACAGGCTACATTTTGGACACCATGATGGCGATCACTTTCGGCCAGTAGGCCGTTGAAAGCCATGTTCGGAAAGGCTACCTAGCCGTCCCTCTCAGTTTCGGGAACTTCCCTCTTACGGTGGGCTTCCCCAACTTCCTCGGGGTGGCCTTCGTGAACCTGCTGGACGTGGAGGCGTCTGACAGGATTGAAAGCAATGCTCCCATCCAGGGAGCCACCAAAGCTGCTGTCGGCCGATCAGTGGCCGAGACTTCCAAGACCATCCCAACAGGGTCGTTGAGCTGCAACGTGCACCATGTGCACCAGACTACCGTCCCATCTCGCCAGGGGTCGGCCTCTCACCAGAGGAGGCTCCGGAGGAGTCACGCCACAACATCACCCCGAGGCCGGTTCTCCAGCACTGGCAAGTCTACTGTCATCAGGACTGTCCGAGTGCATCTTACCGGACAACGTTCCGAGATGATCCCGGAGCGCGTTGTACCCACCGTACCAGTGCGCAATTCTTTTCAGCCACTGGAGAAGATGAAGGGCAAGATGACGCCCGCAGCACCGGCCACAGTGCCGTAGCATCTCTCGGCCTCTAGGCCAACCAAATCTAGAGAAGTGTGGGTTCCCAAGGCAGCCCGGCTCACTTCACCAGCCCGGGCAGGGCCCAGCACCGTTCGCTCGGTAAGGGCACAACAAGGAGACCGGGTCAAGACATCGGCCCCCGTCTACCAGCCAGCACTAGACATGCCGGCCCCATCGGAGAACATCCGCCGTCGACACCACCGACATCACTATCAGGCTGCCTGTGAGGAGCCTGCAACCCACATGCCCGTTGCTGGCAATAGGGCAACATCATCGGCTTCTCCTCCTGATCGAGACTGGGAAGGAGTGGAGCAAGCCATGAGGAATTACTTGAGGGGACCAGGGAGCACTCCCTTGGGTCGCCAGAGATTACTGGGGGCAGTAGCTTCCGCATTTGAAGAAGAAGAGACCCGATCGGTGCCCAGCGCCGAGTCAAGAAACTGCTCCGAGGAGCGTTATCAGTCCTCGTTGAGGGAAGAAGTGAAGCCACGAAGATCGGTTTTTTGACAGACTGGTCTTTCCGGGTAGGCCGTCGAGAAGAGCGGCAAGAAGAGGCAGAGACCTGAGGGTCTACACTTGCAACATGGCCGGAGTATTTGGGCGGTACGGGGCTTTACCGACTGAACCCGAAGAAGTGGCCAGACTTGCCACAAGGCCGGGACCTCTTACCAGAAGAGGAAGAGCAGCAAGTGAGAAGGTGCAAATCTGCACTGAAGAAGCTGACTATGGGGAACCTTCAATGGCCTTGGCCGCCAATGTTATTACAGAAGGCACCTCAGGAGGACCATCCACGTCATCCGAAGAGGCGCCGGCCAAAGAAAGGGGGGGCACCCCTAGCCTTTCCATGAATGACCCCGCTGTATTGCACATGATGCAGCAATATCAGCGGGAGATCTAGTTGCTTAGAAAATAATTGACCGAGAGAGCTACTCAGCCCTCGACATCCGGACAGATCGAAGCATTACCGGAGACTCCTAGGGGCAACGGTCAAGCCTCGGAAGCTTCTCTATAGGCGACGGTGTCCCCACCGATCCCCAGCTATACTGGGGGTATACCCATGCATCAACCACAGCATACTACACCGGCCCCGCCACATAACTTGCCACTCCAGGGATCCATTATTGCACCTCAGGCGACAGTGTTAACAACGCCGCTGGTGCAACCGGCTCATTTCTACCCAAGTACGGTCGACCCGACAACAGTGAGCAAACTGATGCTCAAACAAATGATAGATATGAAGTTGGCGAAAAGGTGCGATGGTGATCATAAGTCGTTCGATGTATACCTGGTACCTTACCCGGCGCACTATGCTGCCAGGAGACTGCCGGCCGGTATCACCAAGCCGCCAAAGTTTGAGAAATTTAACAGGCAAGGGTCTCCCAGGGAGCACATTACCTACTATGTGAATGTTATAAGGGATCTAGCTGCGGATGAAGCTTATCTCCTCAAATTCTTTGATTCAACACTCACCGGGCTTGCCTTTGAGTGGTACTCAAGCCTGCCCACTGGGTCCATTGCAAACTGGCCTGATATGCAGAAAAATTTTAAAGAAAGATTCTACATAGCTGAACGGGAAGTAACCGTGGCAGAACTTTATGCCACGAGACAAAGAAATGATGAGTTGGCTCTCAACTACATAAAAAGATGGAGGAACCTCAGTATGAGGTGTAGACGTCCCCCGCACCAGGATGACACAGTGCAGATCTGTAAATAGAATCTAAAGAAAGAAATCCTTGAGAGGATGATCGGTGCCGAGGTAAGGTCATTTGACCGTCTGAACAACATTGTGGCAGAGATCGAAGTATTCCTTGCTCGATACTCTTCTGCTCCAGCTGCATCAAGCCAGAGGGCCAGGCAGGCCAAGAAGAGACCAATACCACCAGAAGTTCACACACTGGACTTCGAAGCTTTCGAGAAACAGAAAGAGAAAGCCAAAGAGACAGCCGACCCTCCTCCGCCCAGGTCCACTGAACGGCGGGAAGGTCCCTCCTTGCGAGAGAAGATGAGGAATAAATTGTATTCTTTTCCTCGAGACAAAGCCCGGGTCCTGTTTGAATAGGCCACCAGGTACAACAAGATCACATTACCAGATCCAAAGAGGCCTGGTGACTTGAAGAAGAAGGATGATCCTCGCTTTTGTCCATACCATTAGATGCGTGGGCATACCATTGAGGATTGTTATATCTTCAAGGATGTCGTTGAGTCCTTGATCAAGAAGGGAGAGCTGGATATGGGGGAGCTCAAAGTGGATCCTCCGCAGCTGCACGAGATGCCGAACCTCGGCACCACTGCCAGCTGGTGTCTTTATACCAGTAGCTGCCTGAAGAATGGGCGGAGGCCAGCACACAGGCCACTTATCAAGCCTTCGTCATGGAGCCAGCTCAAGACCAAGGAGGTTGGCAAGCCGCACCGACGAAGAACAGAAGAAGAAGACAAGCTCCCCTGCCCACTCCAGAAGTTCACATAAGGGGCGTTACACCCCGACCAGCACCACCACCAGTGACACATGTCTGGCATGACACAATCCCCCGGCTCGTTATAAGATGGCCCACTCACAATAGGAAGAAGCACATCCCGATGCGGGTGCACAAGGAAACCAGCCCTGCGGTTGAAAGACTCCAGGCTATTATTGATGGGCTCGAAGACTATGAACAGCCCAAGATCCAGCCTGTGGAACTGAAGGAGTATGTCCCCTAGGAGGAGTTCGAGTCACTCGAACTAGCTTCGGAAGCAGAAGCTAGGACGGGCGAAGAACCTCTTTTGTGGGGAGAACCCCCTACGGAGCAGCCACCAGCTGGTGAGGAAAAGAAGAAAAAAAAGAAGAGAAGGCCCAAAAACAAGAAGAAGAGCGGGGTCATCCTTTCTTGCAACACCCTCTCAGCATTGTTTGACACAGCCCTCTCCCTGGGGGAGGAAGAACAAGAAGTGCCCATCGAGCCATCAGAGGTGAATTAGGTTGAAGCATCCACTTCCCAACATGCCACCAGGTCGGGAAGGAAGTGGGGATGCCCTCCTCAGGTCAACCACAACATCCTGCTTAGGGGAGAACAACCATATCACATCCCCGAGCCTAGGGTCCAAGGCATGGAGATCCCCCCTCCATCAGACCTCTACCTCGGAGAACCAAGTGGCTAGAGCGCCCCGTCATTCATTGAATTTCTTACGACTCAGAGGGGAAGACAGTCATGCCCTCGCGTGTCCCAGTAGACCAAAGCGGCAGGCAGCCCCTCGGCCCCGTCGGCAGTAATTCCTTCTCGGCCAAGGGGAGAGCCCGACAACATCCTGAACTTTGCCGAGTTCATGCAAGAAAAGGAAGTGACTCAGCAGGCCTCACAAGCTCAAGTGACATCTGACCCAGTGGAGGAGACACCCGCTGAGCCGGTTCCCCAGGCCCAAACCGGGGGCAGGCGATGTAGGGCCGAGGAAATGAAGTTGCTCAAGGTCCGAGCTGGCAGTCGGATAGTCAAGCACCTGAAGAAGATCCCAGCCAGGTTTACCATCTGGGAGATTCTATCTCTAGATGAAGAGACACGGCAAGCTGTCATCGCTGCGCTCCAGACGCCAGCCTATGTTGAAGCCTGCCTTGCAGAAATGTCGCCTGAAGTGGCGGTGGCCTTCACAGAAGAGGATATGCTTCTACCCACCTGCAGTCACAACAGGCCACTCTACATGAAGGGGCAGTTGAATGGGCACCCCATCAACAGAGTCTTGATTGACCCTGGGGCAGTAATGAACATACTCCTCTACCGGGTGTACCAGAAACATTACTTTGACGTACACCTAGTTGAGGTCAAGAATGTTAAGATTGCTGGCTTCAACCAGAAGTGTGAGGTCCCTATGGGGGTTGCAGAGTTCAACCTCTCCCTCAGTGACTTCACAACCAGGGTCCAGTTCCATGTGATCAACTCTAACACCTCGTACAAGGTGTTGCTCAGCCAACCTTGGCTGCACGAAAACAGGGTGGTACCATCCACTCTGCACCAATGCATCAAGTACCCCGGCAACGGGAAAGAGGAGAGAATCTTTGCTGACCTCCACCCTTTCAAAGTGTTCGAATGTCACCTATCGGACGCCACTTTGTATTTGGAGAAGCTGAAGCAAGCTCCCCAAGCCACTCAAGGCATAGGAAAGAAGAAGGTGGATCCTAACAGCTGGTTCCCTCCACCACCGCCAGGCTATGTGGCTCCCCCTCATGTGTCATTTATTTCTGAAGCAGAAGGGGTGCTCAAAGATACTCCCCTTCCCATCTACCCTACACTGGGGACACCCTACCTTGAAGACCTACTGGAGGACGTCAGGGCTCCGCCCGGGATCATCAAGCTTCTCGCAGAAGTTGATTGCCAGGTGGCCGAGCCATTAAGGACCTTCAAGGTGCCTAACCCCGGAGGCCCGTCCACCATCTTCTACGTGGCTGAGGAACACCCAGTCAGAGGGGATGATGATTGTAAACTCCCCAGTGAGCTGCACGACCCACTCGTCCCGATCATGGGACTTCCTGACATATCCGGTCATGTAGTCAAGATGACCAGAAAACAAGGGATTCCCCTTTGCCAGCTCTCCAGTCAGAAAGAAATGTTCAAGAAAATGTGGAACCCGCCAAACCTGGACCGGAGACTGTTGCAGATCACCAGGCACCCGGGTTTGGGTTTCACAATAGAGGACTCCTATGAAGCCGATGTGATATCAGTGTCGGCTCCAAATGGCAATAGACCCGCAGGCAATGCAGGCTTACGGGAAGCCGAACACCGTCAGCGCCATACGCCCCCGGCCGACGAAGATCAAGATGAAGAGGTATTCCTATGGAATCCACCTCCCTGCAGGAACATAGGGAAGGTCCCGCCCTCCTCTGAGGGATCAACCCTGAGTAGCTCCAACAACAAGGCGCCACTGCCCTCGCCTAACATTGATGCTAAGGATGGGGAAGTGAGTCTGACTCCGGGCCCCACTCGGTGTGACTCTGCCATGTTTTCCCTATGCTATCAACAGCAGTGGGAAATTGAGATGTTGAAGGCTCAATTGGCCGAAGTGACCGCACTTGTGTTTGACTTAATCGGGGGCATCTTCCGTCAGCAGAACATCGGGATGTACCAGTCCCCGAACACCATCCCGAACGCCCCCACGCACTTGAAGAAGGAGGAAAGGGATGCAATCGTCTCCCCAGTCGGACGATCGACCGAGCGGAATCCTACAGTACAAGAGAGGATGCAGAAGCCTTACTTATTCCCAAGAAACAAGACCCGAGGAATCTTTGACTGGACCTGCCACTATGGCAAGGTCTCCCTCCCGAGGTCTAAGAGGTCGCAAGATGCCGGCAGAAGTGGTGACCCCTTGTTCTGCCCTTATCACCAAATACTGGGCCACCCCATCGAAGACTGCTACGTCTTCAAGGATATTGCTCAGGACCTGATTGAGAGAGATGAGCTCAGAATGGGAGATTATGTGGTGGCTCCACCACGCCCTCATGTGACAGGCGGCCACGAACGAAGTATCTACATGGTGTCGATTCAGTACCAGATTTTTGAAGATGAAGTTGAGAATGAACAACCCCGGCCGCAGGCGGTGGAGCAGTCCCCAGTGTGGCAATCAATCACCTCGGCCCCGGCAGGAGTCGTCTATCATAATTACCAAGAAGAGCCCGGAGAAGTCCCTTACTGCTCCGTGCCGGAGAACCCCTTGGAGCCGCACACAACGAGCCTGAAAGAGACGGAAACAAGCAACGCCTCACTGCCCAACGAGGCGAAACTAGAAGACGCCGATGGTGTCCTTGAAGCAGAAGATGGTGAAGACCAGGATTTCATCGACCTACTACCGGCGCCGCCAGAAATTGAAGATGGCGGCCAGGCCACAATAGATGAGCTCCTTGAAATTAATCTAGGCACAGAAAATGACCCCAGGCCAACCCTTCTAAGTGCCCTTTTACCCCCACAGGAGAGGGAACATTATGTCAAGTTGCTGCAAGAATACCGGGACTGTTTCGCTTGGAACTACAAAGAGATGCCCGGCCTAAGCCCCAGTGTGACTCAACACATTCTGGCTATTAATCCTAAGGTGGAGCCGGTGAAGCAATCCCCCCGGCGTATGAGGCCGGAGCTGATAAATCAGATTTGTAAAGAAGTCGACAAGCTCATAGACGTCGATTTTGTAGCTGAAAACTAATACACCACTTGGTTGGCTAACATTGTGCGAGTGAAAAAGAAGAATGGACAAATCAGGATCTGCGTAGACTTCCACGACCTGAATAAAGCTTGTCCTAAAGATGACTTTCCGGTGCCCATCACCGAAGTAATGATTGATGCAACTACTGGCCATGAGGCCTTATCCTTCATGGACGGATCGTCCGGCTATAATCAAATCTGGATAGCTGAGCACGACCGAATTCATACGGCCTTCCGGTCGCCTAAAAAAATGTTCCACTACAAAAGAATGCCCTTCGGCCTCAAGAACGCTGGCGCCACATACCAGCGAGCGATGACCAAGATATTCGACGAGCTGCTTTACAACAAGGTCGAATGCTACATTGATGACTTGGTCGTCAAGACAAAGAAAAGGGGGGACCACCTGAATGACCTCAAAATCATCTTCGAGAGACTTCGGCAGTATGAGCTGAAAATGAACCCCATGAAATGTGTCTTCGGCGTCTCTAGTGGGAAGTTCCTCGGATTCATTGTCCGATATAGAGGGATCGAGATCGACCCTTTTAAAATAAAAGCCATTCAGGAGCTACCCCCTCTGAAGAACTTGGGAGAGTTAAGATCCCTGCAAGGCCGGCTGGCTTACATCCGAAGATTTATCTCCAATTTTTCAGGGCGCTGTCAGCCATTCCACAAATTGATGATGAAGAACGCACCTTTCGACTGGAACCAGGAATGCTAGAGGGCCTTCGATCGGCTGAAAGATTACTTGAAGACCCCGCCTGTGCTAGGGACACTTGTCAAGGGAAGGCCACTTATTCTGTACATAGCAGCCACTGAATGTTCGCTGGGGGCAATGCTCGCCCAGAACAATGATGAGGGAGAGGAGCAAGCTCTCTATTATCTCAACCAAAGACTAGTAGGAGCGGAAGCAAAATACGCCCCGATTGAGAAAGTTTGCCTCGCCTTGGTATTCACAGTCAAGAAGTTGAGACATTACATGCTTTCCCATGAAGTGAGCCTGATATCTAAGGCTGACCCAGTCAAGCACATTCTCTCCTAGCCGGTCCTGAAGGGATGTCTCGGTAAGTGGGCCGTACTGTTAATGGAATATGACATCACCTACGTGCCACAGAAGACTGTCAAGGGTTTGTGGACGTGTAAAATTGCATGTCCGTATGTCTCGACCAGTCCAGCATCAACAAAAATCTCAACTGAAGAAGCTGCGGAGAAGATGGGCCATCCGGACTCTCCGAACAAACACACACTGCCGTGAAGCCCTCTCCGGAATCACGATAGCGAAGAGAAACCAACTCCCGGGAAGCTCACAATCCATGGGCCCCCGAAGAAAATCAAATAAACCATGGTTCGTGCTCGTAATGGGCTTGAACATGTCTCAACGGCGCGTTTTTCAGTCCTCAACGGCACGCCCTAGTGCTTTTCTTCAACGGCATGTCCTAGTGCCTTTTCTTCAGCAGCACACCCTGGCCGGCACACCCCGTGCCCGGCACAACCCCTTGCATGCCCTCAGCGGCACGCTCCTCAAACGCCCTCCAGCGGCACGCCCAGGCCTCGCCCACCAGCGGCACGCTCGCAGGCCGCTTAACGGCACACCTACTGAGCCCGCCCGGCGGCACTCCCCCTTCGCATTGCCTAGTGGCACGCCTGTTGAGCCCTCTAGCGGCACGCCTTGGCAGCCCTCCAGTGGCACGCCTTGGCAGCCCTCCAGTGGCACACTCGCTGTGTCTTCCAGCGGCACGGGTTCCTGACTCCTCAGCGGCACGCCCTGAACTCCCTTACCCATTGCGTCCGACAGACGAGATCTTATGCCCACGCACTAAAGATCCTTGGTGCGCAGTGGGTTCGCTGAGGTGTCATCCAGGGAGGAAGACACGCTGCCTACCCTCTGCCACTGAAGAGGGGAAAGTCAAATCCCCATTAAGGCCGGTCACTTCCCGCCTCCGCCATTCATGTTCAAAGGCTCCAGCCCGTGGGAGTATAAAAAGCCTTCCTCTCTGGCGAACAAGAGAGATGGAGAACAAAGGAGGACACACATATGCGCAGCCACTACAGAGAGAAGAGAGAGGAAGAGGAAGAGGGAGGAAGAAGGTTCCGACGGCGTCCCCTCCGGTGACCACCAGACAAGAAGAGAGAGTAAGAGTGGGAGAGAGGGATGTTATTGTATTAGAGAGATTGGGGGGGAAGAGCAGAGAGTAGTCGCCTCTGCTCATCTCCTCAAAAAAAAACTCTCCTCATCCATCCCCCCATTCCTCATGCTTTCTTGTTCTTTTTTTTCTCCCCCTTTCATCTGTAATTTCGACTGGAGCAACTCTTGTAGTGTTCATGGCTGACTGTGGTCATTTTCTTGCATGAATAAAAGTTGTTTCCTTTCGGATGGCTTGCTATCTCCATTTTCTTTTGTGCTATTGTGGACGCGCTTTTTGACGCGCTTGGCTCGTCGTTCGTTTATTGGTTTGTTAAGTGCGTGGGCGTGCCAGTCACAAAGTGACAATTTATTCGGGCTCCGAAGAGCCCATGGTGCGCTCGATCTGACTTCGTCAGACGATTGTGTGGTTAATCCGCCGTGCCATAAATGTCACGACGTCATTTACATCCCTCATACGAGGGAACACCCTTGATTAATCGCCGAGATTCAGGGCCTCATGGCCAGGAAATTAATTGCATGAAAGGTATATTAGAAGGTATTGAAATCCTCATGCGAGGGCGAGAAGAAAACCATTCGCGGTCATGTCGGTCGTGTGCTGACCATTTAATGTTCGGACGAATGTCCGGCTCGAGAAAAGCGTGATCGTCGCGGGAAATCCGGAGCATGTGTATGCCGAGATACGGCAAATTTATTGTTCAGAAGAACAGAAAGTGTTTGGCTAAATCTCGGTTAGAGCGGTCAAAAGCCCGGTAAATCTGTTGGCCCGGTGCAAGAGCAAGCTGCGACCATACTGCGGTGGGCCCCCCGCGGTCGAAGTTTGACTCGCGTGAGCGTCATTAATGTTTCCAGTGCCAAGGGGGCAACGGGAAAATATCCCTTGAATTAGATGGAAAGCCCTATGTCTTGGGAAGCGAACGTTCGAAATGTATCGGTCACTCGAGGGACCATTCGGCATTCGGACGGGTGTCCGGCTTGAAAATATCACAATCGTCGCGGGAAGACCCGGAACGTATGTATGCCGGGATACGGCAAATATATTATTCCGAGGCACTGAAAGCATTCGGTTAAACCTCGGTTAGCGTAGCAGGAAACCAATGAATTTGTTGGCCCGGTGCAAGATCTAGTCAGGACCATACCGGGGGCGCCTCCCGCGGTCCAAACGGGGCTTGCGTGGGCATCATTAATGTTTTCGGTGCCGGAGGGCAACGGGGAAGAGTCCCGGGACTAGATCCCAAAATCAAAACGTGTCCGAAGAGAGCGAGCTATAGGCCGAAGATATGGGTGAGACAATGACCATAATCGGGATAGACCCAAGGTCTAAGCGTAACCCATGAAGGCCTCGTTGATGTTCCCATGCGGAGGGTCCAGGGATGACGAGGATCCGTCTCGTTCTATTCCGATTTTGTCGGTCACTTGCGGACCACTTGATATTCGGACAAGTGTCCATGTCGAAGGTACGACGTAGATGGAAACAACCCCATACAAATGTATGCCGAGTTCGTGATAATTTCAATGAAAGAGCGGGGACGAATCCCAATAGGAACGGGTCGGAATTGATGAACTATTGGCCCAGAGCAATGCCGGATCACGGTCATATCGAAGTGGGGGTCGTCGGCCGTGCTGGTCACTCACGGGCCTTTTCATGTTCAGACACAGGTCCGTAATAGAAATGCGGCGGAAATCGAGGTGAACCCGTTCAAATGTCTGCCGAGCGTGCGGCAATTTTGGTAGTGGCTCGGAAGGGATCCGACCTGAGAAACGAGTCCGGTTTAATCGGAATGTCAGCCCAAAGTGAGGTCAGGTCGTGGCCAGTTCGAGATAATTCCCAAGACTCCGACCTAGCTTGCGAGGGCGGCATTGTTGTTCCTTCAGCACCGGGTCACGGGAGAGACGGGGCTGCGATGTAGATTTTACCATTTTTATCTGGGCTTTGAATTATATGCAAATGCATTTTTTTATGTATTTATTCTGGATGATTTCTCCGTTTTGTTTATTATTATTACTATCATATTTTCTCTCTTTTTGTTTACTATTATTATTATTATTTCACATTTTTGTTTATTTCATATATATATCCAGGTTTATTTATTTATCATAATTTTTATTACTTTATTATTATCATTATCACTATTATTATCATTACATATATATATTTGGAGAGAGAGTGGGCCGCTAGAGGGCTAAAAAGGGGCTAAAGGGGCGTGCCGGCGAAGAGCGGCCAGGGTGTACCGGCGAAGGTGCTGGGTTGTGCCGCCGGAGGGTTCAAGGATGGGCGTGCCGGCGAAGGAGCTGGAAGTGCATACCGGCGAAGGCCATGGAAGCGTGCCGGGGAAGGAAGGGGAGGCGTGCCGGCGAAGGGTGCTGCAGAGTGTACCGGCGAAGGGCGTGGCGAGTGTGCCGCCGAGGGGTTCCAAGGGGTGTACCGGGGAAGGAGCGTGCCGGGGAAACTGGGCTGGGGGCGTGCCGGCGAAGAGCGACTGCATGGTGTACCGGCGAATGGCCTGGCAAGGTGTGCCGGTCTAGGAGCGTGCCGAGGAAGGCCAAGGCAAGCAGGCGTATCGGGTGAGGGTGAGGACGGGGCCCACTCCTCTCCCACTCTTATATCTTTTCCTTTTCTTTTCCCCCTTGATTTTTATTCGGTTTGCATGGGTTTCTTCTCTCTTTCTCTTGATTATCTTCCATCCTTTCTTCCATGGGGACGAATGTTCGAGTTATTTAGTTGTTGTTCGATTCGGCTCTCTTTGAGTTGATTGCGGTTCCTTTGCCTTGATTAAAGCGTTTTACCGTTGTTCTTTTCATTTGTTCATTGCCTTCTTTTAGCCTTTTAATTCGTGTGGTTGTTCCATTTGTTTGTTGCTTCCCTTTGCCTCTTTAGCATGTCATTGTTTCTAACAAAAATTCAGCAGCATCTCCCCTTGACCCGAGCGTAAGAGAGATACAAGGAATGTGCCCACATGGAGTGGCGGAACCCGACAACTGGAGGTGGGCACCCGAGGGCGGCAGCACCTTAATAAAACCTCGGAAAACTCAGAGGGAACGGCGAGTGGAAGGCTATTCTAGGACTGGCTAAGGGGGATGCACCGGGCAAGAAGAAGGGGCAAGTGTGCCGAGCCAGGGAGGCCAAGGGTATGGCGGTGAAGGCCACGAAGGCCGTGCCGAGGAAGGCCCAAAGGGGCGTACCGGCGAGGGTCATCATAGGCGTGACAGGGAAGGCAGCCAAGGCCGTGCCGGCGAAGGGTGTTGAAGAGTGCACCGGCGAAGGCCCGATGGGGGTGTGCCGGCAAAGGCTGGGATGTGCCGCTGAAGGCACGACTGGGCGTGCCGTTGGAGGCACAATCGGTGTGTGCCGTTGAAGGCACAACTGGGTGTGCCGTAGGGGGCACAATTGGGGTGTGCCGTTGGAGGCACGACTGGGGTGCACGAAAGCGAAAAACGCTCGACAAGAAGTAAACCCTAAAGAAGGGAAAAAAAAGAAAGGGGCGTGAAACACCGAAGGATGTAAACACAGAAGACATACATTGGAGAGACGTCCGAGAAGACGTCTGCAAGCCTTCTACTTTTATTCTTACAAGAGGAATGCCCCGAGGGGGCTAATACATTACAACGACGGTAAAACAAGAAATGAAAGAAAAGAAAGAAGAAAAGGAAATACATTGGGGGGGGAATGGAGCGTGGACTCCTCCCCTCCCCGACCTCACTCCCTCTCTCCACCCACTCTTCTTCTCTTCTACCTTCTTCTCTTTCTCTTCGCGCGGACGGCGGCGGACGGAGCAGCAGGGAAGGGGGGGACGCCAGAGCCTCCCTGATGTGACACAACTAAGGGGCATGCAGCAAACAAGCGGATCCTTAGGACCTATTCCGCAAACACAATCACATAGCAACAAAGTCCAAGATTGGGGCCGATTCGCCGTCGCACACACACAAGCCCAGGGTGACTAAGTGATGCTAAGGGGAGGTGATGGATCAAGACCCTTGTTGGTAGGGTGCCAGCAGGGCTAGGGTTGCCTCCCGAAGGTACGAGGCCCACACTTAAGGGGCTGGCCGGTGCCAATTGGGACACTAGGTCCCTCTCTCTCACAGCCCACAGTGACCGCTCATAAGTGGATCACACGGGGTCGGGCGCTCTCTATCTTGCTCAACGGAGCAACGTCGACGGATATTAAATGAACAAGCACTAATAATGAAGCAAAGGTCAGAGCTTACCCTGGTTGGTTTGAAGAAACCAACCCCGTTCGGAGACGAGGGCGAGCGGGGAAGTGTGGGTTCCCCGCACACTGCGCCGATGAAGCTTGATCCCTGCTTAATAGTTACAATCACTACGCCTCGCACAGGAGGGGGAACATGGGGTGGGGAATTTAGGGTTACAATCAAACACTACCTCTATGCAGGGAGGGGTGTTAAGCCAGCCAGGCGGGGAAGGGAGATTCGCTCGAATCGCGCCGACGGATCACCCGATCGAATCTGTCCGTGTCTTGAGCAGCAGGATAGGGGATCGGTGTAGCCGCCGCTGTGCGCTCCTCCGGACTCAGAACTTGACGAGACTGGTGCTGGAATGACGCTAATAGACCCAGGTACGCCTGTGAATTTTGGTGCACGGTTCCCACATCGCCTCTGGTCGGAGTGGACCCCGGAGCAAATGCTCAGAGTTCAGGTTCAAGCTGGCCCAGATTGTTGCAGCTGCTTGTAGAAGGTACCACGATCACTCCCGAAGTCTGAATGAGGCGAGACCAAGTCGAGGACGTCCGTGGATGAGTCTTCTTCGAGCAGCAACCGAGAACAGCACCAGAGGCTGTCGGGGTGGGGAGGAGGAGTCCGTTGAGTGAGGCAGTGTCGGGGCAGGACCCAAATGGACTGTCTGCGCACCCGGGGGAGAAAAATTGGAAAAGACACTTCCTGATGCCGAACGGGATGCCGCTTGTTGGTGGTGGTGGACGACTTGTGGTGGCAGCTCTCGGCCAAGTGGGGCCTCCAGAAGTTGAAGGATGTGGCCGTGGGAGCTTCTGCACTGTAGCTCAGGTCCAGGTTCTGGTCCTTGTTGCGCAGTTGGATGAGAATGGGCACCACGAACTTTCCGGTGATGTATGGTGCACCTCCAGATGACGTCGGGTGGTTCCGGAGCAGGCTCTGCAAGTCAGGCCTCAATCTGTTACCTGCGGGTTGAACAGAGCAAAGGGGCTGTTTGGTGGAGAAGGGTTGATGTGGGGGTGGAGGGGGTAGCAAAGAGGGGTGGAAGGTTGCTGGTTGTGGATGTGGGAGGGAGGTTTGGGGGTGTTAGAGGGGAGAGGGGAGGTTGGCAGGGGGCGGACCTGGTGTGGGAATGGGCTGGGAGGTGGTGGATGGTGGGGGCGCAAATGGCCTAGGGGAATGGGGGGGTGTCTCTTGGGTGTGGGTGATGGATCAATGGAAGGATTAATGGGGGGCCTAGGGGATGGGAAAGGTTGCTTTGGGGAGGGGAAAGGGTGTCTAGGAGAAGGGATTCTCCCTTGGGAATATGGAAGGTTGTATTGGGAAGGGGAAGAGTTGTTTGGAGAATGGTGGAAGTAAATGGGAGTTAAGGGGTCTTGGGGAGATGAAAGGTTGGGGGATGAGGTGGAGGATGATGTGGCAAGGAGAAGAGAGGGAGGGAGGGGCGAAATTTGAAGAGAGAGGGGGAGGAGAGAGAGAGGGGGCCGCCCCCTTTAGAGAGAGAGAGAGGTAGTGAGAGGGAGAGAGCTAGAGAGAGAGAGAGAGAGCAAGAGACACAATTCTTGTGGATTTTAAACTCAATACTTCATTAGTCATCTCAAGTGGTTGAGGTCCTATTTATAGGAATCCCAACTTTTACAAAAAGTCCCTGAGAAAAGAACTAATAACAGATAACCAAAAGAGCTGGGGAAAGGGAAAAGGACGCCCCTGGGCCAGGCCTTTCTAAATGGGCCCATTAGACATACTAGCCCAATATGACGACACAAACTTAGGTAAATAACATGATAACCTAGGGACTTGACTCAAAACAAAGGGGGAATTACATCAAAATGACTCAAGAAAGGTATGAAAATTACATAGCTAGACTCATAAAATCAAGCTGAACATAATGGCGAGCGTCAGGACCCTTGGAGAAATAGGGAGTGGTAAGCGATGTCCTCATCATACTCCCGGGGTGCAGAGAACTCGACTCTGTCGAGTAAAGATCCATCGTATGCGGAGGAAGCCACGGTGGGGTTGCCCTCAAGTCTACCAAAGGTAGCTGGTCCTCTCGCCAAGTGAGGTAGCGCCCATACCCTTTGCTCTAGATGACAGTGACCTGTTCATACAATATCCGCTCCAATTGCTCACGTTGGCCCCTCTGGGTTGGTGGAACTTTCTCACGGCTGGTGGCTCTCTCAAGGGGTGGAACAAGCTCGAGTTCCTCACAAGGTGTCACCGTGGGACCCCTGTATGGCCCCAAGTCAGCCACATTGAATGTGGGACTTACTCCGTACTCCTCGGGGAGGTCCAACTCATAAGCATTTGTTCCGATCCACCTCAAAACCTGGAAGGGTCCTGATCCACGCGACCTCAGTTTGGAGACATTCCCAGGGAATAGTCTCTCGGTTCTCACCATCATAAAGTCACCTACACGAAATTCCTGGTGGCGTCGGTGGGAATCAGCCGATTTCTTATACACCTCATTGCTTTTGTTGATGTGTTTGCAGATTGCCTTCATGCAACTCTGTGAACGTTGACTCCTAGTGGATAATGGGGGTCCTGGACAACCAAAAGTGGACCTAACATGCCATGGTGCTACGTAGACTTTGATGGACCTAGGAGGACCGGGACATCCATAGGTGAACCTATCATGCAAAGGGGTGTTTGATGTTGGGGGTCCCGGACATCCATGAATGCTTCCTTCATGCTTAGACCTCATGATGACTGACTTTGGGGGGCTGGGGCATCCAAATGGAGTCCTAACATGTATGGGTTTCCTAACAATGTTTACTGCCAAAGGGGGACCTGGACACCCAGATGTAAACCTATCGTGCATCGGTCCTAGTGCGTGAGTGACACAAATGATGTGACTACCCTGACCACATGATGCGAAATGTTGCGACACATGTATTCCTATCAAGATGGTCCCATCTGTGAGATTTGGGGGTTTCCACTCATGGGGGTCGAAGCGGTTCCAAGGGGTGGACATCTTGGGATGGGTCACTCCCCTATTTCCAAGGTTGATGTCACCCTTGGCATTGACTCTCATAGTGTGGGCTGAATTTCAGAATGGGTGGGTAAGGTCTGACATGGTGGGTGAGAGTAGGAGGGAGTGGGTGGTGGGTGAGGAGTACTTGGAAGCCCATAGGAAGTGGCCAAACAGGTCAAGATGAGTTAAGGGGTGGGTGACGTGGAGGTGGGTTTCAATCCAAGTGACCGCCCTAGGGTCCCTAGTACACATAGGGAAGTGGGAATCATGAACCTGGTGGGACCTATCGTAATGCTCCTTGCAAAGGGACGAGGGGTAGGAAAAGATGTAGGAGGGCAAGGAGGTGGGTGGGCAAAGAAGGGCTAGTGGGAAGGGATCATGTGGATCTAGGAGGACTTGGGTTGAGGGGATTGAGGCTTCTTCCCATCCTAGACCTGGGGCACTCCAAAGCATACACTCCCTAGTGTGGGCTAGGCACTCGTCTCCTAATGGGGTAAGTACCAAAGCGGATTCCCTAGGTTGAGTGCCCTTTTCTTGTGGTAGGGGGGTGGCGTAAAACTCATCGGGCTCGGGTTGAAACAATACGAGCTCACTCATGCAAGGACCCTTGGTGTAAATGGAGATGATGGACCTGATAGAGGGCAGTGAGAAACTAAGGTACCCCGTATCACTCACTCTTAAGGCCAGCATGTTTGTCACCTTTATTTGCCTTAGTATGCCTTTAATCAAGTCCATCATGGCTCCTACAAAGCAAAACGAATGATAGGTTGTGTGGAATGGTAGGGTGGGCACGATTGGGTTATGGTTATCTATGGCGGGGCGCATGATGTGGAGGAGGAGGTCTTGCTTAAGCCACTCAATGAGGGGTTCCCCTAAAATCACAGTCTTCATGGAGGGAGGGGTGGGGGGACTTGGTTGGTCATCTGGCAACTCTAGGGGAAGGATGTTCCTAGTTAGGCTCGATGTGGTCTCTTTGGATAAAGATGAGCCTTCTTGACCCAACCCTTGGCATTGGGCTTCATATTCTTCCTCCCAATCTAGGGGAGCCTCATATTCTTCGATTACAATCTTATCCCTTTGGGGTGTGGGGATCTTACTCTCCAAGGGAATGGGAAGGTCTTTTGGGGATGGGGTGATGAATGTTGGGCCATGGTGTACCTGGGGTGGTGAAGTTTGGACCCTAACGGTGGTCTTGGGCTGACTAGGAGAGAAAGGAGGAGTGGGAGTGCTCCTCGGGTTATGGTTCTCAAGGTAGGAGTGGGAAGGTCGGGGAGCGTAGATCTTCCTAAGCTCAATCTTCATCTCTTCCCATGATCCTATGGGTTCTTGCCTCCAAATCCTTCTTAAGCCCACTACGCGTTCCCACTCCTTCTTGGCTTGTCCCCGAAGCCGCCCAGTGGCCCTGCGGACTCTAGCGTGTCCATAGACCCTAGTCCTATCAAAGTGTTTATCCATGGTAGCTTCCCACTTTAGGTAGGCATTAGGACTAGATCCGTCAAAACTAAGGTCCCCTTCTAGGATGATGTCCATGAGGAGAGGGTCAACTGGGCTCTTGTGGAAGGCCGTGTTGGGGGGACTTAACCAATGGGGAGTATACATGATGATGCACTGGGTGGCCCAATGATGACTCTAAATGTGAATGCACCCTAGGACCAACTTGTAGAGAGACAAGTTGTGAACTTGCTCTGATACCATTTGATGTGACACAACTAAGGGGCATGCAGCAAACAAGCGGATCCTTAGGACCTATTCCGCAAACACAATCACATAGCAACGAAGTCCAAGATTGGGGCCGATTCGCCGTCGCACACACACGAGCACGGGGTGACTAAGTGATGCTAAGGGGAGGTGATGGATCAAGACCCTCGCTGGTAGGGTGCCAGCAGAGCTAGGGTTGCCTCCCGAAGGTACGAGGCCCACACTTAAGGGGCTGACCGGTGCCAATTGGGGCACTAGGTCCCCCTCTCTCACAGCCCACGGTGACGGCTCGTAAGTGGATCACACGGGGTCGGGCTCTCTCTATCTTGCTCAACGGAGCAACGTCCATGGATATTAAATGAACAAGCACTAATAATGAAGCAAAGGTCAGAGCTTACCCTGGTTGGTTTGAAGAAACCAAGCCCGTTCGGAGACGAGGGCGAGCGGGGAAGTGTGGGTTCCCCGCACACTGTGCCGATGAAGCTTGATCCCTGCTTAATAGTTACAATCACTACGCCTCGCACAGGAGGGGGAACTTGGGGTGGGGAATTTAGGGTTACAATCAAACACTACCTCCATGCAGGGAGGGGCGTTAAGCCAGCCAGGCGGGGAGGGGAGATTCGCTCGAATCGCGCCGACGGATCACCCGACCGAATCTGTCCGTATCTTGAGCAGCAGGATAGGGGATCGGTGTAGCCGCCGCTGTGCGCTCCTCCGGACTCAGAACTTGACGAGACTGGTGCTGGAATGACGCTAACAGACCCAGGTATGCCTATGAATTTTGGTGGGCGGTTTCCGCATCGCCTCTGGTCGGAGTGGACCCCGGAGCAGGTGCTCAGAGTTCAGGTTCAAGCTGGCCCAGATTGTTGCAGCTGCTTGTAGAAGGTACCACGATCACTCCCGAAGTCTGAATGAGGCGAGACCAAGTCGAGGACGTCCGTGGATGAGTCTTCTTCGAGCAGCAATCAAGAACAGCACCAGAGGCTGTCGGGGTGGTGAGGAGGAGTCCGTTGAGTGAGGAAGTGTCGGGGCAGGACCCAAATGGACTGTCTGCGCACCCGGGGGAGAAAAATTGGAAAAGACACTTCCTGATGCCGAACGGGATGCCACTTGTTGGTGGTGGTGGATGACTTGTGGTGGCAGCTCTCGGCCAAGTGGCGCCTCCAGAAGTTGAAGGATGTGGCCGTGGGAGCTTCTGCACTGCAGCTCAGGTCCAGGTTCTGGTCCTTGTTGCGCAGTTGGATGAGAATGGGCACCACGAACTTTCCGGCGATGTATGGTGCACCTCCAGATGACGTCGGGTGGTTCCGGAGCAGGCTCTGCAAGTCAGGCCTCAATCTGTTACCTACGGGTTGAACAGAGCAAAGGGGCTGTTTGGTGGAGAAGGGTTGATGTGGGGGTGGAGGGGGTAGCAAAGAGGGGTGGAAGGTTGCTGGTTGTGGATGTGGGAGGGAGGTTTGGGGGTGTTAGAGGGGAGAGGGGAGGTTGGCAGGGGGCGGACCTGGTGTGGGAATGGGCTGGGAGGTGGTGGATGGTGGGGGCGCAAATGGCCTAGGGGAATGGGGGGTGTCTCTTGGGTGTGGGTGATGGATCAATGGAAGGATTAATGGGGGGCCTAGGGGATGGGAAAGGTTGCTTTGGGGAGGGGAAAGGGTGTCTAGGAGAAGGGATTCTCCCTTGGGAATATGGAAGGTTGTATTGGGAAGGGGAAGAGTTGTTTGGAGAATGGTGGAAGTAAATGGGAGTTAAGGGGTCTTGGGGAGATGAAAGGTTGGGGGATGAGGTGGAGGATGATGTGGCAAGGAGAAGAGAGAGAGGGAGGGGCGAAATTTGAAGAGAGAGGGGGAGGAGAGAGAGAGGGGGCCGCCCCCTTTAGAGAGAGAGAGAGGTAGTGAGAGGGAGAGAGCTAGAGAGAGAGAGAGAGAGCAAGAGACACAATTCTTGTGGATTTTAAACTCAATACTTCATTAGTCATCTCAAGTGGGGTTGAGGTCCTATTTATAGGAATCCCAACTTTTACAAAAAGTCCCTGAGAAAAGAACTAATAACAGATAATCAAAAGAGCTGGGGAAAGGGAAAAGGATGCCCCTGGGCCAGGCCCTTCTAAATGGGCCCATTAGACATACTAGCCCAATATGACGACACAAACTTAGGTAAATAACATGATAACCTAGGGACTTGACTCAAAACAAAGGGGGAATTACATCAAAATGACTCAAGAAAGGTATGAAAATTACATAGCTAGACTCATAAAATCAAGCTGAACATAATGGCAAGCGTCAGGACCCTTGGAGAAATAGGGAGTGGTAAGCGATGTCCCCATCACTCCCCTCCTCCTCTTTCTTCTCTTCTTCCTTCTCCTCGCTCAGGCGGTGGTGATCGAGGCGGAAGGCCCCTCTTCTTCTCTTCTTCTTCTTCTCTTTTCGCACAGACGGCGACAGTGGGCGGAACGGCGGGGCCTCTCCCCTCTCTTTCTTTTCTTCCCCCTTCTTCTCTTCTCCTTCTTCTTCTCTTCTTCTCTTTTCGCACAGACGGCGGCGGTGGGCGGAGCGGCGGGGCCTCTCCCCTCTCTTTCTTCTCTTCCCCCTTCTTCTCTTCTCCTTCTTCTTCTCTTCTTCTCTTTCTCTTCTTCTCTTCTACGTCTGCCTCTCTGTCTGTCTCTGTGTCCCCCCGTCTCGAAGGAGAGGGGTTTTTAAATCCACCACGGCGGAAGCGTCCGAAGGCGGGAAGCGTCCGACGGACATTTAATGGGAGTTGACTCCCTTGTCCTGGGTGGCAGGAGGAGTAGGCAGCGTGGCCCCCTCCCCGGGCGACACCTCAGCAAGTCCGATGCGCGCCAAGAATCCCTAGGGCATGGGCATAAGATCTCATCTGCCGGTCGTGCCGTTGGAGAGCCGAAACGGCGTGCCGCTGGAAGACACGGTAGGCGTGCCGCTGAATTGCCAGAGACCCGTGCCGCGGAGGGGCTGCAAAAGCGTGCTGCTGAAGATCTCACAAGGGGCGTGCCGCTGAAGACGCCAGCCCGAGCGTGCCGCTGAAAGGCCAAAAGGGTGTGCCGCTGGGGCTTCAAGGGGGTGTGCCGCTGAGAGGCACCTGCAGGGCGTGCCGTTGAAGAGCCCAAAGGGCTTGTCGCTGAAGCACCATAAGGGTGTGCCGCTGGGGCTTCAAGGGGGTGCGTAGGGACTATGCCGGTGAAGACACCCAAAGGGTGTGCCGACGAAGGGCCATGGGGCTTGCCGTTGAAGGCACGAGAAGCGCGCCGTTGACGAGTAGCCTGCAGGTGTGCCGCTGAAGAGGGGCACTAGGTGTGCCGCTGGGAGCGAGGCACAAGCGTGCCGCTGAGGGCACTCGCGGGCGTGTCGCTGAGCGGGGCGTCAGGGCGTGCCGCTGAAGAGGGCACCAGGGTGTGTGCCGGCGAAGGCCTGGACAGAGGCGTGCCGACGAAGGGGCTGAGGGTGCGCCGCTGAAGGAGCGCAAGGGGCGTGCCGCTGAAGGGGCCGAAAGGGCGTACCGGCGAGGACTGGCCAGGCTGAGCGCACCGGCGAGGGAGGGTTACGCTGGGCATGCCGCTGAAGGCAACGCGGGTACGCGCCGCTGGGGGCGTTCGTAGGCATGCCGCCGAAGGCGCATTGGGCGTGTCAGTGGAGCATCCTAGCTGGGTGTGCCGGTGGAGGGCCGACAGGGTGTGCCGCTGAGGGCCTGCCAGGGCGTGCCGCTGAAGGAGCACAGGGAGTGTGCCGGCGAAGTGCCCCATGGGCGTGCCGCTGAAGGGCCCTGGGCGTGCCACTGAGGGGGGCCAGGGGCGTGCCGCTGAAGGCCTAGATGGGCAGTCCTGAGCCCGTTACGAGCGCGAGTTATGATCCATTTGATTTTCTTCGGGGCCCATGGGTTATATGCTTCCCTGAAGTTGGTTTCTCTTCGCTATCTTGACTCCGGGGACGGCTTCACGGCAGTGTGCATATTTGGGGAGTCCGGATGACCAGTCTCTCTGGGGCTTCCTCACTCGGCGTCGTTGTTGATGAGTGGCCGAGCAGGATATCTGGGCGTGCAATTTTTGGTGTCCACAGCTATGTGATTTATCCACTCTCTTCTTCCTCTTCTCTCCGGTGATTTGGTCTCCAATGTCGATCTTGTCCCCCTGTCATGGTCCCGCATAGGGCCTCTAACCCTCACATTCGCTCACCTGTTCAAAAGGAGATGCCCTTCATTTCTCCCCGGTGTGCCCATGTCCCATGCCTCTACCTTGAAGAGGCCCCCCTTTGAGCCCTCCCCTTCCTGCCAAGTCTCCTCTGAAGCTAGTCAAAACCAATACCCCAGCCCGGTGCACCCTTGGCAGCCCCCTGGCCTCTTGCCCGGTACAGCCCTGTATGCCCTCAGCAGCACACCCTTGGCTCACCCGCTCGCCGACACAGCCCTATTAGAGCCTTCCCCGGCACAGCCCCCCCCAGCGGCACACCCTGGCTTCTCCTAGCCCAGTACGCCTTTGAGTCTCCCTGGCCGGCACACTAATCCCCAGTCCCTACTCCTTGCCCGGTGCACTTCCTAGCCATCCCTAGAGAGGTCTCCTGTTCATCGTTTCTTCCGAGTTTTCTGAGGTTTTATCAAAGGTGTTGTCGCCCTTGGCACGCACCTCCAATTGTCGGGTTCCGCCACTCCATGTGGGCGTGTTCCCTTTATCTCCCTTACCACTTGGGTCAAGGGGAGATGCTGCCGAAATTTCGTCAGAAACGATAACGTGTTTAAAGATAAAAGGAAGCAACAAACAAATGGGATAATAACATGCTAAAGGACAAAAGGAAATAATAAACCAATGAAATGAACAACGGTAAATCGCTTCAACCAAGGCAAAGAACTACAGACAACGTGAAGAGAACCGGATCGAATAACACCTAAGTAACTTGAACACTCGTCCTACAGAGAAGAAAGAAAGGAAAATGACTAAGGAAAAAGGAAGAGAAAACCCACATGAACTGCACGAAATCAAGGAAGAAGAGGAAGGAAATGGCAAAAGAGAATGGAGGAGGAGTGGGCCCCTTTCAAACCCCATCTGGCACGCTTGCCCCTGGGCCTTCATCGGTGCAGTCCGCCCTTGCCCTCACCGGCACACACACCTTCAGCATCCTCAGCCCGGTACACCCTCTGCCCATGGACCTTGGCCAGCATAGCCCCCAGCTCGGCCTCCCCGGCACGCTCCTAACCCGGCACACTCTACATGAGCCCTGTCCAACACACTCTGCGCCCCTAGCCCGGCACGCCTCCTATCCCGTTTCCCTGCACATTACTGACCCGATGCAACCCCTGCTCAAACCCTAGCTCGGTACGCCCTTCCAGCCCTCCGCCGGCACACACCTCCAGTCCCTTTCACCGGCGCACCCAACCACTCCTTAGCGCCCTAGCCCGGCACACCTGGCTGTGCTTTTCCTTGGTGAACCCAGCGTCCCTCCACCGGCACACACCAGCCCACGCCCTATCCGGCGCACTCGGCCAGCCCTTCGCTGGCACGCTCCACATTCCTTGACCTGTACACTCGCCAGCGTCTAGCCCGGCACGCTCTCCCCGCCTTCGCTGGCACACTAGCCCCGGCTTGCCCGGTACCCCCCCTTCAGCCCTCCAACGGCCCACTCCTCCATATAGAAAATGTGTAAACGAAGAGGGGGGAAATGTAATGACAATAATGCTCAAAATAGAAGAAATAATAATAATAAATGTAATGATAAGGACAATGATAATAATAATAATGAAAATTACAATAAAAAAATAAATCTGAATACATGACAAATAGACTCGAAAAGGATGGAAAACGTGTGCAGTAAATAGAAAGAAAGTAATAAATCCACCCAAAAAATGCATAAAAAGGGAAATAAACAGCAAAAAAATAATAATGAAAATCTAGATAATAACAAAAATGGTAAAATCCACATTGCAGTCCCGTCTCTCCTCGTGACCCGGTGCAAAAGGAACAATAATGCCGCCCTCGCAGGCCGGGCATGAGTCTTGGGAATTATCCCAACATGGCCATGACCCGACCTCGCCTCGGGCCGACATTCCGATCAGACCAAACCCGTTTCTCACACCGGATCTTTTTCCGGCCCATCATTAAAATTTTCGCGCTTTCGGCAGACAATTGAACGATTTTATCCCGGCTTCCATCACGTTTCGACCTCGGACCCTTGTCTGAATATGAAAGGGTCCGCGAGTGACCGACATGGCTGATGGCTCGTATCCCGATGCGGGCTCTTGTGTGATTTATTCCTCCCCACTCTTGCGCAATTAGTATTAATCCTTTTAGGTCGCAGGCCCCCCCTAATTTCGGCAATTAATCAAGGGTGTTCCCTCGTATGGAGGATGTAAATGACGTCGTGACCTTTATGGCGCGGCGGGATTCGGTCCTGACACGAACTACACAATCGTCTGATTAGTCAGATCGAGCGCACAATAAATCGTCACTCTGTGACTGGCACGCCCACCCACTTAATAAACCAATAAACGAACAACAATAACCAATCGATCAAAAAGTGCGTCCATAGGGTCTGGCCGTGGCAGACTTCTTTGCAGCACACCCTGTGCCTGAAGATTCCCCATTGGCCACAGAGTTGCCTGAAGATGAAACACTGGAGGTGAACCAAGTCCAGCAGATTGCCTAGCAGCTATACTTCGACGGGGCTTCGAGAATAGAAACGACCCCGTCCGGGCATACAAGAGTGCGGGCCGGGGGCCGGCGTCGTCCTCAAATCTCTGGAGGGGGAAGTGTTACACACCTCCTGTTCCATCAGCAAACCTTGCACAAATAATGAAGCAGAGTATAAGGCTCTGATTATCGATCTCCAAGTCCCTTTGTAAATGGATATTAAAATACTACATGTGTTTGGCGATTCACTATTGATCGTCAAACAAGTCCAGGGACAGTTCGACGTCCGAAAGCCGGAGCTACTCCCTTACCATGCTAAGGTAAAATACCTCGTGGAGCAGTTCTACCTCATTAAGATAGGCGATGTCGCCAGAGGAGAAAATGCACAAGCCGATGCACTAGCGAAGTTGGCAAGTTCATTGGCGGTACCGCCAGATGGATCCCTCAGCATCCGAGTGGTAAATCAGCGCCAAGTTCCTAGCATGATAGAGGAACCCGAAGAAGAAGAGCTCGAGGTCACCACAGCGGAAGCCGTCAGCCTACCCGACTGGAGGGACCCCCTTTTGCAGTGGTTTAAGTATCAGCAACTACCCAGGCAGAGAGAAGAAAAGATCAAGCTGATTAGAACAAAGGACTCTTATGAGATCCGAAACGGGATCCTATTCCGAATTATGGCAGATGCCAAACGGAAAGTACTCCTGCGATGCCTATCCACTGAAGAAGCTTGGAAAGTCATGAAGGAGGTTCATGCCGGAACAGCTAGTGCACATCAGGTAGGACCAAAGATGAAAATTGAGATAAAGAAACTCGGCTACTACTGGCCGACAATGTTTGACGATTGCTGCAAGTATGCCAAGTCTTGTCAAAAATGTCAGGAGCACGCAACGGTGCCCAGAAGACCGCCCGTGCCGCTGCATCCAACACTACCCAGCTGACCTTTTGTCCAATGGGGAACAGACGTCGTGGGTCCACTACCTGCATCATCCGCTGGGTGCAAGTACATCTTGGCGGCAACTGATTACTTCTCTCGCTGGGCGGAAGCTGTTGCTTTGAAAGAAGTGACTGGGGAGATCGTTGCCAGGTTTGTCCGTCGCAACATCATATTTCGGTTTGGCACTCCGAACCGAATTATCTCGGGCAATGGAAGCCACTTCCGCAACCAGAAGGTCTACCGGCTGGTAGAAAAGTACAAGATCGACTGGAGAACGTCAACCCCTTATAACCCACAGGCCAATGGCTTGACTGAAGCTTTCAATAAAACTCTTTGTACTCTCCTGTCCAAAATTGTTAATTCTAACAAGAGAGTCTGGGAAGAGAAAATGTATGAGGCCCTGTGGGCATATCGAACTGTATACAAAACTCCAACGGGTTATTCACCCTTTTCCTTGGTGTATGGCTCAGAGGCAATTGTCCCCATCGAGCGGGAAATACCCTCCCTGCGGGTTGCAATCCAACACGGGTTGGTCCGGGAAGAGCAAACAAATGTCGAGCGAAGGCTTGAAGAACTCTCCAACTTGGAGGGGAAACGGCTCCGGGCCCAGCAGAACATCCAGGTCTATCAGGCCCGGATAGCTCGTGCCTTTGACAAGCTCATCAAGGAACGTGAATTCAAGAAGGGTGACCTCGTTATGGTCAAAAGAAGGGAAGTCATAGCTTCCAACCCCAAGGGCAAGCTAAATGAGAATTGGCTTGGACCCTATGTGATCCAGAAAGTCTACGAGGGCGGAGCGTATGTAATAGTCAATCATCGGGGGGAGGTTCAATTTCCACCCCTTAATGGTAGGCATCTGAGATTGTATCACGCTTCGATTTCCCCATTCATTGAATAATACACTTCTCCGCCCCACCGCGGGCGAATTTGCATTACTATTGTCCAGATGGTTTGGCCACTATTCACCATGCATTTCAAAAAAAAGAGAAGAACAAAAAAGAAGAACAAAAGGGAGGACAAAAAAAAAGAAAGAAAAAGAAGAGCAAGAAAAAAAAGAAGAAGAAAAGAAAGAGGGAACAAAAGAGAACAAAAAGAAGGAAAGAAAGGAAAAGAAGAACAAAAGAGAAGAAAAAGAAAAGAAAAAAAGAGAACAAAAAAGAACAGAACAAAAGAAGAGAAGGAGAAAGGGGAGGAATCAGTTCCCCTTTTTATTAACATTCACTCTCGTCTTCGAGAATATTTCAATAGACGAATCAACAATGTCAGCCCTTGACATCCTGTTGGCACTGACGAAGAACACCCCGCCCTAACCTTTCGTCCGGGATTGGGGAATCAACCTTTCTCCTTGCGTTGGCACCAACCCCATACCAACGAATATTCCAATAAACGAATCAACCATGTCAGCCTTTGACATCCTATCAGCACTGACAAAGAACACCCAACCCGAACCTTTCGTCCGAGATTGGGGAATCAACTTTTCTCCTTGCATTGGCACCAGTCCCGTACCAACGAATATTTCAATAGATGAATCAACCATGTCAGCCCTTGACATCCTGTCGGCACTGACGAAGAACACCCCACCCGAACCTTTCGCCGGGGATTGGGGAATCAACATTTCTTCTTGTGTTGGCACCAGTCCCGTACCAATGAATATTTCAATAAACGAATCAACCATGTCAGCCCTTGACATCCTGTCAGCACTGATGAAGAACACCCCACTCGAACCTTTCATCCGAGATTGGGGAATCAACCCTTCTCCTTGCGTTGGCACCAGCCCCGTACCAACGAATACACCAAGAGACAAACAAACCACATCCACCCCCGGCACCCTGTCGGCATAGACGAACAACCCTTTTTGATCGAGACCTCCCGTCTGGGTCATTGAATGAACAAACTCTTCTCTCCGTCCCTTCGGGTGACAAACGATCCCTTTTGACCGAGACCTCCCGTCTGGGTCATTGAATGAACAAACTCTTCTCTCCGTCCCTTCGGGTGACAAACGATCCCTTTTGACCGAGACCTCCCGTCTAGGTCATTGAATGAACAAACTCTTCTCTCCGCCCCTCTAAGGTCGAATCAACCTACTCGGGTCGAACGCACCGGTGGCACCATTTGGTTAATCGCACGGTGGACATGGTGAAGTGGTCCCCTCGTCCCTCCTCTGGAAGGGCGAGCACTCTTCTATGCTCCTACGCGAACCCCATCGGGCTCTCCCCGAATGAGCTACTAGTACGAACCTGCACTCTATCACACGGCAAGAGGAAGAAGGGAAAGGGTTCCCGAATACCATACATATGCAAGAGGCATGTGAAACAATTGTATTATATTCCTTTTTGAGAGAGTTACATGGGCCTTGGGGCATACCCCAGTGTTACATGCAAAAAAAGAGAAAAGGGTGGAAGCTAAAAAAATGAAGGAGGATCGGCGGCTAGTCTATCCCGCGGAAGATTTCCTCGAGAGGGAAGATCTCGACGCAGGTAAAGTTTACCATTTTGCGCAGTCGGCCCTCCTGTACATCAAGGCGCTCCAGCTCAGTTGTCACGGAGGGTACTTCGACCTCAGCGACGCCTAGCTCCTCGGTCTCTTTAACCTTGGTCGCCTCAGCCTCGGCAAGATCAGACTCGGCCTTAGCAAGCCAGCCCTTGAGCCTCTCTATCCTATTCTCCAAGGCATGGATGTTGGCACGGCACTCATCCAAGGCCCTCTGGTGTTGCTCCCTGTTGTCCCTCCGGACCTCTAGGGCCTGCAAATATTCGTCCTTCTGGGCACCGATAGTTGCGAGTTCGTTCGGGGCTTGCGTCTCAAGGAACTCGCGACGGTTTACATATTTCAATAATAATAGAACCCGCCGTGACCATTCCTCCAGGGGACAACCCATCATCTGCAAGGCCCCGGTCAGCTGCATGACCACAGTGTGGACCCCTTTGTACATGAGCGAAGGGTCGGGAAATATCATCGACCGTAGCGTCAGCAAGGTCTGAAGGACTGGCAGGTCCGAAGTAGCATGACCTATCGAAGGCACGGTCGGCGGGCTGAACTCAACGATGTTGTCCACCACTGCCCATAGCTCGACGTCCACCCCTGTCGACAAAGATGGGAGAGTCAACGTCGAATGGCCGGATCCCTCTGGTTCAAAGGATAGGTCTTGGCCGATCACCGCAAGGGGCGAAGGCGAGACTGCAATAGAAGCATCCGACGCCGCCATGATGAGCGGCTGCTCCATTCCCACTGGCTGGGTGAGGTCTGCGTCCGATGATGATGCCTCCACTGCCGGGACAGGAGCCACGGTCTCGTCCGAAGAATGAACGGCCGCAAGGACCGAATCTGACACCGCAGAGGACAGACTTGCTTCTGCCTCCACCTCCTCAGCACGGCCCAAGTCCGTTGTCGCTTCGCAGGCCAGGAGCGCAGAAATCGCAACCTCAGTCGAGGGAAGGGTATCAACCGTAGCCGGGTCTGATGCCTCTCTTGAAGGACCTTCACCCTTGTCCGCCGGGGACTCCTCCAGTGGTGTAGTAAGGTTCGCTAATATCCTCCCCATGAGCCGGGTCTCCTCTGGTACAACCGGCTTCGGAATAGGTGGGAGCAGGATCACGAGCCGCGGGATGGCCCCCATCCACAAAAGAGATACCAAGGATCCCGCTTCTGGTCCAAGAAGTGACTGCAACCTTCGAGCCGCTCGCGGACCAAAGGATGATCTCCACCTCGGGACGGCCTTGCGAGCTCGAGAAGCACGCGCTCTTTGGGGCATTGTTATTGTCTGGCCATGCAAAGCAAGGTTAGCCGCTCACCATGTCAAGCAAATTGCTGAATTCTCAAAGGAGATGAGAGGTCCCCATGCTTACCTCGTCCACCGGCACTATGCTGCTCTCCGGCGTCATCTCTTCCCAGGCGTCGGCTTCAGGCACTGTTTCCTCTCGGACCTCGAGTTCCGGCGCTATCTCCCCCTCCTCCAGGGCTTTGATTGCTGGAGTAGGAGTCTCCGCGACCCCTTGGGAGGCATGATCCTGTCCAGCTCAAATGAATAAACAGTCCCCAGAGGAAACCAGAAAAGGGGGAGAAAAAGCATATACTCACAGCCGCTATTGCCTCTTCTTGTGGCGGCACCTCGACTGTCGGGGCAGAGGCTTCCGAACTTGCTGCAGCTCCTTCCTGTCGCAAGGTCTCGACTATGGACGCCAATCTGTCCAAACCCGCAGTGGTCTTTTCCTGTCTGGCGACTGCTGAGCCCGGGATATGGATCTCTATGTCTTCTGGCGGGGTTTGTTCCTGTTTAAGCCCAAAAGTGACAACAGTAGAGAGATTAGTTGGCGACCTAGAGAAGAGCCCGAATAAACAAGCTCACACTTACAAGTGCCTGCTCCACCAGGCTTAGAGAAGCAGATAATACCGGGGCTTTCCAAGCAGGAACTTGAAATCCAGGCTCCTCGGGTATGCCCTCGGTTGAAAGCGCTTCGTCAGAAGAATAGCCATAATCTATCTTTTTGCCTGACAAAGACTTAGTACGAGTGGGCACCTCTTTTGCTGCCAGGGGAGCTCCTGCATCAGCATCTGTGGTTGGAGCATCGTCACGCTGCCTCACTAACCGTGACTTCCCCGGCCTTGGCCCCTCTCTTACATATGTTTGCTCAAATGATTGCACCCAGCAGACTGCCTTCGGCTGAGTGACTACTACATCGACCCCTATCGAGTAAAGTGCGATTTGAGTTAAGCCAGGCCCGTGGGGGCATGGGAAAGGAAGGAAATCAACCAAGAAGGCACAAAAAATATATATACCTCCCTCGACTTCTACAGCAAGGGTTGGCTCAAAGAAAGCCTCTTCAACGGGCTGTACTACCCTATACACCCTGGCCTTGCCCGCACCAGGAACGGAAATGGACACAGACCTCTCCACGATGGTGTGGACACGTAAAAATTCATGTCAGCACATTCCCCGGCTTCTGCATCAGGGACACAGCTAAAGAAAGAAGATCCCGGAGGGACTGAATGCCCAAGACCCCGGGGAATACTACCGTCCAGCAAGTCCTCGCACTTGCACGGGCGCATTAAAAATGACAACAAAAAGGGAGCTCACAGTTGCTGAAGTTCCTAAGGAAAATCCCAAGCCCTCCAGCGGTACGCCTAAGGTGGTCTCCAATGGCACGCCCCTAAGGGTTCTCCAGCGGCACACCCTTGTGCCTCTTCAACGACACACTAGTTCATGCCCTCCAGTGGCACACCCTTTGTGCCCCTTCAACCGCACATTCCCTATGCCCCTTTAGTGGCACACCCCTTTTCAAGCCCACTAGCGGCACACTTCTTCAGCTCCTCCAACGACACACCCAAGTGCCTTCTCCAACGACACACTTATTGGCCTCTCCAATGGCACACCTCATTGGCTTCTCCACTACAGTGCGTGGCCGAGCACTGTAGCATGCCCGAGCACTGTTGCGTGACCGAGCACTGTAGCATGACCGAGCATTGCAGCAGGGCCGAGCACTGTAGCAAGACTGAGCACTGTAGCAAGGCCGAGCACTGTAGCAAGGCCGAGCATCGTAGTGTACCGAGCACTGTAGCTGTAGCACCCCTGACAATTAGAGGAATAAAAAATTTCCTAAATAAATTAAAATGAAATAATTATACGCTTAATGGGCTTCACACACATTTGTATTTTAACAGCCAAAAAAAATATATAATCGTCATATCAAACTAGCCATTTAGTTAATTGTATAAAAAATAAAACCTTAACCAAAATATTCCGATTCATGTATGATAATTGGGTTACAAATACCACTTTAATACAACCCCTAGATATATATACACTTAATAGGCCTTAAAACATAAGTTATATTTTATTTTTCCATTAATACCATTTTATAGAAACCTAAAATAAAAGCATGATACTCGAAGGCTTTCACCCACAGACCAAACCATATATATATATTAAAGCCCACTTCTTCTATAAACCAACTACCCATGAGCCCATGTATACACCCAAACCCTCGTGCTAAGCCCATTTAATACACATGTATATATATATTGGCCCCTACCCATAAACAAACCACGTGAGTTTCTCACAAAGCCAACCCTTAGGTGCATGCTCGGACGTGCTTTGTGTTATCTTTAGGGTTGTGAAAACCAAAATGGGCAGGCGGCGGTCTTATTAGCAGGAGATTAACCAAATGGAGTAATGCCCGGAATGATCGTAAAATCTTGCTCCCATTTGCTCACCACCCCCGTTAGAAGATCACTTCTCTATAAAAACCTCTCCCCATCGAACATAGTAACCACAATTGCTGCTGCTCTTATGTTCGAGCCCTCTCCTCCGCGTGCATCGTCGTCCTGCTACTACCGTTGCCGAATGAGGGCGACGTATGCATCCTCTTCCTCCTTGCTGGTTGTTACGAGAAGGCATCACCTTCTCCATCCACTTCTTGATCTTCCTACTTGCTATTGCGTAAAGGGGCATCGTCTTCCCCTACTTCTTCATCATTTGCTGCATCCATCTGCTTCCTGCTGTGAAGAAAGCGGCATCCCACTGCTTCCTCTTCTTCTTATTCATCTTCCTATACCACGTTCTGCACATCGGAAAGGTAGGTCTTCTCAAGTTTCGTAGCACAAACAAAAATTAATTCATCATTGTAGGTGTTCTGTCTTCATGCCAAATATTATAATTAGATTAAACCTCACATGATATTTCTGCATGATTTTTACTACATGATTTCTTTCGTGTTTTGGTTTAATACTATAGAAGTTAGTTATGGAGTTTTCGCCTTAATAACTTGTACGTGGGTATCGGAGTCTCCTTTGGCCATGAAAATTTATGGGCGTACTAGTGGGATCGAGATCAAGATAGTAAGAGTGGTTGCACCATTTTTCGTGCCTCCTATCTCAAGATCCCCCATCTCTCAACGAAAAATTATTTTGAACGTCCGGTTAGGTAGAGTTTTTCGAGCCCGTCATTTCGATATATAAAACGCGTGATTCTGACGTGTGTACTTCGAGAACAGGAGGTTCGAAGAAGTTAGAATTTATATTTTTGACATGACGACATTGAGAATGTCTTTGATTCATTTTGACGACATTTTGCAATGTCGTCATATCTTTAATATATATATATTTGTAACTATATCTTTGAAAATTCATATCTATTAAGATATGTAACATAAAATTATAAAAATTATATATTTGGAATCCTTGAATTTTTCTCCTAATTATCATATATTATATTTCTCTAAATTATTTTATATAAATAAATGTGTCTTTGAATGTATGTTTTAAAATTATTCAATTAAATAAATATTGACGTGAATTCTTGTTAAATAAATTAAGTTAAAAATCTTAAAATTAACGTCCCTCCAAGTGGACGCTAATTAATAAATGACATTACACACGGCCGTCAATCAAATAAGTTTATTTAATTATAGTTAATTATAGAATTAGATGGACGTGAATTCTATAATTAACGCATTCATGTTCTCACTCTTTTCTTCCGGTTTTGACCCATACCTCGGGTCTTTTGGCACTCTCATCTCACGTCCGTAGATGGAGTCCCTGTTTCATGATTGGTTCACGTATACACCTCAACTCTCGGTGACATACAAGCCCTCCATTGGACATTCTGTTCCTTTGGACTGGCAAGTTAGTCATTGGGATCTCCGTAAGTCTCCTCGTAGCCTTGGATTCCCTCAAGACCGACTGAGCTGGTTGTACCTTAAACACCTTGTACCTTTTATTGCCACGCCATGTGGTAACCTGGTCCTCTCATGGTGCCATCTCGGTCCATGAGAGAATACTCTTAGCCAGTGGAAAGGTAATATTTCACTAGGCGGTGTCTTGGATTGGGTCCCTTATAGTTGGGGTCAATCTTTCAGCTCGATTCATGTCCCTTGATTGGTGACGGGTTTAGTCATCCACTCAAGTTATCACGGCTACCTCGTTAAGGTACCAATTCTACCCAGGTTATCGACATGTTATGGTTCTCGTTGGTTTTGACACTGTCCATCTAATGTTCTTCCTTGAATTCTGTGGAACCTATCCACGAATCTACCTTGATATCCTACATGAGTTTGTTCTTGGAATTCCATGGCTATCACTAAAGTGGTTGTCTAGATATTACATGTAACAATGTCTGCGCATATAGGGCCCGATCTGGTCTTGGGAGGAGCACCCGAAAGTACTTGTGCCCATGGGAGTTATATTGATCACGGTGTGGCATTGCACCGAAGTACTTGCTTGAATCTACGACACCCCACTATCCCTCTCTCTCTCTCGTGTGCTTGACTTGATTGACTTGACACGACTTGCGTGGCCCGGAATGGGCAAAGTACTTGCTTGTTAATAGCCATTACCTCATGACATGAAAAAACGTTATTGATATACTTGGTACTCGTTCAAATACTTGAAATCTTGAATACTTGAAATTCCCTATCTTGGATCAACAGTACATGTTATTTCCTCTCGTTATCATGTTCAATTCCGTATCGTTCTATTTTACATTATTGACATGCTAGACTTGCATTTTCATTTGGAAGAGGTAATTACTTAAACCAATTGCTAGTTCTTGAGATATAATTCCTACTGAGCGTTCGCTCATCAAGTTCTTTTCCCCAAACCTTTCAGGTAATACGGACCCTGACTCGGACTCGGATGGGCAGGAGCAAGAGTGACGAGCGTAGAATCTGCAAGCATCATGCTACTACACCTTATCGTGTCGAGTCGTCCTGAGTTTATTCTTGGAGTCTTGTCGTTAGAACTTATGTTATTTCAAGAGTTGTAACATTTAAGGCTTGTGGGCCTGATTAGTAATGTTAAGTCTTGGAGTTATGTGACTTTGTTTAATGGTTAAGTTGTTATCAATGGTATCAGTACTTGGTTATGTTTTAAAATTCTTGTCTTATTGCGCACTCTGTTATGATGTTGAAATTCTACTTGCTCTGATTGATATGATTGATATAAACTCGTCACGTTCTCCCCGGGTTCCTTCCGCGCTCGGGGCGTGACAGTTTTTGTGGTATCAGAGCCTAGGATTTCAAGTCCTAGGAACCCCAAGTCCAAGGTTAGGTCTATCCCTAAACTGTGAGGATGGGTAGCACCGTGGGTAAAGTCCTTGTAGGGCTTCCGACTACAAATTTCAACATGAAACTAATTAAGGTTAACTCCTTGTAGGACTGTGGCTGCTGAACGCGCACAATGGCGTGAGATGCAACAATTTCTCCGACCATGTTCAGGAGAAAAAGGCCGCGGAATTTGCTGCCTTGAAGCAACGATCCCTATCGGTGGCCGACTACGAGGTCCATTTCTCCAGGTTATCTAGATATGCACCACACTTAGTATGCACTGAGAAGATGAAGGCAAGAAGGTTCTTGAATGGGTTACGACCCCAATATATCACTCAGCTCGCTCCCTTGGATATTCAAGTGTACTCAGAAATGGTGCATCGTTCCCAGCTGCTAGAAGACGCTACAGAGTTGTCTGACAAAATCCGTGGTAAGGATAAAAGGGAGAATGTCACAAGCCCCAACACTTTTAAACCATCTTTCAAGAAGCGGACCAATAATGGAGGCGAACCCTCCAAGGAGAAGAAATTCAAGAAGGGCAATAACAAACCTTTCTCCATCACGGCACCGCACAAAGGAGAATTGTAAATATTGCGACAAGCCGGGTCATCAGGCTGCGGAATGCTGGAGAAGGCTCGGAGCATGCCTTCGTTGTGGGAGTAAGGAACACCGTATTCCCGACTGTCCAATGATGAACGAGCAAAGTATTTCTCAAAAATTGATCTTCGATCGGGTTATCACCAATTGAGGATCAAGGACGAGGATATTCACATAACTGCATTCCGAAGTAGGTACGGGCATTATGAATTTACTGTTATGCCTTTTGGACTAACAAATGCCCCTGCAGCTTTTATGCAGCTTATGAATAGCATCTTTAGACCGCATCTGGATAAATTTATTGTGGCTTTTATCGATGATATCCTGATATATTCAAAGTCTGAAGAGGAGCATGAAGTGCATTTGAGGATAGCATTACAGATGTTGAGGGATAATCAATTATATGCCAAATTTAGCAAATGCGAGTTTTGGCTAGAAGAAGTGTCCTTCTTAGGACACGTAATTTCAAAGGATGGAATCTCAGTGGACCCCGCAAAGGTCGAAGCGGTAAAGAACTGGGAACAACCGACAAATGCAACAGAAATTAGGAGCTTCCTTGGTCTTGCTGGTTTTTACCGGCGTTTTATTAAAAATTTCTCGAAGATTGCAGTACCACTCACCAGGCTGACCCGTAAGGAAGTGCCATATGAGTGGAATGAGGAATGTGAACGGAGCTTCCAAACATTGAAGGACCATTTGACCACTGCTCCGGTCTTGGCCCTTCCTATTGAAGGAGAGGAGTACGAGGTATATATCGATGCTTCCGGTATTGGCCTCGGTTGTGTATTAATGCAATAGGGAAGAGTTATTGCATACTCTTCTAGGCAGTTGAAGAAGCATGAAGAAAACTACCCGGTGCATGACTTGGAGTTAGCCGTGGTAGTATTTGCACTAAAGATCTGGAGACACTATCTCTACGGAGAACAATTCACAGTATTCTCCGATCATAAGAGCCTCAAATATCTATTCTCTCAGAAGGAGCTTAATATGAGACAACGTCGATGGCTGGAATATTTAAAAGACTTTGATTTCACTATTCAGTATCACCCCGGTAAAAATAATTTGGTAGCTGATGCCTTGAGTCGAAAGCCGAGAGCCCTTATAGCCAGCTGTATGATACGAGAATGGAAACTATTAGAGGAATTCTCCAGATTAAATATAAGCACGAACCAGAAAGACGGGTGTATTACTCTCTCTCACATGAGTGTGCATCCGGACTTGCTATCCGAAATCAAGAAGTTACAAGACGAAGATCCTGGAATGATTGAAATCAGGGAGAAACTAGATCAAAGAACCGGGTTCAAGCTCGCAGTTGATGGAAGACTAATGTTTCAGGAAAGGACATGTGTCCCGGACTGTCCTGAGTTGAAAAGGAAAATTCTAGATGAAGCTCACCGCTCTAGTATACCATTCATCTGGAGCAACTAAGATGTACAAAGATTTAAAAAGAACTTTCTGGTGGCCGAACATGAAGAGGGAGGTAGCGGACTTTGTATCTCGCTGTCTCACGTGCCAACAAGTAAAAGCGGAACACCAAAGACCCGCCAGAAAGTTACACCCCCTTGATATTCCCAAATGGAAATGGGAAGGAATTGGTATGGATTTCATCATGGGATTGCCTAAATCTAGAGGCGGACATGATGGTATTTGGGTAATCATCGACTGACTGACCAAGTCGGCGCATTTCTTGCCAATTAAAAGTCTATGGTCGGTTGATGTTTTGGCCGCATTGTATATTAAGGAGATCATGAGATTGCATGGAGTCCCAACATCGATCGTGTCTGACCGAGACCCTCGCTTCACTTCTCATTTCTGGAAGGGTCTACAACACTCTTTGGGGACGAAGCTCAACTTCAGTACTGCTTTCCATCCCCAGACCGATGGTCAGACCGAGAGAACAAACCAAATAGTTGAAGACATGTTACGGGCTTGCATTATTGACTTTGGCGGAGGTTGGCATGATCATTTGCCCCTAGCCGAGTTTGCATACAACAATAGCTATCAAGCCAGTATACAGATGGCTCCATTTGAAGCTTTGTACGGCAGGAGTTGCCGATCTCCTATATGCTGGGATGAAGTTGGCGAGAAGCAACTACTAGGGCCAGATATGGTAAGAAACACAACAGAAAAGGTTGAACTTATCCAAGAGAGACTCAAAGTAGCACAATCCAGACAGAAATCTTATGCAGATAATAGAAGAAGGGAATTAGAGTTCCAAGTTGGAGACCATGTTTACCTCAAGGTCTCACCCGGTCGAGGAATAAGAAGGTTCGGAGTTAAAGGCAAGCTTACACCGAGATTCATTGGTCCATTCGAAATATTGGAAAGAGTTGGCGAGGTAGCCTATCGTCTTGCTTTGCCTCCTCAATTGTCGGAAGTGCACAACGTATTCCACGTTTCTATGCTGAAGAAGTACGTGCACGACCCTTTCCACGTCATCAATCATAATGACTTGGTGATTCAGAAGGACCCCACTTATGAACAGAAGCCTATCAAGATTCTCGATCGAGAAGTTCGAGTTTTGAGAAACAAGACCATTCTCATGGTAAAAGTGCAGTGGAACAAATGCTTGGAACAAGAAGCTACATGGGAAACTGAAGAATCTATGCGAAGGAGATATCCGGAATTATTCTAGTTTGTAAGCGTCCTATACCCTCCATGTCTCCATTCATGCAATTGAATTTGGGGACCAAATTCTTTTAAGTGGGGGAGGGTGTAGCACCCCTGACAATTAGAGGAATAAAAAATTTCCTAAATAAATTAAAACTAAAGAATTATACGCTTAATGGGCATGACACACATTTGTATTTTAACAGCAAAAAATATATATATATATATAATCGTCATATAAAACTAGCCATTTAGTTAATTGTATAAAAAATAAAACCTTAACCAAAATATTCCGATTCATGTATGATAATTGGGTTACAAATACCACTTTAATACAACCCCTAGATATATATACCCTTAATAGGCCTTAAAACATAAGTTATATTTTATTTTTCCATTAATACCATTTTATAGAAACCTAAAATAAAAGCATGATACTCGAAGGCTTTCACCCACAGACCAAACCATATATATATATTAAAGCCCACTTCTTCTATAAACCAGCTACCCATGAGCCCATGTATACACCCAAACCCTCGTGCTAAGCCCATTTAATACACATGTATATATATTGGCCCCTACCCATAAACAAACCACATGAGTTTCTCACAAAGCCAACCCTTAGGTGCATGCTCGGACGTGCTTTGTAGTTGTGAAAACCAAAATGGGCAGGCAGCGGTCTTATTAGCAGGAGATTAACCAAATGGAGTAATGCCCGGAATGATCGTAAAATCTTGCTCCCATTTGCTCACCACCCCCGTTAGAAGATCACTTCTCTATAAAAACCTCTCCCCATCGAACATAGTAACCACAATTGCTGCTGCTACTGCGTTCGAGCCCTCTCCTCCGCGTGCATCATCGTCCTGCTACTGTCATTGCCGAACGAGGGCGACGTCTGCATCCTCTTCCTCCTTGCTGGCTATTACGAGAAGGCAGCACCTTCTCCATCCACTTCTTGATCTTCATGCTTGCTGTTGCGTAAAGGGGCATCGTCTTCCCCTACTTCTTCATCATTTGCTGCATCCATCTGCTTCCTGCTGTGAAGAAAGCGGCATCCCACTGCTTCCTCTTCTTCTTATTCATCTTCCTATACCACGTTCTGCACATCGGAAAGATAGGTCTTCTCAAGTTTCGTAGCCCAAACAAAAATTACTTCATCATTGTAGGTGTTCTCTCTTCATGCCAAAGATTATAATTAGATTAAACCTCACATGATATTTCTGCATGATTTTTACTACACGATTTCTTTCGTATTTTGGTTTAATACTATAGAAGTTAGTTATGGAGTTTTCGCCTTAATAACTTGTACGTGAGTACCGGAGTCTCCTTTGGCCATGAAAATTTATGGGCGTACTAGTGGGATCGAGATCGAGATAGTGAGAGTGGTTGCACCATTTTTCGTGCCTCCTATCTCAAGATCCCCCATCTTTCAACAAAAAATTATTTTGAACGTTCGGTTAGGTAGAATTTTTCGAGCCCGTCATTTCGATATATAGAACGCGTGATTCCGACGTGTGTACTTCGAGAACATGAGGTTCGAAGAAGTTAGAATATATATTTTTGAAATGACGACATTGAGAATGTCGTTGATTCATTTTGACGACATTTTACAATGTCGTCATATCTTTAACATATATATATATATGTATATGTTTGTAACTATATCTTTGAAAATTCATATCTATTAAGATATGTAACATAAAATTATAAAAATTATATATTTGGAATCCTTAAATTTTTCTCCTAATTATCATATATTATATTTCTCTAAATTATTTTATATAAATAAATGTGTCTTTGAATGTATGTTTTAAAATTATTCAATTAAATAGATATTGACGTGAATTCTTGTTAAATAAATTAAGTTAAAAATCATAGAATTAGCGTCCCTCCAAGTGGACGCTAATTAATAAATGACACTACACACGGACGTCAATCAAATAAGTTTATTTAATTAAACTTAATTATAGAATTAGATAGACGTGAATTCTATAATTAACGCATTCATGTTCTCACTGTTTTCTTCCAGTTTTGACCCATACCTCGGGTCTTTTGGCACTCTCATCTCACGTCCGTAGATGGAGTCCATGTTTCATGATTGGTTCACGTATACACCTCAACTCTCGGTGACATACAAGCCCTCCATTGGATATTCCGTTCCTTTGGACTGGCAAGTTAGTCATTGGGACCTCCGTAAGTCTCATCGTAGCCTTGGATTCCCTCAAGGCCGACTGAGCTGGTTGTACCTTAAACACCTTGTACCTTTTATTACCACGCCATGTGGTAACCCGGTCCTCTCATGGTGCCATCTCGGTCCATGAGAGAATACTCTTAGCCAGTGGAAAGGTGATATTTCACTAGGCGGTGTCTTGGATTGGGTCCCTTATAGTTGGGGTCAATCTTTCAACTCGATTCATGTCCCTTGATTGGTGACGGGTTTAGTCATCTACTCAAGTTGTCACGGCTACCTCGTTAAGGTACCAATTCTACCCAGGTTATCGACATGTTATGGTTCTCGTTGGTTTTGACATTGTCCATCTAATGTTCTTCCTTGAATTCTGTGGAACCTATCCACGAATCTACCTTGATATCCTACTTGAGTTTATTCTTGGAATTCCATGGCTATCACTAAAGTGGTTGTCTAGATATTACATGTAACAATGTCTGCGCATATAGGGCCCGATCTGGTCCTGGGAGAAGCACCCGAAAGTACTTATGCCCATGAGAGTTATATTGATCACGGTGTGGCATTGCACCGAAGTACTTGCTTGAATCTACGACACCCCACTATCCCTCTCTCTCGCGTGCTTGACTTTATTGACTTGACACGACTTGCGTGGCCCGGAATGGGCAAAGTACTTGCTTGTTAATAGCCATTACCTCATGACATGAAAAAACGTTATTGATATACTTGGTACTCGTTCAAATACTTGAAATCTTGAATACTTGAAATTCCCTATCTTGGATTAACAGTACATGTTATTTCCTCTCGTTATCATGTTCAATTCCGTATCGTTCTATTTTACATGATTGACATGCTAGACTTGCATTTTCATTTCGAAGAGGTAATTACTTAAACCAATTGCTAGTTCTTGAGATATAATTCCTACTGAGCGTTCGCTCATCAAGTTCTTTTCCCCAAACCTTTCAGGTAATACGTACCCTGACTCGGACTCGGATGGGTAGGAGCAAGAGTGACGAGCGTAGAATCTGTAAGCATCATGCTACTACACCTTATCGTATCGAGTCGTCCTGAGTTTATTCTTGGAGTCTTGTCGTTAGAACTTATGTTATTTCAAGAGTTGTAACATTTAAGGCTTGTGGGCCTGACTAGTAATGTTAAGTCTTGGAGTTATGTGACTTTGTTTAATGGTTAAGTTGTTATCAATGGTATCAGTACTTGGTTATGTTTTAAAATTCTTGTCTTATTGCGCACTCTGTTATGATGTTGAAATTCTACTTGCTCTGATTGATATGATTGATATAAACTCGCCACGTTCTCCCCGGGTTCCTTCCGCGCTCAGGGCGTGACAATAGCAGAGCCGAGCACTGTAGCGTACCGAGCACTGTAGCAGTTCGAGCACTATAGCAGACCGAGCACTGCAGCAGGCCGAGCACTGTAGCAGTCCGAGCAACTGAAGAAAAAGAAGTCCGAGCACTGTAGCAGGCCGAGCACTGTAGCAGTCCTCTTGTCTGACAAAAGGACTGATTTTGACCAGTAGTCTCACCTTTTCGGCCGAAAGCTCATTGCCTTGCACTGCAAGAAGCCATCCGGTATGATGGAGACCTAGACTTCTAATATAGTGAAGAAACGATTTCACGTCCGTCTGTATAAATGAGGCCTCCCAGAGGGCTGAAGGAGGAAGAGGGAGGACCCCGTGAAAAGAAGGAAGAGAAGAAGAAGAAGAGAAAAGAGAGAGGAAAGGAGAAGCTCCTGCTCCCCCTTGCTGCTCCGTCCTCCACCGACTGTGTGTGAAAAAGGAAGAGAAGAAGAAGAAGAGAAAAGAGAGAGGAAGGAGCGGACGCTCATCTATTTCCCCCCACTGTACTTCTATTTTCATTCTCTCCCCCCTGCAATGTACTAGCCCATGTATTTCTCCCCTTTTTATGAGGAATAGAAGAAAAGCTTGCAAACGTTTTCTATATCTTCCTACACATATTTCTTCTATGTTTGCATTTCTCGCTGTTTACTTTCTTCACGGCTCCCCATTGTCTGCCTCTGAGTACCACAGCTTCCCTTAGATGTATTCACCCGGTGCATCCCCAATCTATGTCAGCCTAAGTTGTTTCTCATTCGATGTTTTCTCCAAGTTTTCTGAAGTTTTCTCAAAGGTGGCTGCCTAGGCACACACCTCAAATTGTTGCTTCATGTCACTCCTTGTGGGCATGTCCCTTGTTATCCCATTTCATCTCGGGTCAAGGGGAGATGCTGCCAAATTTTCGTCAGAATTAACCTAATAACAATAATAATAAAAGAAAAGCAACAATACAAAAGGAAACAACAAATAAATAGAATGAAACACCAATGGAACGGCTTCGCCGAAATAACAATGAACCATGGAGATCCCGAATAACTGAACACTTGCATCTTTATGACGGACTGTCGAACATAACCACGAACATGGTCTACATGAATAAAAGAAAACCAAATCGAAATTCCTCACATGCAGTCCATGAATAAAAGAAGGCTAATCACATGCATTTCATGAACAAAAAGAAAACAAATTAACCCCTCATGCATCTCACGAGTAGAAGAAAACTCCCCACATGGGTCTCTTGAATAAAAAGAACTCCCCCTTTAGCCTTCCATACGGCACACCCCTTTAGCCTTCCATACGGCACACTTTTCAGCTTTTATCCGGCACACCTTTTTCAGCCTCTACCCGGCACACTTTTCAGCCTCTACCCGGCACGCTCTGCCCAGCCTTCCCCGGCACACTCTCTGTGCCTCTTTCCCCGGCACAGCCTTATCTCCCTACCCGGTGCACTCTCACCTTCCTCCAGCGGTACACCACCCCCAGCCTCCCTTGCCCGGTACACCCGAAATGTAATAAAACAAGGAAGAACATAATAATAAAACAAAAGAATAATAATAATCAAAAGAATAATAATAATAATAATAAGAGTAATAATAGAGAAAAAATTGAAATAAAAATAAACAATAAAAAAGGGGGGGATATAACGCATAGGCAATGAAACAAGAATCAATGAATACAAAAAACATAAATAAATAAATAAATAATAATAACGATGAATAATAATATTAACGAGAAGAATAATAATAAAATAAATAAACAAAAAAATTAAGCAGGGACATCACGCACATGCAATAAAAGAAGAGTCAATCAACATAATATATATATATACATATAAATAAATAAACAATAATAATAATAATAAATAATAATAATGAATAGAACGATGCGGCTCTCATCACCCCCAGACTCTACGCATGGGAATATCAATAAGGCCTTCGTGGGCCATGCTTAGACCTCGGGTCCGTCCCGATCATGGTCATTGTCCGACCCACATCCTCGGCCTATAGCCCGCTCCTTTTGAACACATATTAGTTCTAGGATCTGATCCCGGGATATCCTCCCGTCGCCCCTTGGCACCAAAAATATTGACGATGCTCACGCGAGCCTGACTTCGACCGCGGGGGACCCACCGTAGTATGGTTGTAGCTTGATCTTGCACCGGGCCAACAAACTTATTGGTTTCCAACCCCTCTAACCGGGATTTAACTGAATATTTCCCGTTCCTCCGAACAATAAATTTGTCGCATCCCGACATACATATGCTCCGGTTTTCCCGTGACGATTATGCGTTTCTCAAGCCGGACACTCGTCCGAACATCAAATGGTCAACGCACGACCGACATGATCTCGAATGCTTTCTTCTCACCCTCGTACGGGGATTTCAATGCTTCCTAATAGACTTTTCATGTAATTAATTTTCTGGCCCCGAGGCCCTTTTTCCCGACGATTAATTAAGGGTGTTCCCCTCTCCGAGGGGATGTAAATGACGCCGTGACCTTTATGGCGCGACGGGTTTTGGTCCCGACACGAACCACACAATCGTCTGATTAGTCAGATCGTGCGCAATATGGGCTTCCACGAAGTCTGAATAAATTGTCACTTTGTGAGGCACTTAATAAACCCAATAAACGAACAAAATAACTTATTTAACGAAAAGTGCGTCCACAAGCCTGGCACGCCCGGTGGGACCTAAACCACCCTTCATCTCTTCGCCGGGATTAAGGGCCTCATGGCCTTCTAATAAACGATGTTTGCCTGCTTTAATGAATTGCAGGTGCTGTCTTCGCCCGCCCTATGTGGAGAAAAGCCACTAGGCGCAATCGTCTTCGTGTCCTCAGAGATGCTACCCCGGGGCACATGCAGCTTCTAGGAATCGTGTAGGCCGCCAAAAAAAAAGAAAAAAAAAAGAGAAGAGAAAGAGAGAAGAAGGGAGGGGACGTCAAACCCATTTTTTTTCCTAAGAAGAAAAAGAAGAAAAGAAGAAAAGAAGAAAGGAAAGAAGTAAAAAGAGAAGAGAGAATTGACGAGAGAGGGTTGTACGACCATAGCCGTCGAGACCCATGCTGAATAATGATTACCACTGCGGGATTGGTGCGGTGGAGCGAACCACTCATCCCCTCACTGAGGGGGTGAGCGCTCTCCTGCACCCCCACCTTGGTCTATCATACAAAAAGAAGTGAAGAGAAGAAGGGACAAAAAGAAAAGTTGGCCAGCATCGCCGACCAAGAGAACAGGAAGAAAGACGGCATCCCGCTTGACTCCAAGAGGCTCCAAGTCCGCGGTGCAATGACCCGGCCCGTTCCTCCTTCCTGCTGCCTCTCTCCAGCATGAGACAGCTCCCCCAGGTGGCTGTTAAAAGACCCAGCAAACCGCAACTGTAGCTTGATGAATTGCTGCCCTCTACGGGGAATGCTTTGTACAATGAAGCTAAGCACGGCCACCACTCCCGAAGGGAGCATGCATATACCCCGCCATGGGGGATAAGAAGAAGAGATATACCCCGCCATGGGGGCATAAGAGGCAAAAAAATATGTACACCCCGTTCCCAGGGGCACATGAAGAGAATCCACCCCAACTCAGGGGGCGCATCAGACAACAAAGCTACGCCCCAGCTCAGGGGCCTTTGAAGAAGAAACATACCCCACCTTGGGGGCACAGGTAGCAGAACATACCCCGCCTTGGGGGCATATGAAGCCAAGAATCACACCCCCGTCTTGGGGGCATTTGAAGAGGAAGCATACCTCTCCTCGAGGGCCTAGAAGCCATAAAGAGCACGCCCCGACTCAGGGGCATATGAAGAGAAGTCCACCCCGGCTTAGGGGCATTTGAAGAAGAAACACACCCCGCCAGTGGGGGCATAGAAGCCATGAAGAACACGCCCCGGCTTAGGGGCATTTGAAGAAGTTACATCCCGCTTCGAGAGCATAAGAAAGAGAATAATACACCCTGTCCTAGGGACAATTGAAGAAGAAACAAACCCCACCAGGGGGCATAGAAGCCATAAAGAATACGTCCCGGCTTAGGGGCATTTGAAGAAGCTACATCCTGCCTTGGGAGCATAAGAAGAGAAGAATACACCCCGACTTAGGGGCATTCGAAGAAGAAATACATCCCGACCTCTGGGTCCATGAAGCAACATATATCCCCCCCCCCCCCCGGGGGGGGGCATCTGAAGCAGAACAAACAACATTCCCTGGCTTAGGGGGAGCATATGAAGAAAGGAATACACCCCGATATGGGAGCACATAAGTAAAGAAGAAGAGTTCACCCCGCCTCGGGGGCATAAGCAGCAAGAATTACACCCTGCTTTGGGGGCAGCAATACACTCCACTTTGGGGGCACTAGAAACAGAATACATCCCAGCCTGGGGGCACATGAAGCAAAAGACATACTCCGCCATGGGGGCATAAGAAGAAAAAAATTCACCCCGGCCTGGGGACTCTCGAAGAGAGAAACTACACCCCGCCATGGGGGCATGAGAAGCAAGGAATGTACCCCGCCCCGGGGAGCATAAGAAGCAGAAGCCACACCCCGTCTTGGGGCATAGAAGCCATAAAAGACACACCCCGCCCGAGGGCACATGAAGAGAATACACCCCGGCTTCGGGGCATTTGACGAAGAATCCACCCCGATCCATGGGCATAAAGAGCAAAGAATACACCCCGACTTAGGGGCATTTAAAGAAGAAACATACCCCGCTTGGGGGACGCAGAAGCAAAGAGACAGAATACACCTCCACCCGGGGGCACAGAAGCAAAGAGACATACATCCCGACCTGGGAGCATATGAAGAAAGAATATACCCCGACTTAGGGGCGTCAGAAGAAGAAACATACACCCCACTATACACCCCACTATGGGGGCATAAGAAGCAGAGGAATTCACCCCGACTTAGGGGCATAAGAAGCAAAAAGAAAATGCCTCGGCCTGGGGGCATACAAAGAAAGGAACGCACCCAGCTTAGGGGCATTTGAAGAAGAAGCACACCCCGCACGAGGGCAGATAAAACAAAAAAGAATACACCCCGGGCCAGGGGCACACAAAGAGAGAAACTCACCCCGATTTAGGGACATTTGAAGAAGAAATGTGCCTCGCCATGGAGGCACATGAAGTAACATACACCTCATCCCCGGGGCATATGAAGAAAGGAATACACCCTGCTCCTGGGGACACTAGAAACAGAATACACCCTGCGCAGGGCATAGAAGCAAAGAAGCAGAATCCACCCCGCCTGGGGGCATTGAAGCCGTAAGGAATACACCCCGACTTAGGGAGATTTGAAGGAACATATACCCCGCCTGGGGGCATTGAAGTCAGAGAGACCACACCCCAGCCTGGGGGCACGCTAAGAGAGTCACGCCCCAGTCCGGGGGCATCAATGGGAAAAGAAGAGAAGAAAAGAGACGTGAGGCAGACATGGTCTTCGAACCCGCCTCTTCACATAAAAGAAGAAGAGAAGGAAAAAAAGAGACATGAGGCAAACATGGTCTTTGCACCTGTCCCTCCACAAAAGAAGAAGAGAAGAAGAAAAAGAGCAATTACGAGGCAAACATAGTCTTTGCACCTGCCCCTCCATGAAAGAAGAAGAGAAGAAGAAAAAGAGAAATTACGAGGCAAACATGGCCTTTGCACCTGCCTCTCCACAAAAGAAGAAGAGAAGAAGGAAAAGAGCAGTCACAAGGCAAACGTGGTCTTTGCACCCGCCTCTCCACACAAAAGAAGACGAGAAGAAGAAAAAGAGCAGCCACGAGGCGAACATGGTCTTCGCATCTGCCTCTCCATACAAGAGAAGAAGAGAAGAAGAGAAAGAAGAGTCACGAGGCAAACATGGTCTTTGCACCTGCCTCTTCACACAAAGAAGAAGAAAAGAAGAGAAAGAAGAGTCACGAGGTAAACTTTTACCTACGACCTTCAGCCATCCAACAAATAGAAACCAACAAAACCTTCCACCGACGGGGCGTTAAACCGACTAAACCTTCCGCCGACGGGTCATTAAACCAACAAAACCTTCCGCCGACAGGGCGTTAAACCGACAAAACCTTCCACCGACGGGGCGTTAAACCGACAAAACCTTTCACCGACGGGGCGTTAAACCGACAAAACCTTCCGCCGACGGGGCGTTAAACCGACTAAAACTTCCGCCGACGGGGCGTTAAACCGACAAAACCTTCCGCCGACGGGGCGTTAAACCGACAAAACCTTCCGCTGACGGGGTGTTAAACCGACAAAACGTTCTGCCGACGGGGCGTTAAACCGATAAAACCTTCCGTCGACGGGGCGTTAAACCGACTAAACCTTCCGCCGACGGGGCGTTAAACCGACTAAACCTTCCGCCGACGGGGCGTTAAACCGACTAAAACCTTCCGCCGACGGGACGTTAAACTGACTAAACCTTCCGCCGACGGGGCGTTAAACCGATAAAACATTCCGCCGATGGGGCGTTAAACCGACTAAAACCTTCCGCCGACGGGGCGTTAAACTGACTAAAACCTTTCCACCCACGGGGCATTAAACCGATAAAACCTTCCGCCGATGGGGGCGTTAAACCGATAAAACCTTCCGCCGACAGGGCGTTAAACTGACTAAACCTTCCGCCGACGGGGCGTTAAACCGACAAAACCTTCCGCCGATGGGGCGTTAAACCGATAAAACCTTCCGCCGACAGGGAGTTAAACTGACTAAACCTTCCACCGACGGGGCGTTAAACCGACTAAACCTTCCGTCGATGGGGGGTTAAACCGACTAAACCTTCCGCCGACGGGGCGTTAAGTCGACTAAACCTTCCGCCGACGAGGTGTTAAACCGACAAACATTCTGCCAACGGGGCATTAAACTGAAAGATATTCAGCCATCGGGGCTTCAAGCCAACAGATATTCAGCCATCGGGGCTTCAAGCTGACAGCTACCCCCCTCATCGGCCTCCAGGTTGACAGCTATTCAATCATCGGCCCCTGAGCCGATAGCTATTCAATCATCGGCCCCTGAGCCGACAGCTATCCAATCATCGGCCCCTGAGCCGAAAGCATCTCATCCATTGGCTTCTGAGCCAACAGCTTCTCAATCATCGGCATTCGAGCTCACAGATCAATCCAACGAACAACTCCATCTTTGGCCTTCGGCCACCCGACAAAATCAAGAGATCCTTTCACTTTGGTTCGGATCCTTCCCCGACCAGAGAATTAAAGAACATACCTCTCACTTTGGTTCGGACCCTTCTCCGGCCAGACAATCAAAGAATAAACCTTCCACTTTGGTTCGGGTCCTTCCCCGGCCAGAGAATCAAAAGAATCAACCTTTCACTTTGGCTTCGTAGCCTGCTACCGAAATATCTTTTCGGCCTTCCACGGCCCGCTACCCAACACCTTCTGGCTTAGCCACTTCGGCCGAGGCCCACTATCAGAATTAATCCATCCGTTCCACCGTGCCCTTCGATATCTTTTGGCTTTATAGCCTGCTCCTAACATCTCTCGGCTTGTTAGCCTACTCCCAATATCTCTTGACTTTTCAGCCGGCTTGTCAATATCCAATACCTTCGGCTCTAGTAGCCTGCTTCCCCAAAGTTGGCCCTCGCAGCCCGCTTCACCAACCTTCGGCTCTTGTAGCCTGCTTCTCTGGCTCTTGTAGCATGCTTCCCAGGACTCGGCCTTCACAGCCCGCTTCCCAGAATCTCAGCTCTTGCAGCCCGCTTCCCAATATCTTCGACTCTCACAGCCTGCTTTCCCAGCTTTGGCCCTCGTAGCCGCTTCCCCCACCTTAGGCTCTTGCAGCCCGCTTCTCTAATATCCTTTCGACCCTTTCTGGTCTGCTTCCCTAATACCTTTACTATCACTACGCTTATACGTAACGACAATATGTTCTTATGCAAAAAAAGAGGAAGAAAGAAGAAAAGAAAAGAGACAAAGAAGAATGCTTGATTGCCCTGCTTACATGCTTGCTTAATATAGAATAATACACCTCCTTGGAATTTTCTAGGACCGTGTTTCCTTTCTAAATAATGTTATCCCGATTCCGGATGCACGGGCGTCACGGCACGCACTCGAAGGGAACCCAATTATGGCGGGTGCACACGTCAAGGGAAAGAGTCATGGCTAAATTGCTAAGCCCAACTCACAAAATAAACCTGAGACAACACTCCCCACTTCACGCTTAATGTGTTCAATGGTCTTCAACCATAGGGATTGCCTGCATTTCTTCTTAGCACTCTACGGATGCTTGAATTCCTGCACTCGCATGAAAGGTAATCGTGAGGAAAAAGCTGCCTACCCCCACTGTAAACAAAAAAAGAGAGAAAAATGATGTAAAAAAAGAGAGAAACGTGAATCCGAGTAGCCGGGAATCCCCATTGAAACAAATGAGGAGACTCGCGCGAAATGGTGAAGCAAATGTCAATAAGGATGAAGCCTAGTAGCCGGGAATCCCCATTGAGACACATGAGGAAACTCGCGTCAAACGGTAGAATCCGCAATAGAATTGTGATAAGGATGAATCCTAGTGGCCGGGAATCTCCATTGAGACACATGAGGAGACTCGTGCCGAACGGTGAAATCCGCTACCAAAATAAACAGATGGGGGCTGTGCGAAGCTACCGAAATCGAGCGCCTGAAACCTACGTGTAGGCGCTAGTGTAATCCTCGAGTGTTACTTAGAAAACCTGCATATCCCTATGTTTAGGGCCTTTTGATCACACGTTTGCTCCTCCACTCCACATAGAGTTGTCTTGGGTGAAATGCGCGAATTTAAGCTATGCATGCAAGACATGCGATATCCTCTTGACGGATGCACCACCCCTTAGCTGTGCCTTCTGGCCCGCACCATGTCTGCGAATTATGGGCGATGTCCCTATCCCTTCCCCTATAGAGGGAGCTACCTTATTTATACTTATGTTATGTCTGCTGACGAATGCCTGCATGCTTGGATGAAGAAATTAATATTAATAATAATAGCATAAAAAAATGGCTTTCGCAGCCCGCTTTCTTGATTTCGGCCTTCACGGCTCGCTTCCCAATCTTTGGCTTTATAGCATGCTGCCCCAACCTCTGGCTTTTATAGCCTGCTTTCCCGACCTCTGGGTTTTATAGCCTGCTTCCTCAACCTTTGGCTCTTGTAGCCTACTTCCCAACTTCGGGTCTTTGCAGCCTGCTTCTCAACTTCGGCTTGTAGCCCGCTTCCCCAACATTATGGCTTTTGTACCCCACTTCCCTTTGGTCTTCGTGGCCTACTTCCCGATGTTGGCTCATGTAGCCTGCTTCCCCGATCTTTGGCTCTCGTAGCCTGCTTTCCTTAATTCCGGCTCTTGCAGCCTGCTTCCCTTTGGCCTTCGTTGCCTAATTCCCAATTTTGGCTCTTGTAGCCTACTTCCTAACTTTGGCTCCTTGCAGCCTACTTCCCAATTTTGCCTTTTGTAGTATGCTTCTCAATTTCGGCTATCGTAGCCTGCTTTCCCAATTCTAGCTCGTACAGCCCAATCTTAGCCCTCACGGCCTACTTCCTGCCCTTGCGGCTCGCTAACCTCCCAACTTCGGCTTCCGTAGCTCGCTTCCTCAATTTGGGCTCTCGTAGCCTGCTCCCCAATTTCAGCTTTTGTAGCCAGCTTCCCAATTGCGGCTCTCGTAGTCCGCTTCCCCGATTTCAGCCTTCACGGCCTACTTCCGCAACACCGATTATGGCCCTTGCGGTCCACTTTCCCGGGTTCGGATTTCACAGCTGGTACTCCAGGCGCATTGAAGAACAAAAAAAATCCTTTTACTTTGGTCCGAGCCTGTCGCCCATTCAGAAGAACAAAAAGATTCTCTCCACTCTAGATCGGATATTCCGTCCGGCTAGAGAACAGAAATTTCTCTCCACTCTAGATCAGACCTTCTATCCGGCTAGAGAATAAAAGACTCCTTTCACTCTGGTTTGGACCTTTTGTCTAGCCAGAGAACAAAAAAGACCCTTGCTTGGACACTCACCTCGTGTCCATGAATGAACCACGTCAGATCCCGGCAGCCCGCCGGCGTTGATGAATAAATTTGTAACTCTTTCACTCTGGTTCGGACCTTTCGTCTAGCCAGAGAACAAAAAGACCCTTGCTTGGACACTCACCTCGTGTCCATGAATGAACCACGTCAGCTCCCGACAGTCCGTCGGTGTTGATGAATAAATTTGTAACTCCCTTTACTCTGGTTTGGACCTTTTGTCTAGCCAGAGAACAAAAAAGACCCTTGCTTGGACACTCACCCCGTGTCCATGAATGAACCACGTCAGCTCCCGACAGTCCGTCGGCGTTGATGAATAAATTTGTAACTCCTTTCACTCTGGTTTGGACCTTTTGTCTAGCCAGAGAACAAAAAGACTCTTGCTTGGAGACTCACCCCGTGTCCATGAATGAACCACGTCAGCTCCCGACAGTCCGTCGGCGTTGATGAATAAATTTGTAACTCCTTTCACTCTGGTTTGGACCTTTTGTCTAGCCAGAGAACAAAAAGACTCTTGCTTGGACACACACCCCGTGTCCATGAATGAATCACATCAGCTCCCGACAGTCCGTCGGTGTCGATGGATAAATTTGTAACTCCTTTCACTCTGGTTTGGACCTTTCGTCTAGCCAGAGAACAAAAAGACCCTTGCTTGGACACTCACCTCGTGTCCATGAATGAACCACGTCAGCTCCCGACAGTCCGTCGGCGTTGATGAATAAATTTGTAACTCCTTTCACTCTGGTTTGGACTTTTCGTCTAGCCAGCGAACAAAAAAGACCCTTGCTTGGACACTCACCCTGTCCATGAATGAACCATGTCAGCTCCCGACAGTCCGTCGGTGTTGATGAATAAATTTGTAACTCCTTTCGCTCCTGTTTGGACCTTTCGTCTAGCCAGGGAACAAAAAAGACCCTTGCTTGGACACTCACCCCGTGTCCATGAATGAACCACGTCAGCTTCCGACAGTCCGTCGGTGTTGATGAATAAATTTGCAACTCCTTTCACTCTAGTTTGGACCTTTCGTCTAGCCAGGGAACAAAAAAGACCCTTGCTTGGACACTCACCCCATCTCCATGAATGAACCACGTCAGCTTCCGACAGTCCGTCGGTGTTGATGAATAAATTTGTAACTCCTTTCACTCTGGTTTGGACCTTTCGTCTAGCCAGAGAACAAAAAAGACCCTTGCTTGGACACTCACCCCGTGTCCATTAATGAACCACGTCAACCCCCGACAGTCCGTCGGCGTTGATGAATAAATTTGTAACCCCTTTCACTCTGGTTTGGACCTTTCGTCTACCCAGAGAATAAAAAAACCCCTTACTTTGACACTCACCCTGTGTCCATGAATGAACCACGTCAGCTCTCGGCAGTCCGTTGGCGTTGATGAATAAATTTGTCACTCTTTTCACTCTGGTTTGGACCTTTCGTCTAGCCAGAGAACGAAAAGACCCTTGCTTGGACACTCACCCTGTGTCCATGAATGAACCGCGTCAGCTCTCGGCAGCCCACTGTGGAACGCACTGGATTTCGAGTGGTGAAAATATCATGGGATATCGGTGGTTATATTGATTCGAGATCATCTGTCCCACCGGGCGTGCCAACTTGTGGGACGCACTGGATTTCGTTGGACGAAAATATCGTGGTGTTCTTTTTATCGATTTATCTAGTGCGAGGGCGTGCCAGTCACCTAGGTGACAATGTGTTCGGGCTTCAAGACTGGAGTGGTCCGAAGCCCGGGGTGCGCTCCATCTGACTAATCAGACGATTGTGGGTATCGGGTCGAGACTGGAGACCCGTCGTGCCATAAAGGCCACGACGTTAATTACATCCCCTCGGAGAGGGGAAGACCTCTGATTAATCGCCAAGAAAAGGGGCCTCATGGCCTAAACATCAGTTTTTCATTAAAGCATGCGAGTTGGGTTCACATAATTTAAACCCTCCGCATCGATATGCGAAACGGTGTTCAAAACCATACAAATACTTGCTGCGAGTGCGGCAAATTTAATGCAAGTGCGGGATTAGATCCCGGTATATATATATATATATATATCAGTCACTAACGGACCATCCAGTATTCAGTCGAGAGTCCATATTCGAAGCATCGAAGGTAACAACAAAGACATTCGGATATCTACCGTAGGTACGGCACGTTTCATGTGGGTGCGGGATCGGATCCCGGAAGAAGTGGGTCAAGCTGATGAACTATCGGCCCAAGAGGTGCACGGATCATGACCATGTCGGGGATGCCGAGGTCCATGTCCGATACCACGAGGCATCATTACACAGTCCAGCGGAGCGGGTTGTTAAGTGTAAAGCCAAAAACTCGACAACATGCGCCCTCGCACGCGGATCGACCTGCGCGGTGGTCAAGGGGGCAGCGCCCCTTGCGGGGGTTTCCGGGGGCAGCGCCCCCGGAACAAAAATTTAATTAAGGCGCGAGTGATGGAGTTCATTTTATTCTTTTATTAGTGGCATTGATCTTTTGCACTCCTTTCTTTGTTTGAACCTTTCTTTCTTTTCTTATTTCCTCCCCTTTTATATTAAAGAGAAACAAAGGGATGGCACCGTTTCAGGATGGGCGAATGGGGACTTAAACCGGAGCGGCAAAGGGGCGCGCCGGAATATGGGGTAAACTTGGAGGGATTATTGGGCGCGCCGGATGTGGCCACGCCGGTTCAAGATGTGAATGGGGGCGCGCCGGGTAGAGGCATCCATGGGTGCGCCGGTTTAAGGGAGTTCAAGGGGGGGGGGGCGCCGGTTAAGGTCCAGGAAGGGGGGCGCGCCGAGTGAGGGTGGCAAAGGGGAGCGCGCCGTATTAAGCCCATGCAAGGGGAGAGGGGCGCGCCGTTTTAGAGAGGCTCCCATGGGGGCGCGCCGTTTTAGCGTTCGAAGGAAATGGGGGGTTACGAGAGTGGTGTTAAATCGACGCGGTGAGGGGTGACCGCGCCGGATTGGGCCACGCCGAGACAGCTTCAAAGAGATTTTATTTCAACCCTTTTATGCTCTGTTTCTTGTTTCTTTAAACTGTAAGTCGGTTTATTGATTAGTTGTTCATCTTATGGATGGATTATGTTTACGGAAAGAAGATTTAAGTGTTTTAATCATTTATTTAGACGGATTAGCGTGATGATTCAAGTGTTTTGTTCAGGGGGGTTCAGTTCACAGAGTTTACTGTGTATTGGATTAAAACTCAGTTCGTTCTTGAGTGGCTCAATTTGTTCACTTGTTCTTGGCCCTGGCGAGAATCGGGCAGCACCTCCCCTAGACCCAAGGGGTCCAGGGGAAAAAATGGGGCGCGCCATGCGGAGAGAACTCCGACAGCCCCGAAACATCCCGGTGTGTGCATAAGCAATGACACCAGTAAAATTACCCCATTTGGGGTCGGAGATCCCGAGGGCTAGCCTACAAGGGAAACCGGTGACCCATGGGTTATTGCGATCATGTAGACTTCTCCCGTATGGGGCCGGAGGTCCCGAGGGCAAGCCTACAAGGGATTCCGGTGACCCAGGAGTCATCCGATCGTGGCCGAACACAGCGTGAGGGCCGAAGCCGACACATGAACATGGCGGAGGGGAGATCCAGGGGATAGCAGTAAAGAGAAGTGAATGCATGCATACGTATATATCTATCTACAGATACATATGTACATATCTATTCATATATGATCTGACGAAAACATATGGACTTGCAAAAGGGAAGGGATGAGCGAGCATCAAAATCGGGTTTCATGAGGGAGATAAGTGAGGATCGGGGTTGAAGGCCCCATGCTTCATTTCCATTTAAACAGAAGAGCTACATCGGGGCTGGACGTCGCCGAGCAGAATACAAGGGAAGAGGAGAAAGACAACGACCCACCCTCACACGGCTGGCTCTCACTCTTCCTCCCCTTTCTCTCCCACTCTTTCTCTCTTTTTCTTCACACAGGCTTCGGGCTTCAAGGGGTTTCTCTCAGAAGAAAAGCTTCTGCCTTTCAAGCTTCCAAGAGTTGTCCCTCTTCTCCAACCGATCAAAGTTCCCCGTGGTGGGCTTTTTATAGGGGCCAGTGGCCCTGTCGAAGGGAGAGCCCCCCCCCTTATTTCTCTTTATTTCTTCTTCTTTCCATCTTGCTTCGCCTGCAACGCCTCTGCCGTGTCGCCGTGTCGAGTGCCGTTGTCGTGGACGTCACCTCCGCCGAGGCTACAGTGTGACCGGGAGGGGGGCAGAGGCATGGCCTCCTCCTCTGCTGGCATATCCATCGCGAGACACGCCGCTTTCATCATTTGCAGGAGAATGGGCGGCCGACGGACAAAGTGAGCGTTCGACGGTGCAGGGCTCGAGAGTTTCCATTTGAAGAACATGCTTGGATGCCCAACGGATCGAAGCAGACCTTTTGCCATTTTAAGCAGTTCATCGACGTGCTGTTCGCAGGAAACAGGGGACCGTATTGATGACGGGATGGCTTCACTGCACGCCGGAAGCGCTTCAGAGAATAGGTTTAGGGGTTAAAATGGCGCCATATTCAAAGGGGCGCCGTTTTAAGCAAAGATGAAGGCCCTTCTAGCGCGCCGTGTAGCCAAAGAAAGAAAAAGGAGCGTGCCGTTTTAAAGGGGGGGGGGCGCCGTTTTAAGGCGCGCCGTTTTAAAGCCCCCTCGTGCCGTTTTAAGTACTAAACGGATTCTTCTCGAAGTCACGGCCATTTTACGTGAATGTCGACATTCCCGGAAGGTTCCGGTTGCTATGTATGACCTCTACAATGTTCCATTCGCAGCCTTTGGGGCTCGGTCCCAGACTCTGCGTGACTTTCGGTGCACGTCGGGCTGTGTCGGAGTTCCCGACTCTTCTTCGACTCGGCTCTTGGCACGGCCGGCTATAGAGTTGTGGCCGTATCTTCCACCCGAGGGGCTCCCTCATCGGCTAGCGGACCACCAAGCGAGTCCTCATCCTGATCGGGCGAGGCATGAGGTTTATTTGGCATTTTCATCTTCGGCTTGCTCTCGAGTGTCGAGACGTGCATGCCGTATGATCATCATCAACATTTTTCGACGTCCACACCCGCCGGCGTTGATGAATAAATTTGTAACTCTTTCACTCTGGTTCGGACCTTTCGTCTAGCCAGAGAACAAAAAAAGACCCTTGCTTGGACACTTACTGATAAGTGTCCATTTCTTATGACAATTCATTGCATATACACCATTTTATGTGCATATAATTAGGCAATTATGCATATTTCATAGTTAACCTCAACTCCGCATTTAAATTGGAGCTTTTACAGAAATTGATTAATTTGATTATCTTATTTAATAATAAATTAAAGTTGAGGGCCATGAGCATTAATTCTCCATTGCATAATCATGAGCATTAAAGATTTATGTGCACATTGTGGTAATTTTTATGGACTAAAGTGCAATTATGTGTGTAGGATACCGAAGGCAATTACAAAAGAAGCCGGGGGCAAAACTGTCACCACCATGTTGACCAAGTCAAAAGTACATATTTTGATTGGAGGGAAAAGAAATTCTAAAAGTTTGAAATTGAGTAAAAGAAACACATATTTCGGTTGGAGGGAGAATTGAATTCAAAGTTTGAAATAAAGGAGAGGAATGATGAGTCTTGGGAAGGGGGTTGTCCAAAGCTCAAGGAAGGTGTACTCACCTACTTTTTCTCTTCCCCATGCATCATATTCTACTTAAATCTCATCCATCCATCTCCTTTGATACAATCTCCAGCCTCCATCTACCCAACTTTTCCTATAAATAGCCCACGACAAGAAGGAGAAGGGTGTTCTTCTTTTGGCAATTTCTCTCCCAACCTTAGGCCTCCGAGTTCTCCCTTTTATTCACCCTCCAAAGACTGCTTCAACGACGTAGGCGACTTCCTCCTGGCGTAGATGACATCTTCCACAAGGTTGTTCGTGATCCAAGGTCAAGAGAGGACGGCGCTATCATCACCATTGCTGCTACCATCTCCAAACTCCAAACTCCAGGCTTTTCTTGTGTTATTGCTTTTGTGATATTTCACTTCATTGTAATCTCATTGTGTCATTAGTATAAACTTGTTTCATATTTCATGTACTCTTTCTTTTAAGTTAATGAAAGGAGTTGTTCTCTTGATCTAGTTCTTGCTCTTCTTCCCTCTCTATCTCTTTCTTCTATATCTTCTTTCCACTTCATGCAATTATTTTCTATAGCATAAGTGCATAGTCATGGTGTGTTCAATTAAGTGTTTGGTTTGTTCATCATTTCACTATTTTCTTTAAGCAAATCCAAATCACAAATATTTTTCAAAGGACTCTAAGGTTTTTAACTCTAAAAATCTCTTCTTCCCTGTGGATTCGACCCGTGCTTGCCATAGTACTACATTCTCTTTTGATCATTTTGTGCGAGTTCGGTTTTAAGATTGTTATACGCATGTTTTAAATGATGAACTTTCGCGTTATCAATTTTTGGCGCCGTTGCCGGGGAAGAATGATGATTTTTGATTTAAGAACTTTGTTTTCCTTGTGTATATAGTGTACTAATAAAGCTCTCTTTTCTTTCTTTTTTTACAGGTTAAAAAAAATTTAAAAAAAAAGAGGTAAGTTTGTATTTCTCTCTTTCATCTTTTGATTTTGTCATTTCATTTCAAAAAAAAAGAGAGAAGAACGAGAGATTGCGCATCAAGTAAGTCTCCAAACTTATTCCTCTCATTTTGTGTCATTTCCTTAATGTTCTTGCATATTATGGTTAGATAGGTTCACTAAATTTAAAAAAAAAACTTTTCACTTGAACCTAATAAAAATTCTCATTCTAAGAGTAGAAATCACACTTTCATGTTCTAAGTCATGTATCATTTAGGATAGAAGCTCTTTTTCTTTATTGTCTAATTGTTGTTAATTACATTGTTGAAGATTGCGGGAGGCAAGGTGAGTACTCTAACTTTTCCAAAAGCATGCTCATGCATTTTCATTCTTGCATAGAACCCCTTGTTTGAACTTGCTTTGTTGCATATCATTTCAAAATATCTTAAGGGCAACACCCATAAGCAAGATAAGGTGGGGATTTCATCACCCTTACTTAGCCCACAAATCATAATTCTCTTGCATCTTTGCATCACCTAGACCTCAAATAAAATTTAGTAGACATTGGCCCTAAGTTCACACTGTGGTTCTTGTGTTATTTGATCTTACCCTCTTATGAAAATTGGTGCCTAACGGTCGGACGGCAAACGCCTTAAGCGGGCTAGTGGTTTGGCATAATTAGGTCCCTACGAAAGTAGGGGGACCTCCCACTACCCCACCCCTTACCTGACCGGTGGAAATATTGAGGGTGAACTTAAGTTTCACGTTAGCCATTTTGTGAAACTCAATTTGTAGGTCTAGGTCACATCTAGGGTATTAAGTAATTTGTGTGATAACTTGTTTGTGTTTGCATTAAAAAAAATAAAAACAAGAAAAATAAAAATGAAAATAAGAAAAAAAATCTCCTCTTATCTCTCTTCGTCCTTATTTGAGTCAAAACAAAAAAAATATACATCATAAAATGATTCTCTCATCTCTCATCTTTAACCTTGGTTTATGCAAGGGAGAAGATCTCAACACCTTGACTTAGTTGAGCCCATTAGTGAGATTGAGCGATTCATTTTTAATCCGGCTCAAAATCAAACCCAACATATGACTGAACAACACCAATTAGGGGTGCCCAAATAGATGAAGGAATATTTCATTCCTTCGAATTATCAGCCATCCACTTGTATCCAACTACCTAATGTCCCTGCTTTGCACTATGAGATCAAATCTAGCACCATTCAGATGCTCCCATCCTTTTATGGGAAGACCAATGAAGATCCCTATAAACATCTGGATGAATTTCTAGAAATTTGTTCCACTGTGAAAATTCAAAATTTCACAGATGATGCTCTCCGCCTGACCTTATTCTCTTTCTCACTTAAGGACAAAGCCAAATACTGGCTAGGGACCTTAGGGAAACCTACTGGCACATGGGCAGATATGCAACATGAGTTCCTTAAGAAATTCTACCCCATCGGTAGAACCAACACCATGAGACGTGCAATCACAGTATTCGCGCAACTCCCAAATGAACAAATACATGAATCATGGGAGAGATTAAAGGAACTCCTCAGAAAATACCCGCATCATGGGCTCTCCAAATGGCAAATAGTGCAAGCTTTCTATGAGGGCCTAGATGATCAAGTTAGGCAGATTATTTATGCATCATGTGGTGGGGCCTTTATGAGCAAGAGTGAGGATGAGGCCTATGCCTTATTTGAAATGTTGAGTGAGAATTCAATCAACCACGCTTCCTTATCCTCATATGAGAGAACCATTGGGCCATCTAAACGGGCCGGGATGTATCGTGTGGAACCTGAAGCTAGAGTGGATGTGAATTTCATCCATCAAAAATTGGACAAGGTGGATATCATGACCCAAAAGCTAGAACAAGTTGATATGTTGGCCCACAAGTTAGACCAGCTCCTGGCCCAGAACAAACAAGAAACCACCATCTTACCTACGTCCAACCCATACTCGGACCCAACACACCATGAGGTGTGTGCTTTATGTGCTGGCCCCGACCATCACGTGTCCGATTGTCCAACAGCAGCCCAGTTACCACCTTTTATACAGGAGCAAGTCCAAGCAGCCCAGGGGTTCTCTAAGCCCAACTATGACCCATTTTCTAACACCTATAATCCGGGCTGGAGGAATCACCCCAATTTCAATTGGAGAAATCAACAATCTCCCAATCAGCCCACCATCCCCTCTACGTCTCAAACTCACAAACCACCCATCCAAAATTAATTTCAAGCACAGCCACCATTTCAAGGAAATGCTTATGGTCGGGGACCGCAAGTCCAACAACCACTCCCCCGATTCAACCAGGGTCAGGCCCCATACCAACCTCCTCAGCCCAATTATGGGCAGTCTTCCAATTCTCAACAAACCTATCAACCTCCTTTGCATCATCACCAGGACTCTCAAACTGATGATCGATTCCATCAGTTACAACAACTAATTCTGGCCCAAAATCAATCCTTCCAACAAACCATTCAAGCCCAAAGTCAATCTTTCCAACAGACCCTTCAAGCCCACCCGCAAACTATCTCTAAGTTGGAAACCCAATTAGGCCAATTGGCTGAAGCCACCATGAGAAGGGAAGTGGGCCAACTGCCAAGTCAGCCCATTGCCAACCCACGAAATAATCCCCCGGGCTTCCCACAACCAAACTTCCCCATGAACCAGCAAATTCCTCCTCTCCTTCAGCACCCATCAGGCCAAGTACCACAAAAAGGCCTACAACTCGAAAATGCAAAAGCAATTTCAGCCTTAAGATGTGGTAAAGTCCTCCAAGATCCCCAGGAGTCTACTTCTACTTCATTGATCCAGGCCCCAGAAATATCTTCTGATAGTGAAGAGGAACCCAACCAGGAAAAGGATGTCAAGGGAAAGCGAAAACTAGATGAAGGGCCTAGCACTTACCAACCTACAGTGCCATTTCCCAATGCCTTAAAGCCCAAGAAGAAACAACCGGCCCACAATGAGGAGATGATGGAGCTCTTCAAACAAGTACACATCAACATCCCTCTCCTCGATGCCATTAAACATGTCCCAGCCTATGCTAGATTCTTGAAGGAAATGTGCACTCCTAAGCGGAAGCCACGAGTGACCCCGGAAAAGGTTCGGCTTCCTGAGAATGTTAGTGCCGTAGTCCTCAACCAACTTCCAAGGAAGTTAAAGGACCCTGGAGCGCCCCTTATCTCTTGCAACATTAGGGGTGTGAGCTTTGATAAGGCTCTCCTTGATTTAGGAGCCAGTGTGAATTTACTTCCCACCTCCATCTATGAGCAGTTTGACATCGGTGAGCTCAAGCCTACACCCATTATTCTCCAGCTCGCTGATAGATCAATCAAGACTCCAAAGGGCCTTATTAGGGATGTCATTGTTAAAGTGAATGAGTGTTACTTCCCTGCCGACTTTCTTACTTTGGACATGGTTTCTCCCCAAGAAATCAAACATACTCCTATCATTTTGGGTAGACCATTTTTAGCCACGGCTAGAGCTAATATAGATTGTGCTTCGGGAGTTATGGACATATCTTTTGGGGACCAAAAAGTTAGCATCAATATTTTTAAGGCATCCAAATTTCATGATCAAAAAGGAGATTACTATGTTATTGACACCATTGAGGAGTTACTGGAGATTGAAGGGGATAGTAGGATCAGAATGAGAGAAGAAGTTGACATCCTGTCAACTCAACTTAGGACGTGGCCCCCAGTTGAACCCTTGCCTCAGCTTAAATCTGAACCAGCTCTGCCATCTTTACAATTTCCTCCTCATGTTGAATTAAAACCATTTCCGGCCTCCCTTAAGTATGCATTCCTAGATCCAGACCAAACCTTGCCAGTCATCATAGCAAGCGACTTTGAACCTAACCGTGAGGAGAAACTAGTTGAGGTCCTTAAATCTCATAAAGGGGCTATAGGTTGGTCTGTCGCTGATCTTAAAGGGATTAGTCCATCCATTTGTCAGCACCACATTTATATGGAGGAGAATGCAAAATCAAGCAGAGACATGCAGAGGAGATTAAACCCACACATGAAGGAGGTGGTCAAAAATGAGGTGGTCAAGTGGCTAGATGCCGGTATCATCTATCCAATTTCTGATACTGAGTGGGTAAGTCCAACCCAAATAGTCCCAAAGAAATCAGGACTGACTGTGATCACCAATGATCAAGAAGAGTTGATACCTACTAGGTTGACCACGGGATGGAGGGTCTGCATTGATTATAGGAAGCTCAACTCCATGACAAAGAAGGACCATTTTCCCCTCCCATTCATTGACCAAATTTTGGAAAAAATTAGCAGGGCAAAAATACTTCTATTTTCTAGATGGGTATTCTGGGTACAATCAAGTGGCTATCTACCCAGAAGATCAAGAAAAAACCACATTTACATGTCCCTACGGAACATTTACTTTTCGGAGAATGCCCTTTGGATTATGTAATGCGCCTGCAACATTTCAAAGATGTATGTTAGCAATTTTTTCTGACATGGTGGGCAACTTTTTAGAAGTTTTCATAAATGATTTCTCCATTTTTGGGGACACATTTGATTCCTGCCTTGATCACTTAGCCAAAGTAATGAAGAGATGCATTGACACTAATCTTGTCCTCAGTTGGGAAAAGAGCCATTTCATGGTTAAAGAAGGTATTGTTCTGGGACATATAGTGTCGGCAAGAGGAATTGAGGTAGATAAAGCCAAGGTTGAGCTCATTTCCAAACTGCCACCACCCACCTCAGTAAAACAAATCCGATCATTCCTGGGTCATGCTGGCTTCTATCGCCGGTTCATCCAAGACTTCTCCAATGTTTCTAGACCTCTCACTAATCTACTGGCTAAGAAAGTCCCATTCCATCTTGACCTATCATGTCTTGAGGCTTTTGAATCGTTGAAAATGGCGTTGACCGATGCCCCAATATTGCAAACTCCCAATTGGTCATTGCCTTTTGAAATTATGTGTGATGCCTCAAATTATGCTTTAGGTGCTATTTTGGGACAAAGGGTAGACAAAAAGCATGTGTTGATTTACTATGCGAGCCGCACACTCGCTGATGTCCAACTTAGGTACACCACAACAGAAAAGGAGTTACTTGTCGTTGTCTTTGCTCTTGAAAAGTTTCGATCCTATCTGCTAGGGGCCAAAGTCATTGTGTTTTCTGACCACTCAACTCTTAGACACCTGCTGTCTAAAAAAGATGCCAAACCAAGGTTGATTAGATGGATCCTTTTACTACAGGAGTTCGATTTGGAAATTCGGGATAAAAAAGGAAGTGAAAATGTTGTTGCAGATCACTTGTCCCGAATTATAACATCAGACACCACACCCTTACAGGACTCATTTCCAGATGAGCACCTCCTTAGTATATGCCACATTTCACCCCCATAGTATGCGCACATTGTAAATTACTTAGTTGTGAAAAAAATTCCTGAAGGTTGGTCTAAATAAGAAAAAGATCGTTTCTTTGCTAAACTCAAGTACTTCTTTTGGGAAGACCCTGAGCTATTCCATTTAGGACCAGACCAAATCATTCGGAGGTGTGTCCCTGAGAGTGAGCAACATAGCATTCTGACATTTTGTCACACCTTATCTTGTGGGGGACATTTTTCAAGTAAGAAAACAGCAGCCAAGGTTTTGCAGAGTGGGTTCTACTGGCCAACATTATTCAAAGATGCATTCATATTTTGCAAATCTTGTGAGCGCTGTCAGGCTGTAGGAAACATGTCACGCAGTGACATGATGCCTTTAAACCCTATCCTGGTTGTGGAAATTTTTGATGTATGGGGAATTGACTTCATGGGACCGTTTCCACCATCTTTTGGTTATGAGTATATTTTGGTGGCGGTGGATTACGTGTCTAAGTGGATAGAAACTATAGTCACAAGGACTAATGATCACAAAATTGTCATGAAATTTGTTCGTAAGAACATTTTCTCTCGGTTTGGGTGTCCTAGGGCTATCATTAGTGATGGGGGTTCACATTTCATCCATTCTCAATTCCGGACTTTGCTTAGGAAGTATGGGATAACACATAAGATTGCTACCCCCTACCATCCCCAGACTAGTGGCCAGGTGGAGATTTCTAGTAGGGAGATCAAGAACATTTTGTAAAAGTCTGTTAGGCCTGATAGGAAAGATTGGTCAGAAAGATTAGATGATGCTTTATGGGCTTATCGGACCGCCTACAAAACTCCCATTGGCATGTCCCCTTATAGGCTCATTTTTGGAAAGTCATGTCATTTACCAGTCGAATTGGAACATAGGGCCTATTGGGAAATCAAGCAATTCAATCTTGATTCAGCACAGGCTAGTTCTCATAGAGCCCTTCAACTGAATGAGTTAGAGGAACTTCGCAATGAGGCCTATGAGAACTCTAGGATTTATAAAGCCCAGACTAAAGCATTCCATGATAAACACATTTCACGAAAAACTTTTCAAATCAACCAAAAGTTCTGGCTTTTTAACTCTAGACTGCGATTATTCCCTGGCAAATTGAAATCCCGATGGGATGGACCATATGTGGTAGTTAAAATATTTGACCATGGTGCAATAACAATTCTTGATCCTAAAACTGGTCAAACTTTCACTGTCAATGGTCATCGTTTGAAACCTTACATTAAAAATCTTCCAATGCTGCAGGAGGACTCTCTCAGGCTGAGTGACCCATTGTGAGCTACATTGTGTCTGGCTGAAGACGTTAAACTTAGCGCTTCTTGGGAGGCAACCCAATTATCCTGTCTCTTTTCAAAAAAAAAATTGTGATTGATTTTCTTCTTTTGTTTACTGAGCATGGAGCATGGAGCAATATTTCTTTGACGACGGCATCTCTCTCTCAGGTCATATCTATCATTCTCTCTACTTTTTATGGCTTTATATCTTATTCATGTCATTAGGGACAATGTCACCTAAGTTGGGGGGTAGCTTGAGCTGTAATTTTCTCAAAATAATTACAACATTTCATCACATCTCTAACAAGTGTTTCATGTTCATATTTCATGATGAGAAACTTTTTTTAAAATGATAGGACTTAGAGTCTTACTCATGAAAGTTACAAGTTAAAGGGATGAATTAATTGGTTATGTCTTTAGCCTTTTCCTCAGAATACACTTGAAAATTCTATTGAACTTGCACACAATTGTACAATAACAAGATTGGTGGATGACAAACATTAGGATGATGGGAATTTTGCTGGACACTTAGGTGATGATGAATATTATGCCCATTCGGTGAAAGTACTCGTGAGGAAAAAGCTACCTTCCAAAAAAAAAGAAAAAAAAATATATACATGGAAAATGCCCCTGAACTTAGTAACCGGGCCTGCTTCTCCTAAGGCAAGAGTTGAGGTTCACGTCAAACGGCAAAGGGATGTACATCACCGTGTGTCAAAAAAAAAAGAGAATAAACAGGCAGAGTTAAGCTACCTGTAATTCGAGAAGCTTAATTCAAGATGTGGGCAGAATTAAAAATCATCTTTAAGTGAAAGGTAGAAGACTCATTCATCTAGACTGTTGGGTAGTCATTAGTCAAGTTATATCACTCATACACAAAGAGATATTTAATTTTGAGTGTATCCTGAGGAAAGATCTAAACACATGGACTGATGAAATTTGTACCGAATATATTCTACTTGAACTTGTAATACTCCAAAGTCTAAATCATTACGCATAATGTTCTTGCCATGAACTGTGACACATGAGTGTTTGCTAGTCCTAATTTTCTAATTGTTTACATTGCTAAGAGACTAGCAATGAGTAAATTGGGGGGTGTGATAAGTGTCCATTTCTTATGACAATTCATTGCATATACACCATTTTATGTGCATATAATTAGGCAATTATGCATATTTCATAGTTAACCTCAACTCCGCATTTAAATTGGAGCTTTCACGGAAATTGATTAATTCGATTATCTTATTTAATAATAAATTAAAGTTGAGGGCCATGAGCATTAATTCTCCATTGCATAATCATGAGCATTAAAGATTTATGTGCACATTGTGGTAATTTTTATGGACTAAAGTGCAATTATATGTGTAGGACACCGAAGGTAATTACAAAAGAAGTCGGGGGCAAAACTGTCACCACCATGTTAACCAAGTCAAAAGTACATATTTTGATTGGAGGGAAAAGAAATTCTAAAAGTTTGAAATTGAGTAAAAGAAACACATATTTCGGTTGGAGGGAGAATTGAATTCAAAGTTTGAAATAAAGGAGAGGAATGATGAGTCTTGGGAAGGGGGATGTCCAAAGCCCAAGGAGGGTGTACTCACCTACTTTTTCTCTTCCCCATGCATCATATTCTACTTAAATCCCATCCATCCATCTCCTTTGATACAATCTCCACACTCCATCTACCCAACTTTTCCTATAAATAGCCCATGACAAGAAGGAGAAGGGTGTTCTTCTTTTGGCAATTTCTCTCCCAACCTTAGGCCTCCGAGTTCTCCCTTTTATTCACCCTCCAAAGACTGCTTCAACGACGAAGGCGGCTTCCTCTCGGCGTAGACGACATCTTCTGATATGAGAAATATAAAGTGATCTAGAAGGGGAGGGGATGAATAGATCACTGTTATCAACCGATTAAAAATTACTGAAGAATGATTCACTGAAAATAAGCAATCTCGGAGTTGAACCCACAAAAACCGCAGTGCGGACAATAGCTCGAGTGGATAGAAGGCACACCACAAAAACACCACAGACAATCACACGAGTACTCAGAGGTTTTTAAGGTGGTTCGGTCAGACCTCCAATCTGCCTACGTCCACCCCTCACTTCAAATCGAAGTGAGGCTTCCACTAGCACCTGCTAGCAAAGCAGACTCAGTCTGCGACAACGGCTGATTCACAGCTTCACCAGGGGAACACCCTCCCCTCTTCCTCCACACCCGGAGGGAACCCTAAGGACGCCAAGTCCCTAGAAACCAGGAAATAATTTCATCTTCCTCCAACCGGAGGGAACACTAGTGATCTGCAGTCACTAGAACCAGAGACCAAGGTCTCTCTTCCTCTGAATCCCAGAGGGAACACCTCTTCTACGAGAGGGAACAATACTGCAACCTCTGTTGCAAGTAAACCAGAGAGAACACGTCTCTCTCTTCCCCTGAACACCAGGAGGTAACACAGAGAACTTTCAATCAAGAAAGGAAAATAGATAAAAATGAAAACAAGAAAGAAGGAATCCAAAACTCAGAAACTGGAAACAATGTAGCTCAAACTGAGCAGCAGACTTCGGATTTGATCCGTAAGTCAATACCCATCTTCTGATCACTCTTCTGCTCTCTCTTCTCTCTCAACTGGAACACTCTAGTTTCTCAGGGAGGCTCTTTCTCTTCTGCTCTCACTCAAATTTCTTCACTGTAACCTCGGAGCTCCTCCTTTCGTAGATGATGAGGCAGTGCTTTTATAAGCGATCAGGAGGGTGCATGCAAGGCGTGTGCTTCCCGCGCTCGATCCAGAACCTTCTTGCCACGTGCCCTTATAGCATTGGTTCCTTTAGTATCGGATCACGTGCAACCCAGACACCGGTGAATGTTCTTCCTCGGACCACCTTCTTCTTTTTGTTTTTCTTCCTCTCCTGCAAAGAATTAAAATGATTAAAACTCAGGGCCACAAAAACAAAAACTGCACGAGGTATGTGGTAGGAATACGAAATGCACTATTCTGAGAACGACACGAGATACACAAGATTACTACAGTACGAAATAAAGAGAGAATGACACGAGGTCAGATGAAAACAGCACGAGGTAAAAAGGAAATACCACGGAATAAAAACGGTAGTAAGACACGCGATCAGAGGAAACCTGGACGAGGATAGAAGGAAGCAACACGAAGACATAAAAACACAAAAGATAACACGAAGACATAAAACACGACTCGAATACAAGATTGCTCGAACTAACGAATGACTCGAAGACGAGGACGACACGAAACGACACGGACTGAAACCAACTCGAAGACGAACACAGAAACTGACACGAAGTGTGGTCACAAAGCAAGAAAGACACTTGCAACGTACAACCTTCATATGATGTGAGGTGATGTGAAGACTTTGCGTTCAACTGGATGTATAGACTTGGAACGGCTTCAAGGCAACCCAATCGAATGTATGGACTTTCACAAGGTATAGACTTGCCAAAGAACTGGACGATGTACAGACTTGAACAAGGCAAAATCTGTATTGACTTGAGGGTTCACAACGTATATACTTTGGCAAGACAATGGCTGTACATACTTGAAGTGAAGACCAATGTATAGACTTCAAAGTTCAGCTGCCAAAGAATAGACTTGGAAACTTAAACCAGTGTATGGACTTAGCTTCGAACATGCTACAGTGCATTGTATGGACTTTGAAGACTAATGCATGACGCTAAGACAATGTGTAGACTTTGGCTTGGAACGAAGGTAAAGATGAGGCTGTATAGACTTGGCCAGAACATAAGACTCGAAGACATAGGGGTGACACAGATGGAGCGACACGAGGTGGCACAGAAAGCAACACGAGGTGCTGCAGTGTTCAGCACGCGATGGAACAAATAACGACACGAAGACAACCAACAAACATAGTTGGAACAACACGACGTACAAAAAGATAACACAAAGTGTAGTGAACACAAACAACACGAAGTATGAAGGGAACAGTACGGACATGCAAGGTATTATCTCATGGCAGTTTTCCTGTTAATCATGGAAATTTCAAATGCATAACATTACTCAAGATATCTGATTAAAAAAGATAATATTTAACATAGTGATGCTCATCATCAAAACACTAGGGAAGTCACAAAAATCTAACAATCTCCCCCTTTTTGATGATGGCAACACTATATTAAATAACAGAGATGAAGTGCAATGAGATTATGTGAAGATAAGCTGTGAGGATAAGCAATGCAGACACACAATACACTCGCCTCCTTTGACGACTCCCAAGAGCTCCCCCTGAACACAACAACTGCCTTCCTCTGACTAGATAACTCAGGGCACTTATCTTTCTCTCCCCCTCAGCAAGACACAAGCAAGACACTCTCCCCCTTTGACATCATCAAAACTAGGGGCAGGTCTGAAGATATCACGAAAAGAAACTTGCTGACAGTGGAGAGAAAACAATAGAGAGTATGGCTGATAAAGGAGAGTTATTGAGATGTTTAAGCAATTAAGAAAGCCATTAATTTTATGTGAGGATTTTGAGGATCAGTTAGTCAGACTGTGTGCAAAATGGTGAATGAAGATTCGCTCCATACACAGAACCAGATTCTAAGCAAGTAAGGTACAAGATACCAGTATGGTCAGAGTAAGTCTTTACTCAGAGAGTATAGAGCAAGGAAGTCAGGAAAACAAAGACCTGTGGTATTGAAAACAAACAAACCAAGACCTAAATGCCAAGTGAACAGGATCTTGATACCAAGAGGGAGAAAATTTTTCAAAGATGGTCAAGATCAAAGGTAAATCTGTCAAGTACACCTTTGACATTAGGGAGACACCTTGTTTAGAGGCAGGAATCCCCAGTTACTTGGTGGCAAGACCACATTACCCCTTCTGACAAGAGGACAGTGATAGTATTCTAACTGGTGTTGACATTAAGGTGACACCTTTACCAGAGGCCAGACACCCCAGTTACTAACCAGATATGTACCATAGCTCTGTATGATCAAGACAGCTAATTAAGCCTGATTTATACTGCCATCTCATGACATGGGATTCTTTCACTTCATTGATGAAAGTCCCAGTTTCTCAATGAACAGTTAACAAGGTTGTTAAAACTTCTTTCATGAATTTTTCATTAAACTGCACTTGAAACCTTGTAAATTAGTCTTGATTCAGTTTGAGAACAATACACCAGCTCCAAAGTTTTTCAGACAAAAGCACTATATACCTCATTTCGGACTTAACTAGACTAAGTAGGTATGATGTACTGGCTAGATCAGAAGTCAGTTACAGTGTAGGAAGATAGTCTTAAATTCAGATTTTGATCTCAGTGGGACTAACAGCTGAAATTCCAACAAGAAATTAGATGAACAGTCTTAACGGATAAAACATTCAAAAATTTCTTTTATCCACCTACTCAAACTAATTCTCTTATAAGGTCAGCAAAAGTCCGTTCAAAGTATGTTCAGATTTGGCCAAAAGAGCATGACTCCTATTATTAATCTAGCTCCCCCTGAGACCTTGACTCCAACTCAGACTTAACCAAGACAAACCTAAAAACACCTCAAAGAAAACAAAGTGGTATCAAGCAGTACGAGTGAATCAGCAAACACCCATAATGAGGTTATTTTTAGCAACAGACAATGAGTATAGATAAGCACTAGAGCACATGACAGATTATTCAGAGATCAATTATTCAATCATTGAATTCTGTAAATGCCTAATTCTCTGCGCAATGTGCTAAATTTTTCAGTATCCAGTGGCTTAGTGAAAATATCTGCAATTTGTGAGTTAGTGCCAACATGGATCAATTCAAAGGTCTTCCTAGCTACTTCATCTCGAATAAAATGATGCCTGATTTCGATGTGTTTAGTTCGAGAATGAAGTACAGGATTCTTTGCAATGTTTATTGCACTAGTATTGTCACAAAAGATGGAAGTGCAACCTAGCTCAACTGAGTAATCCAGAAGCTGGTGTTTTATCCATATAACCTGTGTGCCACAGCTCCCTGCTGCCACATACTCAGCTTCAGCAGTAGAAAGAGCCACAGAGTGTTGCTTCTTGGATCCCCAAGAGACTAGGCACCCTCCTAAAAATTCGCAGTGACCACTAGTACTTTTCCTGTCCAATTTACATCCTGCATAATCTGCATCTGTATATGCAATGAGATCTAAACTACATGATGCAGGATACCAAAGACCTAGATCATGGGTAGCAGATAAGTATCTAAAGATTCTTTTTACAGCTGCCAAATGCAATTCAGTAGGCCTAGACTGGTATCTGGCACACATCCCTACACTAAATTGAATGTCAGGCCTGGATGCTGTTAAGTAGAGGAGTGAACCGATCATACCTCTATATAATTTAGCATCCACCTCTTTACCTTTTTCGTCTGAATCCAGTGAGGAGTTGGTGCCCATGGGTGTTGAGATAGTCTTGAGGTTGGTCATTCCAAACCTTTTCAGCATCTCCAGAGTATACTTAGTTTGATTTATGAAACAACCATCCTCCATTTGTTTGACCTGCAGTCAAAGAAAATACTTTAGTTCGCCAACTAAACTCATTTCAAATTCATGAGACATAGATTCAGAAAATTCTTTACATAATTTTGAATTGTTAGATCCGAAGATGATATCATCAACATATACCTGGACCACTATTAAATCCTTTTCGAGATTTTTGGTGAAGAGGGTTTGGTCAACCTTACCTCGACTGTAGCCCTTGCTCAAGAGGAATTCAGAAAGTCTCTCATACCAGGCTCGGGGAGCCTGCTTCAATCCATAGAGGGCTTTATTCAACCTAAAAACCATGTTAGGCTGAACAGAGAAATTAAAACCTGGAGGTTGTTCAACATATACCTCTTCCTTCAATACCCCATTTAAGAATGCACTTTTGACATCCATTTGCTGCAGCCGAATGTTCCTAGAGCATGCAAATGCAAGCAGAATTCATATAGCTTCCATCCTAGCCACTGGGGCATAGGATTCATCAAAATCCACACCAAATTCCTGACTGTAGCCTTGAGCTACAAGTCTTGCTTTGTTTCTAGAAATAGCTCCATTCTTATCAACTTTATTCTTGAAAATCCATTTAGTGCCAATGACATGAGTGTTATCAGGTCTGGGAACTAGTTCCCATACAATATTTTTCTCAAATTGATTTAATTCCTCACACATGGCGGATACCCAAGAATCATGTTTTAAGGCTTCTTCCACAGATTTGGGTTCCACCTGAGATACCAATGCAGCTAAGTCATGTTCTTGGACAATTCTAAAATGAGACCTTGTCCTAGGAGGATCATGCAAATTGCCTATGACATTTTCACTAGGGTGGTCTTTGTGAAATATTATCTCACCTGAGGGTTCACCTACCTCAGCTGCTCCTTCTTGCTGTGAGTTTTCTGGTTGAGCAGCTGGCTGCATCTCTTCTTCTTCAATTCTCTCCAAGAAATCTCCCTCATTAGATGGCTCCCTGTCATCATCCATCACTTTGTTAGAGAAATCATTTTCATCAAACACTACATGCGGTGTTTCTTCAACAGTTTGATCATCTTTATTGAAAACTCTGTAAGCCCTTGAGGTTTCTGAATATCCGAGAAAAATTCCAGGAGAGCTTCTAGCTTCAAATTTGTCCAAACCATTCTTACCATTATTGTGAATAAAACATTTGGAGCCAAAAACTTTAAAGTAAGAAATGTTTGGCTGCTTACCCTTGAGAAGTTCATAAGGAGTTTTCCTATGAGTAGGTCTTACCAAGGCTCGGTTTAGAATGTAGCATGCAGTATTCGCAGCTTCAGCCCAAAATCTCCTTGGAAGTCCACTCTCAATCAGCATAGTCCTGGCCATTTCAATTATTGACCTGTTTTTTCTCTCAACAATTCTGTTCTGCTCCGGTGTCCTGGGAGAAGAGAATTTGTGAGTCACTCCCTCTCTTGAGCAAAATTCAGAAAATGAAGAGTTCTCAAACTCTCCTCCATGGTCAGACTGAATTGTAATGATGTTATGTTCACCTTGCAATTTGATTTTATTGAAAAGTTCTTCAAAGTGAACAAAGGCATCATTTTTATTTGCTAAACAAAACAACCAAGAAAATCTAGTGAAGTCATCAACTATGACTAATCCATATCTCTTACCTGACAAACTTTGTATGCGAGTAGGACCAAAGAGATCCATGTGCAAGTGCTGCAGCGGTTTAGATGAAAGACTCTCAGTTCACAACTTAAAAATTGCACGAGTCTGTTTACCTTGTGCACAAGCATCACATAGCTTGGACCCTAACTGAAATCTTATTCGGGGCAAACCTCTAACTAGGTTATGCTTAGACAGTTTATTCATTGTAGACAAACTAGCATGGCCTAGACGCCTATGCCAGTCAAAAGTAACCTGTTCAGAATTAGCAAACATACACAAGTGGGTTTCAGGATTATCATCCAGGTCTACGATGTATACATTGTTTACTCTATGACCTTTGAACATGACGTTATCAGAATTCAGCTCAAAAATAGTGCAGGAATTGTGGTCAAAGAGTACCTTGTGTCCTTTGTCACAGAGTTGACTTATACTTATCAAGTTGTGCTGAAGTCCTTCTACAAGATACACATCTTCAATGGAGTTAGTAGAGGACTTACCAACAGTACCAATTCCAATTATTCTTCCTCTGTTATTTCCACCGAATTTGACCAGGCCCCCAAACTTCATTTTCAGTTTGCTAAATTTGGACCGGTCTCCTGTCATGTGCCTGCTACAGCCGCTGTCAAGATACCACTTGTTATGATCGACTGCCAGGCTAACCTGCGAGAGTTCAGACAAAGTAATGTGGGACCCAATTCAAATTGGGTCCAAAGACAGTTTTCAATTTATCCAAATCACACTTAGGAACCCACATTTGTTTTACTGTTCTTTTCAGTGATTTCATGTAGATTGATTCTTCCTTCTTGGCATTTCTCAGTGGGTGTTGAATGAGCCTATTCCTATTAAAATTATGTTGTTTCCGAGCAGAGAAATTATTGTTTGGCCTCTTAGAGGAAACACGTGTGTGCTGAGCATAATTCATGTAACCATTTTTATTCAAATGAAAATTGTGTTGAAGGTGGTGCATGTTCGCATGCTTTCCTTGATAACTATCATGCTGAATTTTCTTAGCGAAACTGTTCACCTTTCTAGTGACATCAATAGGAATGGTCGTGTGAAAACCTTTGTTCCATAACTGTTGCACAGGAACAGTTCTAGTCTCAGGATTTCCTGACTTAGCCTGTTGACCAGTGGATTGAATAGATTTGCTGGTCGAAACCTTCAATGTACAGACAGATTTGGAGCTGGATGGGGTTTCCAGTTTTTCTTTGCCCTTGGCGGGGCAGAACGTGACAGTTTTGAATTCAAAGGGTTTTTTACTTGTGGGATTGTATCATAATCCCTCCCTATTGAAGTTTACCCTCGACCCCAGAAGGGCATCCAGATTGTTTCTCCCCTCTGTAAATTTTTCTAGCATTTTTCCTTTGTCCTCAATCTCCTTTTGAAGTTCATTACATTGGTCCTGGAGTTCCTGATTAACTTTTCTAACCGCCTCATATTTTTCTGCAATCAGTCTAAACTCCTTTTTACTCTCTTCAGTTTTACTCTTCAGCTCATTCATCCTAGCTAGATTTTCCTCTCTTTCCATTCTAAACTTCTCGATCTCACTTCTAGCCTGATCTATCTCAATGGCCATCTCCTTGGTTTTCATGTTGTCCGTAACAGTAATAGAGTGTTCCTCAGAAACAGAGTGAAACTTTCGTTTAAGCATTCTGTGCTCCTTGGTTAGAAAATTATATTTAGCTAACAGGTCGCCATAGGCGTCCTCCCAATCATCCAAAGTAAAATTCTCAAATAAGTTCGTTACCTCTTCCTCATGGTTGGCCATGAGGCAAGTTTTCTCTTCACCTTCACTGGACGAGGTGGCTTCTGGATCCTCCTCCTCGTCGCTCCAAGTGCACAGCATGGCTTTCTTCTTCTTGTGCACCATCTTCTTCTAGTATCCGGGAGCCTTAGCTTGCAGCTCTGGACATTCACTTTTCATGTGACCAGGTTTCTGACAATGGTAGCATGTAACTTTCTTAACAAACCGATTCTTCTCAAGTTCTCGTTCAGGAGACTTCCTTGCAGCATTAAATCTCTTTCTCTTGTAGAATTTCCCTTTAGTTCTCAAGAACTTTCTGAATTGCCTGGTGAGCATGGCCTGCTCGCCCTTGTCCAGGTCTGAGAATCCGTCAGAGTCTTCGCTGCTACCACCACTGCTGCTGCTGCTGCTGCTCTTCTTAGTATGTCGTGAGACTTTCAGAGCAACATTCTTTCCCTTTCTGTCATGTCCATCATTCCCTTGTCTGAAGTTCATTTCGTGGGTCATGAGAGACCCAATCAGCTGGGTTACTGACATGGTGGATAAATCTCTAGATTCCTCTATGACGGTCACCTTAGTATCCCAGATGGGAGTTAGGGACCTAAGGATCTTCCTGACAATGTCTCCTTGCTGAATCTCCTTTCCAAATCCTCTCAGGCTATTGATGATCACAGACAATCTAGCATACATTTCTGTGATCGACTCCTCTGGCTTCATCTTAAACAACTCATACTGAGTTGTAAGCATATTGATCTTGGTAGCTTTCACTTGAGATGTGCCCTCATAAATTAACTGCAATTCATCCCACATTTTCTTTGCAGTCTTGCACGCTGAAATCCTCAAGTACTCTTCCGGGTGGACGGCGCACTGTATGATGCTAAGAGCTGTCCAATTCAGTGCAGAAAGTTTAACCTGTTCCTCTGTCCACATGTCTTCGTTCGGTGGAAGTTGGTACGGACCATCTGTAATTACTCTCCAGAGCTTGTGGCTTTGGGCCCTGATAAAGACTTCCATCCTATTCTTCCAAAAGAAATAGTTATTGCCATCGAAGAAAGGGGGACGGGTGATTGACTGCCCTTCAGCAATGTAGCTACGAGGACCAGCGGATCCGTTTCCCTGGCCGTTGGACCACATATTGGGAAATACCCGCTCTGATACCAAGTGATATGAGAAATATAAAGTGATCTAAAAGGGGAGGGGATGAATAGATCATTGTTATCAACCGATTAAAAATTACTGAAGAATGATTCACTGAAAACAAGCAATCTCGGAGTTGAACCCACAAAAACTGCAGTGCGGACAATAGCTTGAGTGGATAGAAGGCACACCACAAAAACACCACAGACAATCACACGAGTACTCAAAGGTTTTTAAGGTGGTTCGGTCAGACCTCCAGTCTGCCTACGTCCACCCCTCACTTCAAATCGAAGTGAGGCTTCCACTAGCACCTGCTAGCAAAGCAGACTCAGTCTGCGACAACGGCTGATTCACAGCTTCACCAGGGGAACACCCTCCCCTCTTCCTCCACACCCGGAGGGAACCCTAAGGACGCCAAGTCCCTAGAAACTAGGAAATAATTTCCTCTTCCTCCAACCGGAGGGAACACTAGTGATCTGCAGTCACTAGAACCAGAGACCAAGGTCTCTCTTCCTCTGAATCCCAGAGGGAACACCTCTTCTACGAGAGGGAACAATACTGCAACCTCTGTTGCAAGTAAACCAGAGAGAACACGTCTCACTCTTCCCCTGAACACCAGGAGGTAACACAGAGAACTTTCAATCAAGAAAGAAAAATAGATAAAAATGAAAACAAGAAAGAAGGAATCCAAAACTCTGAAATTGGAAACAATGTAGCTCAAACTGAGCAGCAGACTTCGGATTTGATCCGTAAGTCAATACCCATCTTCTGATCACTCTTCTGCTCTCTCTTCTCTCTCAACTGGAACACTCTAGTTTCTCAGGGAGGCTCTTTCTCTTCTGCTCTCACTCAAATTTCTTCACTGTAACCTCGGAGCTCCTCCTTTCGTAGATGATGAGGCAGTGCTTTTATAAGCGATCAGGAGGGTGCATGCAAGGCGTGTGCTTCCCGCGCTCGATCTAGAACCTTCTTGCCACGTGCCCTTATAGCATTGGTTCCTTTAGTATCGGATCACGTGCAGCCCAGACACCGGTGAATGTTCTTCCTCGGACCACCTTCTTCCTTTTGTTTTTCTTCCTCTCCTGCAAAGAATTAAAACGATTAAAACTCAGGGACACAAAAATAAAAACTGCACGAGGTATGTGGTAGGAATACGAAATGCACTATTCTAAGAACGACACGAGATACACAAGATTACTACAGTACGAAATAAAGAGAGAATGACACGAGGTCAGATGAAAATAGCACGAGGTAAAAAGGAAATAGCACGGAATAAAAATGGTAGTAAGACACGCGATCAGAGGAAACCTGGACGACGATAGAAGGAAGCAACACGAAGACATAAAAACACAAAAGATAACACGAAGACATAAAACACGACTCGAATACAAGATTGCTCGAACTAACGAACGACTCGAAGACGAGGACGACATGAAACGACACGGACTGAAACCAACTCGAAGACGAACACAGAAACTGACACGAAGTGTGGTCACAAAGCAAGAAAGACACTTGCAATGTACAACCTTCATATGATGTGAGGTGATGTGAAGACTTTGCGTTCAACTGGATGTATAGACTTGGAACGGCTTCAAGGCAACCCAATCGAATGTATGGACTTTCACAAGGTATAGACTTGCCAAAGAACTGGATGATGTACAGACTTGAACAAGGCAAAATCTGTACTGACTTGAGGGTTCACAACGTATATACTTTGGCAAGACAATGGCTGTACATACTTGAAGTGAAGACCAATGTATAGACTTCAAAGTTCAGCTGCCAAAGAATAGACTTAGAAACTTAAACCAGTGTATGGACTTAGCTTCGAACATGCTACAGTGCATTGTATGGACTTTGAAGACTGATGCATGACGCTAAGATAATGTGTAGACTTTGGCTTGGAACGAAGGTAAAGATGAGGCTGTATAGACTTGGCCAGAACATAAGACTCGAAGACATAGGGGTGACACAGATGGAGCGACACGAGGTGGCACAGAAAGTAACACGAGGTGCTGCAGTGTTCAGCACGCGATGGAACAAATAACGACACGAAGACAACCAACAAACATAGTTGGAACAACACGACGTACAAAAAGACAACACGAAGTGTAGTGAACACAAACAACACGAAGTATGAAGGGAACAGTACGGACATGCAAGGTATTATCTCATGGCAGTTTTCCTGTTAATCATGGAAATTTCAAATGCATAACATTACTCAAGATATCTGATTAAAAAAGACAATATTTAACATAGTGATGCTCATCATCAAAACACTAGGGGAGTCACAAAAATCCAACATCTTCCACAAGGTTGTTCGTGATCCAAGGCCAAGAGAGGACGGCGCTATCATCACCATTGCTGCTACCATCTCCAAACTCCAAACTCCATGCTTTTCTTGTGTTATTACTTTTGTGATATTTCACTTCATTGTAATCTCATTGTGTCATTAGTTTAAACTTGTTTCACATTTCATGTACTCTTTCTTTTAAGTTAATGAAATGAGTTGTTCTCTTGATCTAGTTCTTGCTCTTCTTCCCTCTCTATCTCTTTCTTCTATATCTTCTTTCCACTTTATGCAATTATTTTCTATAGCATAAGTGCATAGTCATGGTGTATTCAATTAAGTGTTTGGTTTGTTCATCATTTCACTATTTTCTTTAAGCAAATCCAAATCACAAGTGTTTTTCAAAGGCCTCTAAGGTTTTTAACTCTAAAAATCTCTTCTTCTCTGTGGATTCGACCCGTGCTTGCCATAGTACTACATTCTCTTTTGATCATTTTGTGCGAGTTCAGTTTTAAGATTGTTATACGCATGTTTTAAACGATGAACTTTCACGTTATCACTTACCCCGTGTCCATGAATGAACCGCGTCAGCTCCCGGTAGCCCGTCGGTGTTGATAAATAGATTGGTAACTCTCCCCTCTGGATCGGACCTTCCCTCTGGTTAGAGAACAAAAGATTCTTCCCACTCTAGATCAGACATGCCGTCCGGCTAGAGAACTAAAAGATTCTCTCCACTCTATTTTGGACCTTCTGTCCAGCCAGAAGATTAAGGAACCTTTCATACATCCGGTACCCCCAGCGCATTGAAGAATGAGATATCCTTTCACCCTGGCCCGAGCCTGCCGTTCGGGTGATGAATCAACCCCCTTTCCTTGCACTGGCACTAACCTGTGTCAACGACTTGACCATCTCTCCATCCCTTCGAGTGACGAATGTCCCTTTGATTTAGACCTTTCGTCCAGATCATTGAATAAACAAACTCTTCTCTCCGTCCCTTCAGGCGACAAATACTCCTTTGATTCGGACCTCCTGTCTGGGTCATTGAATAAATGAAATCTTCTCTCCGTCCCTTCAAGTGACGAATATCCCTTTTCATTTGGACCTCCCGTCCAAACCATTGACTAAACAAACCCTTCTCTCCGCCCTCGCGGTTTGCCTTCCAACAACTTTGGCTTTCACGGCCCACTCTCCAACGTCTGCCGTCTTTACGGCCCACCTCCCCAACTTTGGCTTCTATAGCCCACCTCCCAACATCCTTCGATTTTTCTAGCCTGCTTCCCGGGTCCCAGCCCCACGTGGCCCGGCTTTTCAACCATCGGCCTCCTATGCCGACAGCTTCCCAGTTATTGGCACTCGAGCCAACGACTCTCCACCATTGGCACCCATGACACCAGCTATCCAGAGTTGTTATAAAGAAGAGAGAAGAAAAGAAAAGAGAAAAAAAAAAGAAGAAGAGAAGAGAGAAAGAGAGGAGAAAAGAATATATAAAAAAAGAAGAAAAAGAAAAAGGGAAAGAGGGAAAAGAGGGAAAAGAGAGAGAGAAAAAAAGAAACGAAAAAAAAAGGAAGAAGGGGGAAGAGAGAAAAGAAAATAAAGGGTATACCCTGTAAGGACAAGTGCGCCCACGGGCACCGCTTGTCTCATCCTTCGCCCTCGCTGCCCGCGGGTGGGGGGCATTTGTGGACACGTAAAAATTCATGTCAGCACATTCCCCGGCTTCTGCATCAGGGACAGAGCTAAAGAAAGAAGATCTCGGAGGGACTGAATGCCCAAGACCCCGGGGAATACTACCGTCCAGCAAGTCCTCGCACTTGCACGGGCGCATTAAAAATGACAACGAAAAGGGAGCTCACAGTTGCTTAAGTTCCTAAGGAAAATCCCAAGCCCTCCAGCGGTACGCCTAAGGTGGTCTCCAACGGCACAAGGTATAGACTTTCACAAGGTATAGACTTGCCAAAGAACTGGATGATGTACAGACTTGAACAAGGCAAAATCTGTACTGACTTGAGGGTTCACAACGTATATACTTTGGCAAGACAATGGCTGTACATACTTGAAGTGAAGACCAATGTATAGACTTCAAAGTTCAGCTGCCAAAGAATAGACTTAGAAACTTAAACCAGTGTATGGACTTAGCTTCGAACATGCTACAGTGCATTGTATGGACTTTGAAGACTGATGCATGACGCTAAGATAATGTGTAGACTTTGGCTTGGAACGAAGGTAAAGATGAGGCTGTATAGACTTGGCCAGAACATAAGACTCGAAGACATAGGGGTGACACAGATGGAGCGACACGAGGTGGCACAGAAAGTAACACGAGGTGCTGCAGTGTTCAGCACGCGATGGAATAAATAACGACACGAAGACAACCAACAAACATAGTTGGAACAACACGACGTACAAAAAGACAACACGAAGTGTAGTGAACACAAACAACACGAAGTATGAAGGGAACAGTACGGACATGCAAGGTATTATCTCATGGCAGTTTTCCTGTTAATCATGGAAATTTCAAATGCATAACATTACTCAAGATATCTGATTAAAAAAGACAATATTTAACATAGTGATGCTCATCATCAAAACACTAGGGGAGTCACAAAAATCCAACATCTTCCACAAGGTTGTTCGTGATCCAAGGCCAAGAGAGGACGGCGCTATCATCACCATTGCTGCTACCATCTCCAAACTCCAAACTCCATGCTTTTCTTGTGTTATTACTTTTGTGATATTTCACTTCATTGTAATCTCATTGTGTCATTAGTTTAAACTTGTTTCACATTTCATGTACTCTTTCTTTTAAGTTAATGAAATGAGTTGTTCTCTTGATCTAGTTCTTGCTCTTCTTCCCTCTCTATCTCTTTCTTCTATATCTTCTTTCCACTTTATGCAATTATTTTCTATAGCATAAGTGCATAGTCATGGTGTATTCAATTAAGTGTTTGGTTTGTTCATCATTTCACTATTTTCTTTAAGCAAATCCAAATCACAAGTGTTTTTCAAAGGCCTCTAAGGTTTTTAACTCTAAAAATCTCTTCTTCTCTGTGGATTCGACCCGTGCTTGCCATAGTACTACATTCTCTTTTGATCATTTTGTGCGAGTTCAGTTTTAAGATTGTTATACGCATGTTTTAAACGATGAACTTTCACGTTATCACTTACCCCGTGTCCATGAATGAACCGCGTCAGCTCCCGGTAGCCCGTCGGTGTTGATAAATAGATTGGTAACTCTCCCCTCTGGATCGGACCTTCCCTCTGGTTAGAGAACAAAAGATTCTTCCCACTCTAGATCAGACATGCCGTCCGGCTAGAGAACTAAAAGATTCTCTCCACTCTATTTTGGACCTTCTGTCCAGCCAGAAGATTAAGGAACCTTTCATACATCCGGTACCCCCAGCGCATTGAAGAATGAGATATCCTTTCACCCTGGCCCGAGCCTGCCGTTCGGGTGATGAATCAACCCCCTTTCCTTGCACTGGCACTAACCTGTGTCAACGACTTGACCATCTCTCCATCCCTTCGAGTGACGAATGTCCCTTTGATTTAGACCTTTCGTCCAGATCATTGAATAAACAAACTCTTCTCTCCGTCCCTTCAGGCGACAAATACTCCTTTGATTCGGACCTCCTGTCCGGGTCATTGAATAAATGAAATCTTCTCTCCGTCCCTTCAAGTGACGAATATCCCTTTTCATTTGGACCTCCCGTCCAAACCATTGACTAAACAAACCCTTCTCTCCGCCCTCGCGGTTTGCCTTCCAACAACTTTGGCTTTCACGGCCCACTCTCCAACGTCTGCCGTCTTTACGGCCCACCTCCCCAACTTTGGCTTCTATAGCCCACCTCCCAACATCCTTCGATTTTTCTAGCCTGCTTCTCGGGTCCCAGCCCCACGTGGCCCGACTTTTCAACCATCGGCCTCCTATGCCGACAGCTTCCCAGTTATTGGCACTCGAGCCAACGACTCTCCACCATTGGCACCCATGACACCAGCTATCCAGAGTTGTTATAAAGAAGAGAGAAGAAAAGAAAAGAGAAAAAAAAAAGAAGAAGAGAAGAGAGAAAGAGAGGAGAAAAGAATATATAAAAAAAGAAGAAAAAGAAAAAGGGAAAGAGGGAAAAGAGGGAAAAGAGAGAGAGAAAAAAAGAAACGAAAAAAAAAGGAAGAAGGGGGAAGAGAGAAAAGAAAATAAAGGGTATACCCTGTAAGGACAAGTGCGCCCACGGGCACCGCTTGTCTCATCCTTCGCCCTCGCTGCCCGCGGGTGGGGGGCATTTGTGGACACGTAAAAATTCATGTCAGCACATTCCCCGGCTTCTGCATCAGGGACAGAGCTAAAGAAAGAAGATCTCGGAGGGACTGAATGCCCAAGACCCCGGGGAATACTACCGTCCAGCAAGTCCTCGCACTTGCACGGGCGCATTAAAAATGACAACGAAAAGGGAGCTCACAGTTGCTTAAGTTCCTAAGGAAAATCCCAAGCCCTCCAGCGGTACGCCTAAGGTGGTCTCCAACGGCACGCCCCTAAGGGTTCTCCAGCGGCACACCCTTGTGCCTCTTCAACGGCACACTAGTTCATGCTCTTCAGCGGCACACCCTTTGTGCCCCTTTAACCGCACATTCCCTATGCCCCTTTAGTGGCACACGCCTTTTCAAGCCCACTAGCGGCAGACTTCTTCAGCTCCTCCAACGACACACCCAAGTGCCTTCTCCAACGACACACTTATTGGCCTCTCCAACGGCACACCTCATTGGCTTCTCCACTACAGTGCGTGGCCGAGCACTGTAGCATGCCCGGGCACTGTTGCGTGGCCAAGCACTATAGCATGATCGAGCATTGCAGCAGGCCGAGCACTGTAGCAAGATCGAGCACTGTAACAGGGCCGAGCATCGTAGTGTACCGAGCACTGTAGCAGAGCCGAGCACTGTAGCAGAGCCGAGCACTGTAGCGTACCGAGCACTGTAGCAGTTCGAGCACTATAGCAGACCGAGCACTGCAGCAGGCTGAGCACTGTAGCAGTCCAAGCTACTGAAGAAAAAGAAGTCCGAGCACTGTAGCAGGCCGAGCACTGTAGCAGTCCTCTTGTCTGATAAAAGGACTACTTTTGACCAGTAGTCTCACCTTTTCGGCCGACAGCTCATTGCCTTGCACTGCAAGAAGCCATCCGGTATGATGAAGACCTGGACTTCTAATACAGTGAAGAAACGATTTCACGTCCGTCTGTATAAATGAGGCCACCCAGAGGGCTGAAGGAGGAAGAGGGAGGACCTCGTGAAAAGAAGGAAGAGAAGAAGAAGAAGAGAAAAGAGAGAGGAAAGGAGAAGCTCTTGCTCCCCCTTGCTGCTCCGTCCACCACCGACTGTGTGTGAAAAAGGAAGAGAAGAAGAAGAAGAGAAAAGAGAGAGGGAGGAGCGGATGCTCCATTATTTCCCCCCACTGTACTTCTGTTTTCATTCTCTCTCCCCTGCAATGTACTAGCCCATGTATTTCTCCCCTTTTTATGAGGAATAGAAGAAAAGCTTGTAAACGTTTTCTATATCTTCCTACACATATTTCTTCTATGTTTGCATTTCTCGCTGTTTTACTTTCTTCACGGCTCCCCATTGTCTGCCTCTGAGTACCACAGCTTCTCTTAGATATATTCACCCGGTGCATCCCCAATCTATGTCAGCCTAAGTTGTTTCTCATTCGGTGTTTTCTCTGAGTTTTTCGAAGTTTTCTCAAAGGTGGCTGCCTAGGCACACACCTCAAATTGTTGGTTCATGCCACTCCTTGTGGGCATGTCCCTTGTTATCCCATTCTATCTCGGGTTAAGGGGAGATGCTGCCAAATTTTCGTCAGAATTAACCTAATAATAATAACAATAAAAGAAAAGTAACAATACAAAAGGAAACAACAAATAAATAGAATGAAACACTAATGAAACGGCTTCGCCGAAATAACAACGAACCATGGAGATCCCGAATAACTGAACACTTGCATCTTTATGATGGACTGTCGAACATAACCACGAACATGGTCTACATGAATAAAAGAAAACCAAATCGAAATTCCTCACATGCAGTCCATGAATAAAAGAAGGCTAATCACATGCATTTCATGAATAAAAAGAAAACAAATTAACCCCTCATGCATCTCACGAGTAGAAGAAAACTCCCCACATGGGTCTCTTGAATAAAAAGAACTCCCCCTTTAGCCTTCCATACGGCACACTTTTCAGCTTTTATCCGGCACACCTTTTTCAGCCTCTACCCGGCACACTTTTCAGCATCTACCCGGCACGCTCTGCCCAGCCTTCCCCGACACACTCTCTGTGCCTCTTTCCCCGGCACAGCCTTATCTCCCTACCCGGTGCACTCTCACCTTCCTCCAGCGGTACACCACCCCCAGCCTCCCTTACCCGGTACACCCGAAATGCAATAAAACAAGGAAGAACATAATAATAAAACAAAAGAATAATAATAATAATAATAATAATAAGAGTAATAATAGAGAAAAAATTGAAATAAAAATAAATAATAAAAAGGGGGGATATAACGCATAGGCAATGAAACAAGAATCAATGAATACAAAAAACATAAATAAATAAATAAATAATAATAACTATGAATAATAATAATAACGAGAATAATAATAATAAAATAAATAAACAAAAAAATAAGCAGGGACATCACGCACATGCAATAAAAGAAGAGTCAATCAACATAAAATATATATATATACATATAAATAAATAAATAAATAATAATAATAATGAATAGAACGATGCGGCTCTCATCACCCCCAGACTCTACGCATGAGAATATCAATAAGGCCTTCGTAGGCCATGTTGTGTAGTGAACAGCGGATCTAGAGGGGAGGGGTGAATAGATCAGCCCCACTTTTCGCAATGCGGCCCTCTAAACAGCTAGTTAAAATGAATTACAGCGGAATAGAAACTAGCTTCCAAGTATGCTATGATTCACTTAGCAAGATAAGCAAGATATATAATAATTCGATCCTAAGCATGCACCTAGAACGATTCAATCACACAAGCAAACCACGCTAGACAGGATTTTTAAGGTGGTTCGGACTGAATCCTCAGCCCTACGTCCACCCCTCACCAAAACCCGGTGAGGCTTCACTTGTGCAGCGTACCAAACCGTAAATCGGAAACTACCGATTGCCTTCCAACTCACCACCTGGTAGGGACGTCAACTGCAAATTGGAACATCCTCCAATTGCCTTCCTACTAACCACCGGTAGGGATGAATCACACTTTCAATGTTTAAACAATAATGAAAATGAAACAAATGTGAAGGAACTAAAACAAGAGATTGAGTTATGAGTGAAAATGAATTGGCCCTTGTATGGAATGTTGATCAGCAACAAGGCTCCTCTTGGCTTCAACTCAATCTTCTTGATTCACCCTTGATTGGATGAATGTTCTTCACAGAGTACTGTTCACGTGAACAGTACCTCTTCCTTCAATTCTTCTCTCTTGATCTTCTCTTTGAACTTCTTTGAATGAATGAAGGAGATGATGAAGCTACCTTGAATCTTGATTGCTTCTTTAGCTTCTAGGAGTTTGAATGCTTGAAATATCACCTTGAATGAACTTGAAAGAACTTGAATGGATGAAGATGATTTCCCTTAAAGAACTTGAATCAAACCGGCTTCCTTGGATCACTTTGATAGCCTTGCTTTCATGTAATCTTCCTTGAAGATTGCTGGCTTTGATTTGAGCTTGATTCCCCTTTGATTGGATGAAGAACACCTTCACGAACTACTGTTCACGTGAACAGTAGCTCGTCTCCAAGCTCTCTTGCAGCCACCCTAGATCTCACAAGAAGCCCCTTGAAGCATTAGGGTTTCTAACCCCTCATGTGTTAGTTTTATAACCCTTGAATGGTCCATAGATGCCCCCTAGACCAGATCCACAAATCATGGAAGATTAGGTAAGGTTTGATTAAACAAATCCATGGAAAGGAGCTAGCCACGAGGTTGATTTCGAAGTCAAACAAGGCTGCATCGGGGCTGGCGGTCGACCTAAGGCTCCTGGCGGTCGACCGCCACTGAAACACCTGCAAACGGGCAATCCCTTGGAAATCCGGTCGACCGCCACTGGCTGGCGGTCGACCGCCACTGAAAAATGTGCAGCCTTGGCAGTCCCTGGCTGGGGCGGTCGACCTCCCCTGTGCTGGCGGTCGACCGCCAGCTGGGCAGAGCCCGGTGTAGACACGCCAAAATTGACGTTTTGTTGATCAAATCTCATGTTATTATGTAAATGCCCCAAGTGGACTTCAATATTCTTATAATATGAAGTTTTTCTATTTTTGTGATTTTTCCTGCATTTTTGTGATTCACGACTTTGGTAAGGGCGTTAATTTATAAAGTCACGACCTGTAATAAGGCGTTTTCACAGAAAGGACGACCGTGCGACAGGGCGTCAATTCTTGGTATTTTACGCTAATTTCTGGAATTATCATAAAAGGCATTTTCTGAGTAACGCCTTTCCTCAAGGCGTGTTCTTAATAAACGCCGTAATCATAGGCGTGTTATATCAGCGTTTAAACAGAGCAAGTTTTATTTCTAAAATTAAATCCAGGAAGAAACGTCCTTTGCTAGGTCGTGTTTTAAGAAACGCCTTTGTTGCGGTCGTCAATTCATCAAGAGACGTCCTCGATTAAGGCGTGTTTTCGCTCCAGAGTCCTACCTTTTTCGAACTTTCCCTCACAGTTCCCTATCGTAATTTGGTCTCTTGCTCGATCTTAATCCTTCCTTGAATGCCTCATTACCCGTTCCGATCTTACCTTGCTTGATCACATCCAATCGAGGCTATAAATTGAAGCCTGGGTTGAAGGGTTGAAAGGTTGAAGGGTTGAAGCGTTGAAGCATCCGTAAAAGAGGTTGAAACGCTTGTAAGAGGGTTAAGCATTTTTTTTCACGAACAGAGCCTTCTTCATCCGGCTTCATCCATATATTTCTGTCGTCTTCATTCATTTTTTTCCTTTACTGTCGCCAGGGACAGCAGGATTTCACCCCTTTTCATCTCTTTATTTTATTTATTCATATCACTCCATTCATCATACACGTTCATCCTTTATATTTATTCACACTTTATTGTCATACTCCCCCTCCCTTAAGTCTTGTTAAGGGGTTTTGAAAACAACCAAAAAATAAGGTGCGCATGTGCCTTTCTTTCCTTCATGATTACATGTCTATTTGGATAGATGCTACTGCGTTTTGGGCTGACCCTTCTCTTCTTGTTTGTGTTTATTGTCCGTTTTGCAAGGTAATCAACTAAGAAGACCCACTTCATCGGCCGGCCGATTGAAGTTGGAGGAAGAAATCCACATCCATCCCGCGTCTCAAATTCCACCAGGTATACGCGATCACTTTTCTTCTTATTGAGGTAATCCCTCTGGCGATCACAACTCCTTTTAAGCACCTCGTGCTTCATCATTCATTCATTTTTTTTTTATTTTTTTTTATTTATTTCTATTCATAAGTGTGGATTTTAATCTGCATCCACAAATTGGCGATCACGGTGGGACTTCCACTGTTTTCTTTCTTGATTACCATCTCCATTGGCACCCTCGAGTGCCCTTTCCCCTTGACACCCTCGTGTGTCCTTTCCCCTTAGGCACCCTCGCGTGCCCTTTCCCCTTGGTACCCTCGGTGCCCTCTCCCTTGTGCCCCTCGGGCACCCTCCATTGTGCACTCTGCACACTCCCGGGTCGGTCGATTTCTGCTTATTGACGCCTTTCACGAAGGCGTCTTTTGATTTCACGCCCCTCACAGGGACGTGTTTTGTTGAATCACGCCCCCCTCCAGGGCGTGTGTTTATTACACCTGCTGGCTTTTTGGTTGCTTATTTCATCGTCTGATATTTAACGCCCCTCTCAGGGGCGTGTTTCTCTAAGTAACGCCTATTCCCAGGGCGTCTTTTACTATAACTGCTGCCTGCTGCATGATTGTTTTACTGTCTGTGGAATTAACGCCGCTCCCAGAGGCGTTCCATCTATTGTCAACGCCTGTCATCAGGGCGTGTTTAATTATTATCTGAGTTTTGACGCCCTCCAGTGTAGGCGTCCTTTCCTGAGAACGCCTCACCCTAAGGCGTGTTTTTCCTACTGTCTGTGAGCCCGTCACAGAGTTAACGGCAGCCACCCTGCCGTGTTTTAAGTTTGTCACGACCTATCGCAGGGCGTGTCTTTCTTGCTGTTGTAAACACGCCCTTTTCCAGGGCGTGTCTTTGCTGT